>CM019069.1:39963639-41163639 GCA_009667805.1 Leptobrachium leishanense
ATTAAAATATATATTTCATTATAATTAAAACGATATATATACACAGTCTATATAAAATGAAAGTTGCACACATATAACTTTGATTAAATATACATATTTCAACATAATTGTCACTTCTTTAAAATCATTTATCTTATATGTAAAATATACTATAAATATATGTACGTTATATTTATAATTTATATATATATGTGAATATAATTCATAATAATTATCACTTCTTTAAAATTACATATACATTTTATATATATATATACACACTATATTTTACATATGGTTATATTTATATTGAATAGAGTTGTACGTTATTGAATATAATATATTAAAATAAATGCATAAATAATACTAAAATAGCATTTTAAAATAACATGAGTGCATTTCCTTATGTATACGATATTGTAACGCTGTATACTTCATTAAAGGTTAATTCATTAAAAAATAAGAATATTATACAATATATATATATATATATATGAATATAACTAAAAACTTTTTTTCACATACAAAGGAATATTTCATCCATATATTAGTTTTACATATAATATGCTATAGTATTATTTTTAGTAGTAGTATACTGACGCTGTCAAATTATTTTTTTGGAAATTTTAATGAGACTCTTGCTAGTTGTTATTTTTTTTTACATTTTTTTTAAGATATAACAGAAGTATTTATTCACGTCTGTATTTTTCATTAATCTTTAAAAAACCGATATTTGTATCAGATAATATATATATATATTTATTTTTTTCGCATTCTTTTTATTTTTTAAATGTAAATATTATCATTTGTTTTATTTCGCCATTCTAGTGAGGGTTTTGAATCAGTTAATCATTTTTTTTTTCGCTTTATTTTTCTCTCCCCCCCCCCCTGTCTTCTCTCCCTGTGTCTCCCCCAGACGTATGTTCCCTTTCCTAAGTTTTAATATCTCTGGCCTGGACCCCACCGCCCATTATAATATTTTTGTGGATGTGATCCTGGCTGATCCTAATCACTGGCGATTCCAAGGTGGAAAGTGGGTTCCTTGTGGCAAAGCGGACACCAATGTACAAGGCAAGTCCCAATTAACACATTTTTTTTTAAATCCCAGACACTTTTTTTTAGGTGAGAAACATTAATTACAGACCTTTTGTGTTCAGAATGAGGAGCATTTTCTGAGCAGATGAGAGAGGAGGGAAAAAAAAACCAAGGGGGCTGCAAACAGTATGCAAATACTAAGCCTTTAATGTAAAATAGAAAAACTACAACAAAAAGAAAGATTCCTTTTTACAGATTTAGCAAATCAAATATTTCTCATCCACCTCATTATTTCACCCATAACAGGTAACAGGGTGTACATGCACCCCGATTCCCCAAATACTGGAGCCCACTGGATGCGACAGGAAATCTCGTTTGGGAAAATGAAACTAACAAACAACAAAGGAGCTGCTAACAACAATGGGCAGGTAAGAGCCAGGTGCCAGGGCCTGCCAGGGGGCACTGTGCCTTCCATGGAGAGGGCTGCCTGTGATGCTGTGATGCTCACCCAGCACACACAGGATGTGCAGCTCTCCCTCCCCAGTCCCCAGCCTTCTCTCAATAACATGGGATGTATTTATAGCTTGTGCATCAATCCAGCCATCTGTAACCTGCACTTGCAACACTTGTAGATACACAAATCAGTTTGGAATAAATTATTCCACATTATGTACATTATCTGCTCTCAGCTCTGACACTGAAACAATTCACATTTATTCTATTTTTAAAGCTGGTGCCTACTGTGTATAGATGTGCTTATTCAACTATTATATATATGTGATGGTGGGTGGGTATCCACTGTATTTATATGTAGATTTGTTTATATGTACGGATTATATACAAAATGCTTGCGTACAGTAAGTATATAAGAGGGAATGTGTTTACTGTATGTATATGTGTGTATATAGATATACAGTATATACAATTGTTTGCATACTTAAAGTATATAGGAAGGAAAGTATCTGCTGTATGTTGATATGTGGAAATGAGGATTATGCAAGTATATTATCAGGGTTATTTAAAGAGAGGTGAAAAGCAGGAGAATGACTGGAGAATGGGAAATTCTAGGTCAAAATATCCAAACCAGAAAAATTCTCCCTTTCATCTCACTTTCCAAATTGGCTATTTTGACCTAGAATTTTCCATTCTCCAGTCATTCTCCTGCTTTTCACCTCTCTCTGAATGACGCTGTATATATGACATGGGTGTCCACCCATTGTATCTGGATTTCTGTCTATATATATATATATATATACACACACACACACACATGTAAAATGTTTGTATACATAAAGTATATGTCCTGTGTATATATGTGCGGACATGTGAATTATGCGAGTATGTATAACATGGGTGTTCACCGACAGCATGTATATTTGGATTTCTGTTTATATGTACAAATGTAAAATGCTTGCATATATAAAAGAAGTTGTCTGCTGTTTATGTATGCGGATATGTGAATTATGCGTGTATGTTTTATATAATGTGGGTGTCCACCGTATGTATATGTAGATTTGTGTGTGTGTATATATATATATATATATACACACAATTCTATATATAATAAAAAAGCTTACTTACATAAAGTCTATAAGAAGGAAGGTATCTACTGTATGTGGATGTGGATATGAGGAGTATGCAAGTGTATTAAGTATAAAGTGGATGTCCACCTACTGCATTTATTTATGGATTTGTGTGTGTGTGTGTTTATATATATACAGATGTAAAATGCTTTCTTACATTAAGTATGTAAGAAGGAATGTGTCTAACTGACACTGTATGCACATGGATTGGAAATGTGGATCATGCAAGTATATTATAAATAAATCATGGTTGTCCACTGTTTCTGAATTTGTATCCTTTGCATAGATCAAGCATACATAATGTATATATGAAAGAGCGTGTCTACAGACACTATATGTAGATTTCTATGTAAGTATATATATGTATGTGTATATATAGTGTAGAATGCTTGCATACATAAAGTAACTATGGAAGGGGTGAATATGCAAGCATTCACGCACACACACATATATATATATATATATATACTGTATAAATATATATACACTCGCATAGACAAATATATATGAACGAAGGTGCCTACTGTATGAACATGTGGATGAGTATATAAATATTTATACACACACATCTGTATAGCTACTAATTGTATTATTATTTATTTATATAAATAAATTAATAATAATATTATTTAAGGTGTAAAAGGTTTGCATACATAAAGTATTTATGAGGGCGAGTGCCTCCTCTATGTATTTATGGATTTGTATGCCAGTATCCACATATATAAGAAAAGCTCATATATTTAAAAGTGATTGTGTACTGTATGTACATTTGGCTTTCAGTGTATGCACTTGGTAGAATGAATATATGTCCATTGTATGGACACACTGAGTTGTTTCATGCATGTGCATGTAAGAGGTTCCCATCCTTGGTTGGGGAGAATCCCCTCTGGTCACATCATTTTCCCCTTTCTATTTGGCAGATGGTTGTGTTGCAATCTCTACACAAATACCAGCCCAGGCTGCATGTGGTGGAGGTGAATGAAGATGGAACAGAGGACACAACCCAGCCAGGAAGGGTCCAGACGTTCACATTTCCAGAGACCCAGTTTATTGCTGTCACTGCCTACCAGAACACTGATGTAAACAACTTTTTTTTTTTCATTTTTATTTATCTTGGTCTGGCGAGAGGAATTAAGTAAAAATATCAGAAAAATTTTACAGCTGGGGGAAAGAAAATCTATTTTATGGGAATTTTGTCCGGAGGGTTTACCTTTCCATGTCACACATCTCCAACACAGAATTAGGGGATTAAAATAGTTTTAAAGAGCACTATATAGCAAAAGATACAGTGTATAAATGTCAACATGTCTACAGTAACATTCAGGGCTTATAAAAGAAGCCATGCGCCTTGTTTCTACAGATGACATTACAAAGTACTCTGTCCTGTATATACTACCTTATACTGAAATTCCACGAAAATCTGCTCCAACTTTATCAATACACTCTGTCCCCCCCCATGCTTTGCAGCTGTGACTTATTCCTTTCTAAATAGATATAAAATGGATTTTTGCATTAAGAGCTAGATATCATATATTATATGTACAATATATTCACTAATATTAATATCAGTTTGCTGCATTATAGCTATAAACATAATTTTATGTAACAGCGCGTATTATCGTAATAAAATCGGATATTATAAATTTGGAGCACAAGTCAGTGGAGCTTACAATCAAAAGAAGGTCAATTTCTTTTCCCTTTCTGTAGATTTCAGATGGAGCAATAACTTGTTCCATGTGTAGCACTGTAAAAAATAATACTTAGAATTTGCTTTATATACACATATGTATTTTCCTTTTTTTTCAACAGATAATCAGGTGAAATAATAATGTGTATTTATTATTTTTATATCTATTACATAAAAAATAAATGAACATTATTATTTGATTATCTGGTGGAAAATTATATTTTAAAAACACACACACACACACACACACACACACACATATAGATAGATAGATAGATAGATAGATAGATAGATAGATAGATAGATAGATAGATAGATAGATAGTGGGGTTGATAGATATAGGGATAGATAGATAGATAGATAGATAGATAGATAGATAGATAGATAGATAGATAGATAGATAGACAGATAGATAGATGGATAGATATGAGATAGATAGATATGGGATAGATAGATAGATAGATAAGATAGATAGATAGATAGATAGATAGATAGATAGATAGACAGATAGATAGATGGATAGATATGAGATAGATAGATATGAGATAGATAGATATGATAGATAGATAGATAGATAGATAGATAGATAGAGATAGATAGATAGAATAGATAGATAGATGGGGTAGATAGATATAGGGATAGATAGATAGATAGATAGATAGATAGATAGATAGATAGATAGATAGATAGATAGATAGTGGGGTAGATAGATATAGGGATAGATAGATAGATAGATAGATAGATAGATAGATAGATAGATAGATAGATAGATAGATAGATACAGATAGATAGATAGATAGATAGATATAGATAGATAGATAGATAGATAGATAGATAGATAGATACAGATAGATAGATAGATAGATAGATAGATAGACAGATGGGTAGATAGATAGATAGATAGATAGATAGATAGATAGATAGATAGATAGATAGATAGATAGATAGATAGATAGATAGATAGATAGACAGACATTTCTAAAATATGTATGTTTTTTTTCACCAGAAAATCTGGTAAAATAGTAGTGTACCCTTTTGTTTTGCACAAAAATAATTCTTAAGATCCCTGTAAAACCCCTTAATTATCATATATTTGGTAATATTGTTTTAAACGGAGCTCTGTAGTAACTTTTTCTTTTATCTTTCAGATCACACAACTAAAAATTGATCACAATCCATTTGCCAAAGGCTTTCGGGACAATTATGACACGTAAGTTAGATTTTTATAGCTATAAGATCTATAGTTACATAGTTATGTCTTACTTTTTCATGCATACGTTTCCCAGCAGAGGTGAGGGGGTTGATTAACAGACATGGAATAAATATTGCTTTGTTTTCGTATATATTGGTATATATTCGTTTTTTAAGAAGTTTAACGTCTCTTTTGTAAGCTATGCAATATTTTTCTGAGAAAAGGTGTGAAATGATCAAAGGTTGGACTTTCTGTTGGTGTTTTGCTCTTTCTGTTTACAAACAAATACAAAATTATATTAATCTGAATGATTGAAAATGTTATCTATCTATTAAGTTATCTATTGGCATCATAAAGGTGATATGTTTATTAGTCTGTGTTTATGGAGAGACAGAGCTGCATGTCTCATTCTAAGTGGCTCAGAGTGATGAGAGTTGTGGTTCCAGCACTTGCCTGGGGGAGCCTGGTTCGTGTCTCTATAGAGATTACTGGATGTAATATAAGGAATTCATGGAAGCCATTGTTATCCCATGGGTTGGACCCCAAAACGTTACAATATATAGTTACTGCGCTATACTGCAGTGCTTGAATGAAGAATAACCCACTTCATTATATTGTCTGTATTTATTGTGTAATATTATAGTGTATATTGCGTTATGGTCAGTGATCGAAGGGTTCACAAATTATAGGCTTATATAAATATTTATTTTTCTTTCTTTCTCTCATTTCCATCTTTTTTTCTTTCTCTCATTTGCATCGAACATTCTGCCTGTTTGAGCCCATTTGTATCAGTGTACTATAAACTGTATTGCAGCCCCTGATGCTCAGTGCAATCCTTTGCTTTGCAGCATGTGCCCCTTCCAGTGTGTACCTTTATATCTATCATTGCATGCAGCACATATTGTGTCCTTGAGATACAGAGAATGCACTCTATGCAGCAACACAGTATATACACTAAGCGAAAACACAGGCTATGAGATATGAAATCTTGAAATATATATATATATATATATTTGTATCTCAACCATATAACCTACACATGCCAGCAGTGGAATAAGTGCCAAGGTGCAAAAAAATCCAAAGGTAATGTACAAATCCAGAGAGTATAGAATGCACTCGAGGGCACAGGATACAAAATGATCAGAAAATTCTTGTTTTATTGAATATACATAATAAAAATCCTGTAAACAATACCGACGTTTCGGCTCCCTATGAGCCTTTCTCAAGGTTGAACCTTTGGGAGCCGAAACGTAGGCTATCATTTACAGGATTTTTATTATGTATATTCAATAAAACGAGATTTTTTTTATCGTTTTGTAGCCTAAATCCTGCAGTGCATCATATACTCGCTCTGTGCTATATATATATATATATATATATATATATATATATAAAATTATATATATATATAATAAAGTAGACCGTGATTGTAAAGCATCATGGAAGTTGTAGTTCGGTAACAGGTAACGTTTTGTTTTATTATATATATATTATATATATATAATAAAATTTAAGCTGTGGAGGAGGGAAAAAAAGTGAGATTAAAAGCCTCCACACTGCAAATGATAAAGTTTATAGTTGCAGAGGAAATTTTCATTTCCTGATTGGCTGGTATGTGTACATGTCCTCTGCAACTATAACATTTATTATATATATGTATATATCTATATATCATTAAAAGTGCATCTGACTAACTAATTGAACCACTATAGCACAATGTGTGTTTGTGTTTCGCTTTGCAACCCCCTGTGTATTATTTCCACTTCTGCACAAAAGTCAGGGTTATTCAGAGAGCAGTGAAAAGCAGGAGAATGACTGGAGAATGGAAAATTCTAGGTCAAAATAGTCAATTTGGAAAGTGAGATGAAAGGGATAATTTTTCTGGTTTGGCTATTTTGACCTAGAATTTTCCATTCTCCAGTCATTCTCCTGCTTTTCACCTCTCTCTGAATAACCGGGACTTTAAAAGGACATTTCAAGAGATACAATGTCAGGGGTTAAAGAGGATCATTCACGAAATGTAAGATTTCCCACGCTTTTCCTTTTTGTGTTTCATGGTGTATGTGGAGTCTAATTTTCATGTATTCACAGATCACCATTTAGTGAATACCTTCTATGTACAGATTCTATATATATATATATATATATATAAAAATCCACTGCATACAGCACTCTCCATATTACCGTTCATTGCCTGGTGCAATCCAGTTGAAGTATATAGAATTAGGCAATAGAGGATGCACTCACAGTCTTCCAAACAAATATAAAGAATTTATTTTACAAAACTCACATGGACATCAACGTTTCGGCTCGCAGAATCTTGAAAAAGGCTCTGGGAGCCGAAACGTTGATGTCCATGTGAGTTTTGTAAAATAAATTCTTTATATTTGTTTGGAAGACCGTGAGTGCATCCTCTATTGCCTAATTATATATATATATAATATATATATATATATATATATATATAACAAAGCTGCGGCAACCTGCTGTGGCCATGTACAAACTAACAAATGCCTGGGTGCAAAGCCCAATAGAGAATATGCAGACAAAAAAGAAAAGGACGCACCCCAGGACTTAGGAAAAATGTAAAAATAAAAACGATGTTTTATTCAAAATACATTAAAAAGGATGCCTCAATGCATCAAACCGACGTTTCGGCCCTCACAGGGGCCTTTATAAAGGTTTCGGTTTGATGCATTGGGGCATCCTTTTTAATGTATTTTGAATAAAACATCGTTTTTATTTTTTCATTTTTCCTAAGTCCTGGGGTGCGTCCTTTTCTTTTTGGTTTATATATATATACACACATTTGGGTTGTGGTGTGAAGGGCAAAAATGAGATAAAAAGCCTCCACCAATAACCAATAAGACAATAAGGTGTATTATTGCAGAGGTCATCACAGCAATTCAAAGAACTGCATCACAGAGCTCCTGTGCTACACACATATGTATATATATCCATACCGTATATGGTAAAAATATTAACACTTTTATATACCCCCTATATATTTCCTATGTTTCCCAGCATGTCTCTGGCCTTCTCTCTGTGTTTCACTATTAGCATCACTTTGTGAAAGCTGTTGACATATGGGGGATTGTGATTCAGTAGCAGCTTCTGTGCAAAAATCACTGAGATCTGTTGGATATAAGACCCTAGAAATTGGAGCCTAAATGTTCTCTGTCCCTACTTTATTTCCCCAAGTCTCTTTATCTAGGACTTAAATGTTTCTAACTCGTTGCACAGCTCTAGATAATTATATTTTATAATGGATAAACCTCTTTATGTGACAGACACTAAGATGCAGCACAATCTACATGGATACTATACATTAGGTGTATATTAGTTGGAATGATGCTCAGTATGGCATTTTATAATAGTTTTTTTCCTGATGTATATCTATTTGTCTGGAGAATATACTAGGACTTTTCAGTATTTATCTCTATGGTGTCTGCAGGTGACATGAGTGATGCCATTGTCTCCTTGTAGAGTTATTTCTGTGGGTACAGGCTTCATAAACGATTGAAAGAAGCTGATCAGAGAGTAACTTGGTGTTTTTGTTAGTCATAGTGCAGTGCATGATATTTTTTGGTGTTATATAGTATGTATGGATCTATCTATTTATTGTATATAGGTCATGTGTGGTGGTTAATAGTGATGCTTACAATATCTTTGTTATAGAAGTCTCATGATCTGTCCTATATGTATGTATACATGTATGCACAACAGAAATATACTATGTATACACATATATAATTCCAAGGAGGCTGGCCATTATATATATATATATATATATATACACACATACATCAAATCACTATTACTGATTCTGGCCTTGCATTTGTTTTTTTCCCCAATTACTTCTTTTTCTCTTTTTTTTCCGGGTTTCTATTTTACCCAGTTACAATTACAAGCATTTCTAAAGCGCTAACAAGCTCAGTAGCGCTGTACAATGGAAGAAACAGAATAATAAATATGCATACGTATTATCAGAACAGTAGGAGAGGATCCTGCTCGAGAGCTTACAATCTACCCTATAGTAAACAGAAACTTGGCAATTATTGACATGCTGTAGGACACAGCTCCCTGTCTGCTGCTTTCTGCCTGTAGCCCCTCTGATTGCTGTATTGCACATATATATATATATACATTCTAATAATGCCACTGGATAACACCAGCCTCTTATATTAATATTATTATCAATAACCACATCGAACTCATTTTGAGGATGAGCAGCTCTGCAGGTTTTAAAGCATCAAATTACTGTTTTTTTATTTTCTTTTTTTAAACAAACCTTAGCAAATCAAGCCTGGTAAAATAAGCATTTTAGCAAGGAAAACTGTTTTCTTCTCTGCTGCCTGCAATGAGTTAATGCTGGTTACTCAGCATACTGCAGACTGGCCTCTGCAATCCTTTATCTTCTACACATGAAGGATTGGGGAGTTTTCTCATTGTGGTCAGTGCTGAGGAGGGGGAGGGGAGGGTGACCGATATCAGCTTACAGAGAGAGTAGTGGCAGAATGTGCTGAGCACAGAGCTAATACATGCTATTATTAGGCATATCCTAAGAGAGTAATGATTTGTGCAGTAGGGGTAGCTATAGGATATATTTGAGGTATAGGATATATTTGGGCTATAGGATATATTTGGGGTATAGGATTTGGGGTATAGGATATATTTGGGCTATAGGATATATTTGGGGTATAGGATATATTTGGGCTATAGGATATATTTGGGCTATATGATATATTTGGGGTATAGGATATATTTGGGGTATAGGATATATTTGGGGTATAGGATATGTTTGGGGTATAGGATATATTTGTGGTATAGGATATGTTTGGGGTATAGGATTTGGGGTATAGGATATATTTGGGGTATAGGATATATTTGGGGTATAGGATTTGGGGTATAGGATTTGGGGTATAGGATATATTTGAGGTATAGGATATATTTGAGGTATAGGATATATTTGGGCTATAGGATATATTTGGGGTATAGGATATATTTGGGGTATAGGATATATTTGAGGTATAGGATATATTTGGGGTATAGGATATATTTGGGCTATAGGATATATTTGAGGTATAGGATATATTTGAGGTATAGGATATATTTGGGCTATAGGATATATTTGGGGTATAGGATATATTTGGGGTATAGGATATATTTGGGGTATAGGATATATTTGGGCTATAGGATATATTTGGGGTATAGGATATATTTGGGGTATAGGATATATTTGGGCTATAGGATATATTTGGGGTATAGGATATATTTGGGCTATAGGATATATTTGGGAAGTGACAATTCTTATCTTGAGGAGTTCCCACACTTCTTTTTTTAGGACCCCCTGTTTGGGGGGGGCAGAGTCCCAACAGTACAAGACTATATTTAAACACTTTTATTTACTGTTATCATTTTATTTAAGATAATACAGTGTGTGTGAGTCCTCACTGCATCTGCTGAGGCTTTAATGTGTTTTGTTTTTCTTGCAGGATTTACACTGGCTGTGACCTGGACCGCCTCACCCCCTCCCCAAATGACTCGCCCCGCTCCCAGATTGTGCCCGGGGCCCGTTACTCCATGGCCAGCTCCTTCCTGCAGGACCAGTTCGTCAGCAACTACGCCAAGTCCCGTTTCCACCCACCCGGAGCGGTGCCGGGGCCAGGGACCGACCGCAGCGTCCCCCACACCAACGGCCTGCTGTCCCCCCAGCAGGGGGAAGACCCCGGGGCCCCCTCTCCGCAGCGCTGGTTTGTCACCCCAGCGAACAACCGGCTGGACTTCACGGCCGCCTCGGCTTACGATGCAGCCTCTGACTTCGCCGGCAACGCGGCCACTCTGCTGTCTTACGCGGCGGCGGGCGTCAAGGCCCTGCCCCTTTCCACTGCAGGCTGCGGGGCCCGCCCCCTCGGATACTACAGCGACCCGACAGGCTGGGGGGCGCGCAGCCCACCGCAGTACTGCACCAAAACCGGCTCCTTGCTCTCCTGCTGGGGGGGCAGGATGGGGCCCACCAACCCTTACCTGACGGGGAGCGCAGGGGAAGCCGTGGTGGACAGCCTGGCGGCGGACAGGTCCCCGCTGGGGGAGGACACCAAGCCCAAAGATCTGTCGGACTCCAGCTGGATCGAGACCCCTCCATCCATCAAGTCCATGGACTCCTCCGACTCAGGCATCTACGAGCAGGTCAAGAGGAGGAGGCTCTCCCCAACAGACCCCGCGGCCTCCGACAGCTCCTCCCCCCTGAAAAGCGAGGGACTGCCCACGCGGGACTGTGAGAAAACCTGCGCCAAGGACTTGGGTTACTATGGCTTTTATGCTCACGCCTGAGCTGCTCCAAAAACACCGCACTGCCCATGGACCACATGGGGGACACTCTCTGACCACTCTACAGGATGCTCCTGGGACACTTTGTGCCAGCGACACCCGAGCTTCAAGGCTTGCCCATCATGTCTGCCAACACCACCCCACTCCACAGGGTCCTTTGATCAAGGTCACCCGTTACAGGACACTCACAGACTCATTGTAGCCTCCTTCCTTGCTCTCTTTCGAGTCACAGCACTGAAACCTTTGTGTCTTTTCACCTCTGCACCACCCATGAAGATCCAAGGTGACTTCAGCACCACCCATGAAGGTCCAGCTGGGGAGGACCAGCGAGCACAGTGGATGGTGCTTTAAGACGCACGTTGGGTTCAGCACCTTGGACAGCGCTTCCATCCTCATTCTCAGACCCCATGCCTCTTTGGATCAGTCATTATTGGGGTGGGGGTGGGGGACCTTCCTATACCACTAAAAAAAAAAAATAAAAAAAAAAAAAACACCACTCAGAGCTTCCTCCCAAAGTCTGTGCTTTTCATGGAAGGGAAGCTGAGCATCCTTGCTGTGAACCTATGGATGGATTGTACACTGAAGTGTAATTTCACTTTTAAACATATTTTCTACATTATTTTCACTTTTTTTTCGTGTCTGCTCATTTATGGCAATGCGTTACAGACCGCTGGACAACAGAGCACTCGAGGTATACATCTGTACATTGATTACAGCTATTACTCTTATGATTATTATTATTATTACTATTTATTATTATTTATTTTATATTTTTAATATTTTATCGAGCACAGTGATACTGCTGTCCATTTCCCCCTTTTTTATTTTTTAAATAACACTTGTTGTAAGTATTGTATGCCCACAATAAGACTGAATTTACAAACAATAACGGTGTCATATTCCTAGAGAAATATATTATCTATAAATCTACATATATATATATATTTATCCATTAATGCATCAATACGTGTAACAGATTTATTTAATTTTATTATTTAATTATTTTTTATTATTGTTATTTAATTTTATTATTATTATTTATCATATTTATAATTATATTTTATATTATTATTTTTTATTGTGCCAAAGTAGGGAGATTGCCAAGCCAGAAATTAAAAATAACAATGGAATCCAATTTATGTTCCACCCTCCTTCTAACAGCATTCTTTTTAAAGTAGTGAATAATACAAGGCACAAGAGAGTGACTGGGGGCTTATAGTAAAGAAAAAAAAAAAAGACCATAGTGAGTTGTATGTTTTAAAGCCTTTTTTAGGACTGAGACCCATTTTTATTATGTACATTGTCTGAAAGTATCCCATGCATAGTGTAGCTCATTTTATTAAAATTATTTTTTTCTCTTTATTGTAAGTCTTTTTAAACTCAACGAACAGAAACCACCTTAATTACACAATATTTCAGAAATAGAAAAAAAAAATCACAGTTTTTATACCGTTATGGAATTTCCAAATAAAGGGAGAAAAAAAAAGACAATTCTCTGCATAATATGTATATCTGGGCTTGTTATGGAAAAAAAAAAGACTCTGGTGTTTTCATTTTTAATTTCCTTTTTAATTTCTTTTTTTTTTTAATTCAACCTCTGTAAATATCTGTTATCTGTAAGATCGATACTTTGAGCAGTTTGTGATTCTTAGATATGTGTTTGTATTGTCTGTATCACGACTGAAATAAATCCTGTAATAATTTAAGTGTTTTCCACACATTTGAGTTTTTATAAATAATGACTGTTACTAATCTTTATTTTTTTTCCAGATTGATGGTTTCTTTTGCGTTTTGCTTGCTAACTCCTCCACAGTCTTAAGTAAAATCAATTCTACTATTAGCTAATTATTATTTGTAGTACTATAATATTTGTAATATATTAGTATTATTTTCGATATATTTTTTTAAAAAAATAAGATGAATAAGTAAAATTATTCTTAATATAACAAACATTAAGTGAGTATTAAACAACATAATAATAATAATAATATTACTGTTATTATAAATAATTATTATTAAAGTAACAATAATCAAAGTGTAATATTACTGTTACAGTAATAACAACAACATATTAATAATAACAACAAGAATAATATATGAAGTTAATAAACATAGTATATTGTTATTATTTACTACAACTACTATACATTTTTCTTGATTTGTTGAAAATGTACCTGTCTAAACATACCTACATTGGCATTAATCAGTCATAGTGGTAATGTTGTTTTTCTTTCTTTTTTTGTGTAATAATTATTATTATCCACAACATTGCATTTCTTTAGGACAATTTTAAATTGTTATCATTTCTTTTAAAGTTAATCTTGAATTCATTAGACATACACGCCTACAATTAAGTGTTATAAAGACCATCAGTCCACGCTGCTTTCTTGCATTATTATCTATTTTATCACACGACTTGATGACTGTTTATACCTGTTTTATTAGATACTGATATATTTACACATAATATCAATAGAAAAAAAGGCTCCTTGTTCCATTCTCTTTAATATTTTCTATATTCCCACAGTTTTTAGTAAAACAATTCTCAACCTGGGCTTTAAATCCATACCAGGAGCTTTTAGGGGATCTAACAGCTAAATAGCCAGTGTTGGTGTCGTAAGGCTGATCTTAATTTAGGTTAAAATGCATAGCGCTTTAAAAAACACATTCTATTAAGTGAACTTTAGCTTCATAATATAGGCTAAAAAAATAAATGAAGTGAATTTTAGTATTTTTTTTCTCATTCGTGGCTTAAAGTCCTCACGTCTGTTCTAATGTCCCAATAACTTTTTTTTCTTGTTAAATAAACCCATATTTAATGTATTATTTAACAACATTCCATTATCCTTCCAGGTACATCTTAAAGTAATTGACATTTGAACACTATATATTAATAACTAACCCCACATTAGAATTGCCAAGATATAAACACATTCTGAGAGCGAATTATTTGATGACAGTAAGATATTTATCTCTCTAGGCTGATTCATGATCTACATATTAACAAATTCTGCAAATGAAGGGTCTGTATATTTACGTCGTATTATAACATAATTTATTAATCAAATATTGTATTTCCTGATTTCTATTTTAGGATTAGCATTTTGTTTTATCGCCTCCATGTGCTGAATTGTCCCTCTTTTTATTATTTTTTTCCAAATTAAGAACATATAGTCCATAATTTGGGTTATGGTATCATTTGTACATTGATATATTGCCAACAGATTTCTGTTACTTTGTTACCTGTCCTTTTTTTTACTGTTCATGCAAACCATGAGAAGTGATGAATTCATTTATTGTTCAATCAATATTTTAATAACAGCATTTCTGTTATTTTTTTATTTATTTGACATTTCCTATTTTTAGTAGACCCACAAAGGGGGGGGGGGCAGAATTTGACGATTCAATCGATATTTTAATGACAAAATTTTTGTTATTTTAATTTGTTTGACATATCTACAAGGGGGGCATTTGATGTTATATTTCAAGGTGTGTCCCTTGCTGTAGTTATTTTATTATTTGTTGTTATTATTATTATGTAATTAATGTGCTAGGATGCCCTGATGGGTAACAATGCTACGATATTATTTTGGCCATCAAAACATTTCCAATGTTAAAGTGTAAACTATTGTCTTGCAGTGTTTCTATATCCTGCACAATGAATGTATTCTTCTGACCCTCTGTGATAATACTAAATTATAGCTTGTCCAGGCTTGGTTTGTAAAGGGAATGCTCCCTGCAAAGACAGGCGCTGGTGCGGAGCCCTGTGAGATGTACAGGTAATGTTTAATGAGAATCCAATTATCCAGGAACACACAGCAATTTCCAAGTAGGGCTGATCTCTGCTGCAGTGCTAATGATAGGAGGCAAAATTCTCTTCCCATGATGCACAGCCACACAGATGACTTTACCCAGGCTCAGCATGGGGTGTCTCTTTCTCCTTCCGCAACCCTGACTATTTAGCATCCTCTGTTATGTTATGGGAGTTTGGATAAAGGTGTGCTGGATTGTGTTTACATGGTGTGAAATATTATTAACCTTGCACTGAGTTGATTGCATGGCTTGGAAAAGTCATCCCTGTACAGTGTGACACACACACACACACACACACACACACACCTATCTACATATTATGTTGAAGGACGCAACAATGTAAAGATTTGAGCCTTTGTCAATACAATAGAATCAGAGGAGCTTAGAGTCTGTGTATATAAATATATATTTTTTTCTTGACTTTTATTGACCTCCTGTATTTCCCATTTACTCATATTTCTTAGCACCAGCATATTGCAAATAAAAAAATATTTTTTTATGCGTGTAAGGTAAAAATAACAGTGAGCTATAACGATTCGATAACATAATTTTATATCCGGCAAACTCTGAATTCGCTATGTTTTGCAGACACCCACCGCATAAATACATGTGTTTATAACTTCTCTTAATTTTATTGTTTATGGCCTGCATGGAATATATATGGACCCTATTACATTCTTCACGCAGTGCGTTTTGCGTGCGCAAATGCGCATTTGCGCGAGGGGCAAATCCCTTTGCATTGAATGACGTATTACAACGTTCGCGCAAACGATGCGCGTTATCGTTTAACGCGGATGGACTTGCGCGAGCGTGATGAACTGTGCGCGTCCTATACTTAACATTGTGAGCGCAAATTCGTTCGTGCGCTGGTATGCGGATGGTATTACAATCGTTGCGCATCTTTCTACGAACGACGTTTGCGAGCATAATTTTAACGTCTTTTAAAAGCTGGTGGTAACTGCAAATCGGAACGTTCTGGCCGAAACGAAAAACACCAGCCAGAAAAAAAATACAGAACAGTATAGTTACACATTCTACACATACCCAAACAAAAAATTGTGAATTTGTGCGTGTTTTTTTTACTGCTGCAGCATGTATACTCAGATTTACTTTGACAGGCGCAAAAACGTTAGTCAATTAAGGTAATTGATCTCAATTAAGGTTCTTAATTCTGATTGGCTGAATCGCGCGAAAAAACAGTCCGTTCACTTATGTACGTGCGCAACGTTACTGCGCGCGTATTACACTTTGTTTTGCGCGTCGTTTTTACGAACGATATTTTTTGACGGATGAGAAAATGCATTCGGATTGGTATACCACGTTAATTTTCGCGCGATAACGCTGGACGATGCGCAAAAATTTGCGCTGCGCGAACGAAATTGTGCGAAGAATGTAATAGGGGCCTATTTGTTGCTCTAATTATATTATGTGGCACGGGTGTCATGATGAAAACTAAAACTGAATTTAGGCTTATTAAGATATTTTTATTAGTTGTCTGCCTGGCTACGTTGCTGGTGCAGTAGAACCTTTACAGATGCTGATTTGCTGCAAACCTGTTCCGTGACACAATGTCACAATTCCTGCAGGTCATTTGCCTTATTCGTGATATAATACGGAAGACCTTATGATACACAGAATGATGGATCTATAGTATACATGCATCCCCAAGTGCCGTTGTCAAATCGCTGGCTCCACATTGCAACAAGAAATTTATAGAAAACCATGTTAACGTTAGCTTGTCAAGGTCAATCTGTTACAAGGAAAGGTAACTCTTACATTTTTGACCTTGGGGCTTCATCAATGCAAGAACATATGTACAACTATTTAATTACACAAACCACAAATTATGTAGTATTAATAAAAACATATATGGATTGTTACACATTTTATGTAACTCACACTTCGCGTAACATATCAGCATAATAAAGGATTCCTAGACTCAGGGTCATACTGTGCGAGCGCCATCTTTCACTCAAACTTCATAAAAAAATTATACATATGGTTCTCAGATGTGTACCTCTAGCAAATTTTGTGCGACCCATCCGGAATTGTGTGCACCTTTGCCCCCTTGCTGCCTGAGCTTTGGAGTCACAATTAAATAGGCAATGTTGTATTCAATGTACAGTTTGAGCTTCGTCCTCTAAATAGCAAGATACCAAGCAAGGTTTAAGTGAAAACAGGTGAATTTAGTACAGAGATATACCCAAACTAAAAGCAGGTTTTGTCTGTCTCTAAAAGCAGCTATACCTGTCCTGTGTGTTGGTCAAACATTTCCAACTCATTGTTGGTCAAACATTTCCCACTCATTGGTGATAAAACATTTCCCATGGGTTCAAATCGCGTTTAAACATGAGCAAAAGCGGTAAAAATGAGCTCAGCGCATAGCAGTGAAATGGCTCAGCACTCAGCAGTGAAAGGGTTAATTTTTTTTAACTTTTTTCCATTCTTTCCTGTCCCCCAGGGCACTACCCGGACCCCCATACACCTTTTATGGCCAATATCTTGCATATATGCCCTCTTTGAAAGCACTTTCATTTTCGGAAGTTCGACCCCCATTGACTTGCATTACGTTCGAGTTCGAATTCAAACTTTTCGGCCGTTCGGGTGTTCGAGTTCGAACCGAACAGGGGGGTGTTCGGCCGATCCCTACTAATGATGGGAAATAAATGACTGATGTAAATTAGGAAAATGCTTGTTCTAACACGTGGGATTGATTTAGGCTAAGTTGATAACCCTGTAGTGCAATAATGGACAACCTTGGCACCCCCGATGTTTCTGAACTACATGTCACTTGATGCTCTGCAAGCCATACATCTTACTAAGCGTCATAGAACATGTGGTTCAAAACATGTGGTGTGCCAAGGTTCGCCATCACTTCTTAAAGTGAACCTGTTGCACCCACTGGAGGTTGAACTCGTTTTATAGGTAGTTCCCCCAATAACTATGTTAGTTTTGCCATTACTCACTTCTGTATAGCATGTCGCAAGGGGGGGGGGAGTTCCTTGCAGCCATTTGACTGTCAGAACGTTGACGGACAAGTCAACATGTTGATCTCACCACTGAAGGCCAATGGCAAAATGCTGCGCGACAGTCAACAGTAAGCACTGCCCACGGAGGGGAACAATTGCGCTGGAATCTGGTCCGTGCCGTCATCGATATCTAGGGCTAATATATCACATGATCTTTATTAAAGATTCTTTAAGACCAATGCAATATCCATCACCAGATCAGATGTCATGGTAGGTGCAGTTTATAATGTCATGGCCAACAGGTGGACTCAATTGATTGGAAATGACTTCCTACACGTGTGGTTTTCACTAACACGCTACATAGGGAATCGTGGAGTAATTCCCTAACAAGTATTCACTGTCACTCACCCGCGGTCGCACAGAGCCATCCGACAAGATACACAAGACCAATCATGCAGTGATACGCGATAAACCGCTTTCAGCGTCGCCCATGTAAGATGAACCTTGTGACACCTGGAACTAGATAAGTGTGATCTGTGCCATCTCATAAAGGGAAGAGATATTGTCTTTTGATCAATACAGCATCCATCACCCAATGAGCTGTCGCGCATGAAGGGAACCTGTCCACTACATCCTCACATTGAATAAATAAATGCTTTTTCTTGATTTCGATGTGAGATCTGAGGGTTTTCGGCATCGTAAATTCTAATAAGTGTACAACTACACGGAATACTCGTGGAAACGGAGAGCTCAGTCTTGTTGTACTCATCACCCCTGGGTGCGTTTGACTCTTTCTGTAATTCGTAAATCACTGTACCTGTCATCCTCAGACTGATTCTAAACCGCGATTTAACGTTTCCTAGCCACGTGCTTTAAAAATAACCATGACAACAGGAGCAGTTTCTGAACCAGTTGTTGCTCGTAGGAGATGATTAAAAAAATAAAATAAAATAAAAACCCTGATGGGTCACTTTAAGCTGTTCTATTCTCCATGGAATAAAGCGAAAATTCGCAATGGACCAATGATCATCTCTATTTGCTGAATGCAACTGGCTTGTGTGTAAATAAATAAATGTATATGTGCTTAAATTCATATCTATAAAACATGGAATCTATGTATGATTACGCATTCATGTTTAACCTCCCTGGCGGTCTAATTTTTTTCAAAATTTTGTGTCTAAAAGCGTATCAATTTTTTTTTAAAGGAAACGTGTTTTTGTACATAGTTGGCCTGTAATAATTAGGAATCACGCACTGAAATCCGTGCAATCAAGAGTTCTTACTGGTAAAATCCTTTATAAATTAATTAATTAATTAATTAAAAAAAAATAGTAAATACACGGAGTCCGATAAAGTTTGAAACACGAAATAATAACTTATTATCCCAAAAATAATTATCCAAAATAATGCAAATAAATGATATTCAATAAAATACAACAAAAAACACTGAAATCTGTCTGAGAACAAGGGTGAGAAGATGTATGGTCTATTTCTTATCCTGTACTGCCACCTAGTGGCCGTTCATAAACATTTCCATTTGTATTCAGTGAGTTTTGTGAATGAAATTTGCTGCGGTCCAGCCCCTTTGCATCATGTGACTCGCAGGGAGCCATCCAGGAAGCAGCTCGCTGCGATCACACTGCGGGACAGCGAGGGAGCCAGGAGGAGGTGAGTAAACATCCAGCCCGAGTGTGGCTCGGGGTTACCGTTCATGGTAGCGAAATTTAACCCCGAGTCACACTCGGGAATACCGCCAGGGAGGTTAAATTCTAATTTTAGAATTCAGATTTGCTAAGCCTTATGGGAAACATAGTTCGAATCTGGAGGACCAAGGTCGCTGACTCTGCTGTAAAATCTTTGTGGCTGCCGTACGTTTTATTTATAGACCATTCATGGTACCAGCAGCTTGGCTCGTCATTTCACAGAGCTGCTAAATTGTACCAGCACTGCTACTGTTTCTTTTCTCTCCTGGAGAACATAGGACTCCACGAAGGCTCCCAGGACATGCATTACATACACACAATCTCGCAGGATCGCCAGTGCTGGCAGAAGGACACCGGAGAACTTTTTGCCCTCTGCGTCCTTCAGTCTACTGAGAAAGGAATCAATGGATTGCGCCAGGGTTCTAGTCCTAAAATAATAAGTGTAGGAACTCTCCAAGATTTCTGTTCCTCGATTAATCGCTGACATAACCCTCAGCCCCACACTTAGAATTGATATCAATGTTTAAATACGTTGGGTTTTAAAATCTTGGCGAATTGCCTGCACATACGGTGCCTGTTCGAGGGCAGTGAAATCCCCATAGAGAAGCACTGCTTTGTCTATTCGGAGAACAAAAACCAGCAGTGAAAGGTTGCCGAAATGCCCTGTCATTCGGTGGTTTAATTCGGCAGGTTTATTCAGGCGAATCCCATAGGCTTCAATGTTAAAAATATTCCCGTTTTAATTTAATATCTAATAAACCGTTCTTTATAATATTCTGCTGTAAAGAGTCTCTTTATTTATAGATTTGTTAGGATATTTTAAGCATTTTTCGGGATTTTTTTATTGTTTTAAAAATCAGATTTTTTTTATTTTGTTTTTTAACTTTACTTATTTTTTCTGTAACAGCCCTCTTTATTATCATTCCCTGGACCTCATATGTGAATTTCAGACATTTTCGCTCAGTAGTTTCTTTGCAAACAGCGTTTCACTTTTCAAACATTCAAGCAAACTGTTTTTCTAATTTATTCACTGCATTCGTCTGCGGTGTCGGCTTTTTCCGGTGGCTGCGCTGCCTGTGATCGGCTCCTGCTCGGGTGTTTTCGGCGGGTTAATCCAAATGTTTTTGCAGGTTTCAGTGTGCGTTCGTCCTCGTTTTGCGGTGAGTTTTTGGCGGGTTTACTCTGACTTTTCCCTGCAATTTGGGGACCCTGTGGTGCTTGCTGAATACACCGCAGGGCCGCCGAAATGGAATCAACAAATCTAACCGAATTGAAGAGAACGAAAAGTCACCAAACGTGCGGTGGCTTTTCGATTCTCTTTGAATAACCCTGACATTGTTGAATTTTAAGATTCTGAACTCTAGATGGTGTCCTTTATCTCACACATTTTAAAACGGGGTCTGCATTATTATCATACAGGCAGAAAATACTTTTGTGTTAGATACAGTAACTGTGATAAATAAAATTAATACATATGTTCAGATCTCCTGCTTTTGAGGATTTGTGTGATACTAATGAGTTTATTAACAATGCAGCTTCCAAAAAATACCAATAGAATATAAAAATAATATCTGTATGTCTGCATAATACCTAAATATGGAAACTACAGTAATACCTTGTATCTGTACTGTACAGGGTCTTTCAATCAATATAACCCCCTGAATCTTATCCATTTATAGCAGTGAGTGACCCCACAGCCCTCCCTATATTCTGAGAAATCTCAGTTGTTATGCAGCAATAATCTATTTCAACTTTTTGTTACATTGAGGACTGGGGCTCTATTTGCAGATGGTTTTATGTCTCTCCAGGGTGCTTGGAGACACATAAAACAAAGTATTTAGTTTCTCCACAGGGGACACACTAATCCTGCTTTAACCTCTTCACTGCTGAGCCATTTCACCTCTGTTTGCTGAGCTCATTTTTATCGTTGTTGCTCATCATGTTTAAACGGGACTTGAAGGCAAAATTTTATTATACGACCCAGACAAATTATATATCCTTTTTTCCACAGACTCGCCAGATTCATAATATATCATTATTATATGTATACGTCATGCCCTGCCTGAATATTATAGCAAAAAATGCAATAAGAATTTCCATTCATCTACAGTGTGTAAAATGTTTTTTTTCACATATTATCATCTGAGCCTTTGCGGTTATATATGGGGTACGCTTGTTAAAAAAATAGAAAAGGGAGCCTGTTACTTTTCTTCTGAGAAATTACGTGATTTTAGCTAAAACCTCCCCAAAAAATCATTAGTGAAGCATCATTGTTCACATCATAATAGAAATGTGAACAATAGTGCTACATTAATAAAAAAAACTAAATAAAAAACATGTTTTTATTTCTTTAATTTTTTTATTATAATTTTTATTTTATTTATTTATTGTTTACTTTTAACCTGGTCAGGTTTGGTATCATTGAAAAAGACATACTTTGGCCTTTCCAATGATACCAAGCATTAACCTCTAGCTGCCACGGATCGGGAGATAGGGAGAAAAGAGGATCCAAAGGATCCTGCTATCTCCACCATAGGATTTCCATAGGGAAACCCCTTGGCAGCTAAGGCTGGGGTCAGACGAATGCAGTTTTAACGTGCGTTTAGCCGCACGAAATCATGACCGTGCTAGCAGCAAATGACGTCCAATGCCGGGCAGCATACGACGAACGGCCGCACAAATGTTCGTCCGTGCAACGCAAGTGGCAAACGAATGCATTTTTTCGAGAAAGTCAAACCGCTAGTACGGACGTACAGAGTGCGCTGCGGCCGCATAGCGGCGTGTTTGCGTGATTAGGAGACTTCAGACGCTGCTCATGTCCGGCCAACAAAACGTCCAGACGCAAAAAGGGTTTTATTGATGATCCATACAAAATCACGGACGAAAATGCGCATCGTATGACCGCTATCGCGTATTCCGGGAAAAAATACGTACGTTCGTTCAAACGTACTTTTTCACGGACAACGTGAAAAATGCGTTCGTCTGACCCTAGCCTAAGGGGTAATGCTCACACTGACATCATCACACCATAGTACCGGTTGGGTGGAGTAGAGGTAACATCACCGCTCTGCATGGAGAGAGCCTGTGGAGATCCCAGCGAGCAACCTCTCCAGTAAGTGTCCTTAGGCAAGACACCTAACGGTACATACTCGCCACCCAGGACATACTTGAAAACGAGAGAAATCTCAATGTATCCTTACTGGTAAAATCCTTTCACAAAAAAACAAAACAAAAAAAAAACACCATGCATGATAATGTCAGTGGGCGGTGAGAGAACCAGGAAGTCAGCCACCGCCAATAGCTGGATCACAGATCGGCGCCTCAGGGGTTAAAGAGAGGCAATGCTGCAAAGAGCAGACTCTGTCCTTTCAGCGGTGCCTCTCTTTATCTTGTATCTCCTCCCAATTGGGAGGGAGAGAGGTCCAAAGGGACCCCCCCCATCCTTTCAGGCGCTCTTCACGATGACGTCAGTGCGCCGGGAGGGGGATATAAAGCAGCGTCTGACTTCCATGAACTTCTCTCATATCTTTTCCAGTTAGATAACTTTATTCTAGATCACGTACCAATTCAGAGGATCATATTACCATTATTTTACAACTTCTCAGGGTCCGAAGGTGAAAGTCTCTTCTTCACCAAACTATAAAAACACGTTCGACATTTTGACTTTCCGTTTCTTCTCAATCACGTCTATATAAAAAGAAAAAAAAAAACTTTCAAAAACCCTACATGCAAGCCTACACTCTACATGAAGAACTGTACACCTCCACACTAATTACCATCTGGTTAAAATAAGATGAGGAGGTTTGATGAGCTGCTCACTAGTTTTTTTTGTTAGATTATTTTTTTTTACCTTTTTCCAGTTTCCTTTCTGTATACTTTATTTTATTGCAATGTGCTTTTAACAACGAGGTTTATCTTGAAACAGAACACCAAGGAAAAAAAACCAAAACAACAAACACATATTCATACAATTTTCATATCAAATACAATAAATTACATTTCAATGTGTTTACATATTAGAAACTCAATATGCTAATATAGTTCCAGTAAACATGCGGTGCTTAAATATGTCTTAGAATAAAGCATTTATTAGAATTTTATTTCATTTCCCAAGTTCTATTTTTGTTGTGTATTTTTTTGTCATCTTTTTCTTTTTTTTAAAATTCCAAACACAACAGGGATTATTATGGTTTATGTGCCGTTTCCTAGGGAATGTTTTTATAATGATTTTATTAATAATAAATAATAATATCAAATATTTTGTGTTTAAATATAAACCGGTGAATTAGTCCAACAAATATGTGGGTGGTTCGAAATGGACATGAAGGAAAAAAATGGAATATATCAGGGTTATTCAAAGAGAGGTGAAAAGCAGGAGAATGGCTGGAGAATGGAAAATTCGAGCAGGGTTATTCAAAGAGAATTGAAAAGTCACCGCACTTTCGGTGACTTTTCGTTCTCTTCAATTCGGTGTGATTTGGCGATCCCATTTCGGTGACCCTGCGGTGTATTCAGCAAGCACCACAGGGCCGTCGTAGTGCAGGAAAAAGTCGCCGCAAACCCGCCGAACACTCACCGCAAAACCCAGCGAATGCACACCGAAACCCACAATAACATCTGGATTAACCCCGCCGAACACGCCAGAGAAACCCGGAGAAAAACAAAACAGTTTGCTTGAATGTTTGAAAAGTTAAACGCTGTTTGCAAAGAAACTACTGAGCGAAAATGTCTGAAATTTACATTAAAGATCCAATGAATGATAATAAAAAGGGCTGTTACAGAAAAAAGAAAAAAACGATTTAAAAAAAATGCAAAATTTTTTCCCAAAGAAATCCCGAAAAATGTCTAAAAGATCCTAACAAATCTTAAAATAAAGAGACTCTTTACTGCAGAATATTATAATAAACAGTTTATTAGATATTGAATTAAAACGAGAATATTATTAACATTGAAGCCTATGGAATTCGCCTGAATAAACCTGTCGAATGAAACCATCGAACAGCAGGGCAATAAGGCAACTTTTCACTGCTGGTTTTTGTTCTCTGAATAGACGAAGCATTGCTTCTCTATGGGGATTCACTGCCCTCGAACAGACACAGAACAGGTATCGTATGTGCAGGCAATTCGCCAACATTTGGCGAACTTCCTGCTCTCTGAATAGCCGAATGGCCAGGAAAGGTTCAGTGTTCGGTTACCTTTCGACCCCAATTTGGATCTCTTTGAATAACCCTGTAGGTCGCCGAACCAGAAAAATTCTCCCATTCATTTCACTTTCCAAATCGGCTATTTTGACCTAGAATTTTCCATTCTCCAGTCATTCTCCTGTTTTTCACCGCTCTCTGAATAACCCTGTCAATATAAGTTTTTATCTATAGCACAGGATAAATTGAGTGTAAATGGATATGATAACATTATAAATATTATTTATATGATTTTCTGATAAGCACCTGCTCTTCTAGCTGGATAGATGGGAAATATCATAGACAGTCAGGAAAAAAATTTGTTGCTGGATCCCAGTAAGGTAGACAGATCTTTCATGTGTTCCTGGATGCATATATTTTATGAATTCTGATGGGCAGTGCATGAATGATCCAATCCTGGACTATGTAGAATTCATATGTCACAGGTTAAGAATAATCAGACAGAAATTCTGTAAGGTCAATTCCAACCAAGTTGGTAAACGAGAGCCGGCAAAGGTTGAAATCATGGCAAGACGATTTCCCATACCAGCTCCCTGTTACCAAGCTTGTTCGAACCCAGACAAAGTATACACGGATTGGATCGTAATAATTGGCAGCTGCGCGCCACTATGAGTATCGACTCCTGGAAATCATAGGACTCCATGGAGCCCAGCACGAGCTCTGCAAGAGCCCGCTTTAGAAGGGTCACATAGAGGCCAGGGAAGAACATTGGGAACTATTTGTTCCCAGTCTTCACGACTCAAGGTCAGATGAAGTGGTGGATTGCAGTGCCCTCTGCACCGCAAGATCCCAGATAAGTAATGGATTCATTGGTGGGGTTTTATTAACATGTTAAGTGAATTTGCAATAGGAAAAAGGTATTTCAGCAGTTATCGCAAAATCACTTAACACCAGGCTTTAAGAGCTAGTCTTAGTTCATGAATACAGGCTCATTTAGAGGAGAACGAGTTACGCCGGAATAGCTCGTTCTCCCCTTGGAAGCCATAAATTAATGAGTCCTATACAAAGTATAGGAGACGTTAATTTACAGTAAGCAGACACAACCAACGCGCCTCAAGCAAGGTTTGCGACTAGGTTGGAATAGGTGCCGTAGCTTTTAGGATGGGGTCACACGAGCGGTAGTAAGAGCGGAAGGAACGTTCATGAGAGAGGACATTCCTTCCACTCGATGCCCGTCTGGCCGCCTCGCTGAGCGCAGTTAGTGCGGTCAGCGCTGCAAGGCTCGATCCTGCTATGAAGGAACGTACTTTGCAGCCCCTTCAACGAGCGTCCTAGTGCTTCGACAGGGAGGCTTGCTGCACGGACGCAGCGCAGATGCTGTCGTACGTGCAATTTGTGTACGCACAACAGTGTGTGGCCGGCCTCATCGTAGCGTCACAACGCTGCAACGGACGCTGGAAGGCACTTCGTTATGGGCGCCCATTAGTGTGCTCATCTGACTCGCCCCGTAACCTAATGGCTAGACCTGTTTGTCCAGTGGCTCTATCCATTAGCTTAATGGCTAGGTTGGAGTCGGGCCCCAAGAGGGCAGTGTGTGTCAGGTAATCGATTACCCTCTACATCAGGTATCTTAAGCTCTGGCCACTCCAGATGTTGATCGCCAACAATTCCCAGAATTCTTTGAATATAATAGGTAGCCAGAGAATCTTGGATGTTATGGTTCAGAAACAACTGGGGGGGGGGTAGAGTTTGACAACCCTGCTCTACATGAAACAGTAGTATGTGCCCTAGGAAGATACTCAGACCCACATGGAGGGGGTTTTAGTTCCCTGGGATCAAGTTGCTGGATCACTCCTGAAGGTGAGGAATGCATTTCCTGTTGCACACACTCAGGGTTATTCAGAGAGCGTGAAAAGCAGGAGAATGATTGGAGAATGAAAAATTCTAGCAGGGTTATTCAAAGAGATCCGAATTGCTTGAGAAAGGTAACCGAATGCTGAAATTCACGTTCGGTTACCTTTCCTGGCCATTCGGCTATCCAAAGAGCAGGCAATTTGCCAAATCCTGGCGAATTGCCTGCACATACGGTGCCTGTTCGGTGCCTGTACGAGGGCAGTGAAATCCCCATAAAAAAGCACTGCTTCGTCTATTCAGAGAACACAAACCAGCAGTGAAAGGTTCCCCTAATGCCCTGCCATTCGGTGGTTTAATTCGACAGGTTTATTCAGGAGAATCCCATAGGCTTCAATGTTAAAAATATTCCCGTTTTAATTCAATATCTAATAAACCGTTCATTATAAAATTATGCAGTAAAGAGTCTCTTTATTTATAGATTTTTAGGATATTTTAAGCATTTTTATGATTTTTTTTTTAAAAGTCAGATTTTTTTTAGATTTTTTTTTAAGTTTACTTATTCTTTCTGTAACAGCCCTTTTTATTATCATTCCCTGGACCTCATATGTAAATTTCAGACATTTTCACTCAGTAGTTTCTAGGCAAACAGTGTTTCACTTTTCAAACATTCATACAAACTGTTTTCCTAATTTATTCACTTCACTCTGTCTTCGGTCTCGGCTTCTTCCGGCGGCTTCACTGCGGGTGATCGGCTCCTGCTCGGGTTTTTCCGTGGTTTTCGGCAGGTTAATCCAGATGGTTTTGCGGGTTTTCGGCGTGCATTCGCTGGGTTTCGCGGTTAGTTTTCGTCAGGTTTGCGGTGACTTTTCCCTGCAATTCGGGGATCCTGTGGTGCTTGCTGAATACACCGCAGGGTCACCGAAATGGGATCGGCAAAAGGAACCGAATTGAAGAGAACGAAAAGACACCGAACGTGCGGTGACTTTTCAAATCTCTTTGAATAACCCTGTAGGTCAAAATACCAAACCAGAAAAATTCTCCCTTTCATCATACTTTCCAAATCAGCTATTTTGACCTAGAATTTTTCATTCTCCAGTCATTCTCCAGTCATTCTCCAGTCATTCTCCTGCTTTTCACGCTCTCTGAATAACCCTGACTGTATTTAAGGTGTGTGCACCAAAAAATGTACCTGTGTTTTCCGTGTTGCAGATACCGGTATTGCACGGCTGAGAAATGCCGGCGTTTTGCAAAAATAAAATCCAAAGAGGGACAGCAGAAGCTTTACTGTGAATGCTAGTTTTGTGAAATGCATCTGTCGGTGCCGCAATACTGGCAATTTCTGGCCAGTATTTGCAAACTTGGAAACGCCGGCGCTTTGTTAATATCCCTTATAGTAATTTTTAATTCAGGGCTCAAACGTGGTTCTCATGTGCAACAAGGGGTGAATGCATATGAAGGTAACCGATAATAACACAGCTGTAGCATTTACTGATATCCCTGAAAAAATCATCCCCTCCATCCAACAAAAAAAAAAAAGACATTTCCAAGCAAGTTTCCAACCACAATCAGTAGATGAAATGTTATTGCCTCTCAAGTGGTGCTACGTCATTTTTCTAATTTTTCCCATGACAGGTGCTCCTTGAGTATCTTGTTCATTTTTCGCATACTACAGGCTTTGAAGTGTCTACATTTCTGTGTTGAACATATTGTTTCCTGCCTAAGTAACAAAATCTATTCCAGGTTTCATATTTGAATAATTGCAATAACAACAAAAAACATATCCATGTGCCAATTTTCTCGGAGAGGATCTGCCGATTTGATTTGTATCTGTCCTACAGGATTTATTATTTTATTTATTTTCTCTTTTCATAATTGAAGTATTCATTAATTTTCAAGTCGGGTTCAGTTGTTAGACGTTTTGTTGAACACAGATGTTTAAAGGACTATTAATTCAGTTTTCCTTTATATTATACAAGCATCTGATTCTGATTTAACCCCTTCAGTAATAACATCATCAGGTCTGTTCACTAAAGGTGAATCTCAGGAGAATTGGCAGGAGAAGAGAACAATCTAGACCAGTTTTTCCTAAACCTGTCCTCGAGACCCTCGAAAAAGCCAGATTTTAAGGATCACCTCGGGGAAATGCAGACTGAATCCTGCAATCGCTGAGCAGCAAATCATATCACGTGTGCTGTGCTTCAGATATCTGCAAACCTGGCCTGTCAGGGGGACCTGAGGACAGGTTTGGGAATCGCTGATCTAGACCAAATAGCCGATTTGGAAACGGAGATAAATGGGAGAATATTTCTGGTTTGGCTAGTTTGACCTACAGGGTTATTAAGAGAGCACCGAAAGGTCGCCGACATTTCAGTGCCCTTTTGTTCCCCGTGCTTCCCTGCACTTCAGAGAATCACAATTCACCGCAGAGTCGCCGTAATGCAGGGAAAACTCGCTGCAAACCCGACGAACACTCGTCGAACACTCACAGAACACCCAGCGAAAACCCGCAGAATCCGCTGCAAAAACCAAGCCGAACACGTCGGAAAAAGTCGACAAGCAGCCGATCACAGCGCAGGGCAGCCGCCGGAAAAAGCCGACAAGCAGACGAACGGGGTGAAAAAGAAAAAAAACAGTTTGCTTGAAAGTTTGAAAAATGAAACGCTGTTTGCAAAAAAAACTACTAAACGAAAATGTCTGAAATTTACACATAAGATCCAATGAATGATAATAAAAAGGGCTGTTACAGAAAAAAGAAAAAACAAATTAAAAAAAACATAACATTTTTTTGCAGAAAAAATGCCTAAAAGATCCTACAAAATCTATAAATAAAGAGACATTTTACTGCAGAATAAAATAATAAACAGTTTATTAGATATTGAATTAAAACGGGAGTATTTTTAACATTGAAGCCTATGGGATTCGCCTGAATAAACCTGTCGAGTGAAACCACTGAACAGCAGGGCATTTCGGCAACTTTTCACTGCTGTTCGGTGTCTCTGAATAGAGGAAGCAGTGCTTCTCTATGGGGGATTTCACTGCCCTCAAACAGCAACGTACGTGCAGTCAATTTGCCAAAATTATGCGAACTGCCTGCTCTCAGAATAGCCGAATGGCCCCGAAATGTCACCGTTCGCTGAATTTCAGTGTCCGGATACATTTCGGACCTCTCTGAATAATCCCTTTAGAATTTTCACTTCTGCCAATTCTACTGAGTTTCACCTCTAGTGAATAGACCTGTTGGTAAACACGCAATTTAATTGATTTTACTTTTGCACAAAATAGAAAATGATGTTTGCTTTTTTTTTTGTAATATATAATTATTTAGTTCTTCTGCAACCAATAGAAAAGCTCAGGGAGAAAAGATACAAAACATTTGCTTTTAGCCAATAAAATCGCATTTCACACCCTTTCCTCTGTTACTGTTCCCTTTTGTGGAGAATGAACAACACTTCATTCTTTTGTGGGGAAAACAATAGGTAATGTGCCCTTTCATTTAAATTTTAGTGAACCTTTGATGGGAAAGTTTCTCAGCGCTCAGTGAGTACACGACATTGATCATTTCAAGAGTGCATTAAAATAAAGCCCAAAGAAAAGACCGTCCATTATTTCATTAACTACAATAGGGTTTGTATTCCGTACGTAGGGAGATACACAGGGTTATTCAAAGAGCTCAGAATTGTGGCCGAAAGGAAACTGAACAGTGAAATTCAGCGTTCAGTTACCTTTCCTGGCCATTCGGCTATTCAGAGAGCAGGCAGTTCGCCAAATGTTGGCGAATTGCCTGCACATACGGTGCCTGTTCGTTGCCTGTTCGAGGGCAGTGAAATCCCCATAGAGAAGCAATGCTTCGTATATTCAGAGAAAAAAACCAGCAGTGAAAAGTTGCCGAATTGCCCTGCCATTCAGTGGTTTCATGCAGCAGGTTTATTCAGGCGAACCCCATAGGCTTCAATGTTAAAAATATTCCCATTTTAATTCAATATCTAATAAACCGTTAATTATAATATTCTGCAGTAAAATGTTTATTTATAGATTTTTTAGGACCTTTTAAGGTTTTTTTTGGGATTTTTTTCGGACTTTTTTAACGTTTTTTTCTTTTTTCTGTAACAGCCCTTTTTATTATCATTCATTGGATCTTATATGTACATTTCAGACATTTTCGTTCTGTAGTTTCTTTGCAAACAGTGTTTCACTTTTCAAACATTCAAGCAAACTTTTTTTTTTTCATTCCATTCGTCTGTGGTGTCGGCTTTTTCCGGCGGCTGCTCTGTGCTGCGATCGGCGGCTGCTCGGGTTTCTCCGGTGTATTCGGCGGGGTTAATCCAGCTGTTTTGTGGGTTTTAGTGAGTGTTCGGCGGGTTTTGTGGTGAGTGTTCGGCGGGTTGGCGGTGAGTGTTCGTCGGATTTGCGGCAGGTTTTCCTTGCACTTCGGGGACCCTGTGGTGCTTGCTGAATACACCGCAGGGTCGCTGAAATGGGATCGCCAAATTGCACCGTATTAAAGCGAACGAAAAGTCACCGAACGTACGGTAACTTTTCGATTCTCTTTGAATAACCCTGATAGTAATACCTTGGATTGCGAGCATAATTCAACCCGGAAACGTGCTTGTAATCCAAAGAACTCTTATATCAAAGCGAATTTCCCCATAAGAAATAATGGAAACTCTGACAATTGGTTCCACAACCATTTATTCAATTAACAAATAAACCTTCACTTCAGGGGCTGACTGGCAACTTTTGGCCCAGGGGCCAAGTATGACCCAGAAGCCCATAGTGCAGCTACTCAGGCCCTTGTGTATAAACATTATCACAGAGCTCCGCAGCAATATAACTTACTCTCATACACAACGCACATTACAGTGAGTTGTATTGTTGTAGAGCTCTGTGATACGCTCATACACAACGCACATTACTGTGCGTTTTATTGCTGTGGAGCTCTGTTACGCTCAAACACACTGCACATTACTGTATCAGAGCTCCACAGCAATAAAACTCACAGTAATGTGTGGTGTGTATGAGCGTATCACAGAGCTCCAGAGCAATAAAACTCAATCATACACACCGCACATGGATATATTGCCCCCACCTCACACATGGGTATATTGCCCCCAGCTCACATGGATATATTGGCCCCAGCTCACACGGATATATTGGCCCCAGCTCACACGGATATAGTGCCCCAGCTCACATGGATATATATTGCCCCCAGCAGCTCACCCATGGATATATATTGCCCCCAGCAGCTCACACATGAAAATATATTGCCCCCAGCAGCTCACACATGTAAATATATATATATATATATATTGCCCCGGCAGCTCACACATGGATAAATATATATTGCCCCAGCAGCTTACACATGGATAAATATATATTGCCCCCCGCAGCTCACACATGGATAAATATATATTGCCCCCCGCAGCTCACACATGGATAAATATATATTGCCCCCCGCAGCTCTCACATGGATATATACTGCCCCCAGCAGATCACACATGGATATAATTCTATGATTCTGGCACGCAGTCGCCGTGGCATCGTTTCGATAAGCTCATACAATGATGTCACAGCATTTATTTGCTTCCAGAGTGGCATTAATTTGTGGCCAAGATCCTGTATTGATGATGGGAGAGATTATCCCAAAGATTCTGAATGGGGTTAAGGTCTGGACTGTGCGGTGGCCAATCAATATGTGAAAATGATGTCTCCTGCTCCCTGAACCACTCTTGCAGAATTGAGCCCGATGAATCCTGGCATTCCCATCTTGGAATATATAAAAAAGGTGAGGGTCCTAGTGGTGCAGTGGGTGCTTCCAAATATGGAGCAATCTAGATAAATATTTTTAGATGCTGATATTATGACTCAACTCTATTTATCAGGTGGTGATAGATGAAAGTACTCCAGTGAGTCAATGTTACACTAGTATTGTGCAAATAGCAATTCTGTGCAAATGAGCAATCTTGTGCAAAATAAGCAACAACAATGGTGATAAATCCTTAAGTCATGCGTGCAAATCTGTTCCTATAACATAAAGTGTATAATAATCCACACGTGCAAAATGCATATAAAGTGCATGTGCTCATATATCCTATTCCATTCGTAAAGTCCAGACACAAGAATTGTGTTGATGTGACATCAAAAAGTCATAAGACAGTCCTTTTATTGGGTTATCTGATAGTCTCTGGATGGCCTATGACTGTATAAAGTGCACGTGAAAAAGTGCAAATCTCAAAATAAGCAAGGTCCGTGACTCCTCGTCACCATACAGTATGTAGGTCACACTTCAGACAAAATGTCCCAACGTTATGCTTCCTCTCCTCAGTTGGTAGATTCTGTTGCATATATGAGGAAGACAAAAAGAGAGACAATAGTGCAGACTGTAGTAATTTGTGAAGTGAATATATATATATGAAAACCACTCACAAATTATAGAGCCTAATTAGTCCTGGCTCTAGGTTGGAATGCCTCACGTCAGATACAGGGTGACGTTCCCCCTTTTCCTGGGTCTTCCAGTTATCCTCAAATAAAATACATACAGAGAGACAGCGCTCCCATAGCGTGACACAGTACGTATATTCTGAGTAATCGCAGTTTTAGTTCAACTCACCGATGTTGGAGCCTCGGCTTTCTCAGGCTCAGCTTAAGGGCGAATGGTACTTCTTAATTAGGTGAGTACCTTATCCCTCTCTCCTGCAATGCCTTTCAGCTTCTGTCTCCAGCTCTGTATTACCAACCAGATGTGGACGAAAAAGGAGGGGAGAGAGGGGGAAGGGAAAAATTCCTCTGCTTTCACCTTCAAAATAATATCCTCACTCTAGAGGGATGAAATAGTAAGGGGGGAAATAGTAAATTTCCTTAGGAGTCAATGAGGACGTTCCCCACACGTCCTCAGCAGTGACAGGCTTAAACAAGAGAATCCTATAGGTTTCAATGTAAAAAAAATATTCACATTTTAATTAAATATTTCTTTAACCCTTTATTTTTTTCACTTGCAGCAAAAAGCCATTTTGTTTATTTATTTTTTAGGATTTTTGGGCATTTTTTGGATGAATTATTATGTCAGTGAATTGCCCTGATTTTCAGTGATTCAGTTCGCCATGGTGCCATACAGTGCAGTTCAGCTGCAGTGAAATTCCCCATAGAGAAGTAATGGTTAATCTATTCATAGAACACTGAAAACCACCGCAATGTCAGTGAAATGCCCTGATTTTTGGTGGGTCAGTTCGCCAGGTTTAAACAGGAGAATCTCATAGGTTTCAAAGTAAAAAATATTCCCCTTTTAATTAAATATTTCTTAAACCGTTTATTTTTTTCACTTGCAGCAAGAAGTCACTTTATTTATTTATTAAATGATTTTTTTGGGCATTTTTTTGGGTTAATTATTAGATTTCATAATTTATTTTAAGTAATAATGAGGCGTGTTTTTTTCTTTGCTGAATGTAGCTGTATTATTTTCTTACAGTCCGTCTGCTTTCAGCAATGAATTGAATACGTTGTTTCAGAACCATGGAGAGCTCTGGGGGCTTATGGAACTATCTATGGTCCTGAACTGAAACACTGTTTTCATTGATATACTGTATAACAACATGCACAGGTGCAATTATGTATATTACCAAAATCTCCTCTGGTATTTAATTCATCTGCAAATCAATCAGATAAAAGGTCGGTTTGATTTGCAGATGGATTAAATACCAGAGGAGATCTTGGTGATATACATAATTGCGCCTGTGCATGTTGCTATATATTTGTGTATTGTAGGGTTTTTTTCAGTGTCCCGGCACTGGGCTGCAGTGAGTTATAAGCTTAACACGCACGATTTTTTATTGTTTTCATTGATATTATGTTTCAGGACCATGGCTAGGGCTCGGAGCTATATTTGGTCCTGAAACATTGTATCAATAAAAGCTGTGTACAGCTAACTTTTGGTATACTGTACACAACAAATGTTTTTTTTTGTTGAGAAGATGAGGGTGGGGGCTCAGATGTAGACACCATGTATCCTTCCTGGTAAAATCCTTTATTTATAAATAAATAAATAAATATTACAAAGCTGGTGCTAACTTAACCAGAGCTGTTGTAAACTTACCAGAGCCATTATAGCCTATGGAGCTGTTAAGTTAACAGCTCTGGTTAAGTTAGCACCGACTTTGTAATACTGCCCCATGCATATACAAACAATTTCTGGGATAAGCAAAGAATTGCTCTGTATCAGGGATCAATACCTCTGGCCCCCAATTGTTGTTGTTTTTTTATATTCAAAATTTTTATTTGGTAAATATGTCAGCGTACAATCAAAGAGAAAGGGCCACTTTGTGTCAGCAACAATAGCTCAGCGTGGGAAAAAGAAAAAATAATCAACAAATAGCCAAACAAATAGTCCACTGTAGACATCGATTACAATGGGTAAACAAATAAGGGGTAGTGGCAAAGGCCAATACTGTGCCGACCTTGGTATCGTCTCGTTAGTCCAAGGGACCACGGGAGGCCAAGGGGGTGTAAGGCTCAAGGCCCAGGCATTCTAGGGTCCAAACCCCGAGAAAAACCTGTGAACGCCACAAAGAAATAATAATAATAAAAAAAATCACATCAAAAGGAAGACCAGCCAATAAAAAGTCGAAAATGTCTTCACACGCAGGGTTTAAACTTGTCAGCAGAAAGACACCGCATAATAAGAAAAATGAATAACGATAAACAAAATGGTGAGACAGCAAGAAACATCCAGTTTAATGGGGGAAGGGTAAAGAAAATAAATAAAATAGTCGCTGGAAAAAGATCAAAAGTCATCAGTATCATCCTAAACGTGTGCCGAGGGACATCAGAAAGGCATAAAGGGCTGAAGCGGGGGAGGTCGTCAACAAGTGAAGGTATCGCACGAGGAGGCCACACGTGAGTTCTCAGCCAGCGTCCCGAAAAAGGTAACATCTGTGCAACAGGCAGGGAGAAACATGGCAAGCCCGGCCTGTCAGCAAACCCAAACTCAACACAGGAAAACAGGGCCAGCCAGTCAGACAATTTCCCGCCAGCACCACCACATCCGTCAACAAGATCTCGGGATAAGTCCGCAGACCATGCCAGGGTGGAGGACGACATAAGAAAACTAGATGGCGACATCTCCTCAAACTCCGCATAGGGGAAGTCTGCTGTCTCCAGGCTTCAGTAGGCATCAGTAGTCACCACCGGTACATCCTCCGGCTCCATCCGGACGGATAACTCTCGGCAGGCAGGCTCCTCAGGGACACATACCATTGAGAGCTCCCCATTTGGCTCGGCAGTCAGCAGTGTCAGGGGAGATGGCTCCCCACTCTCTATCCGCATCACTCCGGCTTTCTCCTTCACCGGGTCCACACCGCCACGTCTAGTCGATTTAAAGCCCGTTGCCCTCTGAAGCACCACCACAGGAATCAGTAGCTCCCCAGCCCGGTCGCAATACTGCCATAACGCGGCGCATGTTGCCCCTCATCAGCAGACGCTCCTCATCCCCCAGCAGCTGCAATATGTCATCCAGAGCCGCAGAGAGAAGTGGGACCTCCGGCTCCGCAGCTCTCAGCATGATCCCCTTGGGATCTGAACACACGGGGCAGAAAGCTGCGAAACAGCAGCGTCCGCCAGGTGGGCCACAAAATGGCCGCTGGCAGCACGTTCCAGCCAGGGGTGGTTATAAGCGGATGAGTCTCTCTGGACCGGAGGGGGGGAAAACGGGCTCTGGTTTGCTCACTCATCGATGGCCGGCCACGCAGGAGCCTCAGACAAAACTTCTCGGCGGCAAAAACACAGCAAAAGACTCCTTATAGAAAGGGTCAGCACGGAGCTCCATAACCATGCGACTTCACCTCTCTGCAGCCGGCCACGCCCCCCAAATGTTATTTGCCTACAATTCCCAGAATTCTTTGAAAGCAATAAATAGCCAATGAATCATGGGACGTTTGGTTCAGAAACATCTGGGGGAGAGGGCACAGTTTGAGATCCCTGCTCTGTACAATGGTAGAAAATGATGTCCAGTTGTTAAGATATTTCTTTGTTTTGCACTCTTTTAGAACTGCCGGTTTTTCCATGTTGTTTTGTGATGCTTTACCTACAATTACAGGTCTTTTCACTAGAGGTGAAACTCAGGAGACTTGGCAGAAGAAAAGAACAATCTAGGTCAAAATAGCTGGAAAGTGAGATAAATGGGAGAATTTTTTTGGTTTGGCTATTTTGACCTAGAATTTTAACTTCTCCTGTCAATTTTCCAGAGTTTCACCTTTTAGTGAATAGACCTGTTTTAGGTAAATAAAATGGAATAATTCTATCATGCAGTGCCCCTAAATTAGTCAAATTTAGTTTACATCCATGCTTTCTCCCAACAACCCATTTCTACAGAAGAGAATCAACACAAAGAATTCTGCTGCCTTTCCTTTGTTGACCAATTGCCAGATGTTGTTTACGGAAAGCTGCTGCACATTTGCCAGAGCCAATTCTTAAAAAATTCAGAGCAAAAGTTTAAAGGTCTGTTTAGTAACCAGAGAAAGGCTACCAGCATGCTGAAAATGTTTCTTATTACGTATGGCTTTCTTCTTACATTTCTTTTGTTTAAAGCAGGGATCTCAAACACATTAAATGGCCACTACCCCCATAACATGAAATGTCCTTATTGTGTTTATTTTATACACGAAAGTCTGAATGTCAGGTGCCACCTAGTGGTTTCTTATGAGAATGTCTTCCCAATGGATTTCACTGAATAAAGTGATAGTGAGTGGGATAGGGATTGTGGTGATGAAACAGTTCAGTATGTTATTGTGGACCTATACAGAAGTCCAGGGTGGGCTAGATCAGCAGCTCGTCTCCACTCACTAGAGGAAATATCCCAATTCCTCAAAGAGAAGCATATGGAAAAAAAACGATGTGGTGGGACAGGCGTTTCTTCCAGCCAGTGGGGGTGTTCTTTAAGATGTTCCCTCTATTTAGATGGGGTCCAGCCCTCAAATAAAACAGAAACAAATATATTGCGCAGTATGTCAGATAAATATATGAATAAACACCTTTAGGGAGAAATGACTCACATTTTTCAGTGTCTCAAGATCAGACACTAGATGTAACAGCAACCGGCAGCTTTAGGAATGCCGGATTCCCCTTACAGTACTCCAGCGCCTTCTTTCCGCTCCTCAGCAGCAATCCAGGATTGTAGCAGTAAAGGTGAAAATCAACACGCAGGGGGTGTAAGATTAATTAATTTATTAAGGTAAAAGATATAATAAAAACTGCATCTAAACGCGTTTCGCGGTATGAAACCGCTGCCTAGGTAGATGGTCTGATCTAGAGACCTTCAAAAATCCTACTCATAAGGATTGCATAATATGAGGAATCTATGCAAAGGACATAACCAGGGAGTGGTTCAGTCCACTATAAGATCTCATTCAGCTGCCAGCTGTTATCTTGGGTAGCCTAGACAACTCAATAGATCCCCTGAAGCTTTATCGAAACATTCATTCCCCCACCCCATTGCCTCTTTACTACTGTTTTATCCTGTACCAGAGCTGTAAAGTGAAACTTGTGATAAGATTTTGATAAATGTTGCATCATGGGAAAAAAAAGAGAAAATATAAACAAAAAGGTAAAAACCTAACTTAATTTTTCCTTTTTACTTGCAATTACTTAAAAAAAAATACAGCAGCGTGTGTTTTATAATGTTTTTGTTTGTAATGCACAATTACTCTAGTTACAGCTTATGATAGTGGTAGTGTTCGTTAACGCGAATCAGTAATGTAACACATTGAAAAGCACTCATTAGCATATTTTCATACCTTTTTTAACGCAGGTTTAGTGTGCCCCCTGTGGTGAAACAAAAGGGGTTATTCAGAGTCAGCCGATATGGCCCCGGGAGTGCTTTCTGAATACCCCCCAAAGTCTTTTGTTTTATCTCTCCCCAAGCACCCTGGAGAGAATTAAAACAAGCTGAAATTAGCAGCCCCAAACCTCACTGTAACAAAATGTTCAAACACATTGCTGTGGCATTAGAACAGCCAGGGAGAGGGCAGAATAATATAATATATGGAGAGCTTTGAGGTCACTCACTGCTGTGCAGGGATAAGATTCACAGGAGTATAATAAGTGAAAATCCCTGTACACTACCGATACAAGGTGTTACTGTCATTTCCATACACTGGCATTATGTCACATACAGATATTATTTTTATATTCCATTAGTATTTTTTGGAAGTTGCATTGCTAATAATATGATCACTACAAATCCCCATCAGCAGGAGTTCTGACCATTTTTATTATTTATGTTTATTACAGTTACTGTATTTAACACAAAGACCTTTTCTGCCTGTATAAAGATAATGTAGACCCAGTGTGAAATTGTGCAAGATAAAGGACACCATCTAGAGCAGGACTGTAAAACTCACAGCCCCCCAGACGTTGATGCCTACAATTCCCAGAATTCTTTCAACACAATAGATGGCCAGGGAATCATGGGTGTTGTAGTGCAGAAATATCTGGGGGACCAGAGTTTGACAGTCAAAAAAAATATTTGCAAATCTACATTATTTTAAATTTATAACTATCTCAGAACAACAATTTCTGTGCAAATGTCTATTTTACTCTATATTTAATTATTAACTTCGCATCCCATGTTTCAAATAAATGTTATGTTACTATTATTTTTCAACAAAAATCCCTTGGTAGTGAAGGGGTTAACAGCCCTTTTAGTCCATTTTAAGCTTTTTCTGGAAGATATCATGAGCTGTAACCATTACTTTGAGTCCAAAACATGTAAATGCAATACTGATATTTTTAGCAATGATTTTTTCGCTGCGCGTTGCACCTACAGATACATTCATTTTATTTAGTTCACAGAACGGGTTTTATTTTACTGATACTTGTAACCATTTACGGTGATATCCAGTAATAGTCATGATAACATCTAGTTTGTAATTGAGCTAAAAGAGTTAATTTTTTTTTGTACCGGCAAGCATTTCAAGTTGGAAGCCAGCTCTCAATTCCGCAGTAAATATGTGTTATTGAAGATTGGAGGAGGCTGTTCAGTGTTTTGCATCGCAAAATAAGACAGATGCTTAAGTGACCCATTCTCGTTGGTATCATGCCTTCAGTTAGCTTTTTGTTTCGTGTCCAAAAATAAGAAAAATGATCACGCATGTTCATTGTGGGGTATGCACAGTGTTATGTAGACTTAAAATTAATTTTTTCTGTAAAAGAAGCATTTAATAATAAAAAAAATCAAATCAAATACATAGATAAAAATACAAAATATTCAGTTTTCAATAAATAACTAGTTATTCCATTGCTAGATTAAAAATAGATTCTTCATAAAATGTTGCATTCCCCACTTTAATTCTAAAATATTCTTTGCCGCTTTAATCACATTATTATTATTAAGTAGAGCACTTATTAAATAGACATTCAGAGTTATAGATGGGTATTCACCTATTTTACTACCAAGTGATTTTACAAATTAAACATTACCAGGGTAAGAGTTGTTTTTTTTTTTATAACACAATTTTATTGTTTTTTCAATACAGCGGCAAGGCTGCCAAGGAAGCACAAAGGACAAGTCATACAGGGTTATTCAAAGAGATCCGAATTGGGGCCGAAAGGAACCGAACAGTGAAATTCAGCGTACGTTACCTTTCCTGGCCATTCGGCTATCCAGAGAGCAGGCAGTTTGCCTAATCCTGGCGAATTGCCTGCACATACGGTGCCTGTTCGGTGCCTGTTCGAGGGCAGTGAAATCCCCATAGAGAAGCACTGCTTCGTCTATTCAGAGAACAAAAAACAGCAGGGAAAAGTTGCCGAAATGCCCTGCCATTCAGTTGGTTTCATTCGACAGGTTTATTCAGGCGAATCCCATATAGGGCTTCAATGTTAAAAATATTCCCGTTTTAATTCAATATCTAATAAACCGTTCATTATAATATTCTGCAGTAAAAAGTCTATTTATAGATTTTTTTAGGATCTTTTAGGCATTTTTCAGGATTGTTTTGCAAAAAATTTCAGGTTTTTTTTTAAAATCGTTTTTTCTTTTTCCTGGAACAGCCCTTTTTATTATCCTTCATTGGATCTTATATGTAAATTTCAGACATTTTCGTTCTGTAGTTTCTTTGCAAACAGCGTTTCACTTTTCAAACATTCAAGCCTACTGTGTTTTTTTTTCCATTCTATTCGTCTGCGGTGTCGGCTTTATCCGGCGGCTGCTCTGCGCTGTGATCGACGGCTGCTCGGGTTTCTCTGGCGTGTTCGGCGGGGTTAATCCCGATGTTTTTTTGGGTTTCGGTATGACTTTGCCGTATTTTGCGGTGACTGTTCGTCGGGTTTGCGGCGGCTTTTCCCTGCATTACGACGGCCCTGTGGTGTTTGCTGAATACACCGCAGGGTCACCGAAATGGGATCGCCAAATCGAACCGAATTGAAGAGAGAGAAAAGCCACCGAACGTACGGTGACTTTCTGATTCTCTTTGAATAACCTGATACTCTCAAGAAAGCTGCAGAAAATAATCAAATAAAGTAAAGGAGAGTAATCAGCTTGCTATCCTCGAGACGAAACAATGCCTTGAAATGACATGCATAACAATTGCAGAACAACAATAATAAAAAGTAAAAAGAAAAGGGGAAGAAAAAAAAAAGGAGAATACAAAGAAAATTTTAAAGTATAAACATAAAAATAAAATCAAGGTCTCTCGGTCATTTATACAAAGCTTAGATCACGGGGCTGCCTGAGTCGCGAGCCACGGCTCCTAGATCTTGGTACATTGCGGGAGAGTGTAATGTAGTTGCGCCGTCAGATGTTCCATCTTGTAAACGTATCACACCTTCGCCACTACCTCCGATGTAGGAAAAAGTGCTTTTTATGGAAAATATTTTTAATTAAAATATAAGAAACACTTGGGAATATTCCCAATGTATTCTGTACTTTAATAACCTATGCGGCAGGTGATGTCGCCATCTGCTGGCCCAATGGAGTTACTGCAGTTATGGGCTCTGTGCGAAATCAGCTTGGGAGATATCATTCATACACATATTCCCAGCAGGTTTTAAAAAGTGTTAGTACTTCAGGCATCATGCCCACACTGCTAAAGAGACAGTCACTTTCTGAGTGACTAATTAACATCCTCCGTGCCTCTGGGCAACCCGTTAATCCTTTCACTGCCGCCCAGAGGGACCCATGACCAATTCTGAGGCACCCATTAACATACTCCCCTCTTCTGAGGGATTAGTTAACACCCTCACTGCTCCTTGGGGGACTCATTAACGCATTCAGAGAGACCAGGTAACAACCTCACTGCCCTGGGCAACCCGTTAACCCCTTCACTGCCTCCCGTTAACCCTTTCACTGCCTCTCATAACCCATTCTGAGGGACTCTTTAACTTCCCTCACTGCCCACCCTGAGTGATCCTTTTAACCTTCACGCTTCTTATGAGGGACCCATTAACCCCTTGCTTTCCACTCAGAGCAACCCATTTAACCCTTTCAGCCCCTCTGATGGACCTGTTAACCTCTTCAGTGCACCAAGTGACACATTAAACCCTCAGTGACCCATGTAACCTCCCTGGCGGTCCGATTCTGACATATTTTATATGTCAGAATCGGTCCAATTTATTTTGGCCCCCTAGCAGTAGGAGTGTGACTCAGGGGGTTAACTTTCAATACTGAAAGCGGTATCCCCGAGCCACACTCGGGCCGATACTTACATGTACTGCGCTCCCTCGCTGTCCCCGCAGTCACACTGCAGCCGATAGCGACGTCACACTTCCTGGTTTCACTCCTCACGAGAAGAGATCCAGGCAGTGTGACATTGCGAGCGCTGGAGGAGACTGCGGGATCAGCGAGGGAGCGCAGGACATGTAAGTATCCAGCCCGAGTGTGGCTCGGGGATACCGCTTTCGGTACAAAAAGTTAACCCCGAGCCACACTTGGGAATATCATCAGGGAGGTTAATCTCCATCCCGTTTGTGCAACCCATTAACCCCTTACTGCCCATGAAAACCATTTAACCCTCTCACCCTTCTGGAGGGACACATTAACCCTTTCAGTGACCTTTTCAGGCTTGTTTATAAGGCTGGCGTCAGAAGAGTGTGCTATGTGCACCCGTACTGATGTGAGCCGGCGTCCGTTGTGACGCTGCAACGGGGCCGATCACACGCTTGTACGCGCGCACAAAATGCGCGCGCAACAAGCGTCCGTTATCCAAGCCTCTCCGCCAAAGCGCTAGGATGCACATTGACGGAGCTGCAAAACGCGATTCTCCATAGGAGCCTAAAAAGTACAATTTTTTTTTATTCCATCTTAAGTGAAGCAAGACAAGTCGACGTCTCAGTCCTTTTCTGGACTTTTATCAAGACATATCATATCAAGACATACTTATATCAAGACTGTGTTGATAAAACTCCAGAAAAGGACTGAAATGTTGACTTGTCTTTTTTCACTTAAGGTGGAATAATTTTTTTTGTATTTCTTATAAGCAAGCTGTAAGTGTGCGCCTCTTCCTTTGTAGTTTGTATCTACAATATATTGGCTGCACCGGAGCAGGTAAACGCTGCCTTACTATAGAGCACGGGGCTCTTGGAATATATACTATATACAGTCAGGTCCAGAAATATTGGGACATCGACACAATTCTAACATCTTTGGCTCTATACACCACCACAATGGAGTTGGAATGAAACAAACACAATGTGCTTTAACTGTAGACTGTCAGCTTTAATTTGAGGGTATGTACATCCAACTCAGGTGAACGGTGTAGGACTTACAGCAGTTTGCAGATGTGCCTCCCACTTGTTAAGGGACCAAAGGTAATGGGACAGAATAATAATCATAAATCAAACTTTCCCTTCTTAATACTTGGTTGCAAATCCTTTGCAGTCAATCACAGCCTGAAGTCTGGAACGCATAGACATCACCAGAAGCTGTGTTTCATCCCTGGTGATGCTCTGCCAGGCCTCTACTGCAACTGTCTTCAGTTCCTGCTTGTTCTTGGGGCATTTTCCCTTCAGTTTTGTCTTCAGCAAGTGAAATGCATGCTCAATGGGATTCAGGTCAGGTGATTGACTTGGCCATTGCATAACATTCCACTTCTGTCCCTTCAAAAACTCTTTGGTTGCTTTTGCAGTATGCTTTGGGTCATTGTCCATATGCACTGTGAAGCGCCGTCCAATGAGTTCTGCAGCATTTGGCTGAATGTGAGCAGATAATATTGCCCGAAACACTTCAGAATTCATCCTGCTGCTTTTGTCAGCAGTCACATCATCAATAAATACAAGAGAACCAGTTCCATTGGCAGCCATACATGCCCACGCCATGACACTACCACCACCATGATTCACTGATGAGTTGGTATGCTTATATCATGAGCAGTTCCTTTCCTTCTCCATACGCTTCTCTTCCCATCACTCTGGTACAAGTTGATCTTGGTCTCATCTGTCCATAGGATCTTGTTCCAGAACTGTGAAGGCTTTGTTAGGTGTTGTTTGGCAAACTCTAATCTGGCCTTCCTGTTTTTGAGGCTCACCAATGGTTTACATCTTGTGGTGAACCCTCTGTATTTACTCTGGTGAAGTCTTCTCTTGATTGTTGACTTTGACACACATACACCTATCTCCTGGATAGTGTTCCTGATCTGGCCAACTGTTGTGAAGGGTGTTTTCTTCACCAGGGAAAGACTTCTTCATTCATCCACCACAGTTGTTTACCGTGGTCTCCCGGGTCTTTTGGTGTTGCTGAGCTCACCGGTGTGTTCCTTCTTTTTGAGAATGTTCCAAACAGTTGTTTTGGCCACGCCTAATGTTCTTGCTATCTCTCTGATGGGTTTGTTTTGTTTCTTCAGCCTAATGATGGCTTGCTTCACTGATAGTGAAGGCTCTTTGGATCTCATCTTGAGAGTTGACAGCAACAGATTCCAAATGCAAATAGCACACTTGAAATGAACTCTGGGCCTTTTATCTGCACATTGTAATTGGGATAATGAGGGAATATCACACACCTGGCCATGGAACAGCTGAGAAGCCAATTGTCCCATTACCTTTGGTCCCTTAACAAGTGGGAGGCACATCTGCAAACTGCTGTAAGTCCTACACCGTTCACCTGAGTTGGATGTACATACCCTCAAATTAAAGGTGACAGTCGACAGTTAAAGCACATTGTATTTGTTTCATTCCAACTCCATTGTGGTGGTGTATAGAGCCAAAGATGTTAGAATTGTGTCGATGTCCCAATATTTCTGGACCTGACTGTATATACTTTTCCACCTCCTCGAGCACTCACTCGCAAAAAATCCTGGTGCCGCGGTGCTTAATCCCAAAAATATATAAAGAGAAACCACGAAAGGGAGCACTCACGGTCTGTTGTAGATACAATCTATAAAGTTTTATCGGCTATGCATATAAAATCCGACGTTTCGGCTCACAACAGAGCCTTCTTCAAGGATAAAAACAATAAGACATCATGCCCATATTTATATTAAATCACATGCTTTCGATAATTGGATGATTAACTCATCCTCAGTGGCGTCACTAGGGTTGATGTCACCCGGTGCGGTAACTTATGGTGTCACCCCCCCCGAGTTTTACAGATTTTTTTAACTACTCTTACTCCTAAATCAGTACTCCCATATAACACTGAATGCTCATACACACAGCGCACTTTACTGTGAGGTTTATTGCTGTGGAGCTCTCTCATATGCTCACACAACTTTTTGCCAACTGCCAGCAAGTACGTTGCCTGTTCGAAGGCAGTGAAAGCACACATGGATATATATTGCGCCCAGCAGCTCTGGATATATTGTCCCCAGCAGCTCTGGATATATATTGCCCCCAGCAGCTCACCCATGGATATATATTGCCCCCAGCTCATATATGGATATATTGCCCCAGTTCACAGTTATATATTGCCCCCAGCAGCTCACCCATGGATATATATTGCCCCAGCTCACATATGGATATATTGCGCCTCAGCTCACATATGGATATATTGCGCCTCAGCTCACACATGGATATATTGCCCCAGACCAGCTCACACATGGATATATTGCCCCAGACCAGCTCACACATGGATATTGCCCCAGCTCTCATGGATACTGCCCCCAGCACACATGGATATGCCCCAGCTCCTCTCATGGATATTGCCCCAGCTCCTCTCATGGATATACTGCCCCAGCTCCTCTCATGGATATACTGCCCCAGCTCCTCTCATGGATACTGCCCCAGCTCCTCTCATGGATACTGCGCCAGCTCCTCTCATGGATATACTGCCCCAGCTGCTCTCATGCATATACTGCCCCAGCTGCTCTCATGCATATACTGCCCCAGCTGCTCTCATTGATAATGCCCCAGCTGCTCTCATGGATTTTGCCCCAGCTCCTCTCATGGATTTTGCCCCAGCTCATGGATACTGCCCCAGCTCATGGATATACTGCCCCAGCTCATGGATATACTGCCCCAGCACATGGATATACTGCCCCAGCAGCTCATGGATACTGCCCCAGCTCATGGATATTGCCCCAGCTCATGGATACTGCCCCAGCTCATGGATACTGCCCAGCGCATGGAATGCCCCAGCAGCTCATGGATATGCCCCAGCACCTCATGGATATGCCCCAGCACCTCATGGATATGCCCCAGCTCCTCTCATGGATTTTGCCCTAGCTCATGGATATGCCCCAGCTCATGGATACTGCCCCAGCTCATGGATATACTGCCCCAGCTCATGGATATACTGCCCCAGCACATGGAATGCCCCAGCAGCTCATGGATATGCCCCAGCACCTCATGGATATGCCCCAGCACCTCTCATGGATTTTGCCCCAGCTCCTCTCATGGATTTTGCCCCAGCTCATGGATACTGCCCCAGCACCTCATGGATATGCCCCAGCACCTCTCATGGATTTTGCCCCAGCTCCTCTCATGGATTTTGCCCCAGCTCATGGATACTGCCCCAGCTCATGGATATACTGCCCCAGCAGCTCATGGGTATACTGCCCCAGCACATGGATATACTGCCCCAGCTCATGGATATACTGCCCCCAGCTCATGGATACATATACTGCCCCAGCAGCTCATGGATATACTGCCCCAGCACATGGATATACTGCCCCAGCTCATGGATATGCCCCAGCTCATGGATACTGCCCCAGCTCATGGATATACTGCCCCAGCTCATGGATATACTGCCCCAGCACATGGAATGCCCCAGCAGCTCATGGATATGCCCCAGCACCTCATGGATATGCCCCAGCACCTCATGGATTTGCCCCAGCACCTCATGGATATGCCCCAGCACCTCATGGATATGCCCCAGCAGCTCATGCATATGCCCCAGCACCTCATGGATATGCCCCAGCTCCTCATGGATATGCCCCAGCTCCTCATGGATATGCCCCAGCAGCTCATGGATATGCCCCAGCAGCTCATGGATTTTGCCCCAGCAGCTCATGCATATGCCCCAGCTCCTCATGGATATGCCCCATCACCTCATGGATTTGCCCCAGCACCTCATGGATTTTGCCCCAGCACCTCATGGATATGCCCCAGCACCTGATGGATATGCCCCAGCACCTCATGGATATGCCCCAGCTCCTCATGGATATGCCCCAGCTCACACATGGATATGCCCCAGCTCCTCATGGATATGCCCCAGCACACACATGGATATGCCCCAGCACACACATGGATATGCCCCAGCAGCTCATGGATATGCCCCAGCTCCTCATGGATATGCCCCAGCACCTCATGGATTTGCCCCAGCAGCTCATGGATGTGCCCCAGCTCCTCATGGATATGCCCCAGTACATGGATATGCCCCAGCACCTCATGGATATGCCCCAGCACATGGAATGCCCCAGCACCTCATGGATATGCCCCAGCTCACCTCCGCCGCGTGTTCGCTCCCTCTGAGCGTCCGGCGGCGCGCAGCTTGGGCGCTCGCCTGGGGGAGCCACGAGACCAGCCGCGATTGGCTGGTGACGTGTTTCCTCCAGGCGAGCGCCGAAGCTGCATGCTTCGGACGCTCGCAGGGAGCGAATACGCGGCGGAGGGTGAGACACCCGCCCTTAGGGTGACGGTGTCACCCTAAAGGCGGGTGTCACCTGGTGCGGGCCGCACCCCCCGCCCCCACGTTACGACGCCACTGCTCATCCTTCCTGTAGCGCACTGCCCTGGACGGCGTCAACCCGATAACCGGAAGTGACTTGTCTCTCCTGGAACTGCGCGTCATTCCTGTCATAGTCACATGTGTATACACAGTTAGCTTCCATGGTTGTCATGGGAGCGATGTATCAATTAGACAGAATTGTGTCAACACACGGAGGATCAATCGCGCTATCCGCATATGGATATCCCTGCACAACAATGCTATAATGAAAAATATTAAAGGACTACATAATATTCTCTATGTACATTAAAACAGTAATGGTAGTAGGACCAAATACATACTATATTAAATCTGAAGAATGGCCATACTGGATGCTCAAGTGAAGTGTGCGAGTACTAAATAACTCTAAATACTGAGTGTAATATAATATGGTGAAGTTAAATGTATGAATGAACATGTACTGTGGTGTAAATGTAAAGGTCCCAGTTAACGGACGTGTGTGGCAATGTGCGTGTATGTAAATGTGATGTAAAACCATAGTGTATTGTCTGTGTACGTGTGGAAATGTGTAATCATAGAAAGGTAAAACAATATGTGTGTATGTAAGAAAAGCCTGTTGTGAATAAATGGCTCTAGGTCGAAAAAAATGTGAATAACATAAACGCAAAACATAAAAAAGTGTGTGTGCAACTGGAAAAAAAATAAAATAAAAATTAAATGATACCAATGGACCCATGTATGCATATGATCAAAAATTGCCACGAATCGCAAAAAAACTCAATAAATATCGTTAACGACTCTGTAAAAAAGAAGTAAATGATATATATTCATTAAGTCCTTTGGGTGCTAGGGTTTGTAGGGTTTTAATCCAAAAAGTTTCCCGTTGTAGAAGGAGTTGAGAACAGTCTCCTCCTCTACTTAATGGAGGAACATGATCAATAGCTGTAAATCTTAGGCTAGGGTCAGACGAACGCATTTTTCGCGTTGTCCGTGAAAAAGTGCGTTCGAACGAATGGACGTATTTTGTCACGGAATACGCGATAGCGGTCATACGATGCGCATTTTCGTCCGTGATTTTGTACGGATCATCAATAAAACCCTTTTGTGTCTGGACGTTATGTTAGCCGGACATTAGCAGCGTCTGACGTCTCCCAATCACGCACACACGCCTCTAGCGGACGCAGCGCACTCTGTACGTCAGTAGTAGCGGTTTGACGTTCTCGAAAAAATGCGTTCGTTTGCCACTTACGTTGCACGGGCGAACTTTCGTGCGGCCGTTCGTCGTATGTTCCCCGGCATTCGACGTCATTTGCTGCTAGCACGGCCGTGATTTCGTGCGGCTAAACGCACGTTAAAAATGCGTTCGTCTGACCCTAGCCTAAATGAGGATAGTGGATGGCCTGCTTCCAGAAAGTGTTTAGCCACAGGTTTTTCTGTCTGTCCGTCACGATATGCTGTATTTATCGCAGATCTATGTCCTCTTATCCGTTCTCTCAATGTTAGGTCTGTTTTTCCAACATAGCCCAATACATATACACAAAACACCAAGAAAGAGCACTCCATATTATTGACCACCTTCTTCCATTATTTTCTGCGGCAAAAAAAAGCACAGTTCTAAAACTATTCAAAAAACCTGACTGAGTTAAAATGATTCAGTTCACAAAGTATTATCATAATTTGCTTAAACCTGTCAGTCGCCAATGTACCCCATCTTTGACAGGTCCTATATAACTTGACCGAGTCTGCACTTACAGGATCAACTCACCCTGGAGCTTCCCGGCAGCTCGAGGCCTTTATAGGCTGCCATGATGGAGCACCTGTGAACAGGGAGGGGTGCATAACAAATGAGGGTTGTCAGCTCTCTCTATAAAATACAAAACAACAGAAGGTTGCACTATATATATGTGTATATATATGTATAACGTTGGTTAAGGTCCAATAGGACCGAAAAGTCGTATTTTCCTGCTCACCTCTTTAACGTTTTTTTTCTGTTGGATTTTATGACCTGTGTTGCACGCCGTTATCCTTTTGTTGTATGTATAATGTTGAACATGCACTCTGGCACATTGATTGTTTATTTTTTTCGATACTTGACAAAGGTTTGAGTTACTTGAAGTGTTGACCATGTTCCAGCTGTATAAAATAAATAGTGCATCCTCAGCATTGAACACATTACTGTTTGGGCAGTAGCTGGATTCTGTTCCTCATGGAGATTCTTGTAACTTCTACAAAACATAATAACAGTAATCAGGCATGTACTGACCATGGGGACTACAGGGAGATTCCCGGTGGGCCGATGGCTCAGTGGGCCGGTGAGAATGCTGGGTCACCGCGTGGCTCGTGCTGTCCTTAATGGGTGAAGTAAGAACTTCCTGTCTGTAAAACAGATGCAGTCTGCCGTAGTCTCTTATTGGGGCCACCGTGCCAGTGAGACACTCCGCGCATACGCCTCACTTTAATACATGGTGCGTGCTTATCCTCAGTGCTGCTGCATAGCTTTATCCAATCACTCTGCAGCAGCTCCGGTATCTGCAGAGCGATTGGTTGAGTGATCCGGTTGGTTTCTATACTATTTTTGTGTATATGTGTATTAAGTGGGCTGCTCTGGATGAAGTCCAGGGCTGACTTTTTGTCCCAGTCCAGCCCTGACAGTAATCTCTCAGTCTCTCCTCTGACACTCCACCTTATCCTCAGGTTTTCAAAGTAACAGTTTTCAACATGAACACTAGAGGGCAATAAAACAACATTCTATGATAGACTAACATGTACCCTGGCTAAACGCTGTGCACGCAACACATAATACTCTATGCACCTGTTGTGGTAGAATCCACATTCACACCACAGTCTTATTTCTTTTTACAGAATCGTTACTGACGTGGAACTTCTTTTTTAAAATATATATATATTTTTTACCTTGTCGCTTGATATGGAACAAACTATACAGTTGATGTGCTAGTTAGGGTTGCCAGATCCTCCATGTTTTCCTGGACACATATAATTTATTCATGCTGATGGACAGTGCATGAAAAATGCCGCCCCGCAACATGTAGAATCCATACACTGCAGGTAAGAAATCAAAACGGAATCCCAGGTGACCTGCTATGATTTCCTTCCTGTAGCGTATAGTTATAAATGTTGCAGGGCAGCACTTTTCCCTTTGCTCCCCTCTGCATGAATTAGTGATATATGTCCAGGAGGAAAACCTAATCAACGTCACAACCCTAGAGCAAAAGAGATGTGTCTGGCAATAGGTTACCCCTACTTCTGATCTGTTGAGGGGGGGGAGTATAGGGTCATTTGTCATAACTTATCCCTCCATCCCATTTGTCTAGGGGCAGCAAGAAAACAAATGTATCAATATGTGTTTATAGCATTTTTTTTATTTTGGTCCATTGAATGGCATTGGGGGCGCTGGATGTCCCTCCTGTGGTTTGGCTCCCTGGGATAACCCAGCTTGGTCAGGGTGGCATAAGAAGACATACGGTATTGCGATGCATGTTTTGCTGGAGGGCGTGTTTCTTGGTATGTACCTTATTACACACGTTGCAATTCCGGAATTTCCTTTTTCATGGCAGATTTATTTCGGTTCAGCTTAAACCTCAGCGGTAAACTTTTGCCCTTATGAAAATATCACTCAGATTGTCGTGCGGGCAATAAAAGCCTCTCTGGATTTAGGATCAAGGCTCAAAATGCATTTCCTCTGCTTATTCTGAAGGATTTAAACATATTTACAAAAAAGCACTTTACATTTAATATGAGGAGGCTTCCGGCATTATCCGACGCTTCCTCTGCTTTGCCTGGAAAATAAATAAAGAATGCTAAACCAGCGATTGGATGTATTCGCCAGTATGAGATGCCACCTGTTACTCTACAGTGTCGGATTCTGGACTACAGTTACTTACAAGTATTTATAAGGTGGGAAGAAAAGTGAGTGGCGGCGCTGCTATCTACATGTACAGTATTGTATATTGTTTTACGCTGCCAACTGGGAAAAAGCACAGACTCTCGAAAGGGTGTGCTGGAATACAATGAAGAAAAGGAAGAAAGGCTCCTAGTGGCGCAGTAGGGTGTGGTAAGCACAGTTAGTGTATAATTTAACCACTTGGCTGCTAAGGACACGTCCAACCAAGTGGTTCCCCTGTGCTGAGGACCTGCTGAGCGCGTCCTTGCACAGGGGGCAGCGATCGGCTGGTATTCCGGCCGATTGTTGCAGCCCCCCAGTGCGGGCTGACATCTTGGATGTCAGCCAAGCATCCGGGACTCCGGTGGGCACAAAAGACGTCATCGCGCTAGCACGATGACGTCTATTGCTGGTGCCCCCCCCCCGCGAGTGTGGGGAAAGTGCCTGAAGGGGAGGGGGTCCTCTGGACCTCTCTCCCTTCCCAACCGAGCGGGCCACTGGGAAAAGGCAGGCACCACTTGGAAGGGCACAGTCTGCCCTTCAAAGCGGCGGCAGTCTTTAACCCCTAGGGTGCTGGATCGCGAATCGGCGCCAATAGGCAACGTATCGCGGTCCCCTCCTGGAGCTGGCCGACATCTTGGATGTCGGCCAAGCTTCCGGGATCTCCCCCTGACGGCCTTCATCATCGTGCATAGCGAACTGTGATTACCACTCCCTACTGCGCCACTAGGAGCCTTTCTTCCTTTTCTTCACAAGTATTTATAAAGCGCCAACAAATTCCTTAGCGCTGTACATTGGGAGAGACAGAATGACGAATATACATACACGTTACACACACAGAACAGTAGGAGGGAGAATCCTGCTCCAGAGCTTACAATCTAAGAGGAGAGGGCTGACACGCTAGGTGAGGGTAACTTGAGTATGTGATGTATTGGGGTGCATGTGGGCTGATTGGGAAGATGGAGCAAGAAATGTAAAATGGGGGAACATGGAGTGAGCCGACAGGCTTCTCTAAAGTAATTTGTTTTCTGAGACTTCTTGAAGGACTGGAGAGACGGGGAGAGTCTGATGTTGCGGGGGAGGGAGTTCCATAGAAACGGGGCAGCTTGGGAGAAGTCTGATAGCATCAGATCATTATCAGAGCAAAGTGGTCAGGATGGGATTTACCTGCTAATAAGGGAGGAGATGTTGGCGGGGTGGCGGTTATGGAGAGCTTTGTGCGTGAGGATCAGTATTTTGAATGGATTCTAAGGGAAACAGGGAGCCAGTGTAGAGATTGACAAAGGGGTGAGGTGTGAGAGGTGCAGGAGGTGAGGTGGATGAGCCTGGCACAGGTTTTCATAACAGATTGCAGAGGCAGAATCTGGGATCTCTTAAGGCCAAAGAGAAGACGGTTACAGTAGTCAAGGAGGGAGATATTAAGGCTAGGGTCAGACTAACGCAGTATTAATGTGCGTTTAGCAGCACTAAATCACGGCCGTGCTAGCAACAAATGACGTCCAATGCCGGGCAGCATACGAAGAACGGCCGCACAAAAGTGCGGCAGCGCAATGCAAGTGGCAAACGAACGCATTTTTGCAAGAACGTAGAACTGCTAGTACTGACGTACAGAGTGCGCTGCGTCCGCTAGCGGCGTGTTTGCGTGATTAGGAGACGTCAGACGCTGCACACGTCCGGCCAACATAACGTCCAGACACAAAAAGTGTTTTATTGATGATCCGTACAAAATCATGGACGAAAATACGCATCGTATGACCACTATTGCGTATTCCGTGAAAAAATGCGTCCATTCATTCGAACGCACTTTTTCACGGACAACGCGAAAAATGCGTTAGTCTGACCCTAGCCTAAGAGCTTGGATGAAGATTTTAGTAGAGTCCTGATCAAGAAAGTAACTACAACACCTATTATCTATTTCAGCCAGTAGCTGGAGCCGATTGTATTATGGATGCTCCATAGAAGCATGTTTTAACCACATGGCTGCTAAGGACGCGATCAGCGCGTCCTGCCAAGTGGTTCCTCCTGTGCTATGGACGCGCTGAGCGCGTCCTAGCACAGGAGGCAGCAATTGGCCAGTATGTCGGCTGATCGCTGCAGCCCCCCAGTGCGGGCTGACTTCCTTGATGTCAGCCCAGCCTCTAGGACCATGGCCGGCAGGAATAGCGTCATCGTACAGGGCGCAATGACGTCTATTCCAGGCACTTTGGACATCTCTCCCTCCCGATCTGCTTGGGGTAGACAAAAAAGGCAGGCATGGCTTTGAAGGGCACAGCCTGCCCTTCTAAGCGGTGGCTGCCTTTAACCCTTTGGAGGCTGGATCGCGATTCGGCGCCAACAGGTGCCAGATCGCGGTCCCCTCCCGGAGCTGGCCGACATCTTGGATGTCGGCTAAGCTTCTGGATCTCCCCCTGCGACTGGCATCATCGCGCATAGCACGATGATGTCAGTTCGGGAGTTAACCGATAGGTAACTAGGTAACCGATTACAATGAACCCCCTATCTCCCGATCTGTGACAGCTAGGGGTTAATGTTTGAGAGCATGGCCTTTCCAATGATAACAAACATGACCATGTTACATGTAAAGAAAAAAAAAGAAAAAAATAAATAATAAAAAGTTATTTTTTTTAAATTTTGTTAATGCAGCAATATTGTTCCCATTTCAATTATAATGTGAACAATGATGCTGCACTAATGATTTTTTCTATGGGGGCGTTTGCTAAAAATCACGTAATTTCCCCCCCAAAAATTTAACAAATCCCCATTTCTAATTTTTGTAACGTCCGCACCCCATAAAAAATATAACGACAAACGCTCATGTGATAAAATCTGAAAAAAACCACTTTACACGCTGTAGAATATTTAAAATTTAAATTTTATTGCATTTTTTGTTATAATATACAGACAGGACATGACGTATACATATAATAATGACATATGATGAATCTGCTGAGTCTGCCGGAAAGAACGTTATCTAATTTGTCTAGGTCATATTATAAAACTTGGCTTCAAATCGTGTTTAAACATGATGTGCGAAACCGGTAAAAATGAGCTCAGCACACAGGGGTGAAATGGCTCAGCAGCAAAAGGGTTAAAATTCTACTGAATGGGGTGTAAGTCTGTGCTTCACACTAATTTAAGGGGTTATTCAAAGAGAGCCGAATTGGCCACCAAATTGCACCGAGTGGTGCATTTCCCCATACGATGCAATTTCGTGGCAATTCGGCTACTAAAAACGCTTGCGATTCGCCAAATATTGGCTAATTGCCAGCGAAATACTGTGCAATACGACAGCAGTGAAATTCCCCATAGAGAAGTAACGGTTAATCTATTCAGAGAACAGCAGAGAAAAGTTGTCGAAATGCCCAGATTTTTGTTGGTTTTGTTTGGCAGGTTTAAACAGGTAAATCCCATAGGTTTCACAAAAGTTCCTGGTTTTATTAATTTGTTATTCAACCATTAATTCTTTTCATTCGAAGCAAAAAGTCTCTTATTTATTTCATTTTTAGAATTTTTTTGACAATTTCAGGATTTTTTCGGTGAAATTTTTGATTCCGATTATTTTTTATTTCTTTATTTTGTTTTCTGTACCAGATTTTTTTATGTTATTCAAAGGACCTACTATATTTTCATGCATTGTTTTTGTTTAAAACTTGTTTTAAAAGTTGCGTGAAATTTCGGTGCTTTCTGAGTAACCCCTTTATAGTTACAGTTACAAGTACTTATACAGCGCCAACAGATTCTGTAGCGCTTTACAATGGGGAAGCACGAACAGGAGACATACAGGGTTATTCAGAGAGCGTGAAAAGCAGGAGAATGACTGGAGAATGAAAAATTCTAGTTCAAAATAGCCAAACCAGAAAAATTCTCCCTTTCATCTCACTTTCCAAATCGGCTATTTTGACCTAGAATTTTTCATTCTCCAGTCATTCACCAGTCATTCTCCTACTTTTCACGCTCTCTGAATAACCCTGATAATAAATATTAAAAAGTAAGGAACAGACGACCCTGTCCGTAGGGTATTTGTCCTGCTAGTACAGCACTTTATATAAGAACTCATTTGGCCCATGCAGCCAGATATATGCCAGAGACGGCGAACCTTAACGCCCCAAATGCTTCTAATCTACATGTCTTGTAATAGTCTGAATTCAGGACCGCTGGGCATCATGGGACACGTAGTTCTTAAACATCTGGAGTGTTGAGGAGAAGGGGTAGTGGGTGAAGATCAGCTTGCAGAAAGTGCATGTTGTTCAACTAAAAAGGGAAAAAAAGTCACTTTCTCAAGCTTTTTCACAGATTTAAGAGTATGGTGATGCAGTCGGTAGCAGACAGAATATATTTAGGGTGCGGTAAAACACAACAGGAATATCACTTTAACCCCTTCACTACCAAACAATTTTCCAAAAGAAAACATTGTCAGACACCAGCGTTTTTTGTAAAATCGTTTTAAATTAATTATACATTAAGAAATATTTGAGCTTATTCCAATTGTATGCCTCAATGAATATTTTTGTTCAGTCTTTGCAGAAGAAAAGGAAGGAAAGGGACCTCAGTTAGGAGGAAACACTAACGAGACATTTACATATCAGTTTACAGAGGAGGAGGTTCTACAGCAGCTGTCTAAAGTAAAGACAAATAAGTCAATGGGGCCTGATGGGATCCACCCTAAATTATTAAAAGAGCTCAGTGATGTAATAGCAAAACCGTTAACAGATTTATTTAACCAATCCTTGCTAACGGGAGTCGTCCCAGAAGACTGGAAATTAGCAAATGTTGTGCCCATTTACAAGAAGGGTAGTAGGGAGGAATCGGGGAACTATAGGCCAGTTAGTCTTACGTCAGTAGTGGGGAAATTAATGGAAACCATGTTAAAGGAAAGGATTGTTGAACAACCAAAAACACATAGATTACAGGATCAGAAACAACATTGGTTTACCTCAGGGAGATCATGCCAAACTAATCTTATTGATTTTTTTGATTGGGTAACAAAAATAATAGACACAGGTGGTGCAGTAGACATTGCTTATTTAGATTTCAGTAAGGCTTTTGATACTGTTCCGCATAGAAGGCTTATCAATAAATTGCAATCTTTGAGCTTGGATTCCAATATTGTTGAATGGATTAGGCAGTGGCTGAGTGACAGGCAACAGAGGGTTGTGGTAAATGGAGTTTATTCGGCGCAAGGTCTTGTTACCAGTGGGGTACCTCAGGGGTCAGTACTTGGACCCATTCTCTTTAATATTTTTATTAGTGATATTGCAGAAGGTATTAATGTAAAAGTATGTCTTTTTGCTGATGACACAAAGATTTGCAACAGGGTTGACGTTCCTGGAGGGATCAGCCAAATGACAAATGATTTAGGTAAACTAAAAAAATGGTCGGAGCTGTGGCAATTGAGTTTTAATGTGGATAAGTGCAAGATAATGCACCTGGGACGTAAAAACCCAAGGGCTGAATATAGAATATTTGATACAGTCCTAACCTCAACATCTGAGGGTTGGGATTTAGGGGTCATTATTTCAGAGGATCTAAGGGTAAGTAGTCAATGTAATAGAGCAGCAGGAAATGCTGGCAGAATGCTTGGTTGTGTAGGGAGAGGTATTAGCAGTAAGAAAAGGGAAGTGCTCATGCCACTGTACAGAGCACTGGTGAGACCTCACTTGGAGTACTGTGTGCAGTACTGGAGACCGTATCTCCAGAAGGATATAGACATCTTAGAGCGAGTTCAGAGAAGGGCTACTAAAATGGTGTACGGCTTGAAGGAGAAAAGTTACCAGGAAAGGCTTAATGATCTTAGCATGTACAGCTTGGAAAAAAGACGAGACAGGGGAGATATGATAGAAACATTTAAATACGTAAAGGGAATCCACAAGGTAGAGGAAGGGAGTATATTTAAACGGAAACAAAGTAGCAATACAAGAGGACATAGTCTTAGATTAGAGGGGCAAAGGTTTAAAAGTAACATCAGGAAGCATTATTTTACTGAGAGGGTGGTGGATACATGGAACAGCCTTCCAGTTGAAGTGGTTGAGGCCAAAACAGTAATTGAATTTAAGCAGGCATGGGATAGGCATAAGGCTATCCTAAACAAAAGATAAATCCAGGTTAAGTATCCAGGTAATTGGGCAGACTAGATGGGCCGAAAGGTTCTTATCTGCCGACATTTTTCTATGTTTCTATGTTTCTATGTATCTCTTACTGTAGTAACCTATTTTGGCCAGTAGATGGCGCCATCTCCTGCCAAATTGAGTTACAGCAGTTGCTGGTCTATTTTCTTCTTTTTCCCCGGCATCAGCTGCTGAAAGCCCAATGTCAGGGCATCATAAAACGATTTTGCACAGTTTTAGCTCTTTGGGCTTAATACCCGCGAGGCTAAAACTTTGGGGGCACCTTCCGCTGCCCAAAAGTAAACAACATTTGTTTGCTGCAGACGAATATCATTTGCTTTAGGGCTGTAGATCAGCAGATCGAGATATCTTGATATCGGGGCACCGGATGGTGCCTTAGAAGCCTGAGATATCTTGATCTCGATAGTGGAGGGGTTAACGTTGTAGATAACTAATGTGATAATGCTATGTATTATAAATATAAAAATCACATAAATATTCTACAGTCTCATTGTTTCTAGCCCTGGGATTGCAACTAGGAGCTAACACAGTTCTACCACTAGAGGACAGGAATGTATCAACAGCAGCAACCAATGCTTGCTACATTTCATTGCTGCCATGTCTGCCATGTATGTCAAGAAATATATTTTGGGTCCTGAGGTTAGAATTTTGCTTTTTCACAATGAGACATTTAATAATTTATTATTATTATTATTATTTTCAGTTTTCTTCCAATAACTCCTTTAATAAGCAAAACATATATAAGAGTGAATGAAGAATGAAATGAAAAATTATGATTTCCAAGAAAAACAACAGAGGTCAGCGTCCTGAGCATATTTTTCAAATTGTAGTTTGGCCTTGTATCCGTAGGCGTCTCGCTTCCTGGGTCTCAGTGCTTCACACTGACTTGGAGAACTAATTTGGTTCCTGCAGCCAGAATTATGCCAGTGATAGCCAGTCATGTGCTGCTGTATGGGATTCTTTAAATCAGGGGTCTCACCTCTGCCCCCCTCGATGTGAATTGCCTACAATTCCCAGAATTCTTTGACTGTAGTAGATGGCCAGAGAATCATGTGAGATGTAGTTCAGAAACGTCTGGGGGAATGGGATCAGCGTTTGATATTCCTGCTTTAACCCCTTCACTACCAAGTGATTTTCCAAAATAACATTGTCAGAAACCAGTGTTTTGTTTTTTTAAAATCATTAATTAAAGTAAGAAATATTTGAGCTTATACCCTTTGTATTTCTTACTGTAAACAACCTATTTTTGGCCAGTAGATGGCGCCATCTACTAGCAAATTGACTTAGAGGTTTGAGCGGCTGGTCTATTTTCTTCTTTTTCTCCCTGCATCTGCTGCTGAAAGCCCGATATTTCAGAGCTTTCAGCAGCTGATTTTACAGTTTTAGCTCTTTGGGCATTATGCCCACAGGGTTAAAACTTTGAGGGCACCTTCTACAGCCGAAAAGCAAACGAAAAATTCATTTGCAGCAAACAAATTAAATTTTCTATTGGGCTGCAGATCAGCAGACCGAGATATCTCGATATCGGTAGTGAAGGGGTTAAACATTGATTTGGAACACCAGGAAAGGCTGAGAGATTACGTCCAGTCTCCTGAGCATTAGACACTTATCACAGACGTAGCAGATCCAGGGGATTCATTTTTATATATAAAAAAAAAGTAAAATTCAGAGCTATCATTTTATTGTATTTTTCTTTTCTAACATTGGAACATTATCTCCATAATTCTTTATAGAGGGAAAGTGTGTCAGATCTCCCAGGAGTGAATCTTTAGCTCGACTGAGCCGAGTGATGTGTGGGAAGAAGGCCAATTTATCTGTGAAAGAAGTCGATTCAGGGGATAATTTAGTTGTCCAATCAGTTATGAGCACTTAAGAATATAATGCAGTCAAATGTTGTGCAAGAAAACAGTAATTGCCATCCTTTTCTTCTTTAAACAGTGTGTGTTATTCCTCCTCCTACAGCAAAATAATAAAGTTTTTTTTTCCATGGATTTTCATTCCAACGTCTTTTGCTCTGAGTTAAGTTGTCAATAATGCTCTGACAAATGTCAGGGTCCCCCCCCTTATAATACAATGCTAATATATGTGACGTTTCTGCACTAAAGAACATAACGAACTGAAAACAGCAATTGTTCTCGTGTGATTCGATTTTTTTTTTTGGGTCATTGTTTGAGGTGAGGTTGATTTTAAAACCTGATAAATTCAAGCTTGACGCATATAACCCTCGATATATAATTCGTAGGGTGATGTTTAAATAATAGATTCATGGGAAGCAGAGGTGTATAGCCTCTTCAATACCTTTTATCCCAATTATCCAGTTATTAATTAACAGGTCTATTCAAAGAAAGGTGAACCTCAGGAGAATGACTGGAGAAGGGAAATTCCAGGTCAGAATAGCCAAACCAGAAAAATTCTCCCATTTATCTCACTTTCCAAATTGGTTATTTGGTCTAGATTGTTCTCTATCTCCTGCTAATTCTCCAGAGTTTCACCTCTCTCTGAATGAACCTCTAAGGGTTGGAATAGATTCTCCAAAAGCCACCTTTTCCTCTGTCAATTTCTTTCTCAATGTAGGTGCCACACAGCCGTTTCACAATATACGGGGAAAAAAACTATATTATAGAAAGAAGTGCCTACTCACACTCACTGGTGCCCTTTATTCCAAAGCGACCCCAAACATTGCACGGCCCCTATTTAAAGATGCACCAGATCATCTAGCTTCTTTCTTGCCTTCCTTCCTTCCACCTATTTTTCTCACAGCGAGGTGGTTACCAATATTCCCGATTATATATGGAGGCAACACGTATTGCAGATCAAACAAGAAACCTCATGTGTAGATAAACAAACTTTAAAAACATCAAAATCGCTCATACAAGGGTAAAATATGTAAACATTACTAATTAATATTCCTCAAAACCAGTGGCGACTCTAGGAACAATATTTAGGGGGGCACAGAAGATACCAGTCAAAACTGGGGGGGCACTAATAATTTTCACCACTAAATCATATCACTGAATAAAACTATCACCTGGTGTGAACTAAAACACCATCACTAAAGGAAAAATTTAGCGCGAGTCGCTAAAACTTAGTGCCTGACGACCTACTAACAGATCACCTTGTCTGCAGTAGTCCATAAACAAGGTCGTTTGGCGCACGCTAGGAAAACTCTAAGACCTGAGCTGAGACCCAGCGCTAATGCGGTTGTATACAGGACAGAACTGTTTTTTCTTTCCAGTGCAGAGTGCCGGGCCATACCTATTCCCCGCCCTCACAAGCTTGAATATGAACACATCCAGTGAATAACCTCACACCCCTGCATTATTAAAATCCTCCAAGGTGGCCGTATCATCCATGTTTTGATGCACACATATATTAAGGCTGATGGGCATTGCATGATAAATGCCACCCAACAGCATGTAGAATCCTTACACTGCATTTAATGGATCCAAAAGGAAGGCCAGGTGAGCGACAAAAATTTCCCTGCTGCAGCATATAAATAATACATGTTTCAGGGCAAGACTTATCCATGTGTCACTTTAAACATGGTCCACACGGTCACCCTAATAATCAACCACTTCCATACTGTGAATAACCTCCAGCATAAAATGTTTAAAATTAGGCAATATATTAGGATATATGTGGATAAAGGATACATTTAGAAATAGAGCCTACTGCAACAGCAACGACAATGCGGACCAGATCCATTGCTATGGTGTATGGGGCCAAGAGAACACCTGTGCTGCATTCCTTTCAAATGCCTGTTAATTTTGGGTGAGGACCTGTTTTTTCTGTTTTTTTGGAGTTAGCACCAGGGTTGAGCAGTAGGTAAAATGTTGCAATTAGCGCCCCTAAAAAATTAGCGCTGGCACCAAGTGATCTGTTAGCTGCAAAAGTGCTAGAGATCTCTAGCGCTCTCTGTGTTAAGTAAAGGACGCAGAAAGTACAGTAAGCTTGCGGTACAAATCGCTAATAGCAACGCGCTAAGTGATTTTTCCCATTTGTAGCGGGAGGCAAACGATCTGTTGGTCAGGTGCTAGACTCAATTAACCTGGCGCTAATGCAAAACCATGCCGACGCAAGGGTTAGCTCAAACCAGGTAATAGTGCCCTAAATAAGTATATATAAATAAGAATCCAAAACCCCAGAGTAATGTGACGCAATGAGTAATGTGACGCAATGAGTAATGTGATGCAATGAGTAATGTGACGCAATGAGTAATGTGATGCAATGAGTAATGTGATGCAATGAGTAATGTGATGCAATGAGTAATGTGATGCAATGAGTAATGTGACGCAATGAGTAATGTGATGCAATGAGTAATGTGACGCAATGATGCCTTTTTATTGTACTAACCTGATACTTTATTTGCCGCAATTCGGCAGTTTTCGCTGAATGTCTGATAGCTGCTTCAGCGACTCCACTTTTAGCAAATTACAGTGACCATTCGCTAAATAGGAATTCACTATATTTTCGGCTAAATTAATTCCCCCGAAATGTGATGAAAAGCAAAGGATCTAAAGATGATTAGACGCTTTAGATTCTAACTTCCATAATAACCCCTAAAATGCCATATACCCAGGGAAATACAATAAAAATAATAAACAATGTGGCATTTAGCTACCCCCTTAACCCCTAATATGCCATTATTCATGGGAAAACATGAAATGAATACTGTGCAGCATGTAGCCTTAAGATTAAGTGTGCGTTATTAATTAATGTTTTATGACTTTTATTTCAAACTGAATATGGTCATGTTGGGTATCATTGGAAAGGCCAGAATCTGCCCTTTCCAATGACACATAGATTGTCTATATACGATGCACAGGGACGGAGATACAGCGGTCCAAAAAAGTGTGGGAAGCTGGATGCTGATTTTTGGTGGGGGGGCACATGGGGGGGCAAGGAATAACCTAGGGGGGGCAATTGCCCCCCCTTGCCCCCCTGTAGAGTCGCCTATGCTCAAAACCCATCTCTAAAGATTAGCGTACCACATCACTGACGCAACTCATCCCTCTGCTCACCTACTCACACATGATTGAAGCTGCTTCTATGGCTCCACCATTCCCAAACCACTGGCACTAATGATCCTGACATCAGTAAAACTCCCCTTGTCTTCTTCAATAGGGATGAGCCGAACACCCCCGTGTTCGGGTCACATTCGAACTCGAACAATTTCAAAAGTTCGAGTTCGAACGCGAACTCGAACTGAACTCAATGCAAGTCAATGGGACTCAAAAGTTCGGTTTTTAGAGTGCCCTGCAAGAGGGCATATATGCAAGATATTTGCCATAAAAGGTGTATGGGGGTCCGGGTAGTGCCCTGGGGGACAGGAAACAAGGACAAAAAGTTTTAAAAAAAACGTTTTTAAAGGGACAGTGAGTTTTCCATGAAATAAGGGTTAAAAATAAATAGGAAAAATTCCTTCAAATATCGTGCCTAGGAGGTCCCCATAACCTGCCCGTGACGTGGCGGATTTGTAGGATGTATAGAAACATTTAAAAACAAAAAAATGATGTTTAAAATGACGGAAAACGGTTTTCCTTTAATCTATTCATAAACAACTGCTTGGGGCGGCAGTCTGTATTAAAAGAGGAGACCTTTTAGGACACGCAGAACAAGTTTAGTGATTTTTTGGCTAAATTATGGTGAAACTTATGCAGGCTTTGGATGAAAGTAACAATAGGTGCTTTAAAATTGGGCCCTTAGTGTCGGCAACAGTGCCGTCACACCGTAACCCCTCTGTGGTATTGTGGAAGAGTGCAAGGTTGGACCCTGCGTTCCAAAATATGAAAATGATATAAATCTGGTACAGGCGTCAGTGCACCCAAATATTGTGCCTTTGGTGGTAGCAAGTGCCTTCACACTGTAATCCTTTTGTGGTATTGTGGAAGAGTGCAGGGTTGGACCCTGCGGTTCAAAAAATTAAAATGACATAAATCTGGTAATATAGGTGTCAGTGTCAGTGCAGCCAAATATTGTGCCTTTGGTGGCAGCAAGTGTCTTCACACCGTAACCCCTTTGTGGTATTGTGGAGGAGTTCAGTGGTGAAGGTTTTGTGAATGCAGAAGATATCCCCGATCTATTCCGTTACGTCAGCATCAGGGGATTGATAGCTGCTGATCCAGGACTGATTCATTTTTATAAATGTCAGCCGGTCTACAGAGTCGGTGGACAGATGCAGTGAAAAAACCTCCAGCGGCACTGAACGTTCCTTCAGAAAGCATGCCGGATGAAGGGCAACCTAGTAGCTTCATAGCATATTGGCTAAGTTCTGGCCAGTGATCCAATCTCGACACCCAGTAAGCCAGTGGATCAACTGCTGGAAAGGTATCCAGGTCTTCCCTTGCCCCTAGGTAGTCCTGCATCATACGGTGAAGACGCTGGCAATGGGTGCCTACATTTGACATCCCTGGGTGTCGTGGACTAAAAAAATTTAAAAAGGCATCAGTCAAGCAGCCCCGGCCTTCACCACTGTTCCGCTGATCATCCGCAGCCTCATAAGCACCTGTGTCATCACTTGGTAACCTACCAGTGTCTGGAAAGGTGTTACACAAGTGTCGCTTTAGAGCGTCCTCAAGTTTTTTCATCCTGTGCTCCCTCTGTGCGGGCAGGATGAGCTCTGCAACTTTACCCTTGTATCGTGGATCAAGAAGGGTTGCCAACCAGTAATGATCTCTCTCCTTGATAGCACGAATCCTGGGGTCCTTTACCAGGCTTCGCAGGATAAGGGAGCCCATGCAGCGTAGGTTGGAGGTGGTATTAGCTTCCGAGTCTTCCTAGTCAATGAGGATGACCCCATCATGCACTTCCACCTCCCAGCCACGTACTAGCCCTTGGGTTTCTGGGCACACAAAACCCTCCCTTGAGGTATCCCCACCTTCAATGCCCCCACAACTTAAATATTCCTCCTCCTCCTCCTCCTGTTTGATCTGAGTAGGACCCACTGAAATGCTGTCTGCGGAAAGACTGGTGCCTTGAGAGGTAGAGAAGGCCTTCTCTTCCTCTTGCTGCTCTGCCTCTAGAGCCACATCTATAATTTCCCGCAGAGTGTGCTCCAGCAGTAACACTAAAGGAATTGTGTCACTGATGCATGCACTGTCCCTGCTCACATCCTCGTTGCCTCCTCAAATGGTGACAGTACAGTGCATGCATCCTTGATCATCAGCCACTGCGGGGGCGGGGAAAAAAACAAGTTAACTTGAATCTGTCCTTGTGCCATACTCACACAGGTACTCGTTGATGGCCCTCTGCTGCTTGTGCAGACGCTGCAGCATTGCTAATGTCGAGTTCCACCTGGTGGGCATGTCATAGATCAGACGGTTTGTGGGAAGGTGGAATTCTCTTTGAATTTCTGCCAGGCGAACACTTGCTGGGATTGACCGTCTGAAGTGGCTGCAGACTTTTCTGGCCTGGCTGAGAAGCTCTGCCAGCCCTGGGTACCTGGTTAGGAAACGCTGTACCACCATATTTAGGACGTGTGCTAGGCATGGTACATGTGTCAACTTACCCAGGCATAGGGCGAGAGAAGGTTGCTGCCATTTTCACAGATGACCATTCCCAGCTCAAGCTGGCATGGTGTTAACCATCTCTGCACCTGCCCCTGCAGAGCTGACAGAATTTCTGGCCCAGTGTGGCTCCTGTCCCCTAAACAAACCAGCTCAAACACAGTATGGCATCTTTTTGCTTGAACCATTGCGTAGCCCCTGTCACGCATCGGTGTAACTGCCACTTCGCCAGAGACACAGAAGGAGGAGGAGGAGGAAGAGGGAGAGGTGGTGGGGGAGCAGACAGACCTCATACAAGCAGCTTTCTGGAGGTGTGGTGGATGAACAAGTTCCAGCATAGAGCCCCATCTTGGATCCCTCCCAGCTGCAATCAGAGTTACCCAGTGTGCCGTGAAGGAAATGTAACGGCCCTGTCCATGCTTGCTCGACCACGTGTCTAAAGTCACATGCACCTTGCTGCTGACTGCCTTTCCCACTGACTCGATAACATTGTCATCCACGTGCTGGTATAGTGCTGGAATGGCCTTCCGTGAAAAGTAATGGTGGTTTGGAACCTGCCACTGTGGTACAGCACATTCAGCAAATTCACAGAAAGAAGCAGAGTCCACCAGCTGGAAAGGCAGCAGCTGTAATGCGAGTAATTTTGCTAAGCTGGCATTTAGACGCTGTACTTGGGGATGGTTGGGACTATATATTTTCTTACGCTGCAGCAGCTGGGGCAACGTAATCTGACTGCGTAAATCTTCAACTGATGGGATGCTGTCACATTGTGAGGAAGGACCTGGTACATCCATTACTGTAGCATCATCCCTGTCAGTGGAGGTTGGAGTCAATGACATGGCAGGACATATAGTGGGGGTAGAGACAGGTGAGGAGGACCTACGCGAAGTTTTGCACCAACGGGATGCGTGGCAGGTGGTCATATGTCGCCTCAAGCACATGGTACCCAAGCGTCCGGTGTCTTTCCCACGCTTGAGCCTCATCTGACACAGATTACACATAGCAACGGTGCGGTCTGCTGCACATTTCTTAAAGAACTCCCAGACAGCAGAGTTCCTGGATGTGTGCTTTGAGACAACAGCGCTCTGCACCTGAGCAGCTCTGGCATTTGATGCCTTGGACTGGCTAGTGCTACGGTTGGTCATAGAGGACGTTGTGCCTCGTGTTTGTTGTGCCTCCTTCTCCTCCTCACTTGACTCCTCTGTTCGATCAGGCACCCAGGTGGAGTCAGTGACCTCATCATTGTCATCACCCCCTATCTCCTCGTCACTAGAGCCAACTTGGCAGTATGCTGCAGCTGCTGGGCAACATGAGTGCCAGTTATTTGTGTGTCACTGGCACCGCCTTCCTCTAGGTTGTTTATACTCCCTTCCTCAACCTCAGAGATTGAATCAGAGCACTGTAGTTGCTGCGCATCCTCAAGCAGCATGTCACTGTCATTGTAGTCAAACAATTCAGTTGACTCGTCCGTGTGTGATAGTGAGGCTACGGCAGGAGTAGCTGTGGACATGGAGGCTGCATTAGATACTTTGGCAGCTGAGGTGGACTGTAAAGCACTACAAGCCTGGCTGGCAGATGACTGGGAGGATGAGGATGGACTGGTTAGCCAATCCACCAAATCCTCTGTATGTTGCTGCTGCTTTAGACGGCAAGCACCAGTTAGAAAGGACAAGCGTGCCGCTGCAGAGGATGCACCACGTCCAAGACGACCAGAGGCACAGCCTCCCGACACAGAGGCTGCTTGCCCTCTTATCTGTGCCTGGGAGCGTCTGCCTGTCTTTTTTGGTCTTTCTGACATGGTGAGTGATATAGATTAAAGATATACAGAACTCTGATTCAACTCTGGTATAAAGATTAAAGATTTCCAGAACTCTGGTATAACTCAGTGAGACACCCTGATAGCTGTCAGCCAGTGACAAGACACAGATTACAATTCCCAGAAACCTATAAATCCGTGAGACCCCCTGATGGGTGGCAGTGACAAGACACAAATTACAATTCCCAGAAACCACCTACAAATCAGTGAGACCCCCTGATGGGACCCACTGATAGCTGGCAGTGAGAAGACACAGATTACAATTCCCAGAAACCTCCTATAAATCAGTGAGACCCCCTGATGGGTGGCAGTGAGAACACACAGATCAGAACAATTCCCAGATATTTTGTAGAAATGACTGACCCCCAAAATTGCTGGTGGCAGTGAGAACACAAAGATTAGAACAATTCCCAGATATTTTGTAGAAATGAGACCCCCACAATAGTTGCTGGCAGTGAGAACACAAAGATTACAACAATTCTCAGATATTTTATATAAATGACTGACCCCCAAAATAGTTGGTGGCAGTGAGAACACAAAGATTACAACAATTCCCAGACATTTTGTATAAATGACTGACCCCCAAAATTGCTGGTGGCAGTGAGAACACAAAGATTAGAACAATTCCCCGATATTTTGTAGAAATGAGACCCCCACAAAAGTTGCTGGCAGTGAGAACACAAAGATTACAACAATTCCCAGATATTTTGTATAAATGACTGACCCTCACAATTGCTGGTGGCAGTGAGAACACAAAGAGTAGAACAATTCCTAGATATTTTCTAGAAATGAGACCCCCACAATTGCTGGTGGCAGTGAGAACACAAAGATTACAACAATTCCCAGATATTTTGTAGAAATGAGACCCCAAAATAGTTGGTGGCAGTGAGAACACAAAGATTAGAACAATTCCCAGATATTTTGTTGAAATGAGACCCCCTCAATAGCTGGTGGCAGACTGGCAGTGAGAACACACACTAACACAACAATCTCCTCTCAAAAAACACATGCTGAAGGCTGTGTGAAGCCTTATATAGTGTGCTGCTGGACGTAGCTCTGTGAAGCCGTGATTGGGCAAAATTTGCCCAATCAGGACTCTGAGCCATGATTGGCATAGTCTTGAACCTGTCTTGCACCTAACCTGTTGTCAGGTGCAAGGCTGTTGCCAATTACAAGCTTCAGGCCAGTGGAAAATTGCATTGTGGTCCGTTGTGGTGCATTGTGGGCGAACATGCGGCGAACACGTGGAAATGTTCGTAGTTCGCGAACATGCAAACAGGCGATGTTCGAATTGATCTCCGAACCGATCGAACCGAACAGCTCATCCCTATTCTTCAACCCCAATCCCTCTAGACTGTAAGCTCCTATGAGCAGGGCCGTCTACACATCTTGTCTTCATCCTATGTCCGTTTATCTGTATCTCGTTCCCTTTGTAAAGCTCTGCAGAAACTGTTGGTGCTATGTAAATGTTGACGATAATAATAATAATAAAATATAGATACAAATGCCAAATATATTATGATGCTGTGATCACATGCATGAAAGTGCAATAGTGCATGACAAAAAAGAGAAACAATACTTATATTAGGTATCAGTATCCAGGTACACTTGTAAAATACAAAAAAACAAAACAAATACAACTCATAGTGCTTAATTATTTGTGCTTAAGCATATATTGAGGTGAAAAAGAACCGTAAGAGTTTACACTTGGAGCATGTATTTCTCCTTTCTTTTTCTCTTTCTTTATTCCCTTTTTTCATTCCACTATCTCCAGTACTGAACCACCAAAGTGTGACATTTTTACTCCTTTTTTTCAGTATGTTATCACCATTTTGGTTTTCATTTGATGTTATATAATATATGTATATATATATGGAAAAAAAGTGAGAAATTACAGACTACATTTGCATGTCCTACCCAGAGTTCCTTGCTCCATATAGGGGGATGTAACACATGAGCTCTGTGAAACAGTTCTCTGAAGTGCTGGGATGTGTAAATGGCTTCTGCAATTTTTATATATATTGTGACAGAGTGCATGGGTTGGGTAACAGAACACCTGGGAGAGTAAGTGAGGGAAGGTATTTAGGATCAGTGGCGTCACTAGGGTTGGTGTCACCCGGTGCGGTAACTTATGGTGTCACCCCCCCCCCGAGTTTTACAGATTTTTTTTTAACTACTCTTACTCCTAAATCAGTACTCCCATATAACACTGAATGCTCATACACACAGCGCACATTACTGTGAGGTTTATTGCTGTGGAGTTCTCTCATATGCTCACACAACTTTTTGCCAACTGCCAGCAAGTACGTTGCCTGTTCGAAGGCAGTGAAAGCACACATGGATATATATTGCCCCCAGCAGCTCTGGATATATTGCCCCCAGCAGCTCTGGATATATATTGCCCCCAGCAGCTCACCCATGGATATATATTGCCCCCAGCTCACATATGGATATATATTGCCCCAGTTCACAGTTATATATTGCCCCCCCAGCAGCTCACCCATGGATATATATTGCCCCAGCTCACATATGGATATATTGCGCCTCAGCTCACATATGGATATATTGCGCCTCAGCTCACACATGGATATATTGCCCCAGACCAGCTCACACATGGATATTGCCCCAGCTCTCATGGATATGCCCCAGCTCCTCTCATGGATATTGCCCCAGCTCCTCTCATGGATATTGCCCCAGCTCCTCTCATGAATACTGCCCCAGCTCCTCTCATGGATACTGCCCCAGCTGCTCTCATGCATATACTGCCCCAGCTGCTCTCATTGATAATGCCCCAGCTGCTCTCATGGATTTTGCCCCAGCTCATGGATATTGCCCCAGCTCATGGATATACTGCCCCAGCTCATGGATATACTGCCCCAGCTCATGGATATACTGCCCCAGCACATGGAATGCCCCAGCAGCTCATGGATATGCCCCAGCAGCTCAAGGATATGCCCCAGCTCCTCATGGATTTGCCCCAGCACCTCATGCATATGCCCCAGCTCCTCATGGATATGCCCCAGCACCTCATGGATTTGCCCCAGCACCTCATGCATATGCCCCAGCTCCTCATGGATATGCCCCAGCACCTCATGGATTTGCCCCAGCACCTCATGCATATGCCCCAGTTCCTCATGGATATGCCCCAGCACCTCATGGATTTGCCCCAGCACCTCATGCATATGCCCCAGCTCCTCATGGATATGCCCCAGCACATCATGGATATGCCCCAGCACCTCATGGATATGCCCCAGCTCCTCATGGATATGCCCCAGCACATGGATATGCCCCAGCACATGGATATTGCCCCAGCACCTCATGGATATGCCCCAGCTCCTCATGGATATGCCCCAGCTCATCATGGATATGCCCCAGCTCCTCATGGATATGCCCCAGCTCCTCATGGATATGCCCCAGCTCATCATGGATATGCCCCAGCTCCTCATGGATATGCCCCAGCTCCTCATGGATATGCCCCAGCACATGGATATTGCCCCAGCAGCACATGGATATTGCCCCAGCTCCTCATGGATATGCCCCAGCACATGGATATGCCCCAGCACATGGATATTGCCCCAGCACCTCATGGATATGCCCCAGCACCTCATGGATATGCCCCAGCTCCTCATGGATATGCCCCAGCACATGGATATTGCCCCAGCACCTCATGGATATGCCCCAGCTCCTCATGGATATGCCCCAGCTCCTCATGTATATGCCCCAGCACCTCATGGATATGCCCCAGCTCCTCATGGATATGCCCCAGCTCATCATGGATATGCCCCAGCTCCTCATGGATATGCCCCAGCTCCTCATGGATATGCCCCAGCTCATCATGGATATGTCCCAGCACATGGATATGCCCCAGTTCATCATGGATATGCCCCAGCTCCTCATGGATATGCCCCAGCACATAGATATGCCCCAGCTCCTCATGGATTTGCCCCACCTCCTCATGGATTTGCCCCAGCACATGGATATGCCCCAGCACATGGATATGCCCCAGCTCCTCGTGGATTTGCCCCAGCACATGGAATGCCCCAGCACCTCATGGATAATGGCCCCAGCTCACCTCCGCCGCCTTTTTCGCTCCCTCAGAGCGTCCGGCGGCGCGCAGCTTTGGTGCTCGCCTGGGGGAGAAACGTGACCAGCCGCGATTGGCTGGTGACGTGTTTCCACCAGGCGAGCGCCGAAGCTGCATGCTTCGGATGCTCGCAGGGAGCGAAATACGCGGCGGAGGGTGAGACACCCGCCCTTAGGGTGACGGTGTCACCCTAAAGGCGGGTGTCACCTGGTGCGGGCCGCACCCCCCGCCCCCACGTAGCGACGCCACTGTTTAGGATACAGAATCCTGCATGGCCTCTCACACACTTGTTGCCAATTAATCAACAGGTAAATTCTCAGGCTGCTGACTCCTGGACAGAAGTGTTTTTAATCAGACTGCTGAGACCAGGGTAGGGAGCAGTAACACTTCTAAAAGACAGACTGTGATTTTCTTTTGTTTATTAGATTATGGTTTCTGGATAGTTAGGATCGCTGTGTGTGTAGTAAATGCTCTAATTTGAGTTAGGATTTAATTTGTAGTTTTTTTGTTTAATCACCTGCAATAGTGATTCAAAGTCAATTGTGGCGTTTGTTTGTTTATGCTGGAATAAAAAGACCTCTTATTTCCAGAACTTCGAATCTGCTGCTGTTGTTTTTACCCTAGAGGGCTGTGTTGTTTGTCTGAAACCAAGTATCCCGAGTGGTTGCTGTATCACAATATAAATATAAATATATATATATATACTGTATATATATAAAATCCTATACCGTATTATAAATGATTTTGGTGAGATAAGAGGTCTCTTAATTTATATTCCCATATATCTATAACCGAGAGGAAGAGGGTAAGTTTGCACTTTAAGGTGATAGGTTGATTACACATGTTCTCGCTTTCAGGTGGAATTCGGGAAGATTTCCACCAACTATCACCACCACCATACAACATCCCACACCCATTAAAGATTTTTTCCAGAGAACCATCCAGCAGCATCAAGGTCATTAAACTGAGCACTGTTCTACAGTCAGGTCCAGAAATATTGGGACATCGACACAATTCTAACATCTTTGGCTTTATACACCACCACAATGGAGTTGGAATGAAACAAACACAATGTGCTTTAACTGCAGACTGTCAGCTTTAATTTGAGGGTATGTACATCCAACTCAGGTGAGTGGTGTAAGACTTACAAGGGATGCCAGCGCAGCGGCACGGTTTATAAAACAGTGCAGGGGCTCAGCGGAAAAATATGCCGCTCCCCCAAAATCTGCCGCCTGCAGCGGTTGCTCCAAACCGTTCCATGGGCGGGCCGGCCCTGCTTCCTCCAGTCCTTAGATGAAGCACAAGGAGCGGGGCTTAAGGATGATACAGGAAGTCAATATAAGGACTGACAGTGAAGAGAGGTATGACTAAGTGTCCTTTTAATGTGCAGATTTACAGAAGTAAAGGTGGGAATTGCAGGTTATTTTCCATTATGTTTTTCTTCTAGTTTAATTTTCGTTTCTCATGACACCCCTGTGTTTTGTTTTTTTCAAAATTTTAATTTATGAAATAAGGAGAATACAAAGCATATCAAATATCATAAAGAGAAAAGAAAAATTATAACCGTAAAGATGAGCATGAAATGAAATACAGAAATAGTATCCCATAGAAAAGTAAAACATTAATTCATATCAAGTGCGAAACAGATCTAAGTTCAATAGGGATCTCGTATAAGCCCGCCATCTGATCCCGTAATATCCCCAGAGGATCAGTCATCTATCCCCACTCCTGTAATTTTTTCAGCTTCCATTTTTTCCCCCCATTTCGCTGTGGAAGTAAAGGACTGGGTGGCTTGGAGTGACCCTTTACATCTGGGTTATTCAGAGAAAGGTGAAACTCTGCAGAACTTTTGGAGAAGTAAACTGAATAAACCTGATAGACAAACTGCACAGGGTTTGGCAAGGGTCAGGGTCCACCGGAGCCATTGACCATGTACATATCATGGGCTGTCACCCCTTGATGGCCATCCTGCCTATTGTTAAAAAATACGCTGACGGTTAAAAATAAATTATATGCAACTGTGCCGAATCTTGAGGAATTTTGCCCTCAGTTTCTAATTTGCAGTGTTTTTTTAAACTCTAGCAACAGTGACATGATGACTAGCACTAGTATTCAAAATGTTCTCGGAACGCAGCAAGAACTCCAATTTTGTTTGTGCCTTAGAACGCCAACCCCACGGTTTTTGATTGAGCACACAGAGAATGCATTAAAGGAGCCATGCTTAAAAAAAGTATTAGACACTCATCGCAAAAATTGGCACCACATGTGCACGTCATCCCTTTTAACCTTCAGGAAAGTCAGAATCACTTCAGATTCTGAGCAGTTCTGTAAATGATTGCAGGAACGATTCTTTTTCCTTTTTTCTTTTGTGAAATGCACCAACTAAAGTAAAAAATAATCTTGCTGGCGCACTCGTTACTCGTTGTTCTCCTTGTATTTGATTAAGCGTGAGTCACTAGACATGCTGTGAGTAGGTGTTAGGAACCGGCACAGTGTAATTCATTTACTGAAGAAAAACAAAAAATTCAGCGTGCTATTAAAGTCGCAAGGAGAACGCGCAGCAAAATAGACACTCAGACGAGGAAATTAGGAAGGACATATGTTTCCCATTCTTCCCTGTATTGAAAAGGTAACGCAATTTTCGCTACTCACACACAGCTGTCTAGTAAAATTGGGAGGAAGCAAAATGTGTTTGTGTTCTCTAAAGAGGAACAAGACCCAGGATTTATTTACTAGAAGTGGATGCCAAAACCTCAATCCTGGAGGAACAGTGATTTATAACACCGGAGTTACAGCAGATGCGAGGTTAGTAATGCAGCTTTAGAAACAAACATCCGAAGGCCCCATTCCAACCCTGGAGACAACTTAACTAGAGATGTTGTAGGTTTTCCAAATTCATAGGGTCCTGTTCCGGTGATGCCACAAAAATCTGAGACTGTAAGTTGGGGGCGGGGAACCACCTTTTAGCCAATTTTCCTTACTGTTTCCCCTTTACTGCAACTCTTCTGGGTAAGGGTTTTATTAGCGCTTGACCCCCAGAAGGAAGCAGAGCCACAGAGTGATGCCTGCAGTGGCACTACACTCCACCACTGGTATCGGTGCCTGGAGTCTAGAGACTCCATAGAACCCTTGCTTACTGGCCATACGTTCTTTTGTGACCTCACAGCAGGGGCGTAACTACCAAGGATGCAGAGATTGCCACTGCAACCAGGCCCCAGAGTTCGAGGGGGTCCACACACAGCCAGTCACGGCCTCACCTGGGTGCATGAAAAGGGCCAGGGCCTCACCTATGATTCGCTCATACACAGCACACATTACTGTGAGTTTTATTGCTGTGGAGCTCTGAGATATACATGGTGTACATTACATTAAAAATGGAATGGACTGAAGTGGTCGTAGTTGACCTGGAAAATAATGGGACACTAATTGTCTGTAGTCACCATTATGGAGATAGGGGGGTCTTTTGGACCACACATATCTCGTGATCGGTGGCAGCTAGAGGGTCATGTTTGATATCATTTGAAAGACCAGAGCATGACCAGGTTAAGCTGTAAAACACTTAAATCTACAAAAAAATTACATATTTATTTATTATTAATGCAGCACTATTGTTCACTTTTCAATTATAATGTGAACAATGATGCTGCACTAACAATTTTTTTTTCAGTTTTATCTAAAATCGCATATTTTCTCAGAAAAATACAGTAACGGGTTCCCATTTCAATTTTTTTTAACAAGCGTACCCCATGAAACATATAACACAAAGGCTTAGATGATAAAATGTGAAAAATATTTTTTTTACACACTAAAGGTGATTGAAATCCGAATGGAAATTCTATTTTTTTTTACATTTTTTGTTATAGCATCCTGGCAGGACATGACGTATACATATACAGTGGCAAGAAAAAGTATGTGAACCATTTGGGATTACGTGGAGTTTTGCATGAATTGGTCATAAAATGTGCTCTGATCTTCATCTAAGTCACAACAATGGCTTCCTCCGTGGTCTCCTCCCATGTACTACATTCTTGTTTAATGTTTTCCTTATTGTAGATGTGTCAACAAAAATGTTAGCATGTGCCAGAGATTTCTGTAACTCTTTAGCTGACACTCTAGGATTCTTCTTTACCTCATTAAGCATTCTGCGCTGTGCTCTTGCAAGTCATCTTTACAGGACGACCACGTCTAGTGAGAGTAGCAACAGTGCTCAACTTTCTCCATTTGTAGACAGTCTGTCTTACCGTGGACACATGAACATCAAGGCTTTGGGAGATACTTTCCAGCTTAATGCAAGTCAACAATTCTTGATCATAGATCTTCTGAGAGCTTTTTTCTGTGAGGCATGGTTCACATCAGGCAGTGCTTCTTGAAACCAGTAAACCCAAAACTGGTGTGTGTTTTTAAAGGGCAGGACAGCTTTCAGCAACACATCCATTAATATCACACTGATTGGACTCAAGGTGGCTCACTCCTGGCTCCAATTAGCTCTTGGAGAAGTCATTAGGCTAGGGTTCACATACTTTTTCCACCCTGCACTGTGAATGTTTACATGTTATGTTCAATAAGCACATGAAAACATATATGTTTGTGCTGTATTATTTTAAGCAGACTGTGTTTTTCAAATTGTTGTGACTTAGATGAAGATTAGGGATGAGCTGTTTGGTTCGAACGGTTTGGAGTTCGACCCGAACTTAGCCTGTTCGATTAGATCGCGAACACCGAACATTTCCGGGTGTTCGCCGCATGTTCGACCACAATGGACCACAATGCATTTTCCCACTGGCCTGAAGCTCGTAATTGGCTACAGCCTTGCACCTGACCACAGGTCAGGTGCAAGACAGGTTCAACACTATGCCAATCACGGCTCAGAGTCCTGATTGGGCAAATTTTGCCCAATCATGGGCACACAGAGCTAAGTCCCGCAGCACACTATATAACATTTCACGCGCAGATTCTGCACGCATTTCAGAGGAGATTTCAGAGGAGATAGTTGTGTGTTGTTACTGCCGGTCTGCCACGCTACTGGGGGGGTCTGGGGGTCTCATTTCTACCAAATATCAGGGAATTTAGTTGATGTGTGTCTTGTCACTGTGCCAGCAAGTTTTTTTGGTGTTTACAACTTTCTTTAAAACATTTGTGAATTGAGGTGATCTTCTGTGTCTTGTCACTGTGCCAGCAAGTCTTTTGGGTCTCATTTCTACCAAATATCAGGGAATTTAGGTGATGTGTGTCTTGTCACTGTGCCAGCAAGTTTTTGTGGGGTTTACAACTTTCTTTAAAACATTTGTGAATTGAGGTGATCTTCTGTGTCATGTCACTGTGCCAGCAAATCTTTTTGGGGCTCACTAATTTCTTTAAAACATTTGTGAATTGAGGTGATCTATGTCTTGTCACACAGCCAGTACCACGCAGTATTTTGGGGCTCACTAATTTCTTTAAAACATTTGTGAATTGAGGTGATCTGTGTCTTGTCACACAACCAGTACCACGCAGTATTTTGGGGCTCACTAATTTCTTTAAAACATTTGTGAATTGAGGTGATCTGTGTCTTGTCACACAACCAGTACCACACAGTATTTTGGGGCTCACTAATTTCTTTAAAACATTTGTGAATTGAGGTGATCTGTGTCTTGTCACACAACCATTACCACGCATTATTTTGGGGCTCACTAATTTTTTAAAAACATTTGTGAATTGAGGTGATCTGTGTCTTGTCACACAACCAGTACCACGCAGTATTTTGGGGCTCACTAATTTCTTTAAAACATTTGTGAATTGAAGTGATCTGTGTCTTGTCACACAACCAGTACCACGCAGTATTTTGGGGCTCACTAATTTCTTTAAAACATTTGTGAATTGAGGTGATCTGTCTCTTGTCACTGGCTACCAGCTATCAGTGTGTCTCACTGAGTTATACCAGAGTTCTTTAAATCTTTATACCAGAGTTGAATCAGAGTTCTGTATATATTAATCTATATATCACTCACCATGTCTGAAAGAACAAAAAGGACAGGCAGACGCTCCCAGACACAGATAAGAGGGCAAGCAGCCCCTGTGTCGGGAGGCTGTGCCTCTGGTCGTGGTGGACGTGGTGCATCCTCTGCAGGGGCACACTTGTCCTTTCTAACTGGTGCTGGCCATCTTAAGCAGCAGCAACATACAGAGGACTTGGTGGATTGGCTAACCAGGCCATCCTCATCCTCCTCATCCTCTGCCAGCCAGGCTTCTAGTGCTTTACAGTCCACCTCAGCTGCCAAAGCATCTAATGCAGCCTCCATGTCCACAGCTACTCCTGCCGTAGCCTCGCTATCACACACGGAGGAGTCAGCTGAATTGTTTGACTACAATGAGAGTGACATGCTGCTTGAGGATGCGCAGCAAGTACAGTGCTCTGATTCAATCTCTGAGGTTGAGGAAGGGAGTATAATCAACCTAGAGGAAGGGGTGCCAGTGAAGACACACAAATAACTGGCACTCATGTTGCCCCAGCAGCATACTGCCAAGTTGGCTCCAGTGACGAGGAGATAGGGGGTGATGATGACAATGATGATGAGGTCACTGACTCCACCTGGGTGCCTGATCGAACAGAGGAATTAAGTGAGGAAGAGGGGGAGGAGGAGGCACAGCAAACGCGAGGCACAACATCCTCTGTGACCAACCGTAGCACTAGCCAGTCCAAGGCATCACATGTCAGAGCTGCTCCGGTGGAGAGCACTGTTGTCTCAAAGAACACACGCAGGAACTCTGTTGTCTGCGAGTTCTTTAAGAAATGTGCAGTAGAGCGCAGCATTGCTATTTGTAATCTATGTCAGATGAGGCTTAAGCGTGGGAAAGATACCGGACACTTGGGTACCACGTGCTTAAGGCGACATATGAACAACTGCCACACATCCCGTTGGCGCAAAACTTTGCGTAGGTCCTCCTCCTTTTCATCTGTCTCTACCCCCACTGTATGTCCTGCCATGTCATTGCCTACAACCTCCACCGACAGGGATGATGCTACAGTAATGGATGTACCAGCTCCTTCCTCACAATGTGACATCATCCCAGCAGCTAAAGATTTACGCAGTCAGATTACGTTGCCGCAGCTGCTGCAGCGAAAAAAAAAATATAGTCCCAACCATCCCCAAGCACAGCGTCTAAATGCCAGCTTAGCAAAATTACTCGCATTGCAGCTGCTGCCTTTCCAGCTGGTGGACTCTGCTCCCTTCCGTGAATTTGCTGAATGTGCTGTACCACAGTGGCAGGTTCCAAAACGCCATTACTTTTCACGCAAGGCCATTCCAGCACTATACCAGCACGTGGAAGACAATGTTATCCAGTCATTGGGAAAGGCAGTCAGCAACAAGGTGCATGTGACTTTAGACACGTGGTCCAGCAAGCATGGACAGGGTCGTTACATTCCTTCACGGCACACTGGGTAACTCTGATCGCAGCTGGGAGGGATCCAAGACGGGGCTCTGTGCTGGAGCTTGTTCATCCACCACGCCTCCAGAAAGCTGCTTGTATGAGGTCTGTCTGCTCCACCACCTCTCCTCTTCCTCCTCCTCCTTCTCTGTCTCTGGCGAAGTGGCAGTTAAACCGACGCCTGACAGGGTCTACGCAATGGCTCAAGCAAAAAGATGCCATACTGTGCTTGAGCTGGTTTGTTTAGGGGACAGGAGCCACACACAGAAATTCTGTCAGCTCTGCAGGGGCAGGTGCAGAGATGGTTATCACCACGCCAGCTTGAGCTGGGAATGATCATCTGCGATAATGGCAGCAACCTTCTCTCCGCCCTACGCAAGGGTAAATTGACGCATGTACCATGCCTAGCACACGTCCTAAATCTGGTGGTACAGCGTTTCCTAACCAAGTACCCAGGGCTGCCAGAGCTTCTCATCCAGGCCAGAAAAGTCTGCAGCCACTTCAGACGGTCATTCCCAGCAAGCGTTCGTCTGGCAGAAATTCAAAGAGAATTCCACCTTCCCACAAACCATCTGATCTGTGACATGCCCACCAGGTGGAACTCAACATTAGCAATGCTGCAGCGTCTGCACAAGCAGCAGAGGGCCATCAACGAGTACCTGTGTGAGTATGGCACAAGGACAGGTTCAGGTCAACTTGGTTTTTTTTCCCCCCCGCAGTGGCTGATGATCAAGGATGCATGCACTGTACTGTCACCATTTGAGGAGGCAACGAGGATGGTGAGCAGGGACAGTGCATGCATCAGTGACACAATTCCTTTAGTGTTCCTGCTCGGGGAATTATAGATGTGGCTCTAGAGGCAGAGCAGCGGGAGGAAGAGGAGGCCTTCCCTAGTTCTCAAGGCCCCAGTCTTTCCGCAGACAGCATTCCAGCGGGTCCTACTCAGATCAGACAGGAGGAGGAGGAGGCAGAATATTTAAGTAGTGGGGGCACTGAAGGTGGGGATTCCTCAAGGGAGGGTTTCGTGTGCCCAGAAACACAAGGGCTAGTGCGTGGCTGGGAGGAGGAAGTGCATGATACGGTCATCCTCATTGACCAGGAAGACTCGGAAGCTAATGCCACCTCCAAACTATGCTACATGGGCTCCCTAATGATGCAAAGCCTGCTAAAGGACCCCAGGATTCGTACTATCAAGGAGAGGGATCATTACTGGTTGGCAACCCTTCTTGATCCACGATACAAGGGTAAAGTTGCAGAGCTCATCCTGCCCGCACAGAGGGAGCACAGGATGAAAAAACTTGAGGACGCTCTAAAGCAACACTTGTGTAACACCTTTCCAGGCACTGGTAGATTACCAAGGGCTGACACACGTGCTTCTGAGGCTGCGGGTGATCAGAGGAATAATGGTGAAGACCAGGGCCGCTTGACTGATGCATTTTTAAATTTTTTTAGCCCTCGACGCCCAGGGACGTCAAATGTAGGCACCCATTGCCAGCGTCTTCACCATATGGTGCAGGACTAACTAGGGGCAAGGGCAGACCTGGATACCTTTCCAGCAGATGATCCACTGGCTTACTGGGTGTTGAGATTGGATCACTGGCCAGAAGTTAGCCAATATGCTATGCAGCTACTAGGTTGCCCTTCATCTAGCGTGCTTTCCGAAAGGACGTTCAGTGCCGCTGGAGGTTTTCTCACAGACAAAAGAGTGCGTCTGTCCACCGACTCTGTAGACCGACTGACATTTATAAAAATGAATCAGTCCTGGATCAGCAGTTATCAATCCCCTGATGCTGACGTAACGGAATAGATCGGGGATGTCTTCTGCATGCACAAAACCTCCAGCACTGAACTCTTCCACAATAACACAAAAGGGTTACGGTGTGAATGCACTTGCTGCCATGAAAGGCACAATATTTGGCTGCACTGACGCCTGTACCAGATTCATATCTTTTCAATATAGGACCACATGGTCCACCCCTGCATTCTTCCACAATACCACAGAGGGGTTACTGTATGATGATACTTGCTGGCCTGGCACCAAAGGCACAATATCTGGGTGCACTGACGCCTTGACCAGAATCATATCTTTTCAATATAGGACCACGTGGTCCACCCCTGCATTCTTCCACAATACCACAGAGGGTTTACTGTATGATGATACTTGCTGGCCTGTCACCAAAGGCACACTATCTGGGTGCACTGACGCCCATTACCAGATAAAAAACTTTTCAATATAGGACCACATGGTCCACCCCTGCACTCTTCCACAATACCACAGAGGGTTACTGTATGATGATACTTGCTGGCCTGGCACCAAAGGCAGAATATCTGGGTGCACTGACGCCTTGACCAGAATCATATCTTTTCAATATAGGACCACATGGTCCACCCCTGCATTCTTCCACAATACTACAGAGGGGTTACTGTATGATGATACTTGCTGGCCTGGCACCAAAGGCACACTATCTGGGTGCACTGACGCCCATTACCAGATAAAAAACTTTTCAATATAGGACCACATGTTGCACCCCTGCACTCTTCCACAATACCACAGAGGGTTACTGTATGATGATACTTGCTGGCCTGGCACCAAAGGCAGAATATATGGGTGCACTGATGCCTTAACCAGATGCATATCTCTTTAATATAGGACCGCTACGTTCACCCCTGCATTCTTCCACAATACCACAGAGGGGTTACTGTATGATAGTACTTGCAGGCCTGGCACCAAAAGCACAATATTTGGGTGCACTGCCACTGACGCCTGTATCAGATTCATATCCTCAGAGGGGTTACGGTGTGACGGCACTGTTGGGGACGCTAAAGGACCAATTTTGAAGCACCTATTGTTACTTTCATCCAAAGCCTGCATAAGTTTCACAATAATTTAGCCAAAAAAATCAGTAAACTTTTTCTGCGTGTACGAAAATGTCTCCTCTTTTCATACAGACTGCCGCCCCAAGCAGTTGTTTATGGATAGATTAAAGGAAAAGCATTTATCGTCATTTGAAACGTCATTTTTTTGTTTTTAAGTGTTTCTATACATCCTAGAAATCCGCCACTTCACGGGCAGGTTATGGGGACCTCCTAGGCACAATATTTGAAGGAATTTTTCGTTTTTATTTTTAACCCTTATTTCATGGAAAACTCACTGTCCCTTTAAAAACGTTTTTTTTTTAACTTTATGACCTTGTTTCCTGTCCCCCAGGGCACTACCCGGTCCCCCATACACCTTTTATGGCAAATATCTAGCATATTCTAGCCTCTTGGAGGGCACTCTAAAAACCGAATTTTCAGCCCCATTGACTTGCATTGAGTTCGAGTTGGGGTTCGGGTTCGGAACCGAACATTTGGGAAGTTCGGGTTCGGGCCCGAACCGAACTCGGGGGGTGTTCGGCTCATCCCTAATGAAGATCAGAGCACAGTTTATGATTGAGCAACAGATGAAAGGTTGAGAAGCTATGGATCCTTGTAGTGCCTGGGTGGGATGAACCCAGTTGGAAGATGTAAATCAGACGTTTCCAAGACTTAAATATAAATGTAAATAAATAATCGGGACGGTATATAAATGATTAAAAAATAATAAAATTTATTGGATAATAACAAACTGCCCAACGCGTTTCGTCCTAAGACTTTCTCAAGGGCGATAAATCAAAATTAAAAGCATAAAAAATAATATAAACCTTCCCTTCCTCCTTCTCATGTTTAAATAGTCTACATGGTCCTCTCATTGGTTGATTCGATCTCCAGCGTTCACCATATATGGTCAGAACGGGTTCCTTCGGTACATCACTTCCGATTTTCGGGCTCCTCCGATTCGTCACTTCCGATACGTCCCTTCCGTTTCGGTTCGGAGGTTACCATATCTCCATATACTCCGAAGAGTCGCGCACTTTCATTTTCGGACGTAATGTCAATTCCGATCGTATTCCATCCAAAAGTCCCGCACTTCCGATGTTCACTTCTGAGCAGTGGTGTCGCTACGTGGGGGCGGGGGGTGCTGCCCGCACCAGGTGACACCCGCCTTTAGGGTGACACCGTCACCCTAAGGGCGGGTGTCTCACCCTCCACCGCGTTTTTCGCTCCCTGCGAGCGTCTGAAGCATGCAGCTTCGGCACTCGCCTGGAGGAAACACGTCACCAGCCAATCGTGGCTGGTCACGTGGCTCCCCCAGGCGAGCTCCCAAGCTGCGCGCCGCCGGACTCTCTGAGGGAGCGAAAAAGGCGGCAGAGGTGAGCTGGGGCCATTATCCATGAGGTGCTGGGGCATTCCATGTGCTGGGGCAAATCCATGAGGAGCTGGGGCATATCCATGTGCTGGGGCATATCCATGTGCTGGGGCAAATCCATGAGGAGGTGGGGCAAATCCATGAGGAGCTGGGGCATATCCATGTGCTGGGGCATATCCATGATGAGCTGGGGCATATCCATGTGCTGGGGCATATCCATGATGAGCTGGGGCATATCCATGAGGAGCTGGGGCATATCCATGAGGAGCTGGGGCATATCCATGAGGAGCTGGGGCATATCCATGAGGTGCTGGGGCATATCCATGAGGAGCTGGGGCATATCCATGATGAGCTGGGGGCATATCCATGAGGAGTTGGGGCATAACCATGAGGAGCTGGGGCATATCCATGAGGAGCTGGGGCATATCAATGAGGAGCTGGGGCATATCCATGAGGTGCTGGGGCAATATCCATGTGCTGGGGCATATCCTTGTGCTGGGGCATATCCATGAGGAGCTGGGGCAATATCCATGTGCTGCTGGGGCAATATCCATGTGCTGGGGCATATCCATGAGGAGCTGGGGCATATCCATGTGGAGCTGGGGCATATCCATGAGGTGCTGGGGCATATCCATGAGGAGCTGGGGCATATCCATGATGAGCTGGGGCATATCCATGAGGAGCTGGGGCATAACCATGAGGAGCTGGGGCATATCCATGAGGAGCTGGGGCATATCAATGAGGAGCTGGGGCATATCCATGAGGTGCTGGGGCAATATCCATGTGCTGGGGCATATCCTTGTGCTGGGGCATATCCATGAGGAGCTGGGGCAATATCCATGTGCTGCTGGGGCAATATCCATGTGCTGGGGCATATCCATGAGGAGCTGGGGCATATCCATGAGGAGCTGGGGCATATCCATGAGGTGCTGGGGCAATATCCATGTGCTCGGGCATATCCATGTGCTGTGGCATATCCATGAGTAGCTGGGGCAATAACCATGTGCTGCTGGGGCAATATCCATGTGCTGGGGCATATCCATGAGGAGCTGGGGCATATCCATGAGGTGCTGGGGCATATCCATGAGGTGCTGGGGCATATCCATGAGGAGCTGGGGCATATGCATGAGGTGCTGGGGCAAATCCATGAGGTGCTGGGGCATATCCATGAGGAGCTGGGGCATATGCATGAGGTGCTGGGGAAAATCCATGAGGTGCTGGGGCATATCCATGAGGAGCTGGGGCATATGCATGAGGTGCTGGGGCAAATCCATGAGGTGCTGGGGCATATCCATGAGGAGCTGGGGCATATGCATGAGGTGCTGGGGCAAATCCATGAGGAGCTGGGGCATATCCTTGAGCTGCTGGGGCATATCCATGAGCTGCTGGGGCATATCCATGAGCTGCTGGGGCATTCCATGTGCTGGGGCAGTATATCCATGAGCTGGGGCAGTATATACATGAGCTGGGGCAGTATATCCATGTGCTGGGGCAGTATATCCATGAGCTGGGGCAGTATATCCATGAGCTGGGGCAGTATATCCATGAGCTGGGGCAATATCCATGAGCTGGGGCAAAATCCATGAGAGCAGCTGGGGCATTATCAATGAGAGCAGCTGGGGCAGTATATGCATGAGAGCAGCTGGGGCAGTATCCATGAGAGGAGCTGGGGCAGTATCCATGAGAGGAGCTGGGGCAATATCCATGAGAGGAGCTGGGGCAATATCCATGAGAGGAGCTGGGGCATATCCATGTGTGAGCTGGTCTGGGGCAATATATCCATGTGTGAGCTGGTCTGGGGCAATATATCCATGTGTGAGCTGAGGCGCAATATATCCATATGTGAGCTGAGGCGCAATATATCTATATGTGAGCTGGGGCAATATATATCCATGGGTGAGCTGCTGGGGGCAATATATAACTGTGAACTGGGGCAATATATATCCATATGTGAGCTGGGGGCAATATATATCCATGGGTGAGCTGCTGGGGGCAATATATATCCAGAGCTGCTGGGGGCAATATATCCAGAGCTGCTGGGGGCAATATATATCCATGTGTGCTTTCACTGCCTTCGAACAGGCAACGTACTTGCTGGCAGTTGGCAAAAAGTTGTGTGAGCATATGAGAGAACTCCACAGCAATAAACCTCACAGTAATGTGCGCTGTGTGTATGAGCATTCAGTGTTATATGGGAGTACTGATTTTGGAGTAAGAGTAGTTAAAAACAAAATCTGTAAAACTCGGGGGGGGGGGTGACACCATAAGTTACCGCACCGGGTGACACCAACCCTAGTGACGCCACTGCTTTTGAGTAACACAATTCCAAAGCACAATACTTCTCTCAGGATCTTCCATATTTATAACACCATCCCCTATAAAAAATGGTGAATTCGATCTCCCAGCGTTCACCATATAAGGTCACCAAAAGTTCCTTCAATACATCGCTTCCGATTTTCGGACTCCTCCGATTCGTTACTTCCGATACATCCCTTCCGTTTCGGTTCGTAAGTTACCATATCTCCATATACTCCGAAGAGTCGCGCACTTTCATTTTCGGACGTAATATCAATTCCGATCGTATCCTGATCTTTTGAATATGGATTATCTTGACCCTTTTGATTGTAGAATCTTTTCTTTATCTCCTAAAACAGAATCTCCATATTACAATCTATAAAAAACATTTGATGTCTAACTCTTCATTTAAACCCTTCGGGCTCATAGTTTTTAATTTGAACACCCAACAGTTTATGATTGACCAATTCATGCAAAACTCCAAGTAATCCCAAAGGGTTCACATACTTTTTCTTGCCACTGTAATATTGATATATTATGAATCTGTCAAGTCTGCCGTAAAAAAGGATGTATTTGTCTGGGTCGTACAATAAAACATGACTTCAAATCACATTTAAACATGATGAGCAAACATGATAAACATGTGTTCAGCACACAAAGGTGAAATGGCCCTGTAGTGAAAAGGTAAAATACTCTTTTTGTATTTTTAATATTTTAAGACATTTTTGTGTATCATTTACATTTTATTGTGTAAAGGAGATTTTTTTTATTATTTGGACACCTTTTTACCAAATCTTTGTTGCTATAAGCTCCTATTAGGAGAATAAGAGACTTTTTTTCTTCCCTTTTTGTGTCCTTTTCAGTTCGGTGCAATTCGCCGAGACCAATTTGCTGCAATTCGATGCATTTCGCTGGCATCCAATTAACAGCTTTGGCGACTCCAATTTTGGCAAAACACGATGACCATTCGACAAGTAGTGAATTCACAGTATTTTCGACAAAATGGAATTGCCGAAATTGCGTTCAATTTCGGTGCTTTGTGAATAGACACCAGTGTTTCTGTCGAATGGGTTTCTATTAATAATGTTTGTTTACAAGTCTTCGAGTATGTCGTCAAGCTTTGCTTATAGTCTGTTTCATGGATATCAGCATTGGGCAGTGTTCCTTATGGACTCTAATCATTATTTTTTCCTGGGTCAGTTCTACTCATGTGTCTGTGAATATATATATTTATTGGATGACCATGTGTTGTAAATATCTTGGAACATTTAATCTGCTCTTTTGGGTCTCCTTGATTCCACAGAACAATCTCTCTTGATATGCAACAATATATAAACGAAATGCTCTCCCACCCCTGAAAGCAAAGCATGCGTCCAAGCTGATTTCAATTTCTTTAGCTACTGTGCGGATTACTCTGACTCCTAACCAGATCTCCCCATGTCATTTAATAGACACGTGTAATCAAATAATCAAATGGAAACAATTCATTACAATAATGCATATTGGAAACATGTAATCCTTTGAGATGCTCTGTGAAACATTTCATTAAATTGTTTCTTCTCTTTTCATGGCATATATCCTGTAGTGTCTGGGACTTCCATACTCTGACCACACAGACGTTACTGAACTACGACTGTCACGACCTAACTACGCGCGCTGCTGCGCAAAGACGCCGGGTTAAGCTGCGCACTATCTGTCTATCCTAGACCCAGATAATTACCCGCGCTTCTCTACCTGTCCCGGCCACACTACCTCTCACAGCAGGCACGTAGGGCGCGATATACTGATCCCAAGATTGCAACGCAGCACAAGCCTTCTCCTTAAGCGCATAATAACTACGTCTCTCACAATCCTGGAACTCACTTTCTTATTCTATTAGTAACGCTGCCACCAGTCCTCACGGACACTACGCACGTCGCAACAGGAGACGCAGGGCTTAGCGGCCGCACTATCCTAGACTCGGACAGTGACTACAATTCCCACAATTCCCTGCCGTTTCCTGACGACAGCAACACGCAATTTCTTATATATAACCGAGCTTAAGGCAAATAGCAATACTCCCAATCTCTTAGTTAGCGTGAATTTCATCAGCCAGAGTCAAAACTTAAATATTTTTTGGTTTTTTATGATAGAAAAATCACAGTGCTGGGTTACATAAAAAAAACTTATGACTAGAATAAATCAATTACTTATACAATACACAGCAAAATATAAAGAAAAAGGGTTAATCACAGAGCCTTACTTACGACGGAATACTCAGTAACTGGCATCGGCTGCCTCCTCGGATCTGGAGATAGAACATGGACAAATCAGTCCTCTTTAGAAGGAATCCCAAGTGATCAGCCCTGAGCCATGCTTGATCTCAGAATATATATAGGGCTGGCTTTTTTCTACGTCCAGCCTCCTAGCTGGCAGGGCTTTGCCTACAATTCCCAGAATGCCCCTCTCTAGAGCATGCTCAGTAAGCTTGTCAATTAATCTTTAATTGCTAAAGGCGTCCCTCTTCCCTCCAGACCCCCCAGAGATCAAGGATGTGCTTCCTGTCTTTGCAGATAAGGTCCCACTCTCTGGGGCCGACCTGGCTGCCAAGGGTGGATTTTCTATGTTAGTGTACAAAGAAAATCCCCTTTTACAGCTACGTGTGTTATATCTCCCCCCAGGGAGAAAGCTAAACATATTGATTACATTTCAGCTGGGGACCAGGGCTTCACTTACCAAGTGGCCAGACACAAATATGAATATAACTTATATGGAGGAGAGGAGATATGTATGAACCGGCAGATAGACACATATATACAGGCAGACCCTTATATAGATAGGAATACAGGTCTAATCTGCCACATCTCCCATACAAAGGAAGACGCAGAAAGGGAGGCTAACTAACATGCCTCCCACGTGTGTCTTAACGGTTTCGCCAATGGGCATTTGGCACCTGCACCAGTCGCCGCACATGCGGAGTGGGGGACGCACAGGTCGTGCACTTTGCCACAGCGTAAGCGTGCATTCCCTCTGCGCATCCAACCACTCATCACACATTGCCCCATGTAGGCCTTTGGCGCTCCACCATTCTTCCCACCTCTCCCAAACCGGGGGGGAGGGGGTCACTCATACTGCACTCACAACATGGCACAGACTTGAGGAAGCCCCTGTGCTTCTGCAGCCCCTCCGGGTGCAGCACGTGTGGCTCACTCTCAGCTTGCACCTCAGTCTTACAGGCAGCAGAATCCTCGTAACCCGTAGCCTGTTCGGGAGCCATTCTTACAGCAGGGGGTATGGAGAAAACAGGGTGCGCCCCCCGCTCCCCAGTAAAGTTCCGTTCCCCCTGCATCTGCCAACGGAGTCAGGCATCGTACCTGGCTCTGGGCAGATAGCTGGGGTCACAGGAGCCACACCCGGACCGCTGCCTCCCTGTCTCCCACTGTCCCCGCACCTTCAGAATTTGGGGAACCATACAGATGGGGCACAAGATTCTCCATGCTCACCTCGCCCCCATTGCACACAGTTTCCCCACTTTATCACACAGTTCATCAAGCACGCTCTTTGCTTCGTACCGATGAGCATACAGCCGTATGCCACCCTCCTCTACAGGGAGGTTGCTCAGTACCAGATTCCTGTGGTACTGGGAATCTGGTTGGCTTTTCCCAGGGCAACACGCGTCCACCCCAGGCCCTTCCTCCTGATCACACAGCATGCGCTCGGTTCCACCCGCAGCTCATACACATGTGACACAGACTGGCATACCACCGTGTCCTGGCCCATCCAGGATGTTCTGCCCTCCACTCCTTTCACCCTGGCACCGCCAACTGGATGGTTCAGGCCTGGATAACCCTCTGCCACCCTAGGCCTCTCCTCCCTACCACCCAGTAATGCCCTCTGCGCCACGCACAGTCCTCAGACAACCGCAACACAGGCTGGCACACCACAGTATCCTGCTCATCTCAGCAGGCCTTCTGATGCACACACCTTCCCTCCAGCACCACGACCCAGTTGGTTCAGCCTAAAGGACCTGCCTTGGTCCTTTGTTCTCCCTCACAACCACGTGGCGTCACAGACACACCTGAGTCTGGTCTAGGCAGCACACCGCAGTATCCTGCAACCCCTCCCAGGCATTCTGATCCACACCATTCTCACGGGGCACTAGAGTCCTGGTTGGTTTAGGCGCAAGCAGACCCGCAGTCATCCCTTGCCCTTGCTCCCAACCATATGGCGTCACAGACAAACCTGGGTCTGGTCTAGGCAGACACACCACAGTATCCTGCCACCCTTCCCAGGCATTCTGATCCACACCATCACACGGCAGAGACGGGCCTTGTGCCCTACTCCCCGCCGACCGCCAGCGCGGTACCCACTTCCACCATGGGCACCGCGGCCTCCCCACGCATGGGGTCCAGGGAACCAGCTGACTCGGGTGCAGGCGGCATTCACTCACCCCTGCCTTTCTTCCCAGTCACACTGCCCCCTCATGCTACCACACACAACACCTCAGGCACACCTGGCGCAGGCGCAGACTGACTCACTGCCATCCGCTGCCCTCCCGTCCAGGAATCCTGTTGTGCACCCCCACACCCAGCCCTCCCCACTGTAGAGCCACTAGTGGGCCTGGGTAAATCCCCAGCATCCCTTTCCAGCACATACTGTGACACCAATTTACCCAAATCCGTGCCCAGTAACACATCTGTAGGAATATTTTCAGACACTCCCACCTCCCGCAGACCTCTCCCCGCTACCCAGTCCAAATAAACCCGTGCCATTGGCACCGCAGGACGTACCCCACCAAAACCCTTTACTGCTAGAGTCCTGCCAGGAATAAAGTCTGCAGGGCTGACTAACCCTGGACGCACCAAAGTTACTTCAGCCGCCGTATCTCTTAAACCCACAGATACCTGAGTCCCGACAATGACTGCTTGCTGGTTCACGTTGGCACTGCCCTCCGATCTGGTCACAAACAGGACAGAGGGTGATGTTGAGGGGTATCCTCCCCCAGTGGTGGATGCAGGTTTCTTCCTCTGCGGGCACGCTGCCAGGAGATGATTGGCACTGTCACAAATAAAACTGACGGCGCACACTTCTTCCAGGCGAAGAAGGATTCGTTCCCCCCTCCCCAGCAGAGACTGGCACAGAGGGGGGCGCTGCCGCCGTGATGTCGGGGGGTCGTGCTGAGTTGGGCTTCCATCCTGATGATCCATTGGGGGAACCTCTGCTCTGGTCCACAGATGCTCTGTTGGCCGCATGGAAATCGGCCAGCTCACCAGCTTCCAGGGCCGTCTCAGGTTTGCGATCCAGAAGCCATTCCGGGATCTCAGGTGGGCACAGCTGCACGAACTGCTCTTTGATTATCAGGTCTTCCAGGGATTCCAAGGTATCAATCTTCAGCCCCCTGACCCATTGTCGAAATAGGGTGGTCAGGTGGCTCACAACTGCAGAGTAGCTCTCCGCGGCCCGCTTCTGCAAGGACCTGAACTTTTTGCGATATACCTCTGGCGTGAGGTTATACCATCTCTGCAACGCGGCTTTAATCGCCTCATAGTCCCGGTCGCTCTCAGCCGGTAATTCTGCAAAGGCTTCGAGCGCTGGACCTTTTAGTCCAGGAGTGAGGTACCTGGCCCATTGCTCCTTGGGCAGCTGGTACTGTCGACAAGTCTTTTCAAAACTTCGCAGGAACACATCCAGGTCCCCATCTTTGTCAAGGGTGGGAAAGTTCTCTGCACGAGGTCTGGGCGTAGAGAGCTCTGCAGCGTCCGCAGGGGCAGGAGATAATGGTGTTCTGCTTGCCTGTGCCAGAGCGAGCTGATGTGCCCGTTCGGCTTGGCGCTCTGCCGCTTCTCGCTCACCCACAGCCCTGCGCTCTGCAGCTTCGCGGTCTGCTCTGCGCTCCTCTCGCTCTTGGTCTGCTTGGCGCGCTGCCGCCTCTTGCTCGGCTCTATGCTCCGCAGCTTCGCGTTCAGCCTCAGCTCTGCGCTCCTCTCGCTCTTGGTACTGCGGGATGAGCTGAAGCCGCGTCTGCAAGTCCGCAGTGTCCACATCTTTTAAAACAGTCTGCAAGTAAACATCCATGGCAGTATCACCCTTAGGCGAAGCACTTGACACTGTTCTTTCCACTGGACTTGCGCTTCCTTCGGCTGGGTCAAGCATGGTACCCTGGTCTGCTGCGTCCTGGACTGCTTGCCTCGCCTCATAATCCTCGAGGGCTTGCAAAAGTTCATCTTTCTTTTTATCCTTCGTCGAGATATTTTTGTCTCGACATAATTGCTCCAAAGTCTTTTTCAATGATTGTTGCGACATTCTCACTCCAGCCAAATAAAAGATAGAAAAGAAAAACAAAGAAGGGGAAGGGAACTGCTGTGTATTGTGTAAATTCTAATAAATGCACTGAGTTCTGCTCTGGAAATTGAAAAACCAATTTATTTAGTATCTGGATCTATGTTGCTTCACAGATCCAAATACTAACCTGATATCCCACCGCTTGCCTCCAGTTGTCACGACCTAACTACGTGCGCTGCTGCGCAAAGACGCGGGGTTAAGCCGCGCACTATCTGTCTATCCTAGACCCAGATAATTACGCGCGCTTCTCTACCTGTCCCAGCCACACTACCTCTCACAGCAGGCACGTAGGGCGCGATATACTGATCCCAAGATTGCAACGCAGCACAAGCCTTCTCCTGAAGCGCATAATAACTACGTCTCTCACAATCCTGGAACTCACTTTCTTATTCTATTAGTAACGCTGCCACCAGTCCTCACGGACACTACGCGCGTCGCAACAGGAGACGCAGGGTTTAGCGGCCGCACTATCCTAGACTCGGACAGTGACTACAATTCTCACAATTCCCTGCCGTTTCTTGACGACTGCAACACGCAATTTCTTATATATAACCGAGCTTAAGGCAAATAGCAATACTCCCAATCTCTTAGTTAGCGTGAATTTCATCAGCCAGAGTCAAAACTTAAATATTTTTTGGTTTATTTATGATAGAAAAATCACAGTGCTGGGTTACATAAAAAAAACTTATGACTAGAATAAATCAATTACTTATACAATACACAGCAAAATATAAAGAAAAAGGGTTAATCACAGAGCCTTACTTACGACGGAATACTCAGTAACTGGCATCGGTGCCTCCTGGGATCTGGAGATAGAACATGGACAAATCAGTCCTCTTTAGAAGGAATCCCAAGTGATCAGCCCTGAGCCATGCTTGATTCAGAATATATATAGGGCTGGCTTTTTTCTACGTCCAGCCTCCTAGCTGGCAGGGCTTTTGCCTACAATTCCCAGAATGCCCCTCTCTAGAGCATGCTCAGTAAGCTTGTCAATTAATCTTTAATTGCCTAAAGGCGTCCCTCTTCCCTCCAGACCCCCCTTAGAGATCAAGGATGTGCTTCCTGTCTTTGAAGATAAGGTCCCACTCTCTTGGGGCCCACCTGGCTGCCAAGGTGTGATTTTCTATGTTAGTGTACAAAGAAATCCCCTTTTTACAGCTACTTGTTATATCCTCCCCCCCAGGGAGAAAGCTAAACATTTTGATTACATTTCAGCTGGGGACCAGGGCTTCACTTACCAAATATGAATATAACTCTATATGGAGGAGAGGAGATATGTATGAACCGGCAGATAGACACATATATACAGGCAGACCCTTATATAGATAGGAATACAGGTCTAATCTGCCACAACGACTCCCAGAAATCTTTGGATGTTGGTCGTATAAGCAAGGTGCCTATTACAGCCCCCCCCCACCAGCCGGCATGTCCACACGAAAAAGAGTAAGTCGCCTGGGGTATTACCATGGCAACACGCATTACACGTAATTGCCGAGGTCCTTTGCGCGTGTTGCTGCCGGGACAGCACTTACCACCAAGGTGCAGAGGATACTTGCCCTGGCGATGACGTGATTGCTGAACGATTTTTCTCCAGAACGGTGGGACCTGTGACAGGCACATTGGGGGGAGGGACATGATGTATGCGGAGTCTGAGTGCTCTGCTCTCGGCAGTTACCAGGGAACGTGATAATAGACCCTATTGAAACCTCAAGGCCACTGGTTTGATTCGTGATAGATCACCTCATCCACCCATGAGCCTGACACACATGGCATATTCTACTTTGATATCAGTAATTACAGCAATCCTGAAAATGGAGAAAACTGTAACCATCACAATGCATATGTACATTATTATTGTCTTTTTTGTGTATGTCACGTCACTTTGCTTATTCCTCTTTTAAATAAATGACTTTGATCTTTATGAAAGTTTATTTATTTATTTGGAGGCCGTGCTGCAAGAACAATTCACAGAGGTAGAGAAGTGGATCAAACACAACAAACTTTTTCTAAATACTGACAAAACGGTAACAATGCTCTTTGGAACAGAACATGGATGGTAAAGTATCCATGTAATTGGGCAGACTAGTTGGGCCGAAATGTTCTTATCTGCCGACATTTTTCTATGTTTCTATGTTTCTAACCTAAACTACATAAATTGCAAAATCCCCATCTATGTGTCAGGACAAAATCAAATGGCATGTTGACCACAGTCACTTCTCTCAAATATCTAGGTATGTGGTTAGACCCAAATCTATCCTTTGGCCTCCACATCGAAAAACTCTCATCTAGATTTTACCCCAAACTAGGTGCCCTGTACAGAAACAAATCCTGTCTGAGCCCCGCGGTAAGAAAGCAGATTGTACAACAAATGCTAATGCCGGCTACTGAATACGGAGATGTAGTGTATGCAGCTGCCCCGCAAATGCACCTTCATAAACTTACTACATTGTGTAACTCATTCTGTCGCTTTGTGCTACAATGTAACTACACGACCCACCATTGTAACATGTTAAAAGAGCTAAACTTACTATCGCTTGAATCTAGACGCACTCTTCACCTTTCCAGCCTGGTGTTTAAGAGCTTTTCTGGGAAGCTGCCATCCTACCTGAATAGGCTGCTTGCCCCAGCAGTTCCCTCATCCTATAACCTCCGATCCAGGTCCAGCACCTTACTTGTTGCAATACCACAATACAAAAAGAAAGTGTCTCGATCCGCATTTTCCTAAAGAGCACCACAATTATTGAATAACCTCCCAGACGCCATCAAATCTTCCCCCAGTCTTAAGTCACTCAAGAGCTCCATATTAACATACCTCAATACAGAATGCACCTGTAAACATGTAACACAGTGACTATATACAGAGTGCACCTGTAAACATGTAACACAGTGACTATATACAGGATGCACCTGTAAACATGTAACATAGTGACTCTCAGGGTAATTCAAAGAGATCCGAATGGCTGGAGAAAGGTAACCGAAGGCTGAAAATTAGCTTTCGGTTACCTTTCTTGGCCATTCGGCTATCCAGAGAGCAGGCAATTAGCCAAATCCTGGCGAATTGCCTGCACATTCGGTGCCTGTTAGTTGCCTGTTCGAGGGCAATCCCCATTAAAAAGCACTGCTTCGGCTATTCAGAGAACACAAACCAGCAGTGAAAGGTTCCCGACATGCCCTGCTATTTGGTGGTTTAATTCGGCAGGTTTATTCAGGCGAATCCCATAGGCTTCAGTGTTAAAAATATTCCCGTTTTAATTCAATATCTAATAAACCGTTCATTATAAAATTCTGCAGTAAAGAGTCTCTTTATTTATCGATTTTTTTAGGATATTTTAAGCATTTTTTTGGATTTTAATTTTTTTTAAAAAACTTCCGATATTTTTTTTATATATTTTTTTAAGTTTACTTATTTTTTCTGTAACAGCCCTTTTTATTATCATTGAGGAGGGAGTTACAGTGGAGGCGCTAGTGTTATTAGGTGGGAGTATTAGTGTTATGCAGCCAACTGGGATATAAACACAAAACCTCGACAGAAATGTGTGAAAGGTACAGTGGAAAAGGAATGGGTCCTAGTGGCGCAATCTCTCTTGAGGATGGTTGATATACAGTCTTGAATACAACAATTAAAATATAAACCTAAGAAATAGAAGGGTACAGCGTTGCCACTATTCCAAAAAAAGTGCACGGTCGAAACGACCACTAAAGTGCTGGCGTGGGTGGTCTATATGTGCAATAGAGCAGTAAGTGCAAGTGAAATAACAATAAAAATACTGATATGGTCAGAAAAAGACCACATAAGGTGCAAATACAGTCGAAATCACAAAGTGCAAAATGCATGTACAGTAAGTGCATATAAGTGCAGTTGATAGTCCTTAAATGGACTGTTAAATTCAAGTCCTATTTTCCAAATCACTGGTGAAAACAGAAATTCATATAAAAGTCCAACCGGCCATGCGTTCTATGTTGGAGATACGGTAGTCTGATTGGGTCTCCACATGGGCAGTTCAGAGATGTACATATGAGTCCTGATGCGATGTCCTCACCTAAATCCTATATAGACTCCCAATTCCCAATAAATGGGAGAGAGAAGGGGAAGAGGGAGAGAGGAAAAAAGAAAAAAAAATGGTGCAATATGGTCTGGTATAGAGTCAAGTGCCCATAGACAAGGGAACACTTACACTTTTAAGAGCCTCGTTGACCGGCTCTGGTGTGGAGTAGGGATGTGCGTTTCGGGTTTCGGAATTTCGGAATTTTCACGAAATTTCCCGATTCGTGTTTTCGGATGCGGACGATTTTCCGAAAATTTTTAGATCTGAAAATGGCAGATCCGAAAAGTTTTCCGAGCCGAAACGAAATATTTTCGGAATTTTCGAATGTACTTGAAATGTGTCAAATCGAAATTTATTGCTTTGAAACGAGGAGAACAGGCGTTCCGAAAAAACGAAAATTTCCGAAAATACGAAAAGTCGATACAAAAAACGAGCTAAGTGACACGAAATTACGAAAAATGGTCGATATTCCGAAGAAAAAAAATGTACACGAAAAACGAGTCGAGCCGAACAGAATCGAAACAGAAATCGGTCGAAACGAGCCGAATCGAAAAGTTTAAAAATCCGAAAAATCGAACTGAATCGAACCGAAAACAAAATTGGTGCACAAGCCTAGTGTGGAGTGCCTTGGGCCTAATTGAGGGTAGCCTCTGCCCTTCTTTAAGGTTTTCTTAGGGGTAGCCTCTGCCGACCTTAAAGTTGATCGTCTCAGGTACAGAAAGAGAGAGAGATCCTCATAGCGTAGCTTGTAGCCAAAAAGTGAGGTAGGTGAAAGTTAAACAAACTCACCGATGGTGGAGCCTTGGGTTCCAGGCTCAACTTGTAAGCGTATGGTACTACTTGTTCGGTGGGTACCTTCACCTCTTTCTTCTGCAGGCAGTTCTCCTGTCTTTTTTTTCCAGGTTTGACTCTCAGCTTCTCTCACACACCATTTCCTGCAGCAACACTGTGTTGCTGCAGGAAATGGTGTGTGAGAGAAACTGAGAGTCAAACCTGGAAAAAAAAGACAGGAGAACTGCCTGCAGATGAAAGAGGTGAAGGTACCCACCGAACAAGTAGTACCATACACTTACAAGTTGAGCCTGGAACCCAAGGCTCCACCATCGGTGAGTTTGTTTAACCCCTTAGTGACCGTGCGGTTTTACACAAATCCGTCCTTTAGTGACCGCTGCTGTTTTTACGTTTCTGCGCTGCTCGTGTTTAGATCAAATTTTCCTCTTACTCGTTTATTCAACCCACACATATTATACACCCTTTTTCCCGCCATTAAATGGACTTTCTAGAAATACCATTATTTCCATCATATCCAATAATTTAATATAAAAAAATATGAAATATGATGAAAAAAATGGTAAAAACACACTTTTTCGTAATTTAATCCCCTAAAGTTATAACCACCAATAAAGACCCCGGCTAAATAGTTTCCAAATTTTATCCCGAGAATAGAAATACCCAATTTTTACATGTTTTTACCTTTTAACCCTTTCACTGCTGAGCCAGTTCACCTATGTGCGCTGCGCTCATTCTGACCATTTTGTGCTAATTATTTTTAGATGACAGCCTAGGTCCTATTTAATTAAACTCCCCCCAGACAAAAAAAACTTTGAAAAAAAACCATTTTTTATTTTATTTAATTTTTTTATTATTTTTTTATTTAATTTTTTTTTTTACATTTTTATTTAAAACCAAAACTGGTCATGTTTGGTATCATTTGAAAGGCCATAATCAGGCCTTTCAAATGATGGCAAATATGACCATCTAGCTGCCATGGATCGGGAGATAAAGGGATCCTTAGGATCCCCTTATCTCTACATGGCAGCTAGAGGGTTAACTGGCCCACTGACATCCTCACACATATGGTGAGGTTGTCAGTGGGTGGGGGGGGGACCTGGAGGCTTGGCTGACATCCAAGATGTCAGCCCCCCTCCAGGTTTGAATCACGTTTTGGCGCCAATTGGCGCCGCAACGTGATCCGGCGGCGAAATGGTTAATGCCATACACCGCTGGAAAGGGGAGGCTCTCCCCTCTCCAGTGGTGCAAACGGCATCTCCCTAGCTTCAATGGTTGGGGAGATAGAGGGCTCCGAAGGAGCCCCCTCCCCTCCATTGAAACACATGGGGGCACCTTCTGATGACGTCACCACGCAGCGTGGCGACGTCATCAGCCTCGCCTGCCCATGTAAATCACATGGGCAGGCTTCCTCCCTGTCAGATCGGTGTGGGATCCGACGAGGGAGGTGAGTATCGGGCGGGAGGGGGATTTGGCGCCGCTGACGTACCCTGTACGTCATCGGGTCTAAGGGAGACCCGAACACAGGACGTACAGGGTACGTCAGCGGTCGGGAAGGGGTTAACTTTCACCTACCTCACTTTTTGGTTACAAGCTACGCTATGAGGATCTCTCTCTCTTTCTGTACCTGAGATGATCAACTTTAAGGTCGGCAGAGGCTACCCCTAAGAAAACATTAAAGAAGGGCAGAGGCTACCCTCAATTAGGCCCAAGGCACTCCACACCAGAGCCGGTCAACGAGGCTCTTAAAAGTGTAAGTGTTCCCTTGTCTATGGGCACTTGACTCTATACCAGACCATATTGCACCATGTTTTTTCTTTTTTCCTCTCTCCCTCTTCCCCTTCTCTCTCCCATTTATTGGGAATCGGGAGTCTATATAGGATTTAGGTGAGGACATCGCATCAGGACTCATATGTACATCTCTGAACTGCCCATGTGGAGACCCAATCAGACTACCGTATCTCCAACATAGAACGCATGGCCGGTTGGACTTTTATATGAATTTCTGTTTTCACCAGTGATTTGGAAAATAGGACTTGAATGTAACAGTCCATTTAAGGACTATCAACTGCACTTATATGCACTTACATGCATTTTGCACTTTATGTGATTTCAACTGTATTTGCACCTTTTTCTGACCATATCAGTATTTCTATTGTTATTTCACTTGCACTTACTGCTCTATTGCACATATAGACCACCCACGGCAGCACTTTAGTGGTCGTTTCGACCGTGCACTTTTTTGGAATAGTGGCAATGCTGTACCCTTCTATTTCTTAGGTTTATATTTTAATTGTTGTATTCAAGACTGTATATCAACCATCCTCAAGAGAGATTGCGCCACTAGGACCCACTCCTTTTCCTTTTTATTATCATTCCCTGGATCTCATATGTAAATTTCAGACATTTTCGCTCAGTAGTTTCTTTGCAAACAGTGTTTCACTTTTCAAACATTCAAGCAAACTATTTTCCTAATTTATTCACTTTACTCGTCTGCGGTGTCGGCTTTTTCCGGCGGCTTCGCTGCGTGTGATCGGCTCCTGCTTGGGTTTTTCTGGTGTTTTCGGCAGGTTAATCCAGATGTTTTTGCGGGTTTTCGGCGTGCATTCGCCCGGTTTTGGGGTTAGTTTTCGTTTGGTTTGCGGCGGCCTTTCCCTGCAAATCTGGGACCCTGTGGTGCTTGCTGAATACACCGCAGGGTCACCGAAATGGGATCGGCAAAACGAACCGAATTGAAGAGAACGAAAAGTCACCGAACGTGCGGTGACTTTTCGATTCTCTTTGAATAACCCTGTATAATACTTACATATTTATTTTCTGTGTTAATCTGTATATTTGTGTTTTGTTTTTAATATCTTGCATTAATTACTTTGTATTTCTGTAATGACTGTAAAATTTCAATGTTCTTGAACCCGGGACGTACTTGAAAATGAGACAAATCTCAATGTATCCTTTCTGGTAAAATACGTTACAAATAAATAAATAAATAATTTATAAAGTATTTTACCAGGAAGGCTACATTGAGATTTCTCTCGTTTTTCAAGTGTGTCCCTCTGTTTTATCTTGTGTTTGCAGCAATCCGCGCCGTGCACAATCCGCATCAGCAAATGCATGCTGAAAGGAACAATTTATAGCAGTGTGTGATAGCTTGGCTTTGTGGTAATAATAAGTAGAGAAAACAAATATGCTGAGTGAATTAATCTGCACATTATTGTAATCAGGATTCTCATTTGTCATTTTCATTATAAGCTCCTTTCTGTACTTGGCTGAAATACAAAACATTCTGTGTCCATATCAAATGTAGGGATATTAATGCACCCTTTTCATATATAAATGTATTGTGACAGTGTGATTAGGGGCAGGGTGATAGACCACCGTTTTGTCAGCAGCAGGTGGATGGAGAATGCCCTTCTCCCTTATAGGGTTAATTATCAGACGTCTGCTGAGTAAGGCTAGGGTCAGACTAACGCATTTTTCACGTGCGTTTAGCCGCACGAAATTACGGCCGTGCTAGCAGCAAATGACTTCCAATGCCGGCGAACATACGACGAACGGCCGCACGAAAGTTCGTCCGTGCAACGCAAGTGGCCAACGAACGCATTTTTTCGAGAACGTCAAACCGCTAGTACTGACGTACAGAGTGCGCTGCGGCCGCATAGCGGTGTGTGTGTGTGATTAGGAGACGTCAGACGCTGCTCGTGTCCGGCTAACATAACGTCCAGACGCAGAAAGGGTTTTATTGATGATCCGTACAAAATCACGGACGAAAATGCGCATCGTATGACCGCTATCGCGTATTCCGTGAAAAAATACGTCCATTCGTTCGAACGCACTTTTTCACGGACAACGCGATAAATGCGTTCGTCTGACCCTAGCCTAAGACTGCCCTGCCTTTACAGGTATTGTGATTCCCTCTGGGATAGCAGTATTTTTGCTGGGAGCAGCAGAGGAGGAGACAAGCCCTGAAGTCACTAAGGGACGTACAAATGCTTTATTTTTATTTTGCTTTACTGGTAAGCGGCTTCGCTGGCCAGTATTATAAGTAAGAGGAGAACAAATGTTCAGCATGTCTGCGAATGAGGAGTAGGCTTTTGATTTATGTTTGTTTTATTTGCTTGTTTATTTGGATATACTGCCTGTACTGTGGCTGCAAAATAAAGCGAAGCCTTGAACACTGAATGGTCTGTCCAGTAGGGATGTGCGTTTCGGGTTTCGGAATTTCGGAATTTTCACGAAATTTCCCGATTCGTGTTTTCGGATGCGGCTGATTTTCCGAAAATTTTAACCGAATCGAAACAGAAATCGGTCGAAACGAGCCGAATCGAAAAGTTTAAACATCCGAACAAATCGAACCGAATCGAACCGAAAAAAAATAATCGGTGCACAAGCCTACTGTCCAGTGGCTATATCACAGCATACACACACACACTCTCCCTATTTGTTTTTATATATAGATTTTTAAAAAAGTCAAGGTAGTAAATCTTAATATAATACATACTGGTCTATTCAAAGAAAGGTGAAACTCAGGAGAATGACTGGAGAAGTGAAAATTCTAGGTCAAAAAAGCCAAACCATGAAATCCTTTGGATTGTGTATTGACTTGGTATAGAGATAACATCACGGCTCCACAACCATGTAGCTGCAGGTTCTATCCCTGTCAGAGCATCATTCTAGTAACTGTCCTTGACACCTAATGATACGTAGGACTTGATTCAATACTATCTGCAATTTGTTTTCGAAGAAAAAAAAAAAATATTGGATGCTTGCGGCCAAGATTTTTTCAAAATATCGGCTGATTCATTTGAAAAAAATTTGTACTGAGACGAAGCTCAAAAAATGTCCCTCTTTAGTTAAAAACAGACCGGGTTATTCAAAGAGATTCGAAAAGTCGCCGCACGTTCGGTTACTTTTCGTTCGCTTCAATTCGGTGCAAATTGGCTTTCCCATTTCGGCGACCCTGCGGTGTATTCAGCAAGCACCACAGGGCTGTCGAAGTGCAGGGAAAAGCTGCCGAAAAGCTGGCGAAAACCCGCAAAAACATCTGGATTAACCCGTCGAAGACGCCGGAAAAACTCAAGCAGGAGCCGATCACAAGCAGCGAAACCACCGGAAAAAGCCGACACCGCAGACGAGTGAAGTGAATAAATTAGCAAAACAGTTTGCTTGAATGTCTGAAAATTGAAACGCTGTTTGCAAAGAAACTACTGAGCGAAAATGTCTGAAATTTACATATGAGATCCAGGGAATGATAATAAAAAGGGCTGTTACAGAAAAAATAAGGAAAGTTAAAAAAAATAAAAAAAAAATCAGACTTTTTAAAACAAATATGCTTAAAATATCCTAAAAAATCTATAAATAAAGAGACTCTTTACTGCAGAATTTTATAATGAACGGTTTAAAAGGGGAATATAAAGTTTAAAAAATTAAAAGGGGAATATTTTTAACATTGAAGCCTGTGGGATTCTCCTGAATAAACCTGTCGAATTAAACCACCGAATGGCAGGGCATTTCGGGAACCTTTCACTGCTGGTTTGTGTTCTCTGAATAGCCGAAGCAGTGCTTTTTTACGGGGATTTCACTGCCCTCGAGCAGGCACCGAACAGGCACCGTATGTGCAGGCAATTCGCCAGGATTTGGCGTATTGCCTGCTCTTTGGATAGCCGAATGGCCAAGAAAGGTAACCGAACACTGATTTTCAGCCTTCGGTTACCTTTCTCCAGCCATTCGGATCTCTTTGAATAACCCTGAGAGTATAAATATGTGTGCATGGATGCTTTTCCCATTTTTCACTGTCCTACTGTAAAACCTGGACTTTCAGGTTTTAAATGAAACCCTGGACAAGCGTGTTGTAATGTGAAGTACTACTGTAGATGCGCGTCTTCCTGTAAACCCCATAAATGTGCGTCTTACTGCAAATACCGGACACACTTGTTTTTACTGTGAAGTCCACAAATGCGAGGCTTATTGTAACCGTGGAAATATTACACTATGCACTTGCGGGTTGTAAATATTACAGTGAAATACGAAAGAAAGCATGGGTTTGCAGGTTATAAATTCAACTCAAATATCAAAGTAGGAATTAGTGGAATGCAAATATAACAGTAAAATATTAACGTTCAGACATGCGCTTTATTACTGTAACAATAAAAAAACATATTCCTGAACTTGCGAGTTATGACTAGTGCAGTATAAATGGTAATGCACAGACTTTCGAGAATTCATTTCAAATTCCGGAAGTTGCACGTTTTTACTATAACCGCAGCTCCTAATCCATAGGACACCACTGAGTGTTGCTGTGAGAGTTGTGCTAGATCTTGTTTGTGAACTTCTGCTGGAAGTATACTGACATGATCTTGGTGTCCTTCCATTATGTCAGAACTAATAATGCCCTGATCGCCGTTTTTGGTTGCCGATCCAAGTTGTACTGTATCCAGGATCGGTCGACAGAGTTTGGTACCGCAAGACCCACGGCTGGCCTGGCAGACTGGTCGCTAAACTGAATCCTGGGGACTTGGTATTCCACACCGTGTCTTCCCTGCCTGCTCACAAGGATGACGCTGCAGTTGAGTGCAGCGGCATCTGCTGGATCGAAAGTTGCACTATAAAAATCTGCTCACTGTTTCTGTAATGTCCGTAGCACAATCCATACTTCCTCTGTAGGGGGGAGTATGGGTAGTGGTATGGTGATTGCCAAAGTTTGTGCACACAGATTTCATAGTGCAGCTTTTGCTACAACAGGTACCTCTGCGCTCACCGGCAGTGCCTTGATGCAGGGGGATGCAATTGGGTCCTGATCCTAGGATCAGATCGGGGCATCCCTAGTCAGAACTAGTGATGGGCCGAACACCCCCTTGTTCGGTTCCCATTTGAACTCGAACACCCGAAAAAGTTTGACTGCGAACTCAAACACAATTCAAACACCATGCAAGTCAATGGGGATCGAACATTCCAAAATTAAGGTCCCCTCCGAGAGGGAATATATGCAAGATATTGGCCATAAAAGGTGTCTGGGGGTCCGGGTACTGCCATGGGGGACAGGAAACAATGAATTTAAAAAAAATAAAAAAATCTTTTTAACCCTTTCACTGCTGAGTGCTGAGCCATTTCACCACTGTGCGCTGAGCTAATTTTTAACACTCTTGCTCATCTTTAAAAGCGATTTGAAGCCATGGGAAATGTTTGACCAACAAGGAGTGGGAAATGTTTGACCAGCAAGGAGTGGGAAATGTTTGACCAACAAGGAGTGGGAAATGTTTGACCAACAAGGAGTCGGAAATGTTTGAACAACAATGAGTGGGAAATGTTTATGAATCCCATAGGCTTCAATGTTAAAAATATTCCCGTTTAAATCCAACATCTAATAAACCGTTTATTATTATTTCTGAAGTAAAGAGTCTCTTTATTTATAAATTTTTTAGGATCTTTTAATCATTTTTTGGAATTTTTTTGAAAACTTTTTTTTTCTCGAACTTTCCGCAACTGTCCCGAAAAGTTCGAAGATCGCCAACTTTGAACAGCCGATGTTTGAATCGAACTTCAAACTGATTCGAACTGGCAGCCCATCCCTAATCAGAACTACAGCGCAAACTGGGGGATGAATTTGCAGGGGAACTTAGTATGTAAGCACAAAAATCACTTAACCCTAGGTTTTTGACGGCGTTACTTCCTGACTTTCTTTTTTTGTTCTAAATTTGGAAATGCTCTTTAGTCAAGTACTTATTTTTAAACCGTAAAAGTAAAATAAGGTGAGTGGTAACAAATGTATAAGAACACACATCAATTAACTAAGCCTCGTGCAATCATTACTCTTCAACTTGGAATACTGCCAAGAAGTTTAAACGTCTCCAATGTCATATAGATTAGGAACCACTGAGCAAATTCCCAAGGCATACGGACCCTTCTGGATCCAAATTGTTACATTGTTATCCTCAATGTTCCAGGTGATCTGAGAATCTCACAGCAAGACTCCTGTTTAGATACTCCGGTTAAAACACCCAAGTCTCAAATAAGCGTGGCCAATCTGTTAGACCGCCCTTGATTCACAACATACACTGGAGAGTGGAGACATCATTTCCTTGTTTGTATTTTGCAACATCTACCAGAATATAGGTAATTTAATTGTAAAATTCTGAAATAATTTATAATTTTTCAATTGACAATTGTGGTTGCAATTATCACTAGAGTAAATATTATATAAAATGTAACTTTTATTTTCTTCAATATAAAACCATTTCAAACCAATAACCACCTACTGGTGGTCACAAAACACACAATACCACACAAAGCAGATAGGGCAAAGTTTTTGCAATCTTGTCTTATTTTCCTTCTATTCTCTATTTCTTAATAAGTAAGAAACCAACCTTCATGGGTTGGTAAATATAGGAAAGTGAGGAAAGACTCTAGATAAATCAAATCCTGTGAGATCAGAATAGAGGGAGCGCTCCCCTGCAAACTCAACAAACAATACTTGCAAGAAAAAAACACCGTTTGGCTATCACCCTGGATCTGCAGTTAGCACACTTGGCACACTCGACGCGTTTCGCTACTTAATTGTAGCGTCATCAGGAGTAGTTAGAGGTTCAGTGTGTGCAAGAGGAATGAGATAGTTTGTGACAACAGGGTGTCATAAAAAAAGAAATGAAAAATCGTCTCATATAATTTCCCTTTCATATTTCACGCAACGTCTCCTGATTTAATCATTTTCTAAGACTTTCACAAGAGATCAAATGATGTCTTGATCATCAAGAACACGTCACTTTTTTGGTAGTTTTAAAATGAGTTATTTATGATATGTAAATTGTTACGTGTTCAAATAAAACAACCTCAGGAATTCAAGCGCATTAAAGATATTTAACTTTAGACTCTAAAATAAGGAAATGAAAGTCAAAGGATTAATGGTCCTTAATGCAGATATCCTGCGATGTTTATCTTGTACATTTACTGCCATCACCCTTCTAAAATGAGCTTTATAATACACTCCCTGGCTATGTATAAATACCCAGCTAATCCTATGAATTTGATAAGCATAATGCACGATTTAGATACAAACATGCGGCTCGACAGGAAATTCCCATTTTCCTTCTTGTGAAAAATAATCTAGCTTTAAAACCGGCCTGGAAATCTGTGTTTAATAAAAAAGAAAATAAATAAAAATGAATATATTTATTTTTAAACATATTTCCTCGGCTCTACAATACAATATGCATCTCTCAGGGAATACATCTACCATTGTGTGCTCACCCTCCCCCATGAAACCGCAACAATCTCTCTACACAGCATCTTATTTCTAAGGCAACTGTCATTTTTTGTTTATATCTGCCTGTAACCTTCTCAGATATCAACAGTGCTCTACATGGAAATACATCTAGAGTTTTACAAGAAAAACCTCATGGTCTGCTTTCTAATCTATGTGTGTGTCTGTATATTTATATAAACAAAGTTATATGTAATCGTGAATATAGGATGTGCCTTTTCTGTTGCATACGGTGGGGGAGGAAAATGTCACCGAGGACTTGCTACTTTGTCATGTACAAATATACAGGGAAGGAAAATAGGAAATGCAGAAAAGTCTGCTATGAGGATCTGGGTTTCCTAAAAAACAAACTAAATTCAAGATATTAATATTATTATAACTTGTTTCCCAAGAGTTTTATGGTTGCCTTTGTTAAAATAAATTAACAAAACAAACAGAAAACCACATTAAAAGGCCACTACCACCAAATCATGAACTGTCCTTATTTTGTTTATTTTATGTTTAGTAACCACAGAAAGGCTGCTGAAAATGTTTCCTATTACGTATGGTTTTCTTCTTACATTTCTAGCTCTTTTGTTTAAAGCAGGGATATCAAACACTTTAAAGCCTGAGATACACTGAGTGCATTGCGACGCACAGCGCCTGTAGGCGGCGCCGCGCGGCGAGACGCGCTCAGTGTATCCAGATTCTTCCACCTCCCTCGCTCAGGCCCGCAGCAGGATGCGGCGCTGAGCGAAGGGAGTTGGAAAAATCCAACTAACCCCACAGTCTAGAGGCGCGATTAGAGGAGGAGCAGGATCTGCAGCACACGGCACTTGCGCCGGGTCCTGCAGGTCCCTCCCACCAGTGCTGCTCCGAGTCCACAGTGCACTTCCTGGTTCATCACCCAGGGAGACTCGGCTGTGCGCGGCTGGCTGCCTCCCGAGTCCCGTACCTCCTCTCTTCTCCATGTCAGTCCATCCCCCTTGCTGCCTGTGTCCTCTTCGTTCCCTGTATGAGTCTGGTCTGAGGTCTAAATGGGGGTATATAATATATATACACCTTACCTTACTATACTTTCTTTACTATACTATACCTGAGGCCTACATGGGAGATGTATATACATCTCCTCTGCAGACCTCAGGTATTGTATAGTAAGGAAAGTATAGTAAGGTAAGGTATAATGTAAACAGATATATATATATATATATATATATATACACCCCATACAGACATCAGGTATAGTGTATACAGTATACTGTATATACACACACTACCTGAGGTCTGTATGGGGTATATATATACTACTGTTTACACTATACCTGAGGTCTGTATGGAGTGTGTACGAGATATAGATAGATATGTATGTATATGGTCAGGGTGTGTGCAGGCTGCGCAGTAGGTAAATGGACACGGGGGTGCTATGTGATTAGGGTTAAGGAGGGAGAGATATATATAAATATATATAACACAACGTAGGCGCCTATTTCTTAAAAGAACTATTTAGTGATTATATACAGTGGTTCGAGATTGGATGAAACAAATAAATATTGTGACGCTGCCCAAAGGGTAATTACAAAAACACAGAAAAAATAACCAAAATCTGTGTCAAACAGAAATGAAAATACGATGGAGATCCCCTGTAGCGCATCAAAGGAAATTCTAGTATTTAGGAGCAAAAGAGTGCAACAATCATAGGGGGACATATATCATATATGAACAAACAGTAAGTGCTCATGCACATAAATCACAGTGATATAACAGCTATATTTTTTGCATAAAATTCAATAAAGTGCAACAGTGTCTATAAATAACAACAATGTGCTGCATATATTTAAAGTACATGCTTAAAAAAATACAGTGGCAAGAAAAAGTATGTGATCCCTTTGGGATTACTTGGAGTTTTGCATGAATTGGTCATAAAATGTGCTCTGATCTTCATCTAAGTCACAACAATTTGAAAAAAACACAGTCTGCTTAAAATAATACAACACAAACATTATATGTTTTCATGTGTTTATTGAACATAACATGTAAACATTCACAGTGCAGGGTGGAAAAAGTATGTGAACCCCTAGCCTAATGACTTCTCGAAGAGCTAATTGGAGCCAGGAGTGAGCCACCCTTGAGTCCAATCAGTGTGATATTATTGGATGTGTTGCTGAAAGCTGTCCTGCCCTTTAAAAACACACACCAGCTTTGGGTTTACTGGTTTCAAGAAGCACTGCCTGATGTGAACCATGCCTCGCAGAAAAGAGCTCTCAGAAGACCTACGATCAAGAATTGTTGACTTGCATGAAGCTGGAAAGGGTTACAAAAGTATCTGTAAAAGTCTTGATGTTCATGTGTCCACGGTAAGACAGACTGTCTACAAAAGGAGAAAGTTGAGCACTGTTGCTACTCTCCCTAGGCGTGGTCGTCCTGTAAACATGACTGCAAGAGCACAGCGCAGAATGCTTAATGAGGTAAAGAAGAATCCTAGAGTGTCAGCTAAAGACTTACAGAAATCTCTGGCACATGCTAACATTTTTGTTGACACATCTACAATAAGGAAAACATTACACAAGAATGGAGTACATGGGAGGACACCACGGAGGAAGCCATTGCTGTCCAAAAAGAATATTGCAGCACGTTTGAAGTTTGCAAAAGAGCACCTAGATGTTCCACAGCACTACTGGCAAAATATTCTGTGGACAGATGAAACCAAAAGTGAGTTGTTTGGAAAAAACACACAACACAATCAGGGTTATTCAGAGAGCGTGAAAAGCAGTAGAATGACTGGAGAATGAAAAATTCTAGGTCAAAATAGCCGATTTGGAAAGTGAGATGAAAGGGAGAATTTTTCTGGTTTGGCTATTTAAACCTAGAATTTTTCATTCCCCAGTTATTCTCCTGCTTTTCACGCTCTCTGAATAACCCTGTATGTGTGGAGAAAAAAAGGCACAGCACACCAACATCAAAACCTCATCCCCACTGTAAAACATGGCGGAGGGAGCATCATGGTTTGGGGCTGCTTTGCTGCCTCAGGGCCTGGACGGATTGTTGTCATTGATGGAAAAATGAATTCCAGAGTTTATCAAGACATTTTGCAGGAAAACGTAAGACCATCTGTCCGCCAACTGAAGCTCCGCAGAGGATGGGTGATGCAACACAATGACCCAAAGCATACAAATAATTCAACAAAAGAATGGCTTCAACAAAACAAAATACACCTTCTGGAGTGGCCCAGTCAGAGTCCTGACCTCAACCCGATTGAAATGCTGTGGCATGACCTTAAGAGAGCGATTCACACCAGACATCCCAAGAATATTGCTACACTGAAACAGTTTTGTGAAGAGGAGTGGTCCAAAATTTCTCCAGATCAGTGTGCAGGTCTGATCTGCAACTACAGGAAACGTTTGGTTGAGGTTATTGCTGCCAAAGGAGGGTCAACCAGTTATTAAGTCCAAAGGTTCACATACTTTTTCCACACTGCACTGTGAATGTTTCCATGTTCTGTTCAATAAAAACATGAAAACATGTAATGTTTGTGTTGTATTATTTTAAGCAGACTGTGTTTTTCAAATTGTTGTGACTTAGATGAAGATCAGAGCACATTTTATGACCAATTCATGCAAAACTCCACGTAATCACAAAGGGTTCACATACTTTTTCTTGCCACTGTATATATATTTTCTCAAAAAGACCAATAAGAACGATATGGTTAATAAAGTGCAACAGTGTCCAAATGTGCAAAAAAAGGAGTGCAAAATATCCAGTGATGTGGTCCAATATAATAGTATATATACCAGTCCGCAGGGTAATGGGATATTAAAAGTAGTACAGTCCTCCTCTCTTGATCCGTGTATTCCTCATCGTCTCTCAAATACAGATGAAAAAAGGAGGACGAGGGAGGAGGAACAAATTGAAGGACAAGGAAAAAGAAGGGGTGGAACAAAAAAAGAAAATGATCGTGCAGAAAATCTCAATAAAATATGACAGATATGTTAATCACAGGGATGCGGAACACTCACATTTGTAAGAGCCCAAAAAATCCCTGGCTCTAGGTTTAGGAACCTTCAGCCACATAAAGGGTGGCGTATCCCTTCTTTGTTCACCAACACTTGCTAAGATGGCTATTTTAAAACAAACAGCGCTCCCATAGTGTATTACTGTAAGTATAATAATCAAGAGTAGTAATTGACTGTACACTCACCGAATGTGGAGCCTCGTATACACAGGCTCGGTCGGTGTAGCATTGGGTACACTAAGGTAGATACCCAGGACCTCTTCCCCGCCGTCTGGGGGTAAATTATAGAGCTTCCAAATAATGTTTAACCCCTTCACTGCTGAGCCATTTCACGTCTTAAAAAAACAAATTTTTCTTTTTTTTATTATTATTTTTTTTCTTTACATTAAACATGGTCATGTTTGGTATCATTGGAAAGGCCATGCTCTGACCTTTCTAAATGATACGACACATGACCCTGCTAGCTGAAAACCGTCAGGAGATATTGGGGTTCAAAAAAACCCTATCTCCACCAACATCTTTCCTTAGGAGTCAATGAGGACGTTCCCCACACGTCCTCAGCAGTGAAAGGGTTAAAAATTGCAAGAGAGAATGGTCAAATGGAAAATAAAAAATATTTTATTAAATATAAAAGCTATTAAAATGGACAGATGCGTTACTGAGACGCGTTTCGGCTACTCACAGCCTTCCTCAGTCCTCAGGGACTGAAAGGGTAATTATGTGCGCCAGAACGCACGTTAAAAGTGCGCTGGTCTGACCCCAGCCTAAACGTTTGGCGCACATAATTACGGCCGCACTAGCAGCAGAAGACGGGCAATGACGGGCAATATACGATGTACGGCCGCACAAAAGTCCGGCCGTGCAACGCAAGTGGAATTTGAACGCATTTTTCTGAGAACGCTGAACCGCTAGTACTGACGTACTGAGTGCGCAGCTGCGGCATAGCGGCGTGTGTGCGTGATTAGGAGATGTCAGACGCTGCTAATGTCCAGCCTACATAACGTCCAGACGCAAAAAGAGTTTTATTGACGATCCGTACAAAATCACGCCCGAAAATTCACGTCGTCTGACCGTTTTTGCGCATTCTGTGAAAAAATACGTCAATGCGTTCGGACTCACTTTTTCACGTTCGTGGGAAAAATGCTTTCGTCTGACCCTAGCCTAATTCGCACATTACCCTAGCGTTGCTGGATAAAGTGTCATGTGCAACGAAACATCAGACTTTATCCGGGTAATCTGCAAAGTACCCAAACGTCTCTGGGTACTGCGCTTTTCTTGGCTTTTCAGCAGGTTACAGATGACTGAATTCCGAGGATTACCCGGGTAAAGTTGCAAACTGTTATCTGACCCATAACAGAATAGTGCTTTTTTGTTAATTTTTAATGAAATTGTATCCACAGTCACAAACCACACTGAATAACCATCATGTTACTCTGTGCATTAATTATCTGAAAATTAATTTATGAAGATTAAAGATATTATATAAAGAGTAACCTGAAGGTTATTATGTTTTATAAATGATATATCAGCTCATATGACACATAATAAAGATCATGTAACTCTTTCACATTCATATAAGAAACATATCCTGTTACTCTGTATATCTGCAATACATTTTAATGTTTGTCTTTTGCCATTTTCATTGATAATATCCATAGAAAATAGCAAAATTCACTGTTACCCAAGTGGGGTTGGATGCTCTGCAGATTACCCAGGTGAAGCTGTGGATAGTCCTCAGATTACTCGGGTGAAGCTTCAGACTTGCACATTAGCCGGGTAAAGTACGAATTTTTCAGCTGTTCCAGACCGTTACCCAAGGGCAGTTGGTTACTCCTAAATTTACCCGGGTAAAGTCCGAAATTTTCAATTTTTTGCAGCTTTACCCAGCGGTTTTGGGTAATGTCAGGATTAACCGGGTAATCCTAGGATTAACCGCACTTCGGGCTTTACCCGTAATATATACACTATATTGACAAAAGTATTCGCTCACCTGCCTTGACTCGCATATGAATTTAAGTGACATCCCATTCCTAATCCATAAGGTTCAATATGACGTTGGTCCACCCTTTACAGCTATAACAGCTTCAACTCTTCTGGGAAGGCTGTCCACAAGGTTTAGGAGTGTGTTTATGGGAATTTTTGACCATTCTTCCGGAAGCGAATTTGTGAGGCCACACACTGATGTTGGACGAAAAGACCTGGCTCTCAGTCTCCGCACTAATTGATCCCAAAGGTGTTCTATCAGGTTGAGGTCAGGACTCTGTGCAGGCCAGTCAAGTTCATCCACACCAGACTGTGTCATCCATGTCTTTATGGACCTTGCTTTGTGCACTGGTGCACAGTCATGTTGGAAGAGGAAGGGGCCAGCTCCAACTGTTCCCACAAAGTTGGGAGCATGGAATTGTCCAAAATGTCTTGGTATGCTGAAGCATTCAGAGTCCCTTTCACTAGAACTAAGGGGCCAAGCCCAGCTCCTGAAAAACAACCCCACACCATAATCCCCCTCCACCAAACTTTACACTTGGCACAATGCAGTCAGACAAGTACCGTTCTCCTGGCAACCGCCAAACCTAGACTCGTCCATCAGATTGCCAGATGGAGAAGCACGATTCATCACTCCAGAGAACGCGTCTCCACTGCTCTAGAGTCCAGTGGCGGCGTGCTTTACACCACTGCATCTGACGCTTTGCATTGCGCTTGGTGATGTATGGCTTGGATGCAGCTGCTCGGCCATGGAAACCCATTCCATGAAGCTCTCTACGCACTGTTCTTGAGCTAATCTGAAGGCTACATGAAGTTTGGAGGTCTGTAGCGATTGACTCTGCAGAAAGTTGGCGACCTCTTCGCACTATGCACCTTAGCATCCGCTGACCCCGTTCCGTCAGTTTATGTGGCCTACCACTTCGTGGCTGTCATTCCCAAACACTTCCACGTTCTTTTAATACAGCTGACAGTTGACTGTGGAATATTTAGGAGCTAGGAAATTTCACGACTGGAATTATTGCAGAGGTGGCATCCAATCACAGTTCCACGCTGGAATTCACTGAGCTCCTGAGAGCATCCCATTCTTTCACAGATGTTTGTAAAAACAGTCTGCATGTCTAGGTGCTTGATTTTATACACCTGTGGCCATGGAAGTGATTGGAACACCTGATTCTGATTATTTGGATGGGTGAGCGAATACTTTTGGCAATATAGTGTATATATATATATATCTCTGTAGCTATATTTGCTTAATTTGGCAAAAGTCCAGCAACAAGTGGGTTTCTGTATCTACACTGACATCAGTTTATTGATATAAGGAGATAAAATCTGTTCTATTTGCTGGACACTCTAATCCATCAGATTATGTGACTCACATCAAAGAGGAGCTAGACCAGTGTATATAATGAAAGAAAAATACCCCATTATTGCTTCTACGTATTATTCTAACAATGTTAGTTCAATAAAGCGCCTGTGTACAAACACAACCAGCGTAACTAGAATAATACATTTAGAAAGTAACTTATTATTTCGGTCTAACATGTTATTCACGGGGAGCAAAATAAATAGAATTAATACTTTGTACCATTAGGGGGTTTTTAATATCAATTATCCTGTTTTAATTATATTTTAAGTCCCACATATTTCTACACCTGAAGTCCATTTTGGCATCAGTAGTGGTTGCGAAGAGAAAGTCTGGCATTAAGTTAATAATCTAAATTTCCATGGGAGCCACTTGAAAAACTGCTATTAACCACATCGGTGAGCCGAATGAACTCAGAACACTCTTGCAACGTTTCTAGCTGAAATAGTCAACTAGTCATCCCCCCCCCCCAAATTCATTATTTTGACCTTAATTTCAAAACACACCATAGTCGACTGTTTCAGTGATTGATCCCAGTGGAAACAAATTCCATTTTTCTTTTCTTAATGAAAATGTAATCATATTTAATATCATTACAAACCTAAAGGTTCTACAGATGGGAAAATTTAAACTGTTGCTTTATTGTTTTCTTGTTTATCTTTATCTCACATCACTGTTTTGCTTTTCGAAAGTCAATAGAATAATGTATTAAATTGCAATCAGTTTATTGTGCATTTGGAGTTCATTGAGGTTGGTGCTAGTTATATTTTTATTATTGCATGTTTTGCATTATTGATGCCGTCGTGGAGCCTCATTTCCTCCCACCAATGTGTGTTCCTACTGATATCATACGTTTTGCAAAGATGTTTCCAGGGGAGCTAACCAGGGTCTACATGATCGTTACGGAACTTGTTGGCGCTTTATAAATACTTGTAACTGTAACTGTAACTGTACATCAGTGCATAGCAACCTCGGCCCTTCAGATGTTTTGGAACTACCTTTTCCATGATGCTCAACTACTCATTAGGTTGGCTCTCTGAAAGTCTATTTCCACATGATCTGGAGGAGGCGAAATGTACTTTTTTTATTTATTTTGTGTTGCTGATATCTTATCAAATTCAACTGCCATCTCTTATCACATGTAGTCTGGAGAACACTAGCCCCCTGCATCTAAACATTTCCTCTTCCACCTCAATAACTGTTAAATACTGTAGATGATAAACCACAGCAGTAAAGTAAAACCTCTGCACAGATTTTGGTAAATTTAGCATCAAGGGAAAAATCCACAAAATGGAAACGGGCGATAAAAAATTGTCTTTATTTTTCCCTTTTACATGCAATTACTTAAAAAAAAAAACCATCAGCAGCAGGTGTTTTATAAGGTGGTTTTATCTTTAAATGCACTCATAATCTAGTTACAGCTTATGTAAGTGGTAGTGTCCCTTTAATTTGGTACGTTCTTTGTGGTGCAAGATACTACACTTACTACAAAAACTTATCAGGGTTATTCAGAGAGCGGTGAAAACCAGGAGAACGACTGGAGAAGTGAAAATTCTAGGTCAAAATAGCCAATTTGGAAAGTGAGATAAATGGGAGAATTTTTCTGGTTTGGCTATTTTGACCTAGAATTTTCACTTCTCCAGTCATACTCTTGGTTTTCACCGCTCTCTGAATAACCCTGATAAGTTATTGCAAGCATGTGTTTAGTTCCTGAAACATAAGAGTCAAACAGGGTTATTCGGAGAGAAAAGCAGGAGAATGACTGGAGAATGGAAAATTCTAGGTCAAAATAGCCAAACCAGAAAAATTCTCCCATTTATCTCACTTTCCAAATCGGCTATTTTGACCTAGAATTTTCACTTCTCCAGTCATTCTCCTTCTTTTCACCTCTCTCTGAATAACCCTGTAAAAATTTAAAGGGTCACTTTGAGGATAGTGAAAGTGACTCAAGCAAGCATAACAGAACGTGAAGTATACACATACAGGGTTATCCAAAGAGATCCGAATTGCTTGAGAAAGGTAACCGAATGCTGAAAATCAGTGTTCGGTTACCTTTCCTGGCCATTCGGCTATCCAGAGAGCAGGCAATTCGCCAAATCCTGGCGAATTGCCTGAACATACGGTGCCTGTTCGGTGCCTGTTCGAGGGCAGTGAAATCCCCATGAAAAAGCACTGCTTCGGCTATTCAGAGAACACAAACCAGCAGTGAAAGGTTCCCCTAATGTCTGCCATTCGGTGGTTTCATTCGGCAAATTTATTCAGGAGAATCCCATAGGCTTCAATGTTAAAAATATCCCGTTTTAATTCAATATCTAATAAACCGTTCATTATAAAATTCTACAGCAAAAAGTCTCTGTATTTATAGATTTTTTAGGATACTTAAGCATTTTTCAGATTTTTTATTTTTTTTTTAAAAGTCCGATTTTTTTTTTTTTTTTTTCAGTTTACTTATTTTTTCTGTAACATCCCTCTTTATTATTATTCCCTGGACCTCCTGTGAAAATTTCAGACATTTTCGCTCAGTAGTTTCTTTGCAAACAGCGTTTCTTTTTCCAGATTCATACAAATGGTTTTTCTAATTTATTCACTGCCTCTCTACGTCACAGCTGCTTCGGCTCTGTGTGATTCGGCTCCTGTTCGGCTCCTGTTCGGCTTTTTCGAAGGTTAATCCAGATGTTTTTGCTTGTTTTCAGCGTGCATTCGGTTAGTTTTCGTCAGGTTTTCGGCAGCTTTTCCCTGCAATTCGGTGACCCTGTGGTGTTTGCTGAATACACCGCAGGGTCACCGAAATGCAATCGGCAAAAGGAACCGAATTGAAGAGAACGAAAAGTCACCGAACGTGCGGTGACTTTTCGAATCTCTTTGGATAACCCTGATAGTAATGATATATTTAGAATCTTTCCACTGGATAAAAAGGATATATAATATGTCTGGGTCTTATAATAAAACATGACTTCAAAACACGTTTGTACGTGATGAGCACAAAAAGGTCGAAATGAGCTCCTCGCACAGGGGTGAAGTGGCTCAATGGTGAAGGGGTTAATATTGTTTCTGCTGTATCTATTACTTTTAGTATTCCTGAACCTCAAAAATTACCTGATTTTATAGATACTGATTATACGTTGACCAGATACATTAAAACCACTTGCCGAATATCATGTAGGTTCCAACCCTGCTTCCAAAAAGGCTCTGTTGCATCATGGCATGGACTCCACAAGACCTCTTAACGTGTCCTGTGGTATCCAGCACCAAGACATTAGCAGCAGATCCTTTAAGTCATGCAAGCTGCGAATTGGGGCACCCATGGATCAGATTTGTTTCTCCAGCACATCCGAAATGAGATCTGGGGAATTTGGAAGCCAAGGCAACACCTTGAATTCTTTGTCATCTTTTGTTCCTCAAACCATTCCTGAACAATTTTTGTAGTGTGGCAGGGAGGGAGTATTATCCTGCTGACAGAGGACACTGTTATTAGGTATCACCATTGACATGAAGGGGTTTCCATGGTCTCCAACAATCGAAGGGGGTGCGCGTCACGAGAGTGCTGACACATTTCCATCATGGCCAGCATTATGTGTTTCAGCAATCTGATCTACAGTAGATCTTGTGTGTGATAGGGCCAGACGGGCTCGCATTCCATGCACCCCACGTGCATCAATGAGCGTTGGGCACCAATGACCGCCATGCCGGTTTACTGGTTGTCCTTCCTTGCACCACTTTTGTCAGGTAGAGACCACTGCATAACGGGAAACACACCACAAGACACAATGCTTTGGAGATACCTTGACCCAGTCATCTAACAATCACTATTTGGCTCTTGTCATCGCTACCCAGGTCTTTTCGCCCATTTTTCCTGCTTCCAACACATGAAATTCAAGACCTGACTGTTCACTTGTTTCTACTATGGTTTTAATTTTGTGGCCGATCAGTGTAAAGACACTCAGGGTTATTCAAAGAGCTCCATATTGTGGCCGAAAGGTATCCGAACGCTGAAATTCAGCGTACGGATACCTCTCCTGTCCAATCGACGTTCAGAGAGCAGGCAGTTCGCCAAATCCTGGCGAATTGCCTGCACATACGGTGCCTGTTCGTTGCCTGTTCGAGGGCAGTGAAATCCCCATAGAGAAGTAATGCTTCGTCTATTCAGAGAACACAAAACAGCTGAGAAAGGTTGCCGAAATGCCCTGCCATTCGGTGGTTTCATGCGGCAGGTTTATTCAGGCGACTCCCATAGGCTTCAATATTAAAAATATTCCCGTTTTAATTCAATATCTAAAAAACTGTTAATTATTTTATTCTGCAGTAAAGAGTCTCTTTATTTTTCGATTTTTTTTTAGGATCTTTTAGGCATTTTTCTGTTTTTTTATAAATAGTTTTTTCATTTTTTGTAACAGCCCTTTTTATTATCATTCATTGGATCTTATATGTAAATTTCAAACATTTTCGTTCTGTAGTTTCTTTGCAGCGTTTCACTTTTCAAACATTCAAGCGTACTGTTTTTTTTTTCACTCCAGTCGTCTGCGGTGTCGGCTTTTTCCGGCGGCTGCTCTGCGCTGTGATCAGTGGCTGCTCGGGTTTCTCCGGCGTGTTCGGCGGGGTTACTCCAGATGTTCTTGCGGGTTTCGGTGTGCGTTCGCCGGGTTTTGCGGTGAGTTTTCATCAGGTTTGCGGCGGCTTTTCCCTGCACTATGACGGCCCTGTGGTGCTTGCTGAATACAGTGCAGGATCGCCGAAATGGTATCGCCAAATCACACCGAATTGAAGAGAACGAAAAGTCACCGAACGTGCAGTGACTTTATATTCTCTTTGAATAACCCTGACTGACTCTGAATTCGGAATATCCTGGCTTTTAATAATAAATATTACATTGCTAGACAATTTTTTTAATGTTTTTATGATTTTTAGGTTGGAGGAAAATCTTCCAAACAGGTTCATTCCCACTCCTCGTCTTCATTAAAATAATCCCCACTTCCCCTCATATCCCCCCGATTTCTTTGGCAATTCATATTCTGTTTATTATTCTTAGTATGAGAGATGATATTTCTTCATCTAAACATTTAAGCAATAAATAAAAGCTTGCCTCCATCATTTCTGTGTGATTTTATCCACATAGTAACATTTTTACTAATTCCATTACAATTGACCCTTAATGTGACGTATCCCCGGAGCGCTATCATTCCTTTTAATAGAAGATATTAAGGGACAATGCACAGCATCTGCAACCATAATTAATTTGTTTATAAAGTTTTTTAGCAGGAAGGATACATTGAGATTTCTCTCGTTTTCAAGTATGTCCTGGGTTCAAGAACATTGAATTGTTACAGTCGTTACAGAAATACAAAGTAATACACTGCAAGATATTAAAAACAAAACACAAATATACAGATTAATACAGAAAATAAATATGTAGGAAATAGTCACATACAGGGTTATCCAAAGAGATCCGAATTGCTTGAGAAAGGTAACCGAACGCTGAAAATCAGCGTTCGGTTACCTTTCCTGGCCATTCGGCTATCCAGAGAGCAGGCAATTCGCCAAATCCTGGCGAATTGCCTGAACATACGGTGCCTGTTCGGTGCCTGTTCGAGGGCAGTGAAATCCCCATAGAGAAGCAATGCTTTGGCTATTCAGAGAACACAAACCAGCAGTGAAAGGTTCCCGAAATGCCCTGCCATTCGGTGGTTTAATTCGGCAAGTTAATTCAGGAGAATCCCATAGGCTTCAATGTTAAAAATATTCCCGTTTTAATTCAATATCTAATAAACCGTTCATTATAAAATTCTGCAGCAAAGAGTCTATTTATTTATAGATTTTTTAGGATACTTTAAGCATTTTTCTGATTTTTTTTTTTTTTTTTAAAAGTCCGATTTTTTTTTATTATTTTTTTCAGTTTACTTATTTTTTTTGTAACAGCCCTCTTTATTATCATTCCCTGGACCTCCTGTGAAAATTTCAGACATTTTCGCTCAGTAGTTTCTTTGCAAACAGCGTTTCTTTTTCCCAGATTCATACAAATGGTTTTTCTAATTTATTCACTGCCTCCTCTACGTCACAGCTGCTTCGGCTCTCGGCTTTTTTGAAGGTTAATCCAGATGTTTTTGCTTGTTTTCAGCCTGCATTCGGTTAGTTTTCGTCAGGTTTGCGGCAGCTTTTCCCTGCAATTCGGGGACCCTGTGGTGTTTGCTGAATACACCGCAGGGTCACCGAAATGCAATCAGCAAAAGGAACCGAATTGAAGAGAACGAAAAGTCACCGAACGTTGCGGTGACTTTTCGAATCTCTTTGGATAACCCTGTATGTTACATGTTTACAGGTGCATTCTGTATATAGTCACTATGTTACATGTTTACAGGAGCATTCTGTATATAGTCACTATGTTACATGTTTACAGGTGCATTCTGTATATAGTCACTATGTTACATGTTTACAGGTGCATTCTGTATATAGTCACTATGTTACATGTTTACAGGTGCATTCTGTATATAGTCACTGTGTTACATGTTTACAGGAGCATTCTGTATATAGTCATTATGTTACATGTTTACAGGTGCATTCTGTATATAGTCATTATGTTACATGTTTACAGGTGCATTCTGTATATAGTCACTATGTTACATGTTTACAGGTGCATTCTGTATATAGTCATTCTGTTACATGTTTACAGGAGCATTCTGTATATAGTCACTGTTACATGTTTACAGGAGCATTCTGTATATAGTCACTATGTTACATGTTTACAGGAGCATTCTGTATATAGTCACTATGTTACATGTTTACAGGTGCATTCTGTATATAGTCACTATGTTACATGTTTACAGGTGCATTCTGTATATAGTCATTCTGTTACATGTTTACAGGAGCATTCTGTATATAGTCACTGTTACATGTTTACAGGAGCATTCTGTATATAGTCACTATGTTACATGTTTACAGGAGCATTCTGTATATAGTCACTATGTTACATGTTTACAGGAGCATTCTGTATATAGTCACTATGTTACATGTTTACAGGAGCATTCTGTATATAGTCACTATGTTACATGTTTACAGGAGCATTCTGTATATAGTCACTATGTTACATGTTTACAGGAGCATTCTGTATATAGTCACTATGTTACATGTTTACAGGAGCATTCTGTATATAGTCACTATGTTACATGTTTACAGGAGCATTCTGTAAACATGTAACATAATGCATTATTATCACTGAGGATTCCAGCTGCTCCTTGTTACATTTGGGTTTCTGACAGATTATTCAAACAGGAGCATTGAAACCCCTCAAAGGCATTTCCCTTTAAATCTGTCATTTCTCTGGATCTATAATGCTACAGGGTCTTTGATACCAATGCTTTGCATCAGTCCTGGCACTGCAGTGACTCACTGAGCAAGTATAATGCCATTAAGCATTCCTGGGCAGGACCAAGCTTTGGGCATCAGTGGGTGCTGCAGAACCCACCAGGGCTGGCAGTGAGCTCAATTCCAGGCAGTCTGTGCTCAGCCTCCACACTGAACAGGAGCCATGTGACAGCCAGGGCTTGGAGTGTGTAATTTCCTCCTGCATCACAGCTACCTGACTTGAATACTAAGCAGTGATCAGCTGTAGCACTAAAAGACACTGCAGATACAGCTCATTGCAGAACCAGGGAAAGATCTACACGTTGGCAAACATGGATATGAAAGACCAAGGTGCACAGATGGAGCCCCTGCTTCAGGTAAGACGTTCATTCCCTTTATATATATATATATCTTATATATATATCAGCATACCATGTGAATGACTGGGGGATGCCATATCAACCCATACAGCATGGTACCAGGGCTGCTATAGCACATACTGTATTCCCCAGCTCTGGGTATAGCCTCATCTTTCATATGAAGCTGGGGAGAGACACATAATAACAGAAATGTTTGCTTTTGAATGAAAACCCTGATATAAACTGGAATAGAATCCTTTGATCTGACAAATTGGATACATTGTCATTAAGCAGCAGGGGCTGCGAGAGGTTCATTGCACCTGGTGGTGTGACATTATGTTTCATTTCCCTTTCTTTGATGGATATGGTGTGTTTTACATGGAACTATGATCTTTAGCATAGGTTCTAATTTTTTTAAATTTTTAAATGGCATAAAGGATTTTATAGGACATAACCACAAACTATCTATTCATCCATCCATCAATCCATCCATCCATCCATCCATCCATCCATCCATCCATCCATCCATCCATCCCTATGTCTGTCTCTGTACCTACATGCATGAACACACACACACACACACACACACACACATGCAATGTATGCAGAATATATTACAGAAATAATATCTATTTCTTCATATATTGCTACATATGGTTCCTATGCTTCCTTTTATTAAAGAGGCTGCTGGGTAATAAAATATTACCATAGCACCATTCCATTTTTAGCTACATTATGCATTGCATCACCATTTTTATGGCATTTTCCTTTAAATATCTACCCTAAGTGAAGATGCTGCCCATGAGCTTGTGCAGTAGATTTTCTTGCACAATACTATTAAAGGAACATTGGCTTTGTCCATCATCAGGTGCCCATGAAAGGTAGAGTTTGCTCAGAGCCCATTCTCCATTGATTCTCCATTGATGCTGCATGCAGAGCACTGTATATCATCATTACTGTCACATTAATGCATTTTGTCCTTGCATTGCTGCAGAAGAATCATAATCGAGCTATGCAAGTCTAGGTCTTAGTTCACTGTCTTAGTTAATAGAGGGGCATGTGCTTTATAAGGGGGTCTAAAAACGAAAAATCATCACTTTGATCCATTTTCCCCCATCAGTACATACCCAGGTAGTATGAGTGGGTGTAAAAATCGAGTGAATTATGATGTACTCACATCAGGGATAAAGCCCCTCATGCTGTGACAGTCTCTCTATTAATCAGCACTAACAGTGCACACCTTGTCAGTGAATAGGAGCCTTATAAAAGCCCTGATTACTGACTACAAGACCTTTGTAATTATTTTAAATAAACATAAGTGCAATTTTACACATGGAAAAACATTGGTTTCAAAGGCTGACTTTACAGAAATCCCACTGACTTGTCTGCTAGGTGAATGCACTATTTACAATAATTTGTGGAGGGCTTTCACACTCTATCCCCCCTCCAGATATTTCTCTACTACAGCTCCCATGATCCTCTGGCCATTGATTGCATTCAAAGAATTCTGGGAATTGTAGGCCATTGACATCTGGAGGGCAGGAGTTTGACATACCTGATTTAGGGTTTAACCCCAAAATAATTAATATTTCATGTGTCACCAGTCCCAGCCTTAAAGGGTTAACCACTGTGCTGGTCTTGACTGTGGCCTTGGAATATCAGGCTCATTTGATTTTAAACTTGTAGGTCACCCCTAGCCTTCACTTTTCCTGTATGTGCTGATACTCGGAAGCACACATGAATATTATTTTATTAAATGTAATTTTGTAACATTAAAATTGATAAATATTCATTTCTGAGCTGTGTCTGGTCTCTGTAAAATGATACAGTCCATAAAACGGAATTTTCCACTTATAGCACAGCTACTTTATATTTGTATTAATTGTACACTAGTTTATTCTTACAGGGTTATCCAAAGAGATCCGAATTGCTTGAGAAAGGTAACTGAACGCTGAAAATCAGCGTTCGGTTACCTTTCCTGGCCATTCGGCTATCCAGAGAGCAGGCAATTCGCCAAATACTGGCGAATTGCCTGCACATACGGTGTCTGTTCGGTCCCTGTTCGAGGGCAGTGAAATCTCCATAGAGAAGCAATGCTTCGTCTATTCAGAGAACACAAACCAGCAGTGAAAGGTTCCCCTAATTCCCTGCCATTCGGTGGTTTCATTCGGCAAATTTATTCAGGAGAATCCCATAGACTTCAATGTTAAAAATATTCCCCTTTTAATTCAATATCTAATAAACCGTTCATTATAAAATTCTGCAGCAAAAAGTCTCTTTATTTATAGATTTTTTAGGATACTTTAAGCATTTTTTTTTTTATTTTTTATTAAAAGTCCGATTTTTTTTTTTTCAGTTTACTTATTTTTTTTGTAACATCCCTCTTTATTATTATTCCCTGGACCTCCTGTGAAAATTTCAGACATTTTCGCTCAGTAGTTTCTTTGCAAACAGCGTTTCTTTTTCCCAGATTCATACAAATGGTTTTTCTAATTTATTCACTGCCTCCTCTACGTCACAGCTGCTTCGGCTCTGTGTGATTCTGTTCGGCTCCTGTTCGGCTCCTGTTCGTCTTTTTCAAAGGTTAATCCAGATGTTTTTGCTTGTTTTCAGCGTGCATTCGGTTAGTTTTCGGTGGGTTTACGGCAGCTTTTCCCTGCAATTCGGGGACCCTGTGCTGTTTGCTGAATACACCGCAGGGTCACCGAAATGCAATCGGCAAAAGGAACCGAATTGAAGAGAACGAAAAGTCACCGAACGTGCGGGGACTTTTCGAATCTCTTTGGATAACCCTGTTAGGAAAATGTCACCCAGTAATGGCCTCCGTTTGTACTGAAAAAGAAATAAGTGTTATGTTGGCCTCTACACAATGTATCTGGTTCAGCACTTACCGCTGAAGTAGTTCCTGTTTTCCAGGGAGAGAGATAATCAATACCTTAATTAATTGCAGTTTTTTTTATACAATGTTGCTCCAAGATCATGTGTTCTTCTGTTTATAGTTGTACTTGTGTTTGCATGAATGTATACCTTCCGTTTTAGTGCAATTTGTTTATGGATAATGCAATAGTATATATTTATAAATACTGTTATTGGGTTTGTTGGATGCAGAGATTCAGGAAAACTTAAAAGGACACTTGTGCAAGTCACTTCTTACAGTTCATGGCTGTCCGTCCACTGGGTCCGTAGTCTGATGACCAACTTGGTCGTCTGCCTACAGACAACTTTTTTGTACGATCTGGGTCGTCCAATGGAAGTGGCTATGGACTACCCAGACCGCCGACTGGAGAAAAAAAAAAAACCCGGTTCTCTGCTATTTTTCTAATAGGTGTTTAAACCTTTAAAAATATGCATTTAATATGTGTCTAAATAATAACAAGGTCCTTTAAAGAAAAAAAAATCAAAAGTTCTGTTACAGAATAAATAAAATAAAACCTTTTTGTAAAGATTGGAAATCAAAAATTTCGTCAAAAAAAATACCAACAATACAAAAAGATGTTCAGAAAAATCAATAAATAAAAAGACTTTTTGCTAAAAATGAAAAGAATTAGCGGTTTAATAAAAAAAATGAAAACGAATATCTTATTTTACATTGCATCCTATGGGATTCGCCCATTTTACCTGTCGAACTGAACCACCGAAAAGTAGGGCATTTTTTCCTTTTTGCTGTACCAGGTCGTCTGACTTCATCCAACAAATCTCATTCAAATGGGTAGGATCGCTAGTCTGATGTAATCGCATGAAGTCGTCTGATGGAAGTCGAAAGTAGTGGGCGAGGACTGATTCTCCTCTGTGCTGTGGGATTAGTCAGACGACTACAGACTACTTGTTAGTTGCATGAATATGGACCCAGTGGACGGCCAGCCTTACACCTTTTTTAAGGAATGTTTTTTATAATGCAGGCGTCATGGTAGGAATGCCACTGGTGCAAACTAACAGGTCTAGTCACTAAAGGTGAAACGCAGGAGAAGTGAAAATTCTAAGTCAAAATAAAATTCTCCCATTTATCTCACTTTCCAAATCGACTATTTGGTCTAGATTGGTCTCTTCTTCTGCCAATTCTCCTGAGTTTTACCTTTAGTGAATAGACCTGTAAAAGAATGCAATAAGAGGACTTTCTGGTCTATTCACTAAAGGGTGAAACTCAGGAGAAGTGGCTGGAGAAGAGAACAATCTAGACCAAATAGTTGATTTGGAAAGTGAGATAAATGGGAGAATTTTTCTGGTTTGGCTATTTTGACCTAGATTTTTCACTTCTTCTACCAATTCTCCAGAGTTTCACCTTTAGTGAATAGACCTGTTATTGGTTTAGGTATTGAAGTTAAAACTTTAAGGCCGGGGTCAGACGAGCACACTATGTGCCCCGTACCGACTTACCTCCCGGCGCCCGGCCCCCCGATGTAGCGTGCGCATGAATTGTGCGCACTACAGCGGATGTGCTGCGGCCGTGCTGAAAGTCTCCCCATTGAAGCACTAAGATGCGTGTTCGACAGGGCTGCGAAGCGTGATCCTCAATAGGAGGCTCGAGCCTTGCAGCGCTGAGACCACTAACTGCACTCAGCGAGGTGGCCAGATGGGCGTCAGAGTGAAGTAACGTCCACTCCGCTCTTAAGAACGCTCGTCTGACCCGGCCTTAATCTGCAGAAAGCAATTTTAAATTTCAAGAATTGAAAGAAATATAATACTAAATTGTAAACAAAAGAGTATTAGTCGCCTTTGTTTTTTCTTTGCTGATATTTTAATTTGCATCATTTTATTTGCGTTTATATTTAGGGTCACGGTTCAGAGAGTAGGATCTGGAGTGTAGGTAGTGTCTTGAGCTGGGACTCGATTTGGAGGGTTTTTGTGTCTGAATAGAGCACTATTTTCGCTCCCGATGTTTTGGAGCTACATTTGTAGTTGAACATACCATTTTTGAGGCTCAGCCTAACGAGTGCTTGAGCATCGTGGGAAATGAGTTCCAAAACATCTGGAGGGCCAAGGGTGCTGACCCCTTGAGTAGAGATTGTAATTGGTGGGGAGGTGCTTGGATTGACATAGAAATGAGGTTTGCGTTGGGTTTGGAATTAGAGGTGGAGAATTTGTGTTGGTGAATAGTGTCGAGGTTATGTTTTGGGTTAGGTTTATGGGGCGAGAAGTTTGAATTTGGGATTATGGAAACCATGGTTGTTTTCCATGGGGCAGAATTCCGGTCCAGCTTAGAATAGATGGATAGGAGGCTGTGGGTTAAAGTTGGGGTTTAGGATCTGGTAGTAATAAGGGTTGGAGGCTTAGATTTAGAGAGATTTAGGCAGGGCCGGATTAACATAGGGGCAGATGGAGCAGCAGCTCCAGGCCCATGCCTCTGAATAGGCCCAGGGAAAAAATAACAATGTCTGCATTGATAGACATTTGGACCACATTATCTCCAACACCATAGCAGCTACAGAGTCATGTTAGATATCACTGGAAAGGCCAGAGCATGGCCTTTACAATGATACCAAATATGACCAGGCTTTATGTAACAATAAAAATAAGAAAAAATTAATTATTATTTTAACACAGCAATACTTTCCACTTTTCAATTCTAAAGTAAACAATGATCCTGCAAGAACTCAAGATCTCAAGTGTGGAGGTGATGGCACGATACATTATTACAAATTGTTACACCAAAAACCTAAACCACCTGCACTTTAGTTTAACAAGAATGCCCTATAGAATATATAACCAGAAAGGTTTGGACGATAAAATGTGTAAAAATAATTTTAGACGCTGTAAATGATTGAAATCTGAATGTAAATTTCCTCACACAGTATCTGCCGGGTTAGATATACCTGTATCTGCACTATTAAATAACCTAAAATATGCTTTAATTTCACTAAATTCCAAAAAAGCCACCCAAATTTTCAGCTCCAGGCCCCTAGAGATCTTAATCCGGCCCTGGGTTTAGGGTATGGACATCAACTCTTGAGGTTCTTTGTAAGACATCACTATAATGTGTCAAGACATAAGTTTTAAGCCTATTTTTTAGTTTCTGTAATTAGTTTAGTGGTGTTAAAGTTAAAGTAGGGACGTTGAAATGTGCACTACGCCTACATTTACTATATGCAACTGTTTTTTTTGTTATCTTTTTAAAATCCTTCCTCGAGCTGTCATTGGAGAAGCAATAATTGGAAATAGTTTGGCACCAAAGAATTTTCAAAACACGTTTAGGTAAAACAAGCTGAATGGGGTTATTCAATAAGCACTGAACTTGCCACCGAATTGTACCGAACAATGAATTTCACTATACGGTGCAATTTCGTGGCAGCTCGGCTATTTAAAAAGCTGTACCCAGGACATACTTGAAAATGAGAGAAATCTCCATGTATCCTTCCTGGTAAAATCCTTTATAAATAAATAAATTGATTGCAAAATATGGTACAGTTCGCCGCAGATTGCCGCAATTTGGCAATCTTTGGGGGCAGTGAAATTGTCCCATAGAGAAGTAATGGTTAAACTGCACTGAAATGTTGGCGAAATGCCCAGATTTTCTGTGGTTCAGTTCAACAGGTGTAAACAGGTGAATCTTGTAGGATTCAACGTAAAAAAAAAAATACCATTTTTATTCAACCGTTTATTCTTTTCAGTTTTTCAGCAAAAAGTCTTTTTATTTATTTTTTAGAATTTTTTTAGGTATTTGTCTGGATTTTTTTTACATTTCTGATTCCCATCTTTTTAATGTTTTTTTTTAAACATTTATTTCTAATTTTTTTATAGTACCTTTTTTTTTATTTCCCCACATTTTCATTCACTTTAATTGTTTTAAACGCCTTTTTAAGAAAAATAGCAGTTTTTTTTCCTGCAGTTCTGCGGTCAGCTAGGCGACGTTCCACGGACTGATTGGTTGCCTTCGGCGGCGTTTGGTCTTTGGCGACACCTTATTCGGTGCACTTCGGGGACCCTGCCTGCGGTGAATAGTGAACTGAACTGAAATCGTTGAAGTGCGCCGAATGAAAGAGCACCTTTGAATAACCCTTTTAATATATGGTTGTTTATTTATGCTAAAAATGTAATAATTTGACCGAAAATAAGGGTCAGATCTCTCTTGATTAGCCCATTATGTACTATTTAGTTGAAACAATTTTGCCTGACATAAAATTCAGAATTTAATGCAGAGTAAGAATTCCGGCATTGGGCAATCAGTGAATTAATTCTGGATTTTCTCATAATGTTGTAAAACTAGAAAAATTAAAAGAATAATAATAATATATCCCGTTTGCTACCAGACAGTACATGCTACCAAATACCTAATAGATATTGATACAGCATATTTATCAATAGCAGGTTTTAGGCTAATAGGTGCTGTAAAACCCTGAAACAGAAAATGTGTTCAAATTCGATACGTCTTAATCTTTAATTCAATACATCTACATAGAAAATGAGAAAAAAGAACTCCTGTATTCTGACCTCTAATTAGGCTTCATCACAGAGGAACAAAAAACCTATTAGAATGTGGAGCCAGTCCCTCACTGGGAATTCTCAGATTCTGATGCATTTTTTAAATGACTAAACATTTCGGTGCTCGAAATTCAGCATTCACCGCTGAGTCTCCGAAGATCAGGGAAATTCAAAATCGATTCGAAACGCTGCAGAAAACCCAACGAGCACAACCGACAATCAGCCGCAAACCCGCCGAACACATCCGAAAAAAGCTCCCGATCCGCTGAACACAGCGCTGACCAGCCGCCGGAAAAAGCCAACAAGCCGACGAATGGGGTTAAAAACAAAAAAAAACGCAAAACGATTGAAAGTTTCCAAATTTGAAACGCTGTTTGCAAAAAAAATACTGGCGAAAATGTTTGGAATTAACCTATAAGGTCCTATGAATGCTAATAAAAAGGTTTGTTACAGAAAAAAAAAACACAATTTTTTTTGCAAGAAAGTTCCGAAAAATGCCTAAAGTAATTAATAGAGAGACTTTTTGCTGCAGATTAAAAGAATAAACCGTTTATTAGATATTGAATAAAACAGGAATAGTGCCCGATTAAACCTGTCGAATGAAACCACCGAACATCAAGGCATTTCTCCGACGGTTTGGTGCAGTCCGGTGTCTCTGAATAGAACCATTGCTCTATGGGGGATTTCATTGCCGTCGAACAGGCACCGTATTTTGCTGGCAATTCGCCAATGTTTGATTATTTGGCAAAGTGCCTGCTTTCTGAATAGCCGAATGGCTGCGAAATTGCACCGTACGGGGAAATTCTCTGTTCGGTCAATTTTGGGGACAGTTCGCCTTTCTCTGAATAATCCTGTATATGTTACGGTGATTTGTGGCTTAATATTCTGAGTAAGAGACATTACCTGCATAAGGCAGCAAATACGATCACGGAGTCACACATAGTTAAAGCCCACCTGGGAGCTGTAATTTCAAGAAAACTTTATTGTTTACCTACTTTCTTAACCCTTTCGCTGCGGAGGACGCGCTGAGCGTGTCCACCCGCAGGTAGGGTTGCGTGCGTGGACGCGCTGAGCATGTCCTCCCTTTGCGGCCAGTGATCGGCCGGATTCCTGCCGATCGCTGTGCCCCCCGGTGCGGGCTGACATCCTCGATGTCAGCCCAGCACCTGGGACCGCCGGCAGCACCATTAGATGTCATCGCGCCGGCGCAATGACATCTAATTCAGGCGCCCCCCCGCGTGTGCGGAGGAGGCGCCTGAAAGGGAGGGGGTGAGGTCCTTCGGACCTCTCTCCCTCCCGATCGCCGGGGTGCATCGGGTTAATCCAGGCACCGTTTGGAATGGCACAGCCTGCCCTTCCAAACGGTGGCTGTCATTAACCCCTGGGGAGCCGGATCACGATTCGGCGCTGAAAAGCGCCGGATCGTGATCCTCTCCCGGAGCTGGCCGACATCTTGGATGTCGGCCAAGCCTCCGGGAACTCCCCCTGAGGGCTGGCGTCATCGTGCTATGCATCGTGCTATGTCCTGGAGTTAACCCCTTGCTGCCAGCAATGGTGGAGATAGGGGGTTCCAAAGAACTCCCTATTTCCCGATCCGTGGCAGCTAGGGCCAGAGCATGGCCTTTCCAATGATACCAAACTTGACCATGTAAAAAGTTTTTTTTTAAAAATAAAAAAATAAAAAAATATTTAAAAAAATTTATAAAAAAAATAAACAAGTTTCTTTTTTTTTGTTTTGTTAAAGCAGCAATATTGTTCCCATTTCAATTATAATGTGAACAATGATGCTGCACTAACGATTTTTGTATGCGGTGCGTTTGTTAAAAATTAAAAGTGAAATTTTCCCCCAAAAAAATGTAACAAGTCCCCATCTCTAATTTTTTTTAACAAGCGCACCCTATAGAAAATATAACCGGAAACCATCGCATGTTAAAATGTGAAAAAAAAACCTTTTTACACATTGCAAATTATTGAAAATTCGAATTTTATTGAATTTTTTGTTATAATATACAGACAGGACATGACGTATACATATAATAATGACATATTATGAATCTGCCGAGTCTGCCGGAAAGAACGATATATAATATGTCTGGGTCATATACTAAAATAAGCCTTCAAAACACGTTTAAACATGATGAGCAAAACCGGTAAAAATGACCTCAGCACAGGGGCGGGAAATGCCTCAGCAGCGAAAGGGTTAAAGGACCACTATCACCAAAAAAATGAAATGTCCTTATTGTGTTTATTTTATGTTGCTGATATTTTACATGTGCTTTGTTTTTCTCTTGTATGTTCAGATAAGAAAATATCTTCCTCTATATGTGTCACTGGGTGCATCCATTGTGTGATATTTTCCTCTATATGTGTCACTGGGTGCATCCATTGTGTGATCTTTTGTGTTGTAATCTGCCTCCCTCCCATAGTATCTTTACATCACTTGCTCCTCACTTTGTGGCTTCGGCCATAGAATGGAGTCTATGGGTCAAGCAGCCGACTCAGATTGTACAGGATGTATTCAAAGGACATCACCTGATTAGAAGAATTTTCAGCTCCCTGTCTTATCTTATTCAGCTGCCATCTCTAATCTTGGGTAGCCTTATCTAACCATTCACTGCTCCACTCCATTGACTGTTAAATACTATAGAAGATAAACATTAACTTTTTGGAAGGTGAAACATAATTAGATTAGGCAGATAGTTTAAATTAAACATTACTTAACATTTCTAACGAGGCATGGGAATCGGGATAACAGATTTACAACCTAATCAAATAGAAATAGATAAGCATTCTTGAGAAAGGGTAAACAGGGTTGTTAATCCTTTCCACAGACAACAGATACACAAGGACCAGACAATAGCATTCTTGCATAATCACAATTATACCAACATTCTGCACACAAGAGCGGGCAATGGAACAATATTGATTATGAGTCCTGCACCCTACAAATATGCCTCCATGCCCATGCACCCCAAGTCAAAAATGACTTACATCACAAGCACTATCCTTTAGGCTTGTGCACCGAATTTTTTTTCGGTTCGATTCGGTTCGATTTGTTCGGATGTTTAAAATTTTCGATTCGGCTCATTTCGACCGATTTCTGTTTCAATTCGGTTCGGTTTGGCTCGTTTTTCGGGTACATTTTTTTTTCGGAATATCGACCATTTTTTGTGTTTTCGGGTCACTTTGCTCGTTTTTTGGATCGACTTTTCGGAAATTTTCGTTTTTTCGGAACGTCTGTTCTCCTCGTTTCAAAGTGTCTACGATAATTTTGGCGATTCTATCGTGTTTTTTTTATTAAATACAGATCCTTTTTTTCTTATGAATAATTGAATATACATTTCACAACTTTATTTAATCATATTAAAATGGTATGAAAGCCAAGGAACAAAAAAAATGAACAAAACGATTTAAAAAATGCTAAACTGACCCGAATGCCACAAGAAACAAGTGATATGCATTTACAAATACAAAATTTACAGAATCAGCGATATAACCGATAATAGTTAAACATACGATTTCCAGAATTACCGAAATGGAACCGAAATCACGAATGGAACCGAAATCATGAATAGAGCAAAAATAAATTTCGGTTTGACACATTTCAAGTCCATTCGAAAAATCCGAAAATTTTTCGTTTCGGCTCGGAAAACTTTTCGGATCTATCGGTTTTCGGGTCCGACCCGATTCGGAAATTCGGCCGAATCCGAAGACACGAATCAGGAAATTTCGTGAAAATTCCGAAATTCCGAAACCCGAAACGCACATCCCTACTATCCTTGCAAACTCACGTTGAGATGAGCCAAGATGAGGCTCAGTTTAAGTGAATGCTTAAACGGAGCCAGTCTCTTGCATGGCATAATGAATTTGGTTAATAGCCATATAACATAATTTTAATTAAAACAAATGATCAAGTATTCCAATAAACCCACGCTATTAAACAACAGAAAATGTAGCTTGTAGCATAGAGGAGAAAATGTATCTAATGGTGGAAAATGTTTCCAATTCTTCCGGGGCATCATTTCACAGCCTTTTTTTTCACATTTCACAAAATATTCACCACAATTGAAAAAGTAACACCACTGGGCAGTTATACCCCAGATGTTTGTGCTGCAAAAATTGCCGAGCACTAGACTGTTTCATTTTTTTTTATACCCAGAAGCTGCCAACATGCAACAACAAAAGCATGTCATCACTTTTTAATCATGAAGCTTCAAGCAAAGGAGCCAGTCTTATAAATACATACATAAAGGATCCTTTTCGTTCAAATTCAAAGGATGAAAGACAACGAGCAAGTAAAAGAATGAAAATTTCAATGTCATTCTGACAAAAATTCTATATTATTCCCTTTGATGACCTTCCTTAACTCCTTCACTACCAAGTGATTCTCCAAAAAAAACATCACCAGGAACCAGTAGTTATTGGGAAATCCTTTTTAATTACACAGTAAGAAATATTTGGGAATATTTCCAAGGTATTCCTTCCTGTAAAAACCTATCAGGGTTATTCAGAGCACATGAAAAGCAGGAGAATGACTGGAGAATGAAAAATTCTAGGTCAAAATAGCCAAACCAGAAAAATCCTCCCTTTTATCTCACTTTCCAAATCTGCTATTTTGACCTAGAATTTTTCATTCTCCTGTCATTCTCCTGCTTTTCACGCTCTCTGAATAACCCTGTATGTGTCAGGCAGATGGCACCATCTGCTGGCTAAATTGAGTTACTGCAGAACTGATCTCCATGCATATACAGCTGGGGAAAAGATTTAGTGAGACATTCCCCAGCTGGTTTTAAAAAGTGTTGGCACCTTGGGCATCATGGCCACGGTGCTACATTTTGTGGGGCACCTTGTAGAGCCCGAATGTAATCTAAATTAGTTTGCAACAAAAGATTTTTTTTTTATTCAAAGCAAAAGGGCATACATAGAAGTTGAACAGTATAGTTATAAAGTCAACACTGACTCAGCATACATAGATAGCAGTATCCATCATGAAATAATTATCAACATTGAACGTGTTGGTACAATTCTGCATAACAAGGGCAGCGAAAATACATGAATACAACAGTAAGAACAGTCATCACTGAGCATCGTGGTAGGTCACTAGGACTCTCAGAAGGTAGCAAGGTGCGGAGGGGCTCAGTCTCGTTAGCAACATCGTAGCGAACCGTCCCATGTTGCGTTCAGGATCCCAAAAAGGGGGGGAATCCTTCGGACGGGGATGTCCAGGGAGGGGGAGACTACTAGGAGAAGTCAAGGGGGGTAGGGAGAGAGCTGCGGTGAAGCTGGAGGAGGAAGGAGTAACAGAGTCCAAGGGAAGGGGGGGAGAGCAGAGGAGGTAAGTCTGGGGGGGACAGAGGGGGGGGTAAGGAGGGAGAGAGGGTGGAGAGAAGGGAAAAAAGAAGAGAAAGAGAGGATGAGGAGAAAAGAAAAAAGAAGAAAAAAAAAAAGGGGGGGGAGAGTGTGTGTCGTGTCGGTGTGGGGGTAGTGCGGATGGTCCCAGAGTCCCGGTTAGGTGTTTTAATAGTAAGGTAAAGGGCGAACGTGGTGGCCGGGCACGCGGCGCTGACGGCCCCCACGGGGCAAAGGTACCCGTCGTGGGCCACAGTCCAGTGAAGAAGTGATGGGGAGTGGGGGAGCGGTCTCATGTCAGGGTCCGGCTCGGGTGCGGCAGGAGATAAAGATTTTCATTCTGGAATGAAACGGCATAGCCCCACTTCCCGTTAACATGATCTTGGGCCCCTGTGTCTGGGTAGCATGGTAATGAAAGGGTTAAATTAGCGTACGTAATTATAATTAAAATGGAACTGTAGGCACTGTGACCATTCAATGTTATTTGTGCCCTCTCCCTTCTGAGGGGGATGGGGAGCCTCAGGCTGAATCAGCCCTCTGGGCGCAGGGGTATAGCTTCTCCAAGGAAGTTCAGGTCAGCTTATGCTGATCTGAGCTTTTTAAAGCTCTATGAGATATATACTTGCATCTTCGTACATGGAGACTCGGATGAAGGTTTAACCCCTCTGTACCCCACTCCCCTTCTAACCCTAGAGTTTCCCTTTTAATTGCTTCTTTTAACTAAAAATTCACTTTAAAATCTAAATGCGCCAAATTTCTGCTTACATTTTAACCCAGACTTACATTTTATATGGGACAGATACATTAAAAAGCTGCCGTCACATGACCCAAGGAGATGCCACTTAAAGGTAGAAAGGCCTCGCTGCTATAGTAACAGAACTAAAAGCATCTGTATGGCTGCATTAAATAATAAATCTTATAGAGTGGCCCCGTCAATCAGCTTTTACTTTCATATGGTTTTATACATGACATTAGCATAATGTGGGAAAGATAATTAATGATGATGTTTTATTCATAAAATTCAAGCAAAGCAAGTTAATTCTAATGTCCCCCTTAAAGAATAGAAGAAAAGAAGCAAAGTGTATATTCCTAGGCTGCGGTGTGTACGTCGTTTATAATGGAGTCCTATTCAAATACCCTTGTGCTTCTCCTGCTCTCAGTATTTTCTTTTTTATTATGTACGACCTCAAGGTTATACTGACATTGGTTAGATAGGTTAAGAGCGAGATGACTTGTTTTTTCTGACTATACTTAAGACCGGATTATTAATGGGAACTGCAAAGAGGCATTTCATTGCCTGTGTTAGTGATTGATACTGTTTCCTTCTGATAGCTTCTTTTCATTGCTATACTGAGATAAAAGCAATTAACCCATTCAGAATTTGTATGATATTTTCAGGGCTGCCATCAAGGGGTGACAGTCCACGGTAGGTTCAGGGACTCAGTGGCTCCAGGGTGCTCTGACCCTGTGCAACTCTACAACGTGCAACAGATGTAAATACCGCTCCATTCCATCTAGGACTAGACCACCGGAACACCAAGAAATTTCCCAGTGCGACGCAGTATTTGCAGCCGAACAGAGATCTCTGACTGATGACTGTGGGAGCAGTTATTATTGTCTGCATTAGACAAAGGTGCAGATCGAGTATCATCCCACCGTCCCACCAGGGAATACTTGCTATCCCCTTTCTGGACCACCAGGGATTTAGCCCACCATCTGTGAAATAAGAGAAGCAGAAGAGGGGACAAAATATGAAATTTTTAATTCGTTTACTGAAATGGGCAGCCAAGGGTAGGGAGCCCCAGACCAGTGGTTCAGTAAGGGGCCCCAAGATTTCTGATGGTAGCCTGGAAATTGCCAAGACTCATGTAATGCAGTCATTGGTGTGTTTTTTAAAAACGTGATAATTTTGGGGATTATTCGCTAACCACCTTAATTTACTGTTGTTGCAACAACAATAAACTTCAGCGATTTCCAACAAAAGGAGGCTCAAATAGTAGCAGGAGAAGCATCATTAATGGATCTTCTTTTGCTACTGATTGAACATTCCTACGGGGAGTGCCACGATTTCCCATAAACCAGGGCTCAAAATTTTCACTCTGCCACTCGCCCAGGATGAGTAGAAATTTAATCTGGGCAAGTTGGAATTTGGAGCTTTAAATACACAACGGCTTGAATTTGGCACCCCATGTAAATTTTTTCATACACGTTAAACAAATACATTATAAAGATGGGGTAGAGTTGTGTGTGGGGTGTGTGTGTAAGTTGGTGTGGGGAAGGTTTGAGCAGAAGTGGCGAGTAACTTTTTGACCTGGCTAGCAGCTTAGGACTTGAAATTTTGACCCCTGCCGTAAACTACAGCGATTGATTAATAACCCTTTTAGTGTTTAAATTCCATGGTTTACGATGCACTTTTTGTGTGATTAATCTGTAAGATGACATCAACTCCCTCCTTTTGCATGTGTCTGATATACTGTAAATGTCATTTGCCTCAGGACAATATCCTTTCGAATGTCTTTGGATTTTGCAAAAGCAAGTCACTCGGTACCAGGCTCTGAGAGGTGGAATCCTTCGCAGAATACCAGTTGAAGACATGAGCTGCTGGAATAGCTCGCTGTTTTTGAGATGAGCTGTTATTAATGACTCCTATACAAAGTATAGGAGCTGTTAATTTATGGTAACCTGCGGCTATTTCTGCAAAGACTGTGGCACGGTAGAAATAATGTTTGAAGCCTTTGCGATAATATCTGATGCCATTCTGTGTGGCGGCTCTAGCCGTTATCTTAAAGGAAGGCTTGGATTGGGACCCCTGTTATTTCACCTGTAGCACTTGACAAATGAAACAAAATTTATAAATGGGACAAGATACGTTGGTACGCTTAATCAGCACCTGACATGAATATAAAACAGACCTGTGTAAGTCCTCTTTGTTCAAAAGAACCTCTAACCAGCAGAAGATCGTGCACAATCACAATGAGTGGTAGAGGCTCAGAGTGTGTGCGGGTTTCACTGCACTGCTGGTTGACATCAGGATTGTGAAAGTACGCTAATTGTTGGTCTTGGTTGGATAACTAATGGTACTTACCACTCACAATGCCAGGCACTAAAGAGAATAAAGAGAAAAGGTGGCGTTTAATGGAAGATGCAACATCTCGGTCCATTGGATCTTTCTTGGAAAGGTCTATAGGACCGTAACGTTTCATCTTCCATTTAAAGCCACCCTTTGTCTTTTGGGCACCAGAAGGTGAACCCAAGGGTTTTACTCCTGTGGGCATGATGCCCAAGGTGCTTAAAATTGTTTAAATCCGTGAAGCATTGCATTAATTGGATATTCCCGTCTGACAACGCACGGAATCACGAGCTGCAGTTCCAACTGCAGTAACTCCATTTAGTCAGCAGATGGCGACATCTCCCAGCCACATAGGTTATTGCAGTATGAAATGCATTGGGAATATTTCCAAATATCTCTTAATGTACAATTAAAAACTATTTTACAAAAAACTACTCTTCCCTGACAGTGGATTTTTGGAAAATCACTTGGTAGTGAAGGAGTTAAATTGATGATTGCTCCAAGAAGTTCTTCCACCTAGTCAAAGTGTTTCCTCCTTTTACCTGCTTTATTTGTCTGGTTTGTAGCTTTAGGCCGTTTCAAGATCTCAAACTCTCCTAAGAATTAGGCTAGATAATTAGATTGTCCCCATTAAGGCTGGGGTCAGACCAGCGCATTCTGGCGCACTTAATCATGGCCGCACTAGCAGCAAATGACGGGGAATGACAGCCAATATACGAAGTACGGTCGCACGAAAGTCCGGCCACGCAACGCAAGTGGAAAATGAACGCATTTTTTCGAGAACGCAGAACCCCTAGTACAGACGTACAGAGTGCGCTGCGCCCGCTAGCGGTGTGTGTGTGTGATTTGGAGACGTCAGACCCTGCTCGTGTCCGGCCAACATAACGTCCAGACGCAAAAAGTTTCCTGGTTTGGATTCGTAAACCATACGCACGAAAATGCGCATCGTATGACCGTTTTCGTATATTCCGTGAAAAAATACATCAATGCGTTCGGACGCACTTTTTTACGTTCACGTGTAAAAATGCTTTCGTTTGACCCTAGCCTAAACCTATAATCATTACATTACAAAGTGTTGCAAGGCTCAAAACCACAGGTTTCTTCTTATCTCTTTATATTTTAAAGGTATTGAAAATTGCTTTGTTTGATTTTTTTAATTATTTTTTTTTATAAACCAAAGGGAATTTCAAGTTAATATGCAGCACAAATTCTATTCTTAATAACGTGTCACGACTTCCACTGCATCGCAAAGCTAGCAGGTTAAAAACAGCCGTGCGAAACTGTGAAAGGTATTGAACAATTCTGTAAAGTGTTACACAAAGAAAAATACATCACGATCAGCTGACGCGAACTGAGAACCAATTTGTAAAATACAGGCCAAAATAGCAAAGTGTCAGGTCTCCCCTCTAGTGTAGTGAGACGGAACTCAGGGGACGTTGCTTGCTCTGATCAGTACAAGGTGTAAGGCTAATGGTTAAGTCGGGGTCACCATACCAGGTCATACACAGGAATCAGCAAGAAGGAATACTAAACGGGAGCTAGGCTACAAGGGGACTGCTTCAATATTGGAGCAAGGAAGGAATGAGTCGCCCAGCCTTTTATACCTAGCAGCTCCTTCCTTGTCCAATAGGAGGCCGGTGATCGTTGCGCGACGTGGCCTGGATTCTATTTTGCTGGAGACCAGCCCCACGCGTGCCCCTAGTCAGAGGCCTGAAGCCTTGGGCTCCGCTGGGGACCACTGGCTGGTGGCGGAGGGGCCGGCATCTGACCTCCCTGGGGACTGAGGACATGTCGATGAGGTGAGCCGGCACACACCTGGCGCAAGGCACCACCGGGCGCCCGGGCTGGCCACCTTGCCGCACCCCAAACAGAAATGCCGGAAGGGCATTCCCGGTGCCTATGGACCAGCGGCCTTGACACAAAGTTAGATAAAAATATCTGAATAGCTCGAATAGACTGAACGTTGCTTTTCAATAAGAAAAAAAGTTACCGCCGATGAATTATTATTTATTTTTTTGGAGAAAGGATTTTACCAGGAAGGATACATTGAGATTTCTCTCGTTTTCAAGTATGTCCTGGGTGGCGAGTATGTACCGTTAGGTGTCTTGCCCAAGGACACTTGCTTGGTAGCATTAATATGATGGTTACTATTTAGCAATGCAAATATGACAAAAGATGAAGTTTATAGAATAGCATAAGCATTGGTTTCATCAATTACATCCCTTTTGCTACTAAGCTGCGCGGGTCCGTTGGTGACTAGGCTTGTGCACCGATTTTTTTTTCGGTTCGATTCGGTTCGATTTTTCGGATTTTTAAACTTTTCGATTCGGCTCGTTTCGACCGATTTCTGTTTCGATTCGGTTCGGCTCGATTCGTTTTTCGTGTACATTTTTTTTTCGGAATATCGACCATTTTTCGGATTTTCGTGTCACTTTGCTCGTTTTTTGTATCGACTTTTCGTAATTTCAGAAATTTTCGTTTTTCGGAATTGTACATGTTTTCGGAATTTCAACCGTTTTTCGTATTTTCGTGTCACTTTGCTCGTTTTTTGTATCGACTTTTCGTAATTTCGGAAATTTTCGTTTTTCCGGAACGTCTGTTCTCCTCGTTTCAAAGCAATAAATTTCGATTTGACACATTTCAAGTCCATTCGAAAATTCCAAAAATATTTCGTTTCGGCTCGGAAAACTTTTCAGATCTGCCATTTTTGGATCTAAAAATTTTCGGAAATTCGGCCGCATCCGAAAACACGAATCGGGAAATTTCGGGAAAATTCCGAAATTCCAGAACCCGAAACGCACATCCCTATTGGTGACCTCTGCCCAGAGGAGGGCTGGCAAGTGGGGCAGGAGGGCAATTTCCCCCTGGTCCACTAGCACCGCATTGTATAATTAATTAAAATTTCCCCCCTGGGCCACTAATATGTAGGGTCTGCGTGTCACAAGTTCAAAGCCCAATTCGCCATTCAATATGAGGTGCACAAGGCTGTCTATACACACAACGCTGCAGGAGAAAGGCTGCCATGGGGCTAATTTACTCATTCATAGGAGCGTTATAGGGGTTATGTTAGTACCAATTAATATTCTTCAGGGTTTTTTTTTGCAAAGCAGTATATGGAAAAGGGAGACAATAATATGATAATATAATCTGCAGTAAGGAGATTTAATTCATATTTAGTTATATATAGAATTCTATGAGTAAAGCAGGGAACTGTATGCAAAAGGCCTGAGATGTGCATTCATCTTATTGGGTGGGGGGTTTGCAAAAGGGCCGTTTGCTAGTATTTGCCCCCAGGCTGACATACGCCAGCCCTCTGCCTTTCCTCCGATTTTCACCCAAATCTCTAATTCAGGCTTAGAAAACATCTGAAGGTCATTATTTACTTTCTGTGTTAATCTGTATATATGTGTTGTTTATTAATATCTTGCATTTATTACTTTGTATTTCGGTACCTACTGTAACATTTCAATGTTCTTGAACCCAGGACATACTTGAAAACGAAAGAAATGTCAATGTATCCTTCCTGATAAAATCCTTTATAAATAAATAAATTAATTAATGTCCCTTATTGAATGCGCTATGTTGGTCAATCGATCTCCTGCCTGATCTACAGTCCTTCAAGAAATCACTCAGAACTCACATGTGAAGGTTAGCTTATCATCTTTCTGAGTAGTCTGTGTCTCTTCTTGACCCCTATCACTAGTTGTTTGACAGTTTGATTCACTTTATCCCTACTCAGTCTATAGCTTTCTACTCTCTCTAGTATATTTCTTGATACATCTACTGTAACTGTTAATCCCCCCCACCCTTGAATAAACTGTTACAGCCCTTGTTGTCCAACCTGAAATCCTTTAATATGAAACCTCTCCCGAGCAGTAACCTTGACAACACACTTCTCTGTTTTCAAGTTATCTATCATATATATATATATATATATATATATATATTTTAAATATGGGCTTACTAGCATTTTCATTCCTGATAAAAAGTCGACTCAAATATAGGCACTCGCTGCCAGCTTTTCAATGGCATTAACGGTTTTAGCAATTCAATTCGAGTTTATGCTGATTTTGTGAAAAGATATTAACTGCTAGAAGTTATTGGCAAATAGAACTTTAAATACCTGTAGCGCCGTTTAATATATAGGTCTAGCTATTGCTGCACGGATATCGTGTGTTGCACTTTTTAGAATGAAACACCAGACATGCACGTTGTAATATTAAGTCCCGCAAATGTGCGTCCTGCAGGGTTATTCAGAGAAAGGTGAAACTCCGGAGAACATTTGGAGAAGTGAAAATTCTAGGTCTAAATACCCAAACCAGGAAAAGCCTCCCATTTATCTCCCTTTCCAAATCAGCTATTTTGACCTAGAATTTTCACTTCTCCAAAAGTTCTCCAGAGTTCCACCTTTCTCTGAATAACCCTGTTAACGTAAAACCTCATAAATGCAAGTCTTGCTGTAACTTCCGGACGAGTTTTTATGGTAAATCACGTAGATGCGAGTCTTACTGTAAATCCCAGACATGCGCATTTTTACTTTAACTGATGAATATTAAAGTGGGAATTTGCAGGTTGAAAATATAACTGTAAGGCTAGGGTCAGACTAACGCATTTTTCACGTTGTCCGTGAAAATGTGCGTTCGAAGAATGGACGTATTTTTTCACGGAATACGCAATAGCGGTCATACTATGCGCAGTTTCATCCGTGATTTTGTACGGATCATCAATAAAACACTTCTTGCATCTGGACGTTATGTTGGCCGGACATTAGCAGCGTCTGACATCTCCAATTCACACACACACGCCGCTAGCGGATGCAGCGCACTCTGTACGTCAGTACTAGTGGTTTAACGTTCTCGAAAAAATGCGTTCATTTTCCACTTGCGTTGCGCAGCCGGACTTTTGTGCGACCGTACTTCGTATATTGGCCGTCATTGCCCGGCATCTGCTGCTAGCACGGCCGTGATTAAGTGCGCCAGAACGCGCGTTCGCACTGCCTCAGTCTGACCCTAGCCTCAAATATTAGTGTACGGACTTGCGCGTTATAACTGTAGCAATGAAAAAAAATCAATTTACAGGCTTGCATGCTATAACAGTGTAAATGTTAATGTGCGTTCTTGTGCGATTTAGATTTACTGTACGGCGCTTGCACATTTTTACTCTAATTGTGATTCCTAACTAGGATCCGCATTTACAGCAAAAACGTGCGACCTCCACCTGCAATATTTTAGTTTTTAAGCATTTCAATCCTAGTTTATGGGCTTTTGCGTCTGCATGCTTGAGATTTGGTGCATGAAATCCAGTTTAGCGTCTATATTTACAAACTCACATTTATGCTTTGATTAGTTGGGACAGTCAGTATCACATCTGATTTGTATGAATCACTAGATCATATTTCTCGACTTATTACAATGGTGCACGAAATTAGATGTAGACAGCAAGCGCACAGGTCCCTTACAGAAAGCTCGTCACGACAGCGCTGAGCACTGAACTGACCTTTGCAGGAGCCAGATGATAATTTAAAGCTCACTTTCAATTTTGAAAAGCTCAGCGCAGCACATTAGGGGACGTACCAAATCATCATTAAATCGGTTGATTTTTGGACGGCAGCTGCCATTTAACGTAAAAATCAATCTGTTGACGAGGAAATTAAAGTGCACAGTGTTCTCTCGTCCTGGAATCTGTTCTATCCTATTTCACAAGCACAAGAAGTAACAGTTTTTAATTACATTTTCATTGCAATTAATCAGATGTGAGCCCGTTCCCCGCTACACTCCAGATTAAAATGGTAATTTTAAATCTTTTGTTCATATATAAAAACATATAAAATTCACATCAAGCACAAACCTTGGAAGAAACATCAGAGGAATATTGGTGATAAATCTAGTTTCTGTAAAATTAAAAGAAGGAATAAAAGCTTGTTCATCATTGAAGATTAGGAGAATTCCTGATTTATCCATGACTCCATAAAAATAATTAGAATGCAGTTAAGGTGATTTATTATCTTTTTTGCATATCTTATACTAGGACCAGTTGTTCTCACTCCCAATAACTGGTGCAAATAACAACAGAACAAATTATTTAGCAATGGTAAAGACTATGATCCCTATGCACTACCTAACGCTAAAATGAGGATGCTAATGGGGCAAACCTGTGCCTGCACTGGAACAATGCGTAATAATGCATTATGCCATCACCTCCTCAATTACTTATAACATGGGAAATGAGATGGTTAGTGCAGCATCATTGTTTACTTTATAATTGAAAAGTGAACAATGGTGCTGCATTAGAAAAATAAAATAATCCTTTTTTTATCCTTTTTAAATAAAGCCTGGTCATATTTGGTATCATTGGACAGGCCATGCTCTGGTCTTTCCAACAATACCTCACTTGACCCTCTAGCTTCCAAAGGACCCCTGTATTTCCTCCACAAGGAAGTCCCATTTCTGACATCAATGCATCGGGTTAGGTCCTGCAGACAGGGCTGACTTCCAATATGTCAGCCCCCTTCGCAAGAAGTCCACGATCAGTGCGGAGTTGGCCATGGCTTTTGCGGGCTCAAGGGGCCACTCCCTTGGGCCCCACAAGCATGACTGGGGCCAGGGACAACTGCCCCTTTTGCCATGCAATAAAGACGTGCCTGTTTAGGCACATCTGGTATGGCTGGCATTGACTTATCTTTGTTTGCTAAACTGTTTCTCTTATGAGATATAATCCTTATCTGTTACGATGTAACCTTACTCTCTATTTGACCATTATTAGTTTTTCTTGTGCTGTTGGAGGGAAATCGAGTCTTCCATTCCTCTAATGTGAGAAGTGATTGACCAAAAAAACAACAAAACCTGTGCACATTGATCAGATCCTAAAGTAATATTGGAGTGCTCGTTCACTTTGGAAAGGTCAGAAAGCCTAAGGCAGAGTGTAGTGGGCGACTGGGGTAATACAGGGTGAGCCAGTCAAACCTGCATTTTTGAAAAGAGCGGGATAGCCGTGAAAGTGGGCGGAGCGAGTTAGCAAGGTTACCATTGTGTCCCCCACAACTAAGCATTTCAGTCGTCATGGAGCAGTGGTCTAAACAACAACGTTCATTCGCTGTGAAAGCGTTTTACCAAAGTGGTAGTTATGCAGCCGCTCAGCGTCGATTCCGGAAGAATTTTCAAATTAATCGAAATAAGCCAGTGCCGTCTGTTAATTCAAATTGTGGGTGACAAACTTTGAAGCAATTGGTGAAACGAGAAGCAGAAGGGGTGGCAGTGCAAGATCAGTGCGAACTCCCGCGAATATTGACCGCGTGAGAGTTGCTGTGGAAATAAGCCCTCGGAGATCGGCGCGTCGACAGAGTGCTGCGCTTGGCATGGCAAACACGAGCGTCCGAAGAATCTTGAGGTTAGATTTACACCATCACCCATACAAAACTCAGGTTGTTCAGGCTATGAATGAAAACGATTTTGCAGCTCGACGGCGTTTTTGTCAAACGCTTGGGGAACTCAAGAGGAGAATCCGGTTGGAAATCGAGAGAATTCCTCAGCGTATGCTCCGTGATGCGATGGGCTGTTTCAGAAATCGCCTACAAGAATGTCTCAATCGGGAAGGACACCATCTTACTGGAGTTATTTTTAAACAGTGAATGTTGTTTCTTAAATGCTTTTTAATGATAAGATGAGATAAGAATGTTAAGATAGTAACAATAAAATTTTGAAATATCCATCCGTTTATTTTTTACAGTCATTTCAAAAATGCAGGTTTGACTGGCTCACCCTGTATTTGGAGATCAGCTGAAAGATAGAAGGGGGTGCAGACCTGAAGAGGGTATTATAAGTAAGTAGGGCTGGGCAATATCAACAATTTAACCCAATTTATTTAAGGTCGAGGTGGCAGAGATTTAATGTTGTGAAAATCTAGGGCTCTAGACTTGTTAATTGTTGGACTGTCCATCCATCATAGGCAGAACAAAGCCAACTGGTTCAGGGAGATGCCTTTGGAACATGATGGCTCTGTTCTGCCCATACTTGGAATATCAATCAATTATTCCTTGATATCAAATAGTCCTTGATTTTTGCAAGAGTAAAATCCCAGTTGACGTCCTATTAAATTGGGGATATTGCCCAGCCCGATAAGTAAGTGACAGTATTTTAAACATGATTTTATATGGTAGTGAAAGACTGGCCCAGAGGAGGATGCATCGCTGAGGCATTTAGTATGACTAGGAGTGGAGACAGTTGGTTGACGGGAAGATATATTGAAGTATCAACAGCATAAAAATGGCACTGAAACCAATAGACCTAATGAGCTCCATTGGTTTTGGGTGGACACCCCTACCCTACTGGTAGATCTGGCAGGTCTGAGATTTCCATATTCCTACATAGTCTGGTGTTGGCCTACGATGAGTGACGTTATCCCATTCAAAGCCCTAAGTGTCAACTAGACATGTAAATCTCAGCCAAGTCATTTTATTATTTCTCGCCCAAGAAATGTTGGAATTAACATTGAGATGGGATTAGCAGATTGCATATTCTACTAACGAGCCCACATTTCTGGGGAGAGTTTAATTCTGGGATTTCAGCCTGTCTTTTGCAGTTCTGTTCTATCCATGACTAATTCTTTTTTCCGATGTTGCAAATTGCTCACATTCCTTCTCTCTATTGAAAATGTTCTGCAAGGACTAAATGTACATGTGCAACAGGGGCGGCAAGATAATCCTCAAGCTATGTTGTACATACATCTTAAACTCAATAGGCCAATTCTTTAGAAATCTGTAAATATGAGCAAATAAGTACATTTTAAGTGCTTGATATCTCAGCAAAAATGTTAATCCTTAAACCATTGTAAATCTGTGATTTTGGATAGGAAATAAACAGATTTAATGGTAGTAATAATCTAAAGGTGAGTCTCCTTTATAGACTTGTCTGTTTTTATTAATTAAAAATGCTTATATGAAAGTAAATGGATATTGCTTGGAGAATGTATTATTGTCACTCTTGATGTAACCCCATGGAGCAGAGTTTCCCAACGATGGTTCTCGGGTACCCCTAAGGCTAGGTGTCCACTGGGTCCATGGCCGTCAGACTATGGACTACTTAGTTGTATGCCCTGGGTCGTCCACTGCAAGTGACTACTGATGACCCAGGGAGGTCGACGGACAGACCGCCGAAGACCGCCAGACTGCAGAAAAAAGACAAAAAACGGAACTCTGCCATTCCTCTAATAGGTGTTTAAACCACTAATTGGTGGTTGTGTCTAAATAATAAAAAAGTCCTTTAAAAAAGAATAAAAAGATCTGTTACAGAATAATCCCCCATCTTTTTCAAAAAATTGGGAGTAAAAAATTTCGTAAAAAAATACCAAAAATACTAATTGTTCAAAAAAATAAATAAATAAAAAGGCTTTCTGCTGAAAAGGAAAAGAATAAACAGTTTAATTAAAATAAAAACAAAAATATTATTTTTCATTGAATCCTATGGGATTCTAGAGTTAAAATGCCTAACTTCTTCAGTCAGCAGGTCAATATATAAAGCTTTAAAACTCTCTGGTGACTGACCTGTTCATGAACAGGACTTTACAATTCATAGAAAATCACACTAACGGTTATTCACTAGACACCTGGTATACAATTGTTGCAACCATTTTGACAATCTCAACATAGAAAATCGGAAAACGACAGTTTCTTCTCGTGCCATTTTTGCATTCCCATCTTGCAAGTCACTGCAGTTTATCATGGTTTCATCTACAGCATTTAGTAGATAACCCCTTATGTCTGAGCAGATCTCCCTTTCCCTTTCTCGTTGTCCTCATTCTCCTTGGTGTGATAAAAGACATTTATATCTAAGGATAAAAACCAATTAATATCAGTCACGGTGCACAGCAACGACATAGATCTGATTTTGTCAAACGACTTTAATTGACTCCATCAAAGGGATTTGTTTCACTTCTCTCAGTGATGCTTACGATAAAACCAAGCCTTGACCGAGGGATTCAATTATTATTGAGCCTTTAAAATGCTTACTTTCTTCACTTACTTTTATCTCATTGCAAAACAGACATAGAAAAATATTACTTTTGACTTTTTCTGTTGCAGTGAAATCTGTCAATAAAAATGCTTTATTAGGCGTGAAATGGCTCAGCTGCGAAAGGGTTAAAGGACAGGGTCTGTGTGCTTAGGTCATTTTACCGCTTTTGCTCATAATGTTTAACCGCGTTTTGAAGCCATATTTTATTATATGACCCAGACATATTATATATCGTTCTTTCCGGCAGACTCGGCAGATTCATAATATATCATCATTATATGTATACGTCGTGTCCTGTCTGTATATTATAACAAAAAATGCAATAAAATTTTATTTTTCAATAATTTACAGCGTGTAAAGCTTTTTTTTTTTCATTTTAACATGCAAGCTTTTGCGGTTATATTTTCTATGAGTTGCGCTTGTTAAAAATATTAGAAATGGGGACTCCTTACATATTTTTTGGGGTAAAATCACGCGATTTTTAACAAACGCACCCCATACAAAAATTGTTAATGCAGCATCATTGTTCAAATTATAATTGAAATGGGAACAATATTGCTGCATTAACAAAAACAAAACAACAAAAAAAAACTTTATTTTTATTTTTTTTAATTTTTTTTTATTATCTATTTATTTTTTAATATTTTTTTATTTTAATTTAAATTTTTTCCTTTTTTTTCTTTACATTTAACATGGTCATGTTTGGTATCGCTGGAAAGGCCATGCTCTGGCTGATCCAAAGATACCAAACATTAATCCCTAGCTGCCACGGATCAGGAGATAGGGGGTTCATTCATTGGAACTCCCTATCTCCACCAATGGTGGCAGCTAGAGGTTAACTCCAAAACTGACGTCATCGTGCATAGCCAGTCATCAGGGGGAGATCCCGGAAGCTTGACCAACATCTTGGATGTCGGCCAGCTCCGGGAAAGGATCGCTATCTGGCGTTGAATATCGATCCGGTCCCCAAGGGGTTAAAGCCAGGCACTGTTTGGAAGGGCAGGCTATGCCCTTCCAAACTGTGCCTGGCTTTGATTGCTGGCCCCAACTGAAGGGGAGGCACTGGCGGGGGCACTAGATGGGGGGCGCCTGCAATAGATGTCATCGCGCCGCCTCAATGACATCTATTGGTGCCCGTGGCGGTCCCAGATGCTGGGCTGACATCAAGGATGCCAGCCCGCATCGGCGGGCACAGTGATCAGCCGGAATCCGGCCGATCGCTGACTGCAAAGGGAGGACGCGCTCAGGTGCTGAGCATGTCCTCTGCAGCGAAGCGGTGAAACACAATCTAATAAAAATTATAGAAATGATGTACTGTGTATAAGTAACAAATGTTATAGCATAATTTCAACACTTAGGAGTTATTCAAAGAGAGCCGAATTGGCCACCATACTGCACTGGTGAATTTCCCCGTACGATGCAATTTCATGGCCATTCAGCTATTCAGAAAGCTGGCGATTAGCCAAATATTGGCGAATTGCCAGCAAAATATGGTACCCTTCGACGACAGCGAAATTCCCATAAAGAAGTAATGGTTAATCTATTCAGAGAATGCCAAACAGCAGCGAAAAGTTGGCAAAATGCCCAGAGTTTCGTTGCTTTCGTTCGACAGGTTTAAACAAGTGAATCCCATAAGTTTAAATGTAATTTTTTCCCCCAGATTTCATAAACTTTTTATTCAACCGTTTATTCTTTTCATTTGCAGCAAAAAGTCTTTTAATTTTAATTATAATTTATCTTCTAGAATTTGTTAGGCACTTTTCTGGATTTTTTCGGCGACATTTTTGATTCCGATTTTTAAAATGGTGTTTTTTGAAAATTTTTATTATTATTCATAGGACCTTATATATTATTTCCAGACATTTTATTGCATTAGTTGTGTTTTAAACGCCCTGTAAAAATTGCCTTTCTTTTACACCTGACTGGTCGACTTTGTTCGGTGGTCTGTTCGGCGGATCGTCGGCTGCTTTCGGTGGCTTGCGGCTGTGTTTGGCAGGTTTATCAGCAGATCGATTCGGCGCAATTCGGGGACCCTGCGTTGAATAGAGGTCGCCGAAGTGCGCTGAATGAATGGGCACCAATGCTCTGAATAACCCCTTTAGACCTACATAGATTTTATAACCCAGAAAATTGTCTGTCATCTCTGCAACTGATCACAAAACGCAGCTGTTGATGACCTTGAGAAATGGTCCACCATAAGCAGCCATCCACTTGGGTTTCCATGCAGCCTTCTAATGATACCATTCAATAATTTCTCATGATTAATTTGATGTACAGTATTGCAATCCAACAAACAAACTGGGGATGATAGATATGTGCAGCATAGAGGCAAATAGCCCTTGGGCCACAAGCATAAAGAGGTTGTTGGCCTCATCCTCCCAGCACCATTTTTCGGTACATTAAAAGCAGTGTGACATGTGCAGGGATGCCTATACAAAGCACTGTAAGAGAGAAGAATGCGTGGGGTTAATTTGAACATTTAAGGGCTTTTTAGCAGTACTATTATATTATTATAGTATTGTTGTGTCGTGTTTGCTCTCGTAGCAATATTTTATTTAAAATTGCAAAAGAGATGGAATTCAAAGGTTTAGTTTAGCCACTAAATTACTATCCGGTCTATTCAATAAAGGTGAAACTCCGGAGAATTGACTGGAGAAGTGAAAAATCCAGGACAAAATAGCCAAACCAGAAAAATGCTCTCATATTTCTCACTTTCCAAATCGGCTATTTGGTCTAGATTGTTCCCTTCTACCAATTCTCCTGAGTTTCACCTTTTAGTGAATAGACCTGTATTTCTATTATTATTTTCCTTTATATAGCGTCACATATTCGCAGCGCTTTACAAGATCAGTGTACAAGGAGTTGATACATTAGAATACCACACATGGATGATACGGTCTGATTCAGGGAACCCTGTTCCCAAAGGAACTTACAATCTATGAGATGCACAAGTATTTTGTGAGGTAGGAGCATCCATATCATTAGGTGTCTTGCCCAAGGACGCTCGCTGGTGGCGTCTTCTTAGTGGGATTGAGTCGGCTTTCCATGATTGTAGATCAGCGACCTGGTGGTTAGGTTGAACCCGCTTCTCGTAAAGTTGAGACTTGCTCCTCAGTTGTGTTGGAGGGATGTGGTGAATGGGATTTTGGCTTGCTTCTCCACGGTCGAAGGGTAGAGACGTTACTACAGGATGGGCTCTATTAAATTCTTTGCGCAGAAACACTCGCGCAGTGCATTAATTTGTGTGCGAAGTGTTAACCGTTACCGCGCGTAAATCATCGCTGGTATTACAATCCAAGCGCATTTTTTCATCCGTCAAAAAATAACGCACGTAAAGAAGACGTGCAAAAACGTGCGCGAATTAACGTTGCGCGCAGAAATCAGTGTGCGGACTGTTTTTTCACGAGATTCAGCCAATCAGAATTAAGAACTACAATTGTCTCCCGTTAAGTTTTTGCGCCTGTCAAAATTAATCTTAGTATATATGCTGCAGCAATAATAAAAACACACACAACGTCTCAAATTTATTGGTTTGGGTATGTGTAGAATGTGTAACTATACTTTGCTGTGTTTTTTTTTTGGGCTGGTGTATTTGGTTTCGGCTTTTAAAAGACGTTTAAATTATGCGCGCACACGTTGTCCCCAGCTGATTGCTTGGCGAATCGATCATCAAATCCTTGTGATGTCCACTAGGCTTGTGCACCGATTTTTTTTTCGGTTCGATTCGGTTCGATTTGTTCGGATGTTTAAACTTTTCGATTCGGCTCGTTTCGACCGATTTCTGTTTCGATTCGGTTCGGTTCGGTTGGTTTTTGGTGTACATTTTTTTTTCGGAATATCGACCATTTTTCGTATTTTCGTGTCACTTTGCTCGTTTTTTGTATCGACTTTTCGGAAATTTCGGAAATTTTAGTTTTTTCGGAAATTCTGTTCTCCTCGTTTCAAAGTGTCTACGATAATTCTGGCGATTCTATCGTGTTTTTTTTTATTAAATAAAGATCAAATCATGAATAGAGTAAAAATAAATTTAGATTTGACACATTTCAAGTCCATTCGAAAATTCCGAAAATATTTCGTTTCGGCTCGGAAAACTTTTCTGATCTACCATTTTCGGATCTAAAAATTTTCGGAAAATCGTCCGCATCCGAAAACACGAATCGGGAAATTTCGTGAAAATTCCGAAATTCCAAAACCCGAAACGCACATCCCTAATGTCCACAGCAGCCGGCGCGAGGTTAAAATGGCCCACTGGATTCTCCCTTATTTATACCTACGCGGAAGAGATTTTGGTTCGACGTAAACTTATTTTACATCGAAAGGGCGGAGGTATAAATAAGGGACAATGTAGAACGTGTATACATCTCTGAGGAAGTGGGATAACTCCCACAAAACACGTCAGATGTATTTAATGGTTTAATGTTTACCAATAAATTTTATTTTATCTACCGCTGAGTCTGGAGAATCCATTGGGCCATTTTAACCTCGCTGCGGCTGCTGTGGACATCACAAGGATTTGATGATCGATTCGCCAAGCAATCAGCTGAGGGATGCAGACTGAGAAAGGAGAGGAAGCCATGGAATAACCAGAGAAGTAGATGAGTAAACCCTGCATTATACACTACGTGCCTGTATATATTCTACATCTTGTGAGTGCATTTCTTGAAGGGGCTTGAACTGCCACAATAACCCGTAGTGTTGCGCTATGATTGTCCATTTCTATTTTTCTATTTAGTGGTTTCCCATCATTACCATTAGTTTATACCAATCCTTAAAATCTGCCCTGTTATGCGGACTTGACATCATGGGCTGGGAAACAGTGGTCTGTATTGTTCAAAACAGCCCTGGCTAACTTTAGTTCAGGGTTGAAATATAGCCCAGTGTGTCCATCAGGTTCCATGCAACAGACACATTAGAGTGTTCATTGTGGCAGCACCTTCTCTTCACCGGAGGATGAATTTAATGAAGCTGTTTGAAAAATCAGTGTATATTAACTTGCTGTGTATGTTATATTACAAGAGTTTATTTTCATCTCAATAAATGCATTTCTGAACTAACGTCTTAGGCTGGGGTCAGACCAGCGCACTTTTAACGTGCGTTCTGGCGCACATAGTTACGGCCGCACTAGCAGCAAATGACGGGCAATGACGGCCAATATACGAAGTACGATCGCACGAAAGTCCGGCCGCGCAACGCAAGTGGAAAACGAACGCATTTTTTCGAGAACGCCGAACTGCTAGTACGGACGTACAGAGTGCGCAGCTGCGGCATAGAGGCGTGTTTGCGTGATTAGGAGACGTCAGACGCTGCTAATGTCCGGCCAACATAACGTCCAGACGCAAAAAGGGTTTTATTGACGATCCGTACAAAATCACGCACGAAAATGCGCATCGTATGACCGTTTTCGCGAATTCCGTGAAAAAATACATCAATTCGTTCGGACACACTTTTTTACGTTCGCGTGTAAAAATGCTTTCGTTTGACCCTAGCCTAACACATGCTGTGTTCTTGTCAAGTTAGATGAAAGACCAACAAATGTCATGGTATTGACTTGCATCTTTATGCTGGCCGATTAAGGCTAGGGTTAAATGAACTCATTATTCGCAGCGACCGTCAAAAAGTGCGTCCGAACGCATTGACGGATTTTTTCATGGAATGCGCGAAAACGGTCAGACGATGCGCATTTTCGTGCGTGATTTTTCACGGATCGTCAATAAAACACTTTTTGCGTCTGGACGTTATGTAGGCTGGACATTAGCAACGTCTGACGTCTCCTAATCACGCAAACACGCCGCTATGCTGCAGCTGCGCACTCTGTATGTCAGTACTAGCGGTTCTGCGTTCTCGAAAAAATGTGTTCATTTTCCACTTGCGTTGCACGGCCGGACTTTCGTGCGGCCGCACTTCATATATTGGCCGTCATTGCCGTCATTTGCTGCTAGTGTGGCCGTGATTAAGTGCGCCTAAACGCACGTTAAAAATGCGTTAGTCTGACCCTAGCCTTAGGCTAGGGTCAGACGAGCGCATTTTGTACGGACTGTGCGTCTGTGCAGTACGGACGTACTTTCTGACTGACGACAAGGTAGTGGCCACACAGTCGGTTTTTTTCACTGACGTATTTTTTGACTGATGTAGCAGGCAAAATAAATTAAAATGAAAAAACATTCTGTCCGTCAAAAATGCTGGACGTATAAATGCAGTCCGTCTGACCTTGTTGCATCACTCACACACAAAGCTATGTGGACGTTGTGGACGTGGCGCACACCGCACGTCCGTTCTAGCAGTATTACGTTCTTGCCTAACCTGCGTCCGTTTGCAGCGTCCGTCAGCCTCCGCACTTCTGTGCGCACGTACTTCGTGTGTGGGGCTCCATTTAACACAATTGTATGCTATCACGGATGTACTTATGTGCGGCAACACGGACGTTAACACTGCGCTCGTCTGACCCCAGCCTTAATGTGCAGAGTCCTGGCTGCTTCTATATTCAGGGTTATTCAAAGAGATCCAAATGGCTGGAGAAAGGTAACCGAACGCTGAAAATCAACGTTCGGTTACCTTTCTTGGCCATTCGGCTATCCAGAGAGCAGGCAATTCGCCAAATCCTGGCGAATTGCCTGCACATATGGTGCCTGTTCGGTGCCTGTTCGAGGGCAGTGAAATCCCCATGAAAAAGCACTGCTTCGGCTATTCAGAGAACACAAACCCTGCCATTCGGTGGTTTAATTCGACAGGTTTATTCAGGCGAATCCCATAGGCTTCAATGTTAAAAATATTCCCGTTTTAATTCAATATCTAATAAACCATTCATTATAAAATTATGCAGTAAAAAGTCTCTTTATTTATAGATTTTTTTGATATTTTAAGCATTTTTCTGGATTTTTATTATTTTTTTTAAAAAAAATGTATTTTATTTTTTTTTAGTTTACTTTTTTTTCTGTAACAGCCCTTTTTATTATCATTCCCTGGACCTTATATGTAAATTTCAGACATTTTCGCTCAGTAGTTTCTTTGCAAACAGCGTTTCACTTTTCAATCATTCAAAGCAAACTGTTTTGCTAATTTATTCACTTCACTCGTCTGCGGTGTCGGCTTTTTCCGGCGGCTGCGATCGGCTCTTGCTCGGGTTTTTCTGGCGTCTTCGGCAGGTTAATCCAGATGTTTTTGCGGGTTTCGCCGTCCATTCGCCGGGTTTTTGCAGTGACTTTTCGTCGGGTTTGCGGCAGCTTTTCCCTGCGCTTCGACGGCCCTGTGGTGCTTGAATACACCGTAGGGTCGCCGAAATGGGATTGCCGAATCGGCCTGAATTGAAGAGAACGAAAAGTCACGGAACATGCGGTGACTTTTCGATTCTCTTTGAATAACCCTGAGTGTGTCCATTCGTTTCTAAGAATCCTTAGCTTGTTGTAAACAGGTCACGATGATATTTGTTTCACAACTCAACAGGATATGAAGAATATCCAACAACCTCGATGCGCACACAAACAGGAGATAGCATTCCTGGAAGAACGGATTGATAAGAGAATACATAAATAAATAACAAGCGGTTACTAATTTGAATTCACGCATAGTAAGAATCAATTCTGTATTCATGTAAATTATGTTAATGTGTTTTGGCATAAAGTACTGTATGTTGCATTTCCTTGGGTTTGCAGTGAGTTCTAAAGCACAGAATAAAATCTAAAAATAGACACCTCACAAGCCAAATGTGTAAATCACAACATACGCTTCTAGGTATTTAGATGTTATCTGCACGATTAATTAGCAAAATCACCAGTAAATGTAGGTTAAATGAGATACATGCAGTACCTGGCCCTAGAAATGCTGAACCGTGGTCACTATAGTATAGGGATGTGCGTTTCGGGTTTCGGAATTTCGGAATTTTCACGAAATTTCCCGATTCGTGTTTTCGGATGCGGCCGATTTTCCGAAAATTTTTAGATCCGAAAATGGCAGATCCGAAAAGTTTTCCGAGCCGAAACGAAATATTTTCGGAATTTTCGAATGTACTTGAAATGTGTCAAATCGAAATTTATTGCTTTGAAACGAGGAGAACAGAGGTTCGGAAAAAACGAAAATTTTTGAAAATACGAAAAGTCGATACAAAAAACGAGCTAAGTGACACGAAAATACGAAAAATGGTCGAAATTCCGAGAAAAAAATGTACACGAAAAACGAGTCGAGCCGAACCGAATCGAAACAGAAATCGGTCGAAACGAGCCGAATCGAAAAGTTTAAAAATCCGAAAAATCGAATCGAATCGAACCGAAAAAAAAATCGGTGCACAAGCCTACTATAGTAAAGGTAAGACTGCTAGAATTCTCAATCCATTTCTGTAGGTAAAATATTGTCTGTTGTATTGTGGAATTGCAATATATATATATATATATATTGCAATTCCACAATATATATCTACAAGGGTTGTGGTGAAGGACTAAAAGTGAGATAAAAAGCCTCCACACTATAATAAGTGTGTTTATTATTGCAGAAGCCACTTGCACATCACAGCAATTCGATGAATTGCATCCCAGAGCTCCTGTGCCACATTCGCCATATGCAGCAAGGAACTCTGGGTAGGATATGCAAATGACCTCTGTCTCACCTTTATGCATCCTGGGTCTGTTATTGCACAGATCCATAAAATCAATGCTATGCCACACTGTGGCTTTCTAACAGAGATAAGGTTTATGCAACTGGTCAAAACCATTCCTAGGGGGGGGCGTGGCTAGCCGTTCGGGGAAACAGACGTGTATCAGCAGAGCTCCGTCTGAAAATCGCTATTCATGGTGGTTTTGGACCCTGAATCTCATTGGAATTGCCCCCACTGGCCACCAGGAGAAATGCTCGGAAGCCTGTCTGGTCCCCCCTCCTGGGCATAGCAGAGTTTACGGCCTTGTTTCCCGGTGAGATACTCGGCTGGCAGCCATTTTGAGGCCTGTTCCCCGAACCTGCCTTGGATCATCCCTCAGGCCTCCCTTTCGGGTGACTGGCTGTCGCGGGCTTGGAGGATGGAGGGCCCCCGGCTTCGGAGTCCAGCATCGGTCCCCCCCGAGGGTACTGTTGGAGGTCAGCGTGGAGGGGAGGCAGCTACCATGCCGCCACCCCGTCAAAGACTTGGGCGATGCATTGGCGGATCTGGAGGATTGCCTACGGCTGCTACCAGAGGACGATGAGAGCCCACTGATGTGTGGCTCTTGGCAGCGATTGCTGGATGTGCTGAGGTATGGCCGGGAGATGAGATCTGAGGTCCTGGACGAGTCTCAGCCGGAGGCAGCCTTACTAGCTGACCGCAGCGATGGATCTCCTGCTACAGTAGACGATCGTGATGCAGGGGACGGCCTGGCTCTCGCTGTGGTGGAGATTGCGGGGGAGATCTACGGGTGCCCTGCAGATGATCCCTAGGTGCAGTACGTGGCAGAGGAGCTCCACAGTGCTGCTAATTGCTCCCCTGAAGTGCTGTGGAATGCACCCCGATATAGCTGCGGGGCTACGACCGCAGCGCTCTGGGGCCTGACTACTGGATGGGAATATCGAAGGAGGAAGAGGCCAGGAAGCGCTGCCCATTACACACTATGGCTGGACACAGGCTGAGGCAACTGGATCTGCTTCGTTGTTGGACTCCGGCATGATCCCCCCCTTTTTTCCCCCAGACCCCGCACCCCCATTGAGATGTCCCCCCCTACTTTTATTACTATGTCCTGCTGACAACCCCCCCATTTTATTTTTCTGCGTTTCAAGATGACTATCCCCCCCTTTATTAATCTATTCGGAGACACCCTTTGAGGACACCCCTTTCCCTTTGGACACTCTTGTGGACCTTGTTTTACAGAGAGGTGGTTCGCTGCTGACTTATTGATGGCCCCCTAATTTTTACTTTTTTTATGGCGGCATTTTTCGGCTGGCTTTGAGGCGCGCCATTGTGGCATTCACCGTGGCTCTGTCTGCCATACTTGGCCCTCAGGCTCCCAGGCCCCGTGACAATGTCCTTCCATGGCCTCCCTAGGGAGTGAGCCAGGAACGTCACAGATGTGGCTTCTGCCGCCTGCCCCATCCCCCCCTTTTTTTTTTTTTGGGGAGGCTCCCATCAGCTTGTATTCCACCCCCTCTCTGCTGACCTATACTTCTGAGTGTCCCCTTTTGTTCCCTTGCTGGATATTGTTACATACTTTCTATGTCTATTGTATGGATGTCTTGTTGCAAAATAAAAAAAAATTGAGATAAACAAAACAACACTCCTAGGACTGCACTAGTTTCGGGTTTGTTGAACCCTCATCAGCTAGGCGGTAGGCATGATGACCAGTTGCAGCGGATGCTTGGACCTAGGGTAAATTAGTGTCTATAAGGGTTGTGGTGAAGGACTAAAAGTGAGGTAAAAAGCATCCACACTATAATAAGTGTGTTTATTATTGCAGAAGCCACCTGCACATCACAGCAATTCGATGAATTGCATCCCAGAGCTCCTGTGCCACATATACACAGTATATATGTGGCTGTGACCTGTTGCATAAACCTTACCTTTGCTAAAATAAAGTCATCTAGTATGGCATGGCACTTATAAGAGGATTCTGTGTTAAAACAGACCCAGGATGCAAAAAAATGAGACATTGCAAACATTATTTGCATGTCTTACCCAGAGTTCCTTGCTGCATATAGGGAATGTAGCACATGTGCTCTGCGATGCAGTTCTCCGAATTGCTGGGATGTGTAAACGACTTCTGCAATAATAAACTTTATTATTTGTTGTGTGGAGGCTTTTAATCTAATTTTTTGCCCTCCACCACAACTTTAATGTGTGTATATATATATATACATACATATATATAATAATTTTTTTCTGTCTGTTTCTAATATCTGTTTCTTTTTGGTATCTGCTGTTCTGGTTTCTTGCTGCTGGTAGATAAGCATATAGTCTGAGATTATGCTTAATTGATATTTTATTTGGCTGTCACCCATGCCGCTCTCTTTTTATGCATAATTTAATTTTATTATCTGTCTATCTAGCAGTAAAAGAAACATAATCTCCATTGCAACTGCCTTTATTTGCAGCATCTTAATATATGTAAATATTTGTATGATTTCAAAAAGATTCACCAACTGCTGCATAAACTGAACAGGTTTCACTGGCATGTGATGAACAGAAATAAAATAACGAGTTCCTAAACAAAAGGGCATCAATATCAAAAGTATCTGTATCTGATGTTGCCTACAAGCCCTCAGGGTTATTCAGAGAGCACCGAAATGTCACCTACATTTCGGTGCTCTCCCGTTGCCTGTACTTCAGCAAGTTTGATTTGCCGACCTTGTAGTGAATTCAGAATTCACCGCTAGGGATGAGCTGTTCCGTTCGATCGGTTCGGAGTTCGATTCGAACATTGGCCGTTCGAAAGTTTGCGAACTACGAACATTTCCGCGTGTTCGGTTCGAGTTCGAATTTTTTTTTTGTTGAAAACAGTATAAAAAATGCTTAAAAAATCCTAAAAAAAATCTAAAAATAGACTCTTTACTGCAGAATATTATAAGCAATGGTTTATTAGATATTGAATTAAAACGGGAATATTTTTAACATTGAAGCCTATGGGATAAAACATTTTTTAAAAAATAAAATCCGAGGACATTTTTAAATGTCCCCAGCAACATAAAATAAAACCTTTTTTTTTCTTTCTAATACTCACCTGATTCCTGGATCCGCAAACTGTAGAGGTGCTGCCCGACAGTGTGCGGAATCATATGCTGCATTAATTATACTGTAAGGCTGAGTTCACACCTGCGTTTCTTTTACGCGTGCAATACGTGCGTTTTTTAACGCGCGTATCGCACAAACGTAAAAAACATGCGAACGCGCATTGCAGCACGTTCACGGCCATAGATTGCAGAATGAACGTGCTGCAATACGCCCCAAAGAAGCTCCTGTACTTCTTTGGGCGTAGGACGTTTTTCAGCGCGTTCCTGCGCGCTGAAAAACGTCCAGGTATGAACGGGTCCCATAGCAAATAATGGGATTTCCCTGTTTATGCGTTTTACAGCATGCAGGAACGCTTAGGTGTGAACCGGGCCTTAAGGTGCTGCCCGGCAGTGTGAGGATTCATATGCTGCATTAATTCTTCTTCTTACAAATTTGGTTACTTAACCCATTTGCGTTTGGATTGTAATATTGTGACATCCAGGGCCCCGGGTGGCGATTGGACGCATGGTGCCGCCAGCTGGCCGAATGCCAGGAGCTCCGGCGGCACCCGGCGCAGCTGTGAGTGATCAGGGGGCAGGGCGCGGCGTGATGATGCAGAGCCGCCGGGACTGGTGTGCGCCAATTCTCACCATATACAGTAGCGCAGTACTAGTGCCTAAACGTTGTCGAGCTGGTTTTGTTATAACAACTACTCTCGCTCTGTGCCCCTGTCTGGTATATTCCGCTGCTTGTTACTGCTGGTGCACTTCCATCCTGCTATATACTATAGCGCAGTAATATTTGGGTGCACTGCCACTGACGCCTATACCAGATTCATATCATTTTAATATTGGACCGCAGGGACCTGCACTCTTCCACAATATCACAGAGGGGTTACGGTGTGACGGCACTGTTGCCGACACTAAAGGCCCAATTTTAAAGCACCTATTGTTCTTTCATCCAAAGCCTGCATAAGGCTGGGGTCAGACGAACGCAGCGCGAACGCGCATGCAGCCGCACTTTATTATGGCCGTAGTAGCAGCAAATGACGGCCATTGACGGGCAATATACGAAGTACGGCCGCACGAAAGTGCGGCCACGCAACGCAAGCAGCAAACAAATGCATTTTTTCGAGAACGTGATACCGCTAGTACTGACGTACAGAGTATCGACAGAATTATCGTATCGACAGAAAATATCAGATCCGAAAAACAAACCAATAAACCAATAGTTTACGTCAAAACGAATAGACACTTTGAAACGAGGAGAACAGACGTTCCGAAAAACACGAAAATTTCCGAAATCACGAAAAAAAAGTCAATACGAAAAACGAGCAGACCCGAAAACACGAAAATGGCCGATATTCCGATACAAAAGTCGATACGAAAAACGAGCCGAAACGAACCGAACCGAAATGGAAATCGGCCGAAACGAGTAAAAATCAGTGCACAAGTCTAGTTTTATTGATGATCCGTACAAAATCACGGATGGAAATGCGCATCATATGACCGCTATCGCGTATTCCGTGAAAAAATACGTCCATTCGTGAAAAATGCGTTCGTCTGAGCCTAGCCTAAGTTTCACCATAATTTAGCCAAAAAATCACGAAACTTGTTCTGCGTGTCCTAAAACGTCTCTTTTCATACAGGCTGCCGCCCCAAGCAGTTGTTTATGAATAGATTAAAGGAAAACCGTTTACCGTCATTTGAAATGTCATTTTTTTGTTTTTAAATGTTTCTATACATCCGACAAATCCGCCACTTCACGGGCAGGTTATGGGGACCTCCTAGGCACGCACGATATTTGAAGGAATTTTGTGGTTTTATTTTTAACCCTTATTTCATGGAAAACTCACTGTTCCTTTAAAAACTTTTTTTTAAAACTTTTTGTCCTTGTTTCCTGTCCCCCAGGGCACTACCCGGACCCCCATACACCTTTTATGGCAAATATCTTGCATATATGCCCTGTTGCAGGGCACTCTAAAATTCGAACTTTCGAGTCCCAGTGACTTGCATTGAGTTCGGTTCGTGTTCGAGTTCGAACTCGAACTTTTGAAATTGTTTGAGTTCAAACGCGAACCGAACACGGGGGTGTTCGGCTCATCCCTGTTCACCGCAGGGTCCCTGAAGTGCAACGAACAAGCCGTCGAATGCATCTGAAAAACCGCCACAAAACCACTGAATCAATAGGAAAAACCACCGAAAAAACACTAAATCATTCTGAAAACCCGCGGAATGCATACGCCGATCCTCTGCAATACCGCAACTTTTGAAACGCGTTTGCAAAAAAAAGACTGCAGGAAAATGCCTGCAAATAATATAAAAGGTCCTAATGAATAATATTAATAAAAAGGTCAAAACAGATCTGTTACAGAAAAAAACACGACATTTAAAAAAAAACGGGAAAACTATTTGCCGAAAAATGCTTAAAAAATTCTAAAAATACATAAATAGACTTTTTGCTCCAAACAATGTTTTTTTTTTCTACAATGAAACCTGTGGGATTCGCCTGATTAAACCTGTTGAATGAAACCACTGATAATCAGGGCATTTCACTGACATTCTTCCTTACTGTACTTTGCATATCCTATACTTAACATGAGAAGTGCAATCATTAAAATTAGCATTTTGATAAGTAAGGTATTACAAAATGCTAGCGCTAATTACCGCAGTGATGCGCTAACCAAAATTTTAGCACCTTCTAAAAGCTGGTGTTAAATGATTCTGCATTTGCAGAATCAATTAGCATCCCCTAAGAGCCCCCAATAAAACCGATACTCATCCCACGGCGAGAACGGCAGCTCGATCCAACGCATCTTGTCACCGGGAGCAGAGTGAGACAGGGAACAAATAGTTCCCAGTCTCCCTCTGCGATCACACCTCGTCACTGCACAATCTCGCAGCCCGAAAGTGCAACCCTCCATAGAGCCCTATGGACTCCAAGAGGTGATACTCACGGCGGTGCAGAAGCGCTACCACGAGTATCCCACCAGTTAGCTCTGCGTTCTGGTGCAAGGTGTTGAGGTAGCATCTGCCCCGGAATAGAGCAGGCGCAGGCGCAGATTTTACCCGTTAGCGTCCCCATGTTAGCGTGAAACAGGGAATAGTGCCCTTAGCGTCTTAATGTCACTTCTACATGTGCATAAATTGATTGTGGTTCAGTGAACAAATATGGAAGCTTATTTTAAGCCCCTTCCAATAAAGATCTGCAGAGTTTATTTGGGTTTGGCGTTATTTATCTTTAAAATACATTATCCTGATAATAAAGGGCCGTTTCTTTTACTGCTGAGTTTAGATGACCTTCCATCTAGTTAGAATTGATATTCTCTGATGTATCTCTGATGCTTCATGTACAGTACATTTTTGGGTTCTTCCAGCTTTGTGGACATTACCCAAATGCATGTAATTTGTGAGATAAGCTGTGTTTTTCGAACAAATTGCACTGTTTACGAACTTGACCAAGAATGGAATGATGGCCACTCCATTGATGTACGTTGATTCTGATCGAGCACAATGAATTTCTTGTTTTGAGATGAATAATTCCAGATAGGCTTCCCATAACCCTCTGAATTATCTCCGTCTTGTTGGATAGACTCCATAATGCTACCCAAAACCTATCTGTGCCGTCTCTGAGGCACACAGTCATGGCAAAAACTATTGTGTGTTTTCCCGAATTCTATGTATTGATGAATCTTGGCTTATATGCATGATCTCCCATTGTGCTTTTTGTGCAGAGAGCATATTCCTATACATTGGTTTTGAATGCCTATATTGGTGGTACGCCATTATAAGTAACCAAAAAAATCTCGGTTTTTGTAGGTTATGCAAAGGTTTTGGGGCTGACAGCTAGTGTTGCGTTGCCCCTCCTGAGAGTAATGGAAGTTGAGTATCCCTCCTCTTGGTTTTGATATATTGGTGGTACGGGTCTGACATGCAATTAGTAGAGATTCCTCGTTTACAGGATTAGATGAAACTCATTAGGAGACTCTGGAGTGGGACGTACAGAAAATGATTAAGCTTGTGTTTATGGTCAATAGGGAGAGGCTTTCAAACTGTAATAACTTGCTAAAGATAGGAAATGAAGAATGGGTGTAAATGACGAAACAGCTTATTTTAACACTAGGGGCTCTATTCCCTAGTGAACGATAACGGTAGCATTCGGATGAGTAAGTGACAGCGTTAATGCTAGGATAAGTGACTTTGACACATGCCCTCATATTACCTTCCTGACGCTAAACCTGTAAGAAATCACTTAGCGCATCGGTGATTGCGTTAGCTTCCGCGAGCTTATTGTACTTTGTGCATCCTACACTTATCATGAGGAGCGCAATCAGTAATTAGCTTTTCAAGTAAGGTATTACAAAGTGCTAACGCTAATTACCGCAGGAACGCGCACGCTAAAATTATAGCTACTCCTAAAAGCTGGTGCTAAATGAGTCTGCTTTTGCCAACCCATTTAACACCCCTAAACCCCCCCAATAAATCCAATATTCCAATATTCACCTCTCATTCTGTGGTGAGAATGGAGGCCCCATCTGCTGCTTCTTGTCCCTGGGAGCAGAGTGAGACTGGGAACAAATAGTTCCCAGTCTTCCTCCGTGATCACTCCAATGCTGCACGATCTCGCGGGATTGATATCGCGCAGGGCTCAGGGGCCTGGAAGCACAAACCTCCATAGGGTCCTATGGACTCCAGGAGGTGATTCTTGCAGCGACACAGAAGTGCTACCATCAGTATCCCAGCGGTTAGCGCTGCGTTCCAGGGCAAGGTGCCGAGGTAGCGCCTACTCCGCAATCTCACGCTACAGGGAAACCAGCAGGCGCAGATTTTCACAGTTTGCGTCCCCATTTTGGAGTTAATCAGGGAATAGGGCCCAATCTATGGGCTCTATTACATTCTTTGCGCAAAAAAGCTCGTTAATTTGTGCGCGAAGCGTTAAACATTAACGCGCATAAATTAACGCCGGTATTACAATCCGTGCGCATTTTTTCATCCATCAAAAAATAACGCGAGTAAAAAAGACGTGCAAAAACGCGCGCACATTAACGTTGCACGCAGCATCGGTGTGCAGACTGTTTTTTTTACAAGATTCAGCCAATCAGGATTAAGAACCACAATTGTCTCCCTATCTGCGTATATATGCTGCAGCAATAATAAATGCACACGCACAACTTCTATATTTTATTGTTTGGGTATGTGTAGAATGTGTAACTATACGTTGCTGTGTATTTTTTTGTATTTGAGTTCGTCCAGGTCGTTCAGATTTGCCGTTAACACCAGCTTTTCACGTTAAAATTATGCGCGCAAATGTTGTCCGTTAAATTTGCGCATAGATTGCAATACCATCCGCGTACCAGCGCACAAACACATTCGCGCTCACAATGTTAAGTATAGGAAGCGCGCAGTACAGTACGCTCACAAAGGGTTCGCGCAGGGTCACCTGCGTTAGACGTTAACGTGAATTTTTTGCGCGGATGTTGTAATACGACGTTCAGCGCAAAGGGTTCTGCCCCTCGCGTTAATGCGTTTTTGCGCACGAGTTAAGATTTGCGTTGGGAATGTAATAAACCCCAATGTGTTTAGGTAAAGTTGAAACGCTACTAGAATACCTCCTCAATTTCCTGATGTAAAGTGGATACTAGTATTCCATGCTGTAAACTCCTGTCTCTTCTCAGAAATAAGTGATATGTTAATTGTAATGTGGAAAATGTTTAGAAAAGTACTTCAGCTTTCCGCTAGTGCTTTGTTTATGCCAACAAATGCTGGATTCATCAGTGGCTTATGCAAATGCAGACGGCAAAGCCTGTACAAACTTACCACTAATCATCATTTCACTGGATTATGCTAACTCCCAAATAATTATCAACAGTCAGCAGAAAATAAATTCAATATGTATTTTTCTCTTAAAGCGCGCTTGTCCTTGACATGGGAATATCCATCTTATAAATGTTAACTAATGAACTCCTCTGCCTCTATTTCACAATGTTCAGCATGATATGTATTTATACACTGCCTGGCCAAAAAATGACACCACCTGGATTTAACTAACCCATAGGTGTGAGCCTTCCATTGGGTAATTACTGCAGTGTTTAATATGTTTCAGCATAAAACGAGGTCATGTGACTCCCTGAATGTACTGAATGAGCAGGTTTTGCCATCAATGGGTTTTTTCTCGCCTGACGGCACAGCGGGCATATTCCAAGATGGCAATGCCAGGATTCATTGGGCTCGAATTGTGCAAGAGTGGTTCAGGGAGCATGAGACATCATTTTCACACATGGATTGACCACCTCACAGTCCAGACCTTAACCCCATTGAGAATCTTTGGGATAATGTGCTGGAGAAGACTTTACGCATCGTCCAACTCTCCCATCATTAACACAAGATCTTGGCCACAATTAATGCCACTCTGGATGGAAATAAATGTTGTGACATTGCATGAGTTTATCGAAACGATACCACGGTGAATGCGTGCCGGAATCACAGCCGATGGCGAACAAACCAAATATTAGAGGGTGTTTTTTTTTTCTCGGTCAGACAGTGTGATAGATTTATAAAGCTATATACTAGTATAAACATGGAGTAGGGGATAAACCCTTAGGTCATCCAGGGACAAAGGCTACTGGTAAATAAATGAGTGTTTCTATCTGTAGACCAAGTTCCCTTTACTGCTAGAAAAATCATAACTTGCTTCATCGACCTCAGGAGTAACATTACTTTAGCTTCATTGCTCCTTCATCGCCACTATCTCCTGTCATCGAAGGGCCTTAAAATTAAGCCGTCTGGCACTTTTTTAAAAATATTGTATTAAATCCTGAGGTTTATTTATGGGATATGATAAATACAGAATTAGACTGAAATGTAAATATTTAAAACCTGTTCATTTTTCACATATAGTCTGTATTTCCATCAGGGTCGTGGTGTGTGCAAGGATGAAAGCATTTGCATTCAGCACATTTCCCTAATGATGCCATAATTAATTAAGGGAAGGATGTAAGAATCAGTTTGTTAACATTTTTAAACATAATCCACGCAGACTGAATCAATGGATTCATTGAATATCTCTCCAAATGCTATTTAAGTAAAAAAAAAAGGCCTGTACGGTATCCGTATATGGGGCTTAACCCACCAAAAATAAAATACAAACAGCAAAATAGCCAGATATTAGTCCGGCATAATTAGGATACCAGAACACAGGGATTTTAATAATACATACCAATTATGAAAAAACAATTTTTATTGATACCAGACAAAAAAGGGAACATACAGGGTTATTCAAAGAGATTTGAAAAGTCACCACACGTTCGGTGACTTTCCTTCCCCGCACTTCAGGGCAATTCGGCGATCCTAGTTCGCCGACCCTGCGGTGTATTCAGTAAGCACCGCAGGGCCCCCATAGTGCAGGGAAAAGCCGCCGCAAACACACGGAACAATCACCGCAAACCCGCCAAACAGTCACCGAAATCCAGAGAAACAGCTGGATTAACCCCGCCGAACACACCAGAGAAACCTGACTAGCCGCAGATCACAGCGCAGAGCAGCCGCCAGAAAAAGCCGACACGCAGACGAATGAGGTGGAAAAAACCCAAAAACAGTACGCTTGAAAGTTTGAAAATTGAAACGCTGCTTGCATAGAAACTACTGAACGAAAATGTCTGAAATTTACATATAAGATCCCATGAATGTTAATAAAAAGGGCTGTTACAGAAAAAAGAAAAAAACATTTTAAAAAAAATCCCGCAAAAAATGCCTAAAAGATCCTAAAAAAAATCTATGAATAAAGAAACTTTTTAATGCAGTAAATAAACGGTTTATTAGATATTGAATTAAAACTAGAATATAAATTTTTTTATTTTGTTTTATATTTAAGATTTTTATTTTGCAAATAAGAAAAAGGTCACATTTCGACCAGCAAGGTTGGCCTCGCAGGGCCAGAGAGCATATACTTATCAAACATGTAAGACATAAGGAGGGGGGAGGGAAATCACAAAAAAGCTCTGAAAAACATTAAAAAGCTGGGGGGGGGGCAATAAAAGTCAGCAGGTACCTTTCAGAAAAAATAAAAAAAGTCAGCTTGTACTTAGTGTAAATTAGTATGACAAATAAAAATAAAAAGTCAGCTGTATTCATAGAAGAAACATTTACAGCTTAGGGGAGCTCAGCATTAGAGGGTAGGCTGAGCATAAGGTACCGCAAACGATTCAGCCAGTGTCCAGCCTCATACTGGGTCTCCATACGTCTCCCAGTGAACAAATCTCGGCCAGGATACAAGGAACACCCAACCGCCACGCCGCTCCGGGGCACGATCTAGCCACGCCACGAGGCCAAGGCCTACACCGCCTCCCCATAGTGCAGGGCCCATCAGTCCCGGTCGGCGCCTGCAAATCGACCCTCGAAGAAAGCTCCACGGTTGTCATCAGCTCTGTTACTGGTTCTTCCGTCGCATCAGCATGTCTCCTGCGAATGACATCCAGCCGAGCAGTCATCTCCAAGCACGGTGATTCCCCACCAGGCACCGGGTCAGAAACACCAGGATCAGCCTCCTGCAATGCACCTTCAGCTGTGGGAAATCCAGCCGTTCCACCTTCAGGTAAGTCAGCTCCCGGCTCCGATCTGTTCAGGGCCACCATGTCTCCGTCACCTCTCAGCACCATCATCAGCTGGTTCCAAGTGCCTCTCAAAATCGGGCTCCCCTCATCCCCCGGAAGCTGCTCCAAACAGGCCAACATACGTGTGAGCGCGGCCTCCAAGCCTCCGAGGGGGGGGAGAGTCAGTGGTCGCCACTCCACCCGCTTCTCCGTTGTCTCCGCCGCATTGGCATCAACATCGGCCAGTGGATGGGGGCCCTCCATCCACCCGAAACAGGCAGAATGGCCACACAAGCAAGGGATGTCTGCAGGAAGAGGCACCAGGAATAAAGCACCAAACGGAGACAAAAGGTAGGCCCCAAAATGGACGACGGCAGCTCTCCCGCCAGGAGACAACAACAACTCCCCTGTCTCAGCACACAGCTCCGGAGGGGGGTCAAATAGGCTCCGGAGCACTCCTTCCAATGACCGGTGTATCAGGGACTCCAACGAGGGTAAAATATGAGGCAATTCTTGCAAAAAAGCCCCCTTTTGCAGCATAAACGAACGGAGCTCAGCTAAAACACATCTGCTCCCATCCACATCCGGCCACACCCCCCAAAACTGGAATATTTTTAACATTGAAGCCTATGGGATTCTCCTGAATAAACCTGCCGAATGAAACCACTGAACAGCAGGGCATTTCAGCAACTTTTCCCTGCTGTTCGGTGTTCTCTGAATAGATTAACCATTGCTTCTCTATGGGGGAGTTCACTGCCCTCGAACAGGCACCATTTGTGCAGGCAATTTGCCAAAATTTGGCGAACTGTCTGCTCTCTGAATAGCCGAATAGCCAGGAAATGTAGCCGTACGCTGAATTTCAGTGTCCAGTTACATTTCGGGGCCAGATCGGCTCTCTTTGAATAACCCTGATAGTGTACCGACATTTCGGTGCTCTCTAGTTTCCCGCACTTTGGGGAATCAAATTCCCTGACCCTGCGGTGAATTCAGCAATCACTGCAGTGTCCCCGAAGTGCAGGGAAAAGCCGCTGCAAAACCGCTGATTTTAAAAAAGTAAACGCTGCAAAACTGCTGAAATTATTGGATCTGATAATTTTGGGTGCCGGCGGCTTATCGCATCGGATCCGATTCGATTTTTTTCATAATTGAGATGTATTATTAAAATTACTGTACTCTGATATCCTAATTATGCCATAGTAATGTCTGCCTATTTTGTCCTTCTTTTGGATTTGTTGAGCATACTGTCGCGGGCTCAAACCCTCACTCATATCATTCTATATATCTTTGGCCAGAAAAGTCTATTAAGAAAATGTCATGGAGAGCAGAAATAAAAAAACATTTTGCTTTTAGTAAGATAATTGTGTATGAATGTACTAAAAGAGACCTCAAGGTACATCATTTGGAAACAATAGTCAACATCGCCTGATATTTCCAGGTCTGTTATTTTGATTTTGACCCAATTCGTATGTACAACTTTTTTCTAAATTTATTTATTTATTTTTATTTATTTATAAAGGATTTTACCAGGAAAGATACATTGAGATTTCTCACGTTTTCAAGTATGTCCTGGGTTCAAGAACTTGGTTACAGAAATACAAAGTAGTAAAATACAAGAAATTAACACAAAACAAATATACAGATTAACAGAAAATAAAATATGTAGGAAATATAGTCATTATGTTACATGTTTACAGGTGCATTCCGAATTGAGGTATGTTAATAGGGAGCTCTTAAGGGACTTTAGACTGGGGGAAGATTTGATGGCATCTAGGAGTTTATTCCATAATTGTGGTGCTCTGTAGGAAAATGAGCATCGAGACACTTTCTTTTTGTATTGTGGTATTGCAAGTAAGGTGCCAGTCCTGGATCGGAGGTTATAGGATGAGGGAACTTCTGAGGGAAGCAGCCTATTCAGGTAGGGTGGTAGCTTCCTAGAAAAGCTCTTAAACACCAGGTTGGAAAGGTGAAGGGTGCGTCTAGATTCCAGCGACGGCCAGTTTAATTCTTTTAACATGTCACAATGGTGGGTCATGTAGTTACATTGTAGCACAAAGCGGCAGAATGAGTTATACAATGTAGTAAGTTTCTGAAGGTGCGTTTGCGGGGCGGCTGAATACACTACATCTCCGTATTCAATAGCTGGCATAAGCATTTGTTGTACAATCTGCTTTCTTACCGCGGGGCTCAGGCAGGATTTGTTTCTGTACAGGGCACCTAGTTTGGGGTAAATTTTAGATGAAAGTTTTTCGATGTGGGGGCCAAAGGATAGATTTGGGTCTAACCACATACCTAGATATTTGAGAGAAGTGACTGTGGTCAGCGTGCAATTTGATTTTGTTCTGACACATAGATGGGGTGTTTGCAATTTGTGTAGTTTAGGTGCTGTTCCAAAGAGCATTGCAACAGTTTTGTCAGCATTTAGAAAAAGTTTGTTATCTTTGATCCACTTTTCTACCTCTGTGAATTGGTCTTGCAGCACGGCCTCCAGCTGTGGGAGATCTGGTTTGCTGGTATAGATTACAGTGTCGTCTGCGCACATGTGTACAGTTGAGGCTTTGCAGACATTGGGCAGATCATTTCTGAATATTGTAAATAGTAGGGGGCCGAGTATCGAGCCTTGGGGTACACCGCACGTGACTGGGAGGGGGAGGGAAGTGCTGTCAGAAATGGACACATATTGTGACCGATCAGACACATATGATTGAAACCAGGTTAGCGTGCGATCACCAATACCAGAGTTTTTAAGTTTTTGTAATAAGATGCCATGGTCTACGGTGTCAAAGGCCTTGGCAAAATCAAGGAAGATGGCTCCAGTTAGGTTTCCTTGTTCCATGCCAACCTGGATATCATTGGAAACTTTTAAAAGGGCAGTTGTGGTTGAATGATTTGGACGGAAGCCAAATTGATCTGGGGTTAAATAGTTCCAATACTGATAGTAATCGCGTAATTGAGTGTAAACACAATTTTCCAGGATTTTTGACACTACAGGAAGCAATGATATTGGACGGTAGTTGAATACCAAAGTATTGTTTCCACTTTTGTGGATAGGTACCACTTTCGCAGTCTTCCAGAGTTTGGGTATATATCCAGTCACCAGTGATTCATTGATTAGGGTTGCGACAGGTTTTGCAATTGCCGGTGCGCTGATTTTCAGCAGCATTGCTGGGATTTGGTCAGGTCCTGACTGGTGTTTCATTTTTTGGTTACCGAGAAGTTTAGTACTGGCACTGACAGGCACGGTCTAAAACTGAATTTCCCTTTGATACAGGGTTTTTGCACAGTTGGAAGGATCTGACTTGTGTGCTGCTTTTCTGAATGTGTTTCAATTGCTAGCTTAGCAATCAGGGTGTTGCATCCAACGAAATAGTTATTGAAGGCATTTGCTACATCTAGGGGGTGTTGCAGGGTTTTGTTGTTTACTTTGACAGCAGCTGGTTGGGAGTGGACAGGGGGCGATTGTATGTTATTTATGATTTTCCAAAAATTTCTCGGGTTTGATATGTTATTGTTTAGATTTTCATTGAAGTATTGGGCTTTGGCCATTTTTGTTTGCTTTGTGCATGCATTCTGCCATTTTCGGTATTCACAGTGATTGTTCATGGTTCCAGTACTCTTGAAATTTGACAAGAGTGAATCTCTAAGCTGGTACATGTGTGTGAGGTCAGCTGTAACCCAGGGGAGATGTGCCCCTTTGACTCGCACTTTACGCAGCGGGGCAAGGGCATGCCAGACTTGCAGGAGCTCTGACTGAAAGAATTCAATTGCACAGTCCAGGTCTGGGATTAGGTTTAGCCTGTACCATGTGAGCCATTTGAGATCATTTAGGAAGGATTCAAGATTCAATTTCTTGAAGGACCTGGTGATTATTACCTTTGGGGAGATTTTGTGGCCTTTATTTTGCGCACACAGTACACTAGACAGTGATCGCTGAAGCTATTAGCGAGAACGCCTGCCTCCTGTATTCTATCAGGACATGAGGAGAGAATCCATTCCAGCAAGGTATGGTTAAGGCTTTTCATATTAATGCGAGTGGGGGAGGAGATTAATTGTGTTAACTGGAAAGCCTTAAACTGGGAACAGTGTTTATTGTTTTTAGGATTCAGCCAGTCAACATTAAAATCGCCGAGGACCAGCAGTTCACTTTTTTGGTTTTGAGCTACCAAATTACTAAGGATTTGGGTTATGTCAGAAAGGGAGTGCACTGGGGATCTCGGTGGGCGATAGAATCCGGCAACAATAATTGGTTTACTGAAAGGGATCTCAATAATACCAGAAAGGAAATCAAAAGTGGATGGGGAGCTAGAGTTTAGCAGAGGGGTGAACTTTGTGGACTCGTCAACATAAATAACAATTCCTCCTCCTCTCTTTGCTCTGTCCTTTCTATAACATGAATACCCTTGTATAGATATGGCAGAGTCTGGTACTTTAGGGGTTAGCCATGATTCTGTCAGCACAATGACTTTAGGTTTGTAATGGAGGCACCAAGCTTTAAGCTCATCCAGTTTAGGGAGTAAACTGCGGATGTTACAGTGCACAAAGGAGAGGCCTTTTTTAGTGGGGAGACTAAACGTGGTGTCATCTGTTGGACCAGGGTTGGATTCAATGTCATTTGCCAGGGCAAGCAGCAGAATAAATAGGAATTTGGACACAATTTTCTTTTTGGAGAATTGTGATTGTGTAAAGACTAAAGAGCCCTTTGTAAAAGTAAGTAAATACATAAATAAATATATTCCCAATTGGTCACCCACACTATAAAGCTTATTTTCAGGTATTCAATCATCTCTTTCCTTGTTACGTCACAGTAAATTCAGGATTTATCATGTATTTTTGCTAAAATTGACATATATTCATAAAAATAATAAATTTGAGTGACTGTTTGTCTTATGTGTGAGATGATAAGCACTGTGGGGGACAGAAACCTTCGTCAGTTCCCACACTACTTTTTTTTTTTTGGACTTGATCCCTGCTGAATAGTATGCTTCTTCTTAAAGTGACACTCTAGACACTGTGACCAGTCAGTGCAGATTGAATGGTCCCAGTGCCCAGAGCATGCTACCCTCTCCCTACAGGAAGGTCTTCAAGATCTAATTCAGTCCTTCAAGTGCGAGGGAACACCTCTGATCAGGCATTTGTGGAATTGGTGTCATGCCAGCTCCTAAAGCCTTACCTGTGGTTGCTGGGATCCCAGGTCCTTGTACCTCTTCCCGTTGTCATTCTGGATGTTGGTCCATTGGGATGACTATTGCTATTGTTGTTATGAGCTATGTTTTCCACCACGTGTATTTAAACCTTCTCAGCATCTGACTTCAGTTAGTAGCACCAACCAATAGTTGCTAACCCACGGGTATTTACCTCTGGTTTCTCCTTTGTCTCAATGCCCTGTCGTGGTTCTAACTGCCCCTCAGCCCACTGTAGTTTTTCTATTATCCTTACCGTGTACCAGACTTTGGCTGGCTCTCTGACTCCAATGTTTCTCCTGTCCTGGACCTCGGCTCTGTCTCAACAATATTGTGTACTTCTGTAATCCAGACCACGGCTTGTGTGACTATCCTGCTATCTTTTGGATCACCAGCATGAGCAAAGGAAAGGATAGGACTTTTTATTGCATTATTCTCCTTCACAATAAATTCCCTATTCTTTAGTAAAAAAGTACAAAATAAAAAAGGCATAAAAAATATATTGGGCATGTTGACATTTCCGATGTTCCAGACGGACGCTCTTCAGACTCGGTCTGAAACAAGTTTTTGTAGCTGATTTTTTAATGACTTTTTCCTATGACTAATCCTTTTTAGTCATTCTTTATATTTTACTGGTACCAAAGCAGTGTATGATGTCACTTTCTATATAAACTGCATCCAACTGCAGACCTTTATATCATAAACAGGGAACAAATAGACTGTCTGTGTATGTTGTAGAGCAGCACAATGACACAGAATCAAATTGTGTCTTTGTGTTCCGCATCGAACATTACAAACATTTTGACATGAATTGTTCAATCTACATATTTAGAAATAACTGCAAATCGTGCATATTTCAGGTAGCTTGGTCAAGGTATGTTATTAGAGGTATATAATGTATAAAGCAGCGAATGCCACCAAAAAATGTGTCCAATCGCACAGCCGCATCTAGAAAAACAATCATTATCAAACACACTGGAATTGCACATAACTTTAATATTTTATGTAGTACTTTTTCTCCATTGTGCACTAGGGATGTGCGTTTCGGGTTTCGGAATTTCGGAATTTTCACGAAATTTCCCGATTTGTGCATTCGGATTCGACTGATTTTCCGGAAATTTTCAGATCCGAAAACGATTTTCGAATGGACTAGAAATGTGTAAAATCGAAAATCATTTTCATTCCATTCGGAATTTCGGCTCCATACCTGATTTCGGTTGCATTTCAGTATTTTCGGACAACGTATTTTTTGGTTATATCGCTGATTCTGTAATTTTGTATCATTCCCATCTCAATGTATCCTTCTTGTAAAGCCAGAGAAGTCTCAATGTATCCTTCTTGTAAAGCCAGAGAAATCTCAATGTATCCTTCCTGGAAAACCAGAGAAATCTCAATGTATCCTTCTTGTAAAACCAGATAAATCTCAATGTATCCTTCTTGTAAAACCAGATAAATCTCAATGTATCCTTCCTGGAAAACCAGAGAAATCTCAATGTATCCTTCTTGTAAAACCAGAGAAATCTCAATGTATCCTTCCTGGAAAACCAGAGAAATCTCAATCAGGGTTATTCAGAGAGCGTGAAAAGCAGGAGAATGACTGGAGAATGAAAAATTCTAGGTCAAAATAGCCAAACCAGAAAAATTCTCCCTTTCATCTCACTTTCCAAATCGGCTATTTAGACCTAGAATTTTTCATTCTCCAGTCATTCTCCTGCTTTTCACACTCTCTGAATAACCCTGAATGTATCCTTCTTGTAAAACATGAGAAATCTCAATGTATCCTTCCTGGAAAACCAGAGAAATCTCAATGTATCCTTCCCGGGAAACCAGAGAAATCTCAATGTATCCTTCTTGTAAAACATGAAAAATCTCAATGGCAGAATTATCGTATCGACAGAATTATTGTATCGACAGAAATATCGGATCCGAAAAACCATTAGTTTACGTCAAAACGAATAGACACTTTGAAACGAGGAGAACAGACGTTCCGAAAAACACAAAAAGTTCCAAAATTACGAAAAAAATAGATACGAAAACGAAACGAAAACGAAACGAACCAAAACGGAAATCGGCCGAAACAAGCCGAAACGAACATTTACAAAATCCGAACGAACCGAATTGAACCGAAAAAAAATCGGTTCACAAGTCTATTGTGCGCACAAACATGTCTTCTCTTTTCATGGTATTTATGACCATAAACCTCTCCCTTCCTTCAGACAATCGTTAAAATCCTTGAAGTTCATTAACCCCGTTCTTCACCTCCTACGTGTAAAGCACCATTAAAAAAGCTGTATATGGATAAATACACAACAGATAAGCCAAATGGAGTTTGGGTTCATTGGGACCAGAAACTACATCAGCGTTCAATTCACCTTAGATGTTCTATCTGTCGATCGATCTGTCTGTCTATATATCTTTTATCATTTTATAAACTGTCAACAGTTTCTTTAGTGCTTTATGATAAGGATTGGGTAAGTAAGCTAAAAAAAACACAAACAGACTGTAAGGTTCCTCGCTGTCACGTGCGTGAAAAGGGCAAAACTGGTGCTGCCACATGAAAAGTGCTGCCTTATTGAACTTTCCTGTGAGCTCAATCCACCAGCATCAGCAAGTGTGATAATCAGGCCCTGCATTCTCTACTTAACCCCTTCGCTGCAGATGACGTGTGGGGAACGTCCTCATTGACTCCCGCTATATGTGGAGAACGTTCCCCACACGTCACTCGCAAGTGGGAGCCCCGGCGGCTAGGGAGTCATGGAGGTTGTCATTTGAAAGGCCTGAGCATGGCCAGGTTCAAAGTAAAAAAAATAAATAATAAAAAATATAATAAATAAATAAGACACCATGTATTTTTTTGGTGTGTTGTTTTTATTAATGCAGCAATATTGTTCACATTTCAATTGTAATATGAACAATGTTGCTGCACTAATGATTTTTTTCTATGGGGTGCGTTTGCTAAAAATCATGTAATTCCCCCAAAATAGTGTAACGAGTCCCCATTTCTAATTTTTGTACAAACGCACCCCGTAGAAAATATAACAGCAAATGCTCATGTGATAAAATGTGGAAAAAAACACTTTACACGCTGTAGATGATTAAAAAAACATCTGTATTAACCCCGCCGAAGACGCCGGAGAAACCCAAGCAGCCGCCGATCACAGCGCCGAGCAGCCGCCGGAAAAAGCCGACACCGCAGACGAATGGAGTGAAAAAAAAACCAGTACGCTTGAATGTTTGAAAAGTAAAACGCTGTTTGCGAAGAAACTACAGAATGAAAATGTCTGAAATTTACATATAAGATCCAATGATTGATAATAAAAAGGGCTGTTACAGAAAAAAGAAAAAAATTTACTATTAAAAAAAAAACGGAAAAAAAATTTGCAAAACAAATCCAGAAAAATGCCTAAGAAAAGTACCTTTCGGCCACAATGCGGATCTCTTTGAATAACCCTGATAGTCGAGATTGAAGTGTTGAGGGCCCTGCTAAGGCTAGGGTCAGACTAACGCATTTTTCGCGTTGTCCATGAAAAAGTGCGTTCGAACGAATGGACGCATTTTTTCACGGAATACGCGATAGCGGTCATACGATGCGCATTTTCGTCCGTGATTTTGTACGGATAATCAATAAAACTCTTTTTGCGTCTGGACGTTATGTTGGCGGACATTAGCAGCGTCTGACATCTCCTTATCACACACACACGCCGCTATGCGGACGCAGCGCACTCTGTACGTCAGTAGTAGCGGTTTGACGTTCTAGAAAAATGCGTTCGTTTGCCACTTGCGTTGCGCGGACGGACTTTCGTGCGGCCGTACTTCGTGTGTTCCCCGGCATTGGACGTCATTTGCTGCTAGCACGGCCGTGATTTCGTGTGGTTAAACGCACGTTAAAACTGCTTTCGTCTGACCTTAGCCTAAGATGAATTCGTAGGAATCTATCCATCAATCTGTCTGTCTATATCCGTCTATCGATCTACTGTGTCTATTATCTTTGTCTATTAATATTTTATATACAGGGCTATTCAGAGAAAGGCGAAAACAAGGAGAATTGGCAGGAGAAAAGAACAATCTAGACCAAATAGCTGATTTGGAAAGTGAGATAAATGGGAGAATTTTTCTGGTTTGGCTATTTTGACCTAGAATTTAAAATTTCTCCTAAGGTTCTTCATAGTTCCTCCTTTCTTTGAATAGACCTGAATGTGTCAATGGTTTAAGTGCTTTATAATAAGGATTGCGGAATTTAAGTTAAAAAAAAATCACAAATAGACATTGGAACCAGAGACAAGAGGTTGAGGGCCCTGCTTGGACGAGCATGCAGTCTAGGAGTTGGGGGGGGGGAATCTATCTATTGTATCTATTATCTGTATTTCTGTCTACTGTATCTACTGTATATGTGTATCTTTTATAGACGCCTCTGTCTATTCATCCTCTCCATCTATATGTAAATGTATATTTATTTATTTTTTTATCTGCAAAGGGCCCTATTACGTTCTTCGCGCACAATTGCGCGCGCGCGCAAAAACGCATTAACGTGAGGGGCAAAACCCTTTGCGCTGAACGTCGTATTAAGGCGTTCGAGCACAAAATGCGCGTTAACGTCTAACGCGAGTGACCCTGCGCGAACCCTTTGCGAGCGCAATTTAGTGCGCGCATCCTATACTTAACCCAGGACATACTTGAAAACGAGCGAAATCTCAATGCATCCTTCCTGGTAAAATACTTTATCAAATAAATAAATAAACATTGTGAGGACAAATGTGTTTGTGCGCTGGTGCACGCATGGTATTACAATCTTAGCGCAAAATGTAACAGACAACGTTTGCGCGCATAATTTTAACGTCTTTGAAAAGCTAGTGGTAACGGCAAATTGTAACAACCTGACCGTACCAAACTGCGGATTCACAACGGAGAACGTCAATGCGCACTTTTTTTTTTACTAGATCCGTCAAAAATGACGGCCACTACCTTGTCTTCCGTCAGAACTTACGTCAGTTGTGCGCAGTCCGCACAAAATGACGGACTTGCGTTAAAAATTACATTGCGCTCACTGATTTCTGCGCGCAATTTTTGCGCGTCGGTTTTACGAGCGCAATTTTCCGACGGATGAAAAAATGCGCGAGGAAAATGTAATACCAGCGGTGATTTTCGTGCGTTAACGTTTAACGCTTCGCGAAAAAAAAAACACGCGTTTAGCGTGCGTTTTTCCGTTAAAAATGTAGTAGGGCCCAAAGTATTTTACCAGGAAGGATACATTGAGATTTCTCTCATTTTCAAGTATGTCCTGGGACATATATTTAATAGCTATATAACGACTACACTTCCTATCAGTCCAGCTGCCTGTCTGTCCATCTTTCACACAGTGTGGATATATAGAATGGAATTTTACCCAGCTTATATTTATATATCTTATTCATGATCATGGTTCCTTCCACAGCAGTAACACATGCTGTTAGTCATTGTAAACCGACAGCCGTATAGGGAACAGGGAGGAGGGGCTGTTTTTTTTTTTTTTTTACAATGGAAGCATCTGCCACACAGGGACATGTACAAGTCGGCTCAGTGACAGAACACGGTGGTGGGGTGGGGTGGGGAGATGTACTCATAATTTTATATTTGTCATATTTCCCAAGCCAATCTGTTCTCTCTCTCCTCTACGCGTCCCATAAAATCTATAAATCCTCTATTTAGGGATTCTTGCTTCGCAGATTTTATCAGCTGACCAAAGAGTAGTGTCTTCCCATTTGTTAGTTGACGGCGGAAAGAAAATCTGTGGCAGCAAGATGGATTTTCCTGTGACAGTGATGAGCTGAAAGATGCGACGCGCTCTCTCGTTGGCCGAGGCACCATATCTTTGGGCAACAAGCCTAGCTTGTGCAGATAGCATCACTGTTAGAGAGCAGATATGAGGTACTCCAGAATGCAGATTTGCTGAAGCTTCCCACTGGGATAACGTTTTTTTTACATGCGTTTTATATGACAGTCACAAAAAAAAATAAATGGGTTTTGGATACTGTATCAGGATCCTAAATACAATCTCTAGTGGTTTCTGGGAATAGAAGATGATGTTGTCTGCGAGCAGTGAGATATTTCAGTCCCTTTGCCACCAGGTAAGGCCTGATCGTATTATTTTCTATTATTTTGGGATAATTGAGTAATTCCTTTCACATCAGAAGGACCTGTGTTCTATTACCCTGACACGTATCCATTAAATTATAATCGCACCTGTGGCTGCAGATATTGTATCCAGACCATGTTTGTTATGAAAATAAATATTTAGGATTATTATTTTATAAAAAAACACAAGAATAAGATCATTTTAAAAAGTAGATTTCCTTTTTTGAAATCAAAACATTTCTTTAGCTTCTGTGGAATGCACTCTACAATCATAATAAGTTGATTCCAGGAAATGGACAAGATCTTTATATATATTATAATTGTGAACGATTCAGTAAGATCGATGTATAGGAGTATAAAAAGTCTGTATTTCATGCTACTTTACCTTGGAAACCATTCTTGTTATGAGTTGCAACGCATTATATATTTCTACCTTTTTTTGTTCTGTGTTCACCTTATTTTTGTGAAAGTAGAATGTGTGTCCTGTGGCCAAATATCGGGGGCAAAAGGGTCTCAAGTACAGTGTTTGCTTGCACACTTGTTAGAGTTCTATACACAGACATTGCATTACATCAGTATCTTTTAATTCCATGTTTACATACATGTTCACTGATCCTGAAATAGTTAAGTTTTTCACATCGTATGTAAATACACTCTGCCATTGTTGATCTCTTTTGGGGGATATTGACATTTCAGTTTAAGCACTGGATAGATTTCATCACCATGAAATTCCGTGAATTATTCTGCTCTGCATCGCTGTGGGATGTCGAGTTACTGGCTACAATCTTTCACAACACAACAAACAAACGGCCATGATGGTCCTTTGTAAACTGGCACATATACGTACGGTTGGCAGACTTAACCTTAAATCTAAAGCGATTGCTGTAAACCTCGGTCTGGACGAGCAGTCAGAGAATAAATCCCTTTTGCAATTTTATTTTGATACACAATAGTTGGGACTATGATCACCTAACTTCTCTCTATTGTTTTTTTCTTTCTTTGCATAGTGAACCCCCCATTATTATTTTGACTGTTTCCATTTTGAAGTAATATATATATATACTGTATATATTTAGGCCTGAATGTTTCAGATGGCAAGGGGGGGGCTCTTAAAGACAAAGTATGTTATGGTGTCACAGCTAACATCATTGCAAAATAAACATATGCAACAATAATAATCTGTTTCAGCTTATTCTTTCTGTAGCTAATGTCGATCAACTGTAAAAAGTGTGCGTTAATCTGTTTTAAAACATATATTTTTATATTTTCACATATATTCTGTGTTTATAAACCCTTGATTGTTTCAGCTTATTCTTTCTGTAGCTAATGTCGATCAACTGTAAAAAGTGTGCGTTAATCTGTTTTAAAACATATATTTTTATATTTTCACATATATTCTGTGTTTATAAACTCTTGATTGAGTTAAATCTTGTGGTGTAAAGGCTTAAAATAGTTCTTTGTTGTAAGCAAGATTATTTATACATTTGTAAACAGTCTTACTTTAACAGTGATAGACACCAATCATCTGTAAAGTCTTCAACCCCTCCCCCCAACTATATTTCCAAGCATCATGTATCCTTCCTGATGACATGTATGACACTTTAGAAAAGAAGAGGAGTCAAGAGGATTTGTTGGCTGATATAGGGCATGTGATTGATATTTGATAAATGTATGTGAGCCCAGAGGAAAAAGCTACAATCTACTTTTCTGGGAACTCATAGGTTGCTACAGAATCTCTGTCGACGCTAGATTGTAATTGTGTGTTTATTATTGTAGAAGCCATTCCCAAATGTGAAGGTCACCTTCAGATAAAACGATGATTGGTCAGTCCAAGGATATATTTAATATCCTAAATTGCATTTGTTATGTTTTAGTGTTTAGAATGCTGAGGTCCCAGATTCTAAAATTTACACTTGTTTATGGAAAACCAATCTACTGCAATTTCCCAGATGACATTCGTCTGAAAGTTTTGGAATTTAGCTTTCTATTGAGGCTTCTCAATTATGCAGGGTTTAATCTCAAGAAGAACCACTAAATTAGAACAGGTTGTATACCCCGAAGACCTGCAGCCAAATTTTCAACTTTCAGCTTCCTGAATAAATTCTCATGGTTTAATGAAAGGCAGTGTTCTACGGAAAACTGGAAATGCACCAAGTCAAAGTAATTACTTTTTCTTAACTCTGTTTCTGTTAAATTCTTTATGGTTAACTCGGCTATACGGATGATCGTGGACGGCAATATTAGGCGGGAAGGAAATTATTATTATAGAAAGTGACGTCAATCAAATCTACTGAAATAAGTTTTTTTTATCACATTAAAGAAAGTAATAAAATAGAAATATTTTAAATAAATTGTAGTTATGAGTAACATTCTTATGATCTTTATATATATTTTTGTTAGGACATAAAGTGATGAGTATCCTGAAAAATCATAATCTGAATCCAGTTTATATAGGGCCAGTAACTCTAAAGTTTGCTGTACAATGTCTTGAAATTGGAAAGAAAATAGAAAGTGTCTTTTAAGGGGATGGAGAATTCAGGCACAATGTATTTGAGTAATTGTTTATATGTAAGGGACTTAATCATGATACAGTAGACTGATATTTTACTTAAACTCATAAATCATCATTTAAGCCTTGATTCTGTTAAATAATCACTTTAAAAATCCATGTTCAGCAAATACTTAATAGATTGTCTTTTGGGATTTGTCAGTAAATGTACTAATGATGGCCACTTTCAGTGTTAGAATGTGGACATTGGCGTCATGCCTTTCTCCTGCAGGTTTAAAAAAAATGCAGGAAAAGGACTTGATTGAGGTTGTGCATGGTGCACATAAGAGCACCTACCACTGTCTAGGGTGACTTAGTCCAATCACATGGGATGTTATTTTCCCTGCCTTGCTTTAGTGTTGCTCCATCCACCAGGCCACAAGAGGAAGGGCAGCAGCTCCAGTGAGCTCAGAAGAGCAAAGTGCTGAGTCAGCCTAGACACTGCATGAAGAGCTCTCCCTCCGTCTGCAGCCCAGAGGGGCCACCTCTTCCCGTTACAGTAATCTCTGCATTTAGAGCAGGGGCAGATCCAGACACAGGTTTGGGGGGTGGGGCACTCTACCAGTTTTGGGTAGGAGCTGTACCGGCTGGGTGGAGTAGAGATAACATCACTGCTCTGCATGGAGAGAGCCTGTGGAGACATGGGTTTGATCCCAGCGAGCACCTCTCCAGTAAGTGTCCTTGGGCAAGACACCTAACGGTACATACTCACCACCCAGGACATACTTAATAACAAGAGAAATCTCAATGTATCCTTCCTGGTAAAATCTCTCTCTCAAAAAAAAGAGCTGGTGTTGGGTTCGCAGTGACAGGTAGTGTCGAGCCTAATAGCAGGCGGTGCTTTTCACATTCATACTCTCCAGAACATTGCCGCATGGGGTCTTTCCTTATGCGGCTCAGGTGAGACAAGAATGACACTGCACAGCAATGCTCTGCATTCTGACACATGCTCTGTCTGTCACTGAGAATCAAACACCACCAGCAGTAACCATACACCCACTGACACCAATACATACTGGGTTATTCAAAGAGCTCCGAATTGCTGGAGAAAGGTAACTGAACGCTGAAATTCAGCGTTCGGTTACCTTTCCTGGCCATTCGGCTATTCAGAGAGCAGGCAGTACGCCAAATCCTGGCGAATTGCCTGCACATATGGTGTCTGTTCGAGGGCAGTGAAAATCCCATAGAGAAGCAATGCTTCATCTATTCAGAGAGCAAAACCCAGCAGTGAAAAGTTTCCGAATTGCCCTGCTGTTCAGTGGTTTCATTCGACAGGTTTATTCAGGCGAATCCCATAGGCGTCAATGTTAAAAATATTCCCGTTTTAATTCAATATCTAATAAACCATTGATTATAATATTATGCAGTATAAAGTCTCTTTATTTTTAGATTTTTTAGGACCTTTGAGGCATTTTTTGGGATTTTTTTGCAAACTTTTTCTGTTTTTTTTTAAATCGTTCTTTATTTTTTCTGTAACAGCCCTTTTTATTATCATTCATTGGATCTTATATGTAAATTTCAGACATTTTCGCTCTGTAGTTTGTTTGCAAACAGCGTTTCACTTTTCAAACATTCAAGCGTACTGTTTTTTTTATTCTCTTCACTAGGGATGAGCTGTTCGGTTCGATCGGTTTGGAGTTCGATTCGAACATTGCCGGTTCGCATGTTCGCGAACTACGAACATTTCTGCGTGTACACCGCATGTTCGCCCACAAAGCACCACAATGGACCACAATGCACTTTTCCACTGGCCTGAAGTTTGTAATTGGCTACAGCCTTGCACCTGACCACAGGCCAGGTGCAAGGCAGGTGCAAGACTATGCCAATCACGGCTCAGAGTCCTGATTGGGCAAATTTTGCCCAATCATGGGCTCACAGAGCTAAGCCCCGCAGCACACTATATAAGGCTTCACACAGCCTTCAGCACGTGTTTTTTGTGAGGAGATTGTTGTGTTAGTGTGTGTTCTCACTGCCAGTCTGCCACCAGCAATTTTGGGGGTCAGTCATTTATACAAACTATCTGGGAATTGTTCTAATCTTTGTGTTCTCACTGCCACCAACTATTTTGGGGGTCTCATTTCTACAAAATATCTGGGAATTGTTCTAATCTTTGTGTTCTCAATGCCAACAACTATTTTGGGGGTCTCATCTCTACAAAATATATGGGAATTGTTCTAATCTTTGTGTTCTCAATGCCAACAACTATTTTGGGGGTCAGTCATTTATACAAAATATCTGGGAATTGTTCTAATCTTTGTGTTCTCACTGCTACCAGCAATTTTGGGGGTCAGTCATTTATACAAAATATCTGGGAATTGTTCTAATCTTTGTGTTCTTACTGCCACCAACTATTTTGGGGGTCTCATTTCTACAAAATATCTGGGAATTGTTCTAATCTTTGTGTTCTTACTGCCACCAACTACTTTGGGGGTCTCATTTCTACAAAATATCTGGGAATTGTTCTAATCTTTGTGTTCTCACTGCCACCAACTACTTTGGGGGTCTCATTTCTACAAAATATCTGGGAATTGTTCTAATCTTTGTGTTCTCACTGCCACCAGCAATTGTGGGGGTTTCATTTCTACAAAATATCTGGGAATTGTTCTAATCTTTGTGTTCTTACTGCCACCAGCAATTTTGGGGGTTTCATGTCTACAAAATATCTGGGAATTGTTCTAATCTGTGTGTTCTCACTGCCACCCATCAGGGGGTCTCACTGATTTATAGGAGGTTTCTTGGAATTGTAATCTATGTCTTCTCACTGCCAGCTATCAGGGGGTCCCACATACTTCTAGCAGATTTCTGTGAATTGTAATCTGTATCTTGTCACTGTTGCCAGCTATCAGGGGGTCCTATCAGGGGGTCTCACTGACCTGTAGGGGGTTTCTGGGAATTGTAATTTGTGTCTTCTCACTTCCACCCATCAGGGGGTCTCACTGACTTTAGGAGGTTTCTGGGAATTGTAATTTGTGTCTTGTCACTGTTGCCAGCTATCAGGGTGTCTCACTGAGTTATACCAGAGTTCTGGAAATCTTTAATCTTTATACCAGAGTTGAAGCAGAGTTCTGCAGCATTTCTCCAATTTTTATAACAGAGTTGAATCAGAGTTCTGTATATCTTTAATCTATATATCACTCACCATGTCAGAAAGACCAAAAAGGACAGGCAGACGCTCCCAGACACAGATAAGAGGGCAAGCAGCCTCTGTGTCGGGAGGCTGTGCCTCTGGTCGTGGTGGACGTGGTGCATCCTCTGCAGGGGCACGCTTGTCCTTTCTAACTGGTGCTGGCCATCTTAAGCAGCAGCAACATACAGAGGATTTGGTGGATTGGCTAACCAGGCCATCCTCATCCTCCGAGTCCTCTGCCAGCCAGGCTTGTAGTGCTTTACAGTCCACCTCAGCTGCCAAAGCATCTAATACAGCCTCCATGTCCATAGCTACTCCTGCCGCAGCCTCACTAACACACACGGAGGAGTCAGCTGAATTGTTTGACTACAATGACAGTGACATGCTGCGAGAGGATGCACAGCAACTACAGTGCTCTGATTCAATCTCTGAGGTTGAGGAAGGGAGTACAATCAACCTAGAGGAAGGTGGTGCCAGTGATAACACACAAATAACTGGCACTCATGTTGCCCCAGCAGCTGCAGCATACTGTCAAGTTGGCTCCAGTGACGAGGAGATAGGGGGTGATGGCAATGATGATGAGGTCACTGACTCCACCTGGGTGCCTGATCGAACAGAGGAGTCAAGTGAGGAGGAGGAGGAGGCACAAAAAACACGAGGCACAACGTCCTCTATGACCAACCGTAGCACTAGCCAGTCCAAGTCATCAGATGTCAGAGCTGCTCAAGTGCAGAGCGCTGTTGTCTCAAAGCACACATCCAGGAACTCTGCTGTCTGGGAGTTCTTTAAAAAATGTGCAGCAGACCACACTGTTGCTATTTGTAATCTGTGTCAGATGAGGCTCAAGCAAGGGAAAGACACCAGATGCTTGGGTACCACGTGCTTGAGGCGACATATGACCACCTGCCACGCATCCCGTTGGTGCAAAACTTTGCGTAGGTCCTCCTCACCTGTCTCTACCCCCTCTATATGTCCTGCCATGTCATTGACTCCAACCTCCACTGACAGGGATGATGCTACAGTAATGGATGTACCAGGTCCTTCCTCACAATGTGACAGCATCCAATCAGCTGAAGATTTACACAGTCAGATTACATTGCCCCAGCTGCTGCAGCGTAAGAAAATATATAGTCCCGACCATCCCCAAGCACAGCGTCTAAATGACAGCTTAGCAAAATTACTCACATTGCAGCTGCTGCCTTTCCAGCTGGTGGACTCTGCTCCCTTCCGTGAATTTGCTGAATGTGCTGTACCATAGTGGCAGGTTCCAAAACGCCATTACTTTTCACAGAAGGCCATTCCAGCACTATACCAGCACGTGGAACACAATGTTATCGAGTCATTGGGAAAGGCAGTCAGCAGCAAGGTGCATGTGACTTTAGACATGTGGTCCAGCAAGCATGGACAGGGCCGTTACATTTCCTTCATGGCACACTGGGTAACTCTGATTGCAACTGGGAGGGATCCAAGACGGGGCTCTGTGCTGGAGCTTGTTCATCCACCACGCCTCCAGAAAGCTCCCTCTTCCTCCTCCTCCTCCTCTGTCTCTGGCGAAGTGGCAGTTAAACCAACGCATGACAGGGGCTACACAATGGTTCAAGCAAAAAATGCCATTCTGTGCTTGAGCTGGTTTGTTTAGGGGACAGGAGCCATACCGGGCCAGAAATTCTGTCAGCTCTGCATGGGCAGGTGCAGAGATGGTTAACACCACGCCAGCTTGAGCTGTGAATGGTCGTCTGTGATAATGGCAGCAACCTTCTTTCCGCCCTACGCCTGGGTAATTTGACACATGTACCATGCCTAGCACACGTCCTAAATCTGGTGGTACAGCGTTTCCTAACCAGGTTCCCAGGGCTGGCAGAGCTTCTCAGCCAGGCCAGAAAAGTCTGCAGCCACTTCAGACGGTCATTCCCAGCAAGTGTTCACCTGGCAGAAATTCAAAGAGAATTCCACCTTCCCACAAACCGTCTGATCTGTGACATGCCCACCAGGTGGAACTCGACATTAGCAATGCTGCAGCGTCTGCACAAGCAGCAGAGGGCCATCAATGAGTACCTGTGTGAGTATGGCACAAGGACAGGTTCAGGTCAACTTGTTTCCCCCTGCAGTGGCTGATGATCAAGGATGCATGCACTGTACTGTCACCATTTGAGGAGGCAACGAGGATGGTGAGCACAGTGCATGCATCAGTGACACAATTCCTTTAGTGTTCCTGCTGGAGCGCACTCTGCAGGGAATTATAGATGTGGCACTAGAGGCAGAGCAGAGGGAGGAAGAGGAGGCCTTCCCTAGCTCTCAAGGCCCCAGTCTTTCCACAGACAGCATTCCTGCAGGTCCTCCTCAGATCAGACAGGAGGAGGATGAGGAGGAATATTTAAGTAGTTGGGGCATTGAAGGTGGAGATTCTTCAAGGGAGGGTTTTGTGTGCCCAGAAACCCAAGGACTAGTACGTGGCTGGGAGGAGAAAGTGCACGATGGGGTCATCCTCATTGACCAGGAAGACTCGGAAGCTAATGCCACCTCCAACCTACGCTGCATGGTCTCCCATATCGTGCAAAGCCTGGTAAAGGACCCCAGGATTCGTGCTATCAAGGAGAGGGATCATTACTGATTGGCAAGCCTTCTTGATCCACGATAAAAGGGTAAAGTTGCAGAGCTCATCCTACCCGCACAGAGTGAGCACAGGATGAAAAAACTTGAGGACGCTCTAAAGCGACACTTGTGTAACACCTTTCCAGGCACTGGTAGGTTACCAAGTGATGACACAGGTGCTTCTGAGGCTGCGGATGATCAGAGGAAGAGCAGTGAAGTCCGGGGCCGCTTGACTTATGCCTTTAATTTTTTTAGTCCACGACGCCCAGGGATGTCAAATGTAGGCAACCATTGCCAGCGTCTTCACCATATGGTGCAGGACTACCTAGGGGCAAGGGCAGACCTGGATACCTTTACAGCAGATGATCCACTGGCTTACTGGGTGTTGAGATTGGATTACTGGCCAGAATTTAGCCAATATGCTAAGCAGCTACTAGGTTGCCCCACATCTAGCGTGCTTTCTGAAAGGACGTTCAGTGCCGCTGGAGGTTTTGTCACAGACAAAAGAGTGCGTCTGTCCACCGACTCTGTAGACCGGCTGACATTTATAAAAATGAATCAGTCCTGGATCAGCAGTTATCAATCCCCTGATGCTGATGTAACAGAATAGATCGGGGATCTCTTCTGCATTCACAAAACCTCCACCACTGCACTCTTCCACAATACCACAAAAGGGTTACGGTGTGAAGGCACTTGCTGCCACCAAAGGCACAATATTTGGCTGCACTGACGCCTTTGCCAGATTCATATCTGTTTAATATAGGACCGCATGGTCCAACCCTGCACTCTTCCACAATACCACAGAGGGGTTACTTACGGTGTGAAGGCACTTGCTGCCACAAAAGGCACAATATTTGAGTGCACTGACGCCTTTACCAGAATAATATCTTTTTGATATAGGACCGCATGGTCCAACCCGGCACTCTTCCACGATACCACAAATGGGTTATGGTGTGAAGGCACTTGCTGCCACCAAAGGCACATTATTTGGGTGCACTGACGCCTGTACCAGATTCATATCATTTTAATATTGGACCGCAGGGTCCAACCCTGCACTCTTCCACAATACCACAGAAGGGTTACGGTGTAACGGGACTGTTGCCGACACTAAAGGCCCAATTTTAAAACACCTATTGTTACTTTCATCCAACGCCTGCATAAGTTTCACCATAATTTAGCCAAAAAAATCACTAAACTTGTTATGCGTGTCCTAAAAGGTCTCCTCTTTTAATACAGACTGCCGCCCCAAGCAGTTGTTTATGAATAGATTAAAGGAAAAACCGTTTACCGTCATTTGAAACGTCATTTTTTTGTTTTTAAATGTTTCTATACATCCTACAAATCCGCCACTTCACGGGCAGATTATGGGGACCTTCTAGGCACGATATTTGAAGGAATTTTTTCTTTTTATTTTTAACCCTTTTATCATGGCAAACTCTATGTTCCTTTAAAACTTTTTTTAAAAACTTTTTGTCCTTGTTTCCTGTCCCCCAGGGCACTACCCGGACCCCCATACACCTTTTATGGAAAATATCTTGCATATATGCCCTCTTGCAGGGCACTCTAAAAACCGAACTTTTGAGTCCCATTGACTTGCATTGAGTTTGGTTCGTGTACGAACTCGAACTTTTGAAATTGTTCGACTTCGAATGCGAACCGAACACGGGGGTGTTCGGCTCATCCCTACTCTTCACCTCCTTCGGCTGCGGTGTCGGGTTTTCCCGGAGGCTGTGCTGCGTGTTTTCGGCTCCTGCTCGGGTTTCTCTGGCGTCTTCGGCGGGTTAACTCAGATGTTTTTGCGGGTTTTGGTGTGCGTTCACCCTCATTTTGCGGTGAGTTTTCGGTGGATTTGCGGTGACTTTTCCCTGCATTATGGCGGCCCTGTGGTGCTTGCTGAATACACCGCAGGGTCACCGAAATGGGATCGCCAAATCACACCGATTTGAAGAGAACGAAAGAAGTCACCGAACGTGCGGTGAATTTTCGATTCTCTTTGAATAACCCTGATTGTCATATAACTCAGAGATACAAACACATACATACATAGCTATAGATACCTACACACACCAGTTAGGGAAGCTGCTAAAGCCAGGTTCAGAAACTCTTCTATTCCCAGACTATATAGATGGCATCACAAAATATTGGGCTGTTTATGTCAAATTTTTTTAACTAAACTCAAAGCAAGGTATCCTATTTATATTTATATAGGTTACAGACTCATTGCTGGGAGTTTTATTGCTGTACAACTCTGTTATACAACTGCACACCTCGAATATATTGAGGACTTCCTAAAAGGAGGAACATTAGTAAAAGCAAGGGAAAGGGGGATTTGAGACCAAAATAGGGACTGTCGCTATAAAGCAGGGACGTTTGGGAGATATGCACCCAGCTACACGCTCATACAGAGCCTATACAGACATTCAATCAAAAGACACATACACATACATATAGCTATATACACACCATATATACACCAGATACACAGATGCACGCACAGGCTTGGACATAGAATATACACGCTATAGAGATTTATATATTTTAAGAGTATCCAGGAAATAGCCTTGTCAAGTGAACTCCAGAGGTTTGATACAGAGAAGTTAACCCTTTTTCTTCTGAGCCATTCCCATCATGCATTTTCTAAGGAAATACACAATTTTAAACAAATTTAGAGAAAAAATACACTAGGGTCTATTCACTAAAAGGTGAAACTCTGGAGAACCTTTGGAGAAGTGAAAATTCTAGGTCAAGATAGCCGATTTGGAAAGTGAGATAAATGGGAGAATTTTTCTGGTTTGGCTATTCGTGACCTAGAATTTTCACTTCTCCAAAAATTCTCCAGAGTTTCACCTCTTAGTGAATAGACCCCATTGTTTTCTCTTTCCTTTCATTTTTACTCTGTACATTGGCCTCTCCAATGATACCCCAATGGTCTATGTAGGATGTGTGGAACTGGAGATACATAGTTTCAAACATCCAAAGAACTCATGTATGACCTTTAATCAGGGCCGGTGCAACCCAGTAGGCGACTTAGGCGTCCGCCTAAGGGCACCATTTGTGACAGGGCGGCATTCCAGCACCCTAATTAGGCCAGCGCTACACTCCTGCCATGTGTGCAGCTCCAGTCATTCAACCACACAGCACTGAGTGAGCGCCAGCCTGCTCATACAGCAGACACTCGCAGCAGCCTCCTCCCCTCTATCCCTCCCTCCCTCTTAGTGGTGACACTCACATGTTGCACCGCCCTTAGACTCCCTCGTGCAGATGCTTGGATCTGGGCCACCTGTAGTCTGGACCAATTACTGAATGAAGGGAGGGGACACAGGGCAAAAATCACGCCTTCCATCTGCACAGAGCTGGCCCTGCACGTGACACCTCCCATCTTGCTCCTCCCCACCCTCCTGCAGAGCTTCCAGTTCCCTCGCGGCGCCATGTGGAAGGAGAGAGACAGCAGGGCAGCCAGTGCAGCAACAGTGGACATCTTGTCAGTAAAAGTTTTTCTCAGAATTAGGGTGGCTCCACCCACCCACCAGGCTGCTTGTGGGAGGTAAAAATCAGACTGCTTAGTCTGGTTGCTCACCTCCCCATGGACAGCTCTCTCCCTCAGACCTGCCTGGACACAGCAAGAGGGGACAGAGTGTGAGGGGGCACACACACACACAACAGAGAGAGAGGGGGCACAGGAAGAGGAGCAGCTAGAGAGGGGACACACAGTGTGGGGGCACAGAGTGGACACAGAGAGGGGGAGACAGATTGGACAGAGAGAGAGGACACACAGTGGGGGCACAGAGAGGGTGAGGGGGCATGGGGTGTGGGGGCACAGAAAGCGAAGCACCTTGAGAGGGGGACAGAGTGTTGGGGCACAGAAAGAGGAGCACCTAGAGAGGGACACAGAGTGTGGGAGGCACAAAGAAAGGGATGGCACAGAGTGTGGGGACACAGAGAGGGGGAGACAAAGGGGACAGAGAGAAAGAGGACAGAGAGGGTGGGGGCATAGAGAGAGGAGCACGTAGAGAGGGGCACAGAGTGTGGGGGCACAGAGTGGGCGAGACGGGACAGAGAGAGAGTACACAGAGGGTGAGGGGGCACAGAAAAAGGAGCACCTAGAGAGGGAGAGGGGCACAGAGTGTGGGGCACAGAAAGAGGAGCACCTATAGAGGAGAGTCTGCGGCACAGAGTGGACACAGAGGGAGGGGGCACAGAGAGAAAGAGGGGGCACAGCGAACGAGAGGGGGCACAGAAAGAGGAGCACCTAGAGAGTGGACACAGAGAGAGGGGATAAAACATTTTGCACTGGCCCTGCTCACACACACTCACTTCACTGCCAGGTTGCTCAAACACACTCCTATGCCACAGACAATTCCACAGTGTCACAGACATATATGCATATGACTATGCAGAGCTAAATGTGTGTTGTAGTGTGCGAGATGGTACACACTCAGTACCATCTTGAACACTTCAACACACATGTAGCTCTGCACACAGACATATGCATATACAGTATGTTTGAGACAAAGGTCATATATCATCTTATTGGAAGAGAGGGCGGCAAAATGCATCTTCGCCTATGCGCCCTAAAATCCTTGCACCGCCCTGCCTTTAATGGGACTGCCGTTCGGGGTGGGTGTGGATGTGCCCCCTCTCTGGATCCACCAGTGAATTAGAGTTGCACTGGGGAAAGTATTTCATGGTGTGTGTGTGTGTGTGTGTGTGTGTAAAGGGATTTTTTATAGTCTTTATGCTTGTAGGGTTGGGGTATCTGATTCTCTGTGTACGAAGGTATCTGGATATGTGAGTGTCAGTGTGTGTAAAGGGGTTTTTAATAGTCTTTATGCATGTGGGGATGGGGTATCCGATTCTCTGTGTACGAAGGTATCTGGATATGTGAGTGTCAGTGTGTGTAAAGGGGTTTTTAATAGTCTTTATGCATGTGGGGATGGGGTATCCGATTCTCTATGTAGGAAGGTATCAGTGTCTTTTTGTGTCTGTATTCTTCTGTTACCTCTTGCAGTGTCTTTGACATTGTATCTGTGTATCTACATGTGTCCTTGCATCCTTTTTGCATCTTTGTCGGGATCTTTTTCAAAGTCCTTGCATCTTGTTGAGCTCTTTGTCAGTTTCTCTGTGTGTCTGCCTTTCTCTGTGTGAGACACTGACAAATTGGTACTGGGAAGCACCCAAAAATTCCTTGTAGTCTAGAGCAGTGGTTGCAAACCCTTGTCCTCTAGTACCCTTAACAGGTCAGATTTTCCAAGTCACCCCGGGGAAATGCAGACTGAATCCTGCAATCACTGAGCAGCAAATCATATCACCTGTGCTGTGCTTCACATATCCTGCAAACCTGACCTGATAGGGGGACCTGACAACCGCGGTTGGGAACCATTGCATGAAGACTTGAAATTTTACAAAAATATTATGTTAGATAGTTTCATGTTTTGTAACAATATTCTTTCTAAACCTTAAAATCATATGCATATTAAACATAAACAATACAACAAATCGGAACCTAAAGTAATATTTCCCTAGCAATATATATACATAAGCTCAAGCAGCAAAAAGGCACAGTTAAATAAAAAGCTATTCATGAGATACAGTATGTTGTACTTCATTCCTTAAACACTTTGGTAAAGTCTATTTAATATTACATTCAGCATCCTTGAACAGACTCATCATAGTAACAATAATTATGATAAACTGTATTTGTTGCTTAATTAAAATATCTAGTGAAATACTGTGTGCTGTTACACTTCCTTGAGACTTTAAACTGATCTGGTAGGGCACTAAACCAGAAGATTTTTTTTCTGTGCACTACAGTGTGTACATTTTATAAGAGACCACTTTGAAACAACAACTTGAGAGGACTCCATAGATTGGCATGATGGGCACTTGCCCGTTCTCTTTGCTCTCATGCATTTTACTTCTTATTTGGAAGTAGTTAGGGTTTTCCATAGATTCTTTTTTTTTTCCATGTAAAAAAGTTTTTATTGGTGCATATACAAATATCAAGTAACAATGAACATCACAACACACAAGGCAAGACTGGAAGACAAGGGCAAAGGTAGCAGAGTAACGATGAGCAATGCACACGCATCATGGAGAAGCCGTGGAGAAGGAGTATAACACCCTTTCAATAGGTGACATAACACAACAGTAAAAGCAAGATAAAATTAAACAATAAAACACACCAGTAATAAGTGAGTTGACATGGCAAGCACACTTCAGCGGTTAGATGGAAGACCATGAGGACATATATGTCTACCAACCCTCGCACATATCTAGAAAAGTAGACAGGGATTCAGTCATTCAAGGTTATTCAGAGAAAGGTGAAACTCTGGAGAACTTTTGGAGAAGTGAAAATTCTAGGTCAAAATAGCTGATTGGAAAGTGAGATAAATGGGAGAGTTTTTCTGGTTTGGCTATTTGACCTAGAATTTTTACTTCTCCAAAAGTTCTCTAGAGTTTCACCTTTCTCTGAATAACTCTGATTGTGTGAACATGTTCTTGTATTTCTGCACTCCTCCAGTTTAAGTAACTCTCTCGGATAGTAGGCGGTGTGGGAGAACACCAGTTTTGGGCAATAACAGATTTAGCCACCGGTAGTATGATAGATATCATCCTTCAGGGAAAAACTGGGACCAAAGTGGGAAGGAAGTTTAATAGGTACATCTCCAGTACTGAATGAGCAATCAACGGAGTGCCAGTTGCAACTGGTATATATGATTAAACACTATACATGTCCATCAGTGTTTCTTCTGAATTCTCCCAGAATCCACTCTTTACAGTGTGTAAACATCTCTACAAAAGAGGAAAAAAAACACAAATAGCGCAATATGTATATTCAGATGTGTAGAAGGAATAGGAAACAGTTATCCAACTCACATATATCTGAGCCTAACCTAGGCTCTAGGATGAATTTATGCGTTTATGGGTCTTTGGTTGTGTTCAGGTGCCCATAGACCTCTGATATACTTGTTATCTTCAGTCGATTTTCCCCTGCAGTGAATAACAAATAATACCGAAGCACTCCCCTAGTGCAACACCGTTAAAGAGTAGTGGAAGTGGATATGTACAGTGGCAAGAAAAAGTATGTGAACCCTTTGGGATTACGTGGAGTTTTGCATGAATTGGTCATAAAATGTGCTCCGATCTTCATCTAAGTCACAACAATTTGAAAAACACAGTCTGCTTAAAATAATACAACACAAACATTATATGTTTTCATGTGTTTATGAAGTAATGCAACAAAAGAATGGCTTCAACAAAACAAAATACGCCTTCTGGAGTGGCCCAGTCAGAGTCCTGACCTCAACCCGATTGAAATGCTGTGGCATGACCTTAAGAGAGCGATTCACATCAGACATCCCAAGAATATTGCTACACTGAAACAGTTTTGTGAAGAGGAGTGGTCCAAAATTACTCCAGATCGTTGTGCAGGTCTGATCTGCAACTACAGGAAACGTTTGGTTGAGGTTATTGCTGCCAAAGGAGGGTCAACCAGTTATTAAGTCCAAAGGTTCACATACTTTTTCCACCCTTCACTGTGAATGTTTACATGTTCTGTTCAATAAAAACATGAAAACATATAATGTTTGTGTTGTATTATTTTAAGCAGACTGTGTTTTTCAAATTGTTGTGACTTAGATGAAGATCAGAGCACATTTTATGACCAATTCATGCAAAACGCCACATAATCCCAAAGGGTTCACATACTTTTTCTTGCCACTGTATAAATGTCACACTCACATGTTAATGAGCCGCACTTGGCTCCAAGATGGCGCATAAGAATTGTAAGGCAATTCCGAAAACCTTCTTTAGAAATATGTACCAGGAAGCAGCAGTAATATAAAATAAATTTAATACATAATTAAAATAATATTACCAGAACGCGTTTCGCTCCTCAGAGCTTCTTCAGCTGGTATCACTAGTCTTGTGTCTGCTGCTCCCTTTATATAATGTTTAAAATGTCCCAACAAATCATTCATGAATTAATTAACATCAGGTTAAAATCATTAAAACAACTGAAACCACATGTAAAACCGATAATTACTCCGCCATCTCAACGCATCTCCAGTACTGGCCCAGCGCCGGGCACTGCCAGAAGACATGGAGAAGTGTCCCTCTGTCCCCCAGAGAGCACCAGCAGACAGCAGAGTCCAAATGCCCCAGGAATGTAGGTCAATCTGGATGGGTTGAGAGATACCATCTGTACATCAATTTAAGGTGCAATTCCCTAAGGTTAGTACTTCTAGAAAGTTTGTAGGAAGCATAATATCAATCCACTATGGGGAAAAATTATTAATCAGTTTTAATAAAGGTTTGGACCTCTGTGCAATATGTGCTCACTGCCTCGCAAGGCACAACTAGGGATACAATGCTCATTGGTATTGCTCTAGCTTGGAGGTTGAAGAGGCTTGTCTTGCATTGCTGATAGGAACTGTATTTCTGGATGGGATCAGACCTTTATGCATTTGGTCTCCGCTTCCTACACCAGCTAAAACTCTTTGATACCAGAGCATGGAGGCACAGAAGGAGCAAGCTGCAAAGTTCTTCCAAACTGCTTTCCTTTCTCAATATCATCACAAATTTTGTTTTGGCCTCTTTACATTAACTTACCTTAGAACCCGAAATATCAGGGCAGAGAATGAGCTCCTATTTTGTATGTGTTCCCAAGCGGGAATTTACCATTATTTTTAATGTTTAATTATCTAGGCAATCAAAACAAAAATCAATTGAATGTCTTCAAGTAGCAATTTTGTCATCATCTGTGTTTTCTTGTTTTTGTTTTCTCTTGTATACATGTTTAGATCTTTTAATGATAGTTAATGTAACAGGAATAAGTGATGTAATTAAATATGCAGAGTTCTAACTGTAGAAAGATAACATGCATAGACCACACATTGCGAACAATGCCAAAATCAGCTAGAGTATTTATTTTACAGATCACTAGCTGAATTAAAATGGCAATATTATTGTTTTTCTATTTTACATCTGATTTAATTAAACATGTGTTTGCTAATTCAAACCGTGTAAGATTGTTTCTGTCAATAAAGAATAAGAGATAAACACAAGCTATTTGTCCATTTCTTTGAGTACATGATAAATTGTTTACAATTCAAACGTTTTAATTCAGGGTTTATCCCCATCTTGACCGGGCGATTTTGCCATTTTCAGTCCGAAAGTGCTCCACTGCTGTTGTTACATTTCTTCGCTGTTTGTGTTTAGGTCTGATTTTCCTCTTACTCGTTTATGGAACCCACATATATTATATACTGTTTTTCTCGCCATTAAATGGAATTTCTAGACTTGTGCACCGATTTCTTTTTCGGTTTGGCTCATTTCGGCCGATTTCTGTTTCGGTTCGTTTCGGCTCGGTTTTCGTATCGACTTTTTTTTCGGAATATCGGTAATTTTCGTGTTTTCGGCTCTGCTCGTTTTTCGTTTCGACTTTTTTTTCATGATTTCAGAAATTTTCGTGTTTTTCAGAACGTCTGTTCTCCTCGTTTCAAAGTGTCTATTCGTTTTGATGCGCCAGATATGCCTCAACTGCTGCTCCTCCCGTGTCTTTAGGTCAGACCAGCACTTTCGGAGCTGGTCCTTAGACCGGTCCTGGCCAAAATTTGCAAGGAGGGTAGCGCGGGCATTATCAAGGATGCGGTCCTTCCTCACATTATTTTTCCTGCTGTAAGGGCCCTTACGGCAGTCGTAGTCTGACTTTTCAAATATGCCGACCAGCTCCACCATCTCCTCAAAACTCATGTTGCTGGCCTGCTTCTCTCTGGGGTGGAAGGGGATGATAAAGCCAATCGGGAGTCCTCTCTTTCAGGCTGAGCCATGATGGGATGGCAAGAAATAAAGCTTGGCCTGTGTTAAAAATCGAAAATATCGCCAAGGATTCGTAAAGTTTACGACAAGGACAGGCCGTAATGGAGACGGACATCGGCACACATGCGCGACCTGCGGACGAACCAGATTCGAAAATGATGACGATCCGAAATGAAATTTCTAAAATAACGTTTAATCGTTAAGTCTATAAGCTACATTTCAATCCAATGAATTCCAATGAACCCCCTATCTCCTGATCCGTGGCAGCTAGGGGTTAACATTTGGTATAGTTGGATCGGCCAGAGCATGGCCTTTCCAATGATACCAAGCATGACCATGTTACGTTAAAAGAAAAAATTATAAAAAATAAAAATATAATGAAAAATATTTAAAAAATAAAATAAAATAAGAAAATAGTTATTTTTTTTGTTTTTGTTTTGTTAATGCAGCAATATTGTTCCCATTTACAGAATCAGCGATATAACAGAAAAATATGATGTCCGAAATTACCGAAATGGAACTGAAATCAGGAACGGTGCTGAAATCACGAATGGAACGAAAATGAATTTCGATTTTACACATTTCTAGTCCATCTTCACGCAAACGTTAACGCTCACTTGTGTGAGCAGTAACGTTTGCTGCGGTGTTTACCGCATATTACAATCCAAACGCAAACGGGTTAAAAGACCCATTTGCGTTTGGTACCTTGCGCATTTCAGCGCGAGGTTTCTGTACTTTGTGCCCCCTATGCTTAACATGGGGAGCGCAAAGTGTTAATCAGCGCTGGATTACAGTCCCAGCGCTGATTAACGCCTGGCTCTGGTCAGCAAAAAGTTAACCAGAGCCAGGACTTGGTGTTAACGGATTCCGCTTCTGCAGAATCCCTTAACACCTGCCTAAAAAAATCTGATACTCACCTCCTGTCCCGCGGCGAGGACCGCTGCTCCAACTGCCTCCTCCATCCGGTGGGAGCAGGGAAAGACTGGGGGAAAAAGTCCCCCCAGTCTCTCCCTGCGTATCACTACGACGACCGGCCGGATTTCGAGAGGCGAGATCCGGCTGGTCATGTGACCGGCAGGGGGAAACTCAATGGAGTCCTTTGGACTTCATTGAGTGGATGCTCGTGGCTGCGCACACTCACAGTACTGCCGCGAGCATCCAGGATTTTAACGGGCGATAACAATGCAGGCAGCATTTTTTGCGCCTGCATTGTTTGTAATCTAGCGTTAAAAAACAGGCGTAAGGGGGAAAACTGCGGGCACAGTTTTTCCTCCCTTGTGTCCGTGTTTTAACACGAAGATTGTAATAGAGTCCGAATTGTTTAATGGCTTCTCATTGCAGGGAATCCTATATCATTCAGATACTGCGTTTAAACAAGGGTATAATTAGCAACCATAATTGATGCAATTTTTGACATACAGATGATGTAGGTGGCTATGACTTAAATGTAGGTTTATGCCCTTTGTGAAGTCCTTGTAAAGAAACTGCAGCTAACAGGGTTATTTAGAAAGCAACACAATTTCAGTGCTTTCTTCTTCCGAACACTTCGGTGATTCCAGTTTGCCGGCCCTGCGTTGAATTCCGTATTCACCACAGGGTTATTATTATCATTGTAATTATTTATTAAGCGCCAACACATTCCACAGCGCTGTACTCGGTGTAATGGGTAAAGACAGGACAATTCACAAAATACATACAGGAGTCAGGTCAGTATTCCTGCCAGCAGATACATGAGGATATAAGGACCCTATTCCCGTGGGAATTTACAATCTAGATGGTGAGGGGATTAGAAACAGGACGGGGGGGGGGGCTGCAGTGATGAGTTAATGTAGGGAGAGGTGAGGACTGTTTTGGGGTCGTTCGGATGTCTTGTTACGGAGTCAGGTTGTAGGCTTCCCTAAACAGAAGGGTCTTTAGGGAGCGTTTAAATGAAGCCAGATTTGGGGACAGTCTGATATTGCGAGGAAGCGCATTCCATAGGGTCGTTCCATAGGGTTCCCGTAGTACGTCGAACATGGTGCCGCCGAACGGACCAACGATCAGCCCACCGAATGCCGCCAAAGAGCGCCTATAAAAAATAATAAAAATGTCTGTTACAGAATAAAAAAAATGGAAATCAAAAACTTTGCAGAAGAAAAATAAAAAAAATCTAGAAAATAAATAAATAAAAGGACTTTTTGCTGTAACTGGAAAGAATAAGTGGTTGAAAAAACAGGAAAATTGTTTCTTTTACATCGAATCCTATGGAATTCGCTTGTTAAACCTGTCAAACTGAACCACCGAAAATCAGGGCATTTCACTGACATTTCGGTGCAGTTCTGGGTTCTGTGAATAGATTAACCATTACTTCTCTATGGGACGATTTCACTGATGCCGAAGATCACCGAATTGAAGCAAACTGCACCGTATTTGGCGAATTGACAGCTTTCTAAATAGGCGAACTGCCGTGAAATTCACGGTTCGGTGGCAAGTTCGGTGCTTTTGATTTAACCCTTTTAGTGGATATTGCTGTCTCCCTCATCTCTTTAGCGATGCACCTCTCTTCCCAGACAGCTTAGTTAGTTCATCCCAATGTCTAATGCCCACCAAAAGATGAATGCAGAAAATTCAGCTTTCTCCATCTTTCTCAGTGGTTTATGGAAAGCATTCAACAACAATGCTTTAATTGGGCGCACGTTTGAAGGTGCACCACAGGCAATTCAAGCAAACCAAGGCATCGCAACAAGAGACTTTTACAGGGATGTTAATCTCAAGCCCCAAGATGCTTCGATAAACAACTTTTCTTAGAAAAATACTTGACAAAATGGAATAATTTGCATTTGGAACGTCTACTTAATCTAATTAATTCCCAATTAAGCATTAAAGCGAAATCAAGCTGTAATTTGGCCACTCTCCATTCATGTAATTATCTTGGCTTCAGATCTGAATAGAGTCTTTAATTTGGCTTGCATATAAATATTAAAATATAACCATCATCAAAGAAGTATCTAAACGAATGGTGCCTTCAGAAACAAATCTATTTAGATAATATCATTAAAAAATAAGGAAAATAGGGCTTTCGAATGTCTAGCAGTGTGTCGCTGACCCTTCGGCATTTTACTTTAAAAAGTTCTGAAATTATTTCACCCGGATTCCATAAAATTCTTCCAAAACACCGAAACTGTTACATAAATTGAATTCTGGTAAAATTAATGAACATAAAGCAAGGAAGGCTAATAAAAGGACTTTAAAGAAGAGTTTGTTGCAATTGTACAGCACACAAAGAAACAAAATGTAGAAAGAAATAAAATTGGAAACTAATTGACTTCAGCTTTACTTCGCATTTAATCTTAAACCATGTACAGAGCAGCCGGGAGCAAGTTTCAATGCACATCCAAGGATCGCTGATTGCTGGAGCGGAATTAAAAACTTTTTTATAAATTACAGAATGACAAAATTATTGCAGATTGCTTTTTAAATAAAAAAACAAAAACAAAAAACAAGACAAGAGGTACAGCCTTTGGCAAACAGCAAAACAGAAGAGATGCGTTTTACATATTTTGTATGCATTCAAAGATGGTCATGGTCATGCATTCAAACATGGTTAAAGGGCCACTGCCACCAAAATTGAATTGTCCTTATTGTGTTTATTTGATGTTGCTGATATCTTACTTGTGCATTGTTTTTCTCTTGTATATTTAGTTCAGAAAATATTTTACTCTCTATCAGGTCTATTCACCAAAAGGGGAAGTCTGGAGAACTGCTGGGAGAAGTGAACAATCTAGACCAAATAGCCAATTTGGAAAGTGAGATAAATGGGAGACTTTTTCTAGTTTGGCTATTTTGATCTAGAATTTTCACTTCTCCAGCCATTCTCCTGAGTTTTACCTTTAGTGGATAGACCTGTATGTGTCACTGGGTGCATCCATTGTGTGATCTTTTGTGTTGTAAACTGTCCCCATAGTATCTTTACATCACTTGCTCCTCATTGTGTGGTTTTGGCCATAGAATGGAGTCTATAAGTCGATCACTGACTCAAATCATTGTATCATCCCGTAAGACTTTCCTATTTAGGGAAGCCTACCACCTGACTCACTAATACACCTCACTGCCCCAACCAGTCCATCACTGTCACCTTTCAGTCCATCGCTCTCACCCTTCAGTCCATCACTCTCACCCTGCAGTCCATCACTCTCACCTTGCAGTCCATCACTCTCACCTTGCAGTCCATCACTCCCACCTTGCAGTCCATCACTCCCACCTTGCAGTCCATCACTCTTACCTTGCAGTCCATTACTCCCACCTTGCAGTTCTCTCCTCTTGTTTACACCGCCAACCCTTCCTAGATTGTGAGTTCCCACGGCAATAGGGCCCTTGTTTCCTCCTGTACTGGTTTGTCAAATGTTGTTCAATGTATTGTAACCTTGTCTATATTGGGCACATTGTACAACACTGCGGAATATGCTGGCGCTTTATAATTAAATAATAATAATAATAATTGTGTGGGATGTATTCAAAGGATATCACCAGGGGGTAGATTAGAAGTCTTTTAGCTCCCTGTCTTATCTCATTCAGCTACCAGCTCTTATCTTGAGTAACTTGGAGAAAAATACCCTCCTGCCTCCATATGTAAACATTCTCGCCTTCACCTCATTAACTGTTAAATAATGCAGATTGAATAAACAAGCGACACAAAGAAAACTTTTGGTACATGTTGCTCATGGGAAGAATTCACAAAATGGCAACAAGAGATAAAACCTTATTTTATTTTTCCTTTTTGCATGCAATTACTTCAAACAAAGGGAAAAAAACAGCAGCATGTGTTTTATAATGTGGTTTTGTTTGTAATGAACAAGTTATCTAGTTACAGGTTATGTAAGTGGTAGTGTCCCTTTAACAAAATCATATTTCACGTCTCCTTTGATTTCAAACCTCATTGTCTATTTTCTTGTTTTATTATTGCAGAGAAATGATGAGGAGGCAGTGGTAGATCGGGGCGGAACACGCTCCATGCTCAAAACACATTTTGAAAAAGAAGATTTAGAAGGTAAGACAATGGCTGTATTTCTATTCTTCACCATCAAGTCTTGGTAATATTAGAAGGAAAGTGAAGCACATAGCATTGTGTATGTTTGAACTGTTTATATGTAAAATTGGAGTACAGTTTAACAGATTACAGAACAGGAAAGTGTTTTAACTTTTTTGTAGAAAGTAGATTTGATAACAAATTTAGGGCTCCATTCCTGTTAAGGCAGTATGAATTCGAGCTCTGGTTAAGCCACTCGCAAATGCTGAAAGATGAGCTGCTAATCTGTGTTGCAAAGAAAGTCTTGCAGGGTTATTCAAAGAGATCCGAATTGCTGGCGAAAGGTAACCGAACAGTGAAATTCAGTGTACGGTTACCTTTCCTGGCCATTTGGCTATTCAGAGAGCAGGCAGTTCGTCAAATCCTGGCGAATTGCCTGCACATACGGTGCCTGTTCGGTGCCTGTTCGAGGGCAGTGAAATCCCCATAGTGAAACAATGCTTCGGCTATTCAGGGAGCAAAACCCAGCACTGAAAAGTTGCCGCATTGCCCTGCCATTCGGTGGTTTCATGCGGCAGATTTATTCAGGCGAATCCCATAGGCTTCAATGTTAAAAATATTCCCGTTTTAATTTAATATCGAATAAAGTGTTGCTTGTAATATTCTACAGTAAAAAGTCTCCTTATTTATAGCTTTTTTAGGATCTTTTAGACATTTCTTTCTTTTTAAATCGTTGTTTATTTTTTTGTAATAGCCCTTTGTATTATCAGTCATTGGATCATATATGTAAATTTCAGACATTTTCATTCTGTAGTTTCTTTGCAAACAGCGTTTCACTTTTCAAACATTCAAGCGTACTGTTTTGTTTTTTCCACTCCATTCGCCTGCGGTGTCGGGTTTTTCCGGCGGCTGCTTTGCGCTGTGATCGACGGCTGCTCGGGTTTCTCCGGCGTGTTCAGCGGGGTTAATCCAGATGTTTTTGCGGGTTTCGGTGTGCATTCGCCGGCTTTTGCGGTGAGTCTTCGTCGGGTTTGTGGCGGCTTTTCCCTGTACTAGGACGGCCCTGTGGTTCTTGCTGAATACACCGCAGGATCGCCGAAATGGGATCGCCAAATCGCACCGAATTGAAGAGAATGAAAAGTCACCGAACGTGCGGTGACTTTTCGATTCTCTTTGAATAACCCTGATAATGTACTGGTAGTTGGTTAATAACAAGTGATTCCATCTTATTCAAGACGGTGTAGAAGAGGAGGGAGAGATGTACTGCCTTGTTAATGTATTTTTTCCACTCTTAAGTGATTATATAAATGCATATTGCTTACCACTAGCATTTAGGAGCTGCTGGCAGTATTTTTATTTCTGCTATCAGCACCATATGCAGATAAGATGCTCTTTACTCTCTAGCTTTCTCTACATTTGCGCTTTCGATACCAAGTATTTTTTCTCAAACAATAAAATTTAATTCTGTTGTTTATTTTGGCAAAATTAGATTTATTAGACCTGTTAATCTGAACATTTTCTTTAAACGTTGATAATCTGAACATTCTTTAATACAAAGACAGACATTAAATCACATGCAGATAAAGGTTTGTTCATTAATTCTGCTCATCGTTCAGTGATCTAATATGACAAATACAAGTAAGAAGAAGCACAAGGTGTCGAATGCATCTGTTTTGTTATTAATCACAGCATATCAGATATATATGGGGTTATTCAACAAGCGGCGAATTTACCACCGAATTGCAACAGACGGTGAATATCAGTTTGTCTATTCAGAGAGCTGGCAATTCGCCAAATGCTGGTCAAATACAGATTGTTGCAATTCGGTGGTCTTCAGTATGACCGAAATTATCCCATACAGAAGTAATGGTTAATCTATGCACCAAAGTGTCACGGAATTGCCCTGATTTTTGGTGGTTCAGTTCATCAGGTTTAATCCGGCGAATCCTATTGTATTCAATGTTAAAATATATTTTGGTTTTTAATTTTTTCTATTCAACCAATTATTCTTTTCATTTTCAGCAAACCGTCTTTTTATTTATTTATTTATTGGAATTTTTTTGTATTATTTGGACAAAAATTTTGTTTCCCAATTTTTTATTAAGGCGTTTTTTTTAAATTCTGTAACAGGCTTTTTTATTATTTTTCATGCATTTTTATTGTTTTAAACACCTTTTAAAGAATAGCAGAGATCCATTTTTTTTAAAAAAAAAATTTTGAGGTCTTCGGCAGCTCCACTTTCGGTGCACTTTGGGGACCCTGCGGTGAATAATGGATTTACCATTGGGTCAGTGAACTGGAACTGCTGAAGACCACCGAGGTGCGCCGAACGAGAAAGCACCTAAATGTCACTGAAATTTCAGTGCGTTCTGAATAACCCGTTTAATGTCACTTTAACAATACATTGATACTGTGAACTTCATTGTTTTTGTTTTAAATATTGCACTAAAACATGGAAATTACGTGAGCGGTTTTGTCCAGAGCAAAATGGGGCTTTTCTGAAAGCCTGTGGCTCGATCAGTATGAAGCAGCAGGATAATTAGCTTTTTCTTAATATCTGTCACTACGGCCCCCTCCCCCTAATCCCCATCGAAACACACAATGGCCTGCATTTTACATGTCACAGCATTCAGGATTAATCTGGCTACATTAAAAATGTGGGAGCAAAACACACAGAGCGATGCATCAACCATGACACAAAGAAAAGCATTTTGTAAAAATATTTGCTGGCAGTAATTTTTTTATGCAGAAAAAAGGAATTTTCTTAATTTCAGGATTTACACAATAAATGGCACCGGGCAATTGGTAGTATATCAGCTGCATGCCCTCCCCCTGCCCCGATAGCATTAATGTGAAGAAAGAGAGAGTAAATATCACATCCTGGGGCGACAATAGAATTTCTAGTCTGGGATAGCATTAATTTTAAGATATTATTCTTTAATTTTTCAGGATTGCATTAAGAATGCAGAGTTCAGGGCTGCATTCCACACGAGGATCAATGTAACAGTGTCATGCCCCATGATTCAGGGTTTATATGCATATTTTAATGTTATGTGTTGAATCTGCCTTTTGCTGCTTACAGTTATTATTTAATAGCTATTTTGTTCCTGCTGGGTTTCCTTAGCCTTGCTGCATCCAGCTAGCTCCACCCCTGTTTGTCAGTCTAGTTTCTGTGGTAAATTACTGGTCACCTAGCAGCCATTTTAGCTCAATGCTGGACAGAACTAATGTCTTTTCACCTGCATTGCTGTACACTATTACAAAGATTGTCAGTCTGATCATTAAAGTTTTCAACTGGATTCATCTTTCTACGTGTCAGTTTTGCTGAGTTGACACTGTCTGCCGAACTTTCATCGTGAGAGTACTGGTCAAATGCAGACTTAGAGTTAGTCTCAAGCAGCTACGCCTCACAGCTTTGCTAGCAAGGCAGAATAAACAGTGCCCTTGTATGACTGCTGGTGTCTTGAAGTACACATTCCTCAGATGTTGTAACTTCTTTAAACAATGACCACATATACTGTAAGTATAGATCAAAACAAATGAAAAATAAAACAAATCAAATTTGATCAGAAACCGAACAAATCTTGAGTGGTTATTCAATAACTTGCTGCCGAATTGCACCGACCAGTGATTTTCTCCATAAGGTGCAATTTCGTGGCAGCTATCAATTCAGAAAGCTGTCACATCCCCAAATACTGGTAAACTGACAGCGAAATACAGTGCAATTCACTGCAGATTGCCCCAATTTCGGCCGCAGAAAAATTGTCCCATAGAGAAGTATTGGGTAATCTATTCAGAGAATGACGAACTGCACCGAAATGTCAGTGGTTCAGTTCAACAGTTTTAAACAAGCGAATCCCGTAGGATTCAAATTTAAAAAATATTATCGTTTTTATTTTTATTTTTCAACGTTTATTATTTCCAGTTTCAGCAAACCATCTTTTTATTTATTGGAACACCTTTATGTATTTTTTATATTTTTTAGATGGAATTTTTGATTCCCAATTTTTTTAAATGGTTTGTTTTTGTGCTCCGTAAAATACCTTTTTATTATTTTTATAGGACCTTTTTTTTTATTATTTAGACACATTTTAATGCATTTTTATTGGTATAAACACCGATTTGAAGAATAGCAGAGTTCCGTTTTGTTTTTTGTTTTTTTGCAGTTCCTCAGTCTTCGCCACGTACTTCGGGGACCCTGCCGTGAATAGTGAATTCACCACAGGGTCGGCAAAATGGAATCGCCAAAGTCCACCAAACCAGAACACAACGAAATGTCACTGAAGTTGGTAAATAAAGGCAAACATTAGCAATAGCATATTTATAAAGATTTGTGTATTTACCCACTAAACACTAACAAGTGCGAATCAGGCAAGCGCATGCATATTATGATTGCATATTATTGTGCAATCCATGTTGCTGAAATCCTTATATTTGCATGAAAATGTAGGATGAGTAATGTCACCACCAGCTGTGCATCCTCTATGGCCATCAGTTCCAAAATATTTATTTCCATCTGAATATCACTGTAATTTCAAGCATGAAAAAGCACTTATGACACTTCCTGATGATTTCCCGAAGTGTAAACCATCACGTCATTCCTTCTTCAATGCTTTGTCTTTGTGAGTCTGAGCGAGCTTAGGAATCGTCCTTTCCTGTCTCCTCTCTTCGCCACCCGCCATGATTTAATAAAGATCTTTCTACATTAACTGCTGGAGTGGACCTCTTAACCAGTGATGGTCAAAAAAATGATCAAGAAAAAAGGCGTCAAGTAGACAACCTTTACATGGGATCTTAATTAATTATTTATTGGTTAATTTGGCTTTATTGTGTTTTTTTTATATATACTCTTGGTTTCTGTGTGAAGCATTCATCCACCATTCATCCATTTGGAGCTGTTGCAGTATCTCAAGTGTGGATCCAGTTTTACTACACAGGAACAAACAGCGTGTCTGGAGTTGGTTAGGATACAAGACCAGTATATTATCTATGCGTTTATGAGTTGCCCACTGATGACCTTTCACCTGCAAACCCCAATGTAAGAATCAATAAATAATAACCCTGGCAACTTCTTGTTCTGTGGAATAATATTTATTATAGGCCACAGCTTACTATATCCTCCAATATTTAAAATATAACTATATATACAATTACAAAAATAAAGACAGTGCTGTATGAGTTCTCTCCTTTTCTACCTGTACGTTCTTTAACGCACCCCCAGCTTAACTCTGTTCCCATTTCGCTTCTCACCAGCAAATTATCCATCCTAACAAGAACCCATTCCTCAGCACTGCCTACCAACCCCCGCTGTGACAAAGGGGAATCAATCTAACCCACATACGCCCAACCAAATTACACATAACCCCCAACATAACTCAGACTAATACCCATAATTAAAAGGGGGGAGGGAGAGTGGGGATGCTGCTCTCCAGAGCCCCATTCAATATCTCAGTAGCTGCTGAATTGCTGCAGCGCAGCAATTCAGTTTGCTGCAGCAGTGTCATTGAACGCTTTGGATGCGGATTTTGAAGTAAACTGGCCGACGATTTCTTAATTAAAGATTCAGATTGTTTTTCGTATGACTCGGATAACAGTTGAGGTATATATGATAAAGAAAAGCAGTCAGCATAATTCCGTTTTGTACGCACACACCACAAATGATCGTTTTTATTGAATAAACGTTATGTTTACTTCTGAAACAAAATATAATTGAACTGTAATATATGTCTATGTGCAGGGATAAATAATAAATACATATTTTGTGCTTTGGTGAACAAAAACCTCAAAATTAACATTGCCGTACTGAATTGTTACTTGCTTCATGGCGGCGGACATCTTTACTACGTCAAGACACACTCTCACATTCAGCTACTCGCAGCATCTCCTTTGGTCGCTGCAAGTGCTAAGTTAGCAGTGCTGAGCGCTGAGCGGCAGAACGGCGTTCAATGGCAAGTTGCTAACTTAGCACTTGCAGCGGCTGAGGTATTGAACGCGCCTCAGGCTACCTCAGGAAAAGGCACGCAGAGACACACCGTCTGGCCCCGCTCTCTCGCGTTCCTGCTCCTAACCTAATCTAACTTAACTGTTTGCACGCTGCCCTCAGGGGCAAATCAAAGGCCCTCCACTTGAGTTCTTCTTGACCTCTGTAGTCCAGAGCCAGCTATATTATGGCTCAGAAATGAGTGAGTGCATTTCTTGTCCCCTGTAGATGTGGTTTTAAATATATTAGAGGTACTGCGCAACTTATGTCTTTCTATTTTTATTTTGTGCACTCCTGGATCAGAAGGACTTTCTGATTTGGACTTTACATTTGTATGCGCGAGGATCTTTTTTGCTTTATTGCTGTTTTTGGTGTGTGATATTTTTTTTTGAGTCATTGCACGCAGGTACCTTGCTGCTGCTGTTTTATTTGCTTTATATAACCAGACATACTCCCTTTGTCAGCACCTTCTTATTTTTTAATATTTTTTAATAGAGTCTGATAACAGCAGAAAGAAACATATTAGGTAGAATATTAAATAAATCTTGGGACCCACTGGCACTATGTTGTCAATGATGAATAAAGATAATTGTACTGGGATTAAAATGTCGGCCATCTTTGATCCTATTAAAATAAAAACAAACCTATACCTTCAGCTGTTTTGTGTTTATAGGTATTCTTTGTTTGTATAACTACCGTATATACTCGCGTATAAGCCGAGTTTTTTGACTCAGATTTTGAGTAAAAAAAACGCGATTCGGCTTATACGCGAGTCAAGGAGCGACGCCGGGCGGAGAACGTGACGTGGTATCGGCGCGCCGGTCACCTCAGCGTCAGGCAGGCTGCTTTAACGTGAGGAAGGACACGGGCCGCCCAGACACACCGCCGCCGCCGCCGGGGAGATGCGGGTACAGCTCGAGAAGAGGAAAAAAACCCGGGGCGGGCTCCACGAACACCAAATCAGCCGCGCCGACTTCCTATCTCTACCCCCCCGCGCGTTGCATCCTGGGCCCGGCTCTGTGACCCGTGGAATCACCGCTCTCCTGTAACTACCTCCTCTGCTCCTGTGACCCGGGGCTGCCCGCCTTCCCCCCGGCGCTTGCAGGGATGTCTGGATTTGGGAGTTCCTGAACTGAAGACCCTTGTCTGTGCACGGTGAGTGGGGGGGGGGAGCGTAAAATCACCTGAAATATCAAAAATATTTATAAAAAAAAGGCTGTCAGCAACATCTGCCTGGTTTTATTTAAAGGCAAAAGAATGGGAACTCTATTAAAGAGCATGAACATTAAAGGTATTATTATGCCCCAAATAAGACAAACCCAAAATGTGTAGCAGGTTGTTTTGGGCATGATTGGTGCAATTTAAAGGGTAATACATGGTGCATCTAATAGAATGAATGTTCCTAGTGCTGGGAATATATATGTAGATTTTTTGTTGGTATCTATTTTTATTTTTGAAATTTACCAGTGCCTGCTGCATTTCCCACTTAGGCTTATACGCGAGTCAATAAGTTTTCACAGGTTTTTTGGGAAAAAGTAGGGGGGTCGGCTTATACACGGGTCGGCTTATACCCGAGTATATACGGTAAGTAAAAGTTATTTTTTCTACTGAATTCGTTTTTAAAATCAAATATATATTAAACTGGTTATGGCTTTGAACTGCACTCGATTATTTAATTTAACACCACATGAGCATTTTTTCCGAGTTCCCACATTGAGCCCATCAGTGGGTATATAATAATATATTTGCATGATTCTACAAATATCTCTGAGACTCACTTATGATATGACTATGACAATACATAAATACAGAAAAAATGGCGTCGCGCTCATACTCACTTATTTTCGGAGCGGCAGCAACTGCCAGGAGTAACAGCCCAGTCAATGCATAAACATAACAAGGAAAAAGAGTGTCATCTGCGCTCGTTTCTATGTGTTCCATGTACAACAAAAATGGAGGTTTTTGTTTGTTTCAATGGCCATTGCAACGTAAGCCCACTCGCCACTTCAAGGCACCTCTTTAGAGTGGGTACCTAACAATTGTAACCAAAAGGCCGCTCTACTGAGCAGCTCCAAGCCCCTCCAGCTGCTTTTCAGCGAAGGAGAGGCAAAGATGGTGGCTTTTATTTATACACGCACCAAACACTTCCCATTTGGGATCAAAAACAAAAACATGGAAAAAGGAACAGCTGCAGAACGACGGACTGGTGTTACAAGCATGATATACATAAATACAGAAAAAATGGCGTCGCGCTCATACTCACTTATTTTCGGAGCGGCAGCAACTGCCAGGAGTAACAGCCCAAATGGGAAGTGTTTGGTGCGTGTATAAATAAAAGCCACCATCTTTGCCTCTCCTTCGCTGAAAAGCAGCTGGAGGGGCTTGGAGCTGCTCAGTAGAGCGGCCTTTTGGTTACAATTGTTAGGTACCCACTCTAAAGAGGTGCCTTGAAGTGGCGAGTGGGCTTACGTTGCAATGGCCATTGAAACAAACAAAAACCTCCATTTTTGTTGTACATGGAACACATAGAAACGAGCGCAGATGACACTCTTTTTCCTTGTTATGACTATGACAATGTATCTCCAGCCCCCACTTTTTTTTTAATAAAGAATTACGTTTTTTATTCATATCCAAATGAAAATCTTTAGCTGTTAGAGGTTGCGATCTTCACTTGACGGCATCAAAACAAATATCAAATATACATCACTGGTATATTAATATCCTTGAGATCAAAGGGGATAGTGTAGCTAAGCGACTGACAAAGGGGACCAATAATAATAGCCTCTCGCCTCGAAATGAAGAATAAATATGTACAAGTATGTTGGAGTTTCCCAAAATTCACGAATAGCTAGAATGTTATTGTGAAATTTCTCTTCCTTCCTTGGAAGGTATTTTGTAGCTGAGAATTCCACTACATAAGTCAACAGAGAACCCTTTGTCTTCATCAGGATCTGCATTTACAGTAAAAATCTGCAGCCTCCATCATGTAAGTTTAATTCTCGCAAGTCCGTACACTACCATTTACAATCTTATAGTCATAATGTGCTTAAATTTATTTTTACAGTTACAGTAAAAACACCAAGTCCATACATTAACTTTTTGTAGAGCATCCAGGGGACCCACAGCCAGGATCTATAACATTCTTGGGTGGTCCAGTGCAGCAACCTCTGACAATCATTTCAGCCTTATAAGGACTCATCTGGAGGGTATAGCTGACACCACTCTAGGCACTTCGAGCAAGGTGTCCATGTCTGGATTACCCTGTAAACGTATAGTGAGAAAAAAGTGGTTTGTGAGGGTCCTGAGGATGAGCAACTGCTCTATGGTGGGGCCTGGCCAGGTCTCAGAAGGTTTTAGCTCGATTGTGCCATTACAGGCATGAATGCTCCATATTCAAATCAGACGTTATCACCCTGAAAGGTCCTCAGGACCCTCACAAAACTCTTTTTTTTCACTATCAGGGTTATTCAAAGAGATCTGAATGGCTCCCGAAAGGGAACCGAACGCTGAAATTCAGCGGTCGGTTACCTTCCTTGGCCATTCGGGTATCCAGAGAGCAGGCAATTCGCCAAATCCTGGCGAATTGCCTGCACATACGGTGGCTGTTCGGTGCCTGTTCGAGGGCAGTGAATCCCCATAGAGAAGCAATGCTTTGGCTATTCAGAGAACACAAACCAGCAGTGAAAGGTTCCCGAAATGCCCTGCCATTCGGTGGTTTCATGCGGCAGATTTATTCAGGCGAATCCCATAGGCTTCAATGTTAAAAATATTCCCGTTTTAATCCAATATCTAATAAACCGTTGATTATACTTTTCTGCAGTAAAAAGTCTCTTTATTTATAGATTTTTTAGGATATTTTAAGCATTTTTCAGGATTCATTTTTTTAAAAGAAAATTTCAGATTTTTTTTTAACTTATTTTTTCTGTAAGAGCCCTTTTTATTGTCATTCATTGGACCTCATATGTAAATTTCAGACATTTTCGCTCCGTAGTTTCTTTGCAAACAGCATTTCACTTTTCAAACTTTCAAGCAAACTGTTTTTTTATTTTATTCACTCCATTCGTCTGCGGTGTCGCCTTTTTCAGGCGGCTACGCTGCGTGTGATCGGCTCCTGCTAGGGTTTTTCCAACGTTTTCAGCGGGGTTAATCCAGATGTTTTTGCGGGTTTTGGTGAGCATTCGCCCTCATTTTGCGGTGAGTTTTCGGCGGGTTTGCGGCGACTTTTCCCTGCATTTCAGCGGCTCTGTGGTGCTTGCTGAATACACCGCAGGGTCGCCGAAATGGGATCACCAAATCTAACCGAATTGAAGAGAACAATAAGTCACCGAACGTGCGATGACTTTTTGATTCTCTTCGAATAACCCTGTATATGTTTACAGGGTAATCCAGACCTGGACCCCTTGCCTAGAGGGGTGTCAACTATAATCTCCTGACGAGGCCTAACAAGGCCGAAACGATCGTGGGGGGTTGTTGCATATCTCGTGCATGGATGACATCCTTGGTATTCAGTACTGGCCACCCTTTCTGGGTGATAGCGTTTGATTTGCATATGGAGCTGATCAGGAATGAGGTTGAACAGCACAGCGGCGGGGCACATTCCCCTGCGTGAGTCAGATAAACTGTATGGATACATTTATGTGGAACAAAAAACAGAGATACCCTGCTGATGTTGCTTGGAAAATAAAACAGTTACACCAAATGCCGTGAAACATCAAAATAGATGCATATAATACTAAATAACCTGGTCTGTAATGGAGCACATACCGTGGCCTCGTAATACACTAAGAATTATGATTTTCTTGCAATAGAAAAAAATAAAATGAATTTATTATTTTTGCACAGGGGTTGTAATGTGATAAAGTTTTGAGATAGGAGAGCAATTTTAAGGGAGCAAAAAAAGGAAAAGAAAAAAGGAATAAATGTGATCTGGAGTATCTACCTACCAAGAACGACAGAGACTGCTCGGAGTATTAATTAAACATTGTTTATTGTGAATTTGATGAGATTACACTGCATGAAAGGTACAAAAAGACCTGAATGGTCTATTTTGTTTCTGCTAGATATTTACTTACTGCTTTTTAAAAAAAAAAAACCTTATACAGATGATGATTCTGTAGCGAGATTAGCCAGTCTGCGTGCAGAATAGACCCCGCTCCCTGCATCATCTCTATTAATAATACTGCTATTTTTAATTGACTCCTCCTGCTCCCCGCCGTTGCACATTCATTCAATGATCAATTCTGTCAAGTAGGACAGCACTGTGCAGGAACACATTTCAGTCTTCTGTATTAAATCTGTTTGTGTTTTCTGTTTCAGACGTTTTTCTGCATTTCTTGCAGATTTGTATCTAACATAGCTGTATTTTTAAGAAATACTCGGACACAATGTAACCCTTCCTACAATGTATTTGTCAGTAACTGATAATATGATAGTGAGCCATGCTTTTAGCTTTCTGAAGGGATATGCGATTCACAGCTTGACTGAATATATGAGTCTTGTTTGTATAATTCTTCATAGTTGCAATGAGAATCCCAAGTTAAAGGATGACAGGTTTTAGTTGAGTGTGAATGATCTGTGCAGGGGGGATACAGAATGTAATGTCTGTTCGTCTGCCACCGCCACAAAGTCACCGGCTGTCATTAAATCGTGATCGCTCCATGTTTATGGGGATCATACACCTCACTGGTTAGACGTACAGGACTATTGAAAGTGGGAATGAGGACAGGATTGTCACTGCAGACCCAATCTGAATCACAAAACTTTTCCATGCCAGAATCGCAGAATAAATAAATGGTGAAGACACAAATCGGGTCTGAAATGTCTGGATAATTTGTGTTTGTGTAGTATTGAAAGAGGTACTATCCATCTACCTCCTCCTTTTATCAGTATTCTGTCTTGCGTTATTATACAGATATCTCTTGCATGCTCTTTGATGATTATCCATGCATGATTTCTTTTGATATGTTCTATACAAAACCAATAAATAATTAAAATCTCAAAAAAGTACTATCCTGTTCTAAATGCATTCCCTAACCCTCCATGTGTTCTATTCAGTTTCCTTACATTCAGTAATTCTGGTAAAAGTTGCTTTATTACTATTATTTTCTCTACCTCGTCCTACATGGACCTTATGTCGATAAAAATCAAAGGGCTGTTCACAAAGCATCCTGCTCACACAGGAATGAATCGCAAAGCGTGAGCCCCGTCTCCCCCCCTTACAAGGGGTCTTATACCCAAAAATACGTAATTAGGTACATCCCAATTAGCCCACCTCCCGATGACACTTTATTCCACCCCACGTGGGTTAATACCTCCCATCGTTAGTACAAAGAAATTCCACATGTGACGACACAATAAAGTTTGCCTTTCCTGAAGAGACTCGTGTTCAGACAATCCTTGCTTGTGTCCGGTCCGGCGCCGTATTGAAAGTGAACCTGATTGACTCCGGTAACAATGTATGTTATATTGTGTTAAAATATGATGCTCTTTTTGATAGAGACAATATGGAGCAGCTGTCAGCAACCTTTGTCCTGCAGATGTTTTGAATCTACATCTCCCATGATGCTGGGCTACTCAATAGTTTAGTTGAGCCACATGGGAAATGTGGCTCCAAAAACATCTGGAGGGCAAAGACAGCACTGCTGCCGCCTGCTGTAGAAGGTGAAATGGCGACATGATATTGTTGCCATGGTGATAAAGTGTTCCCAAGACAGAAACTCAAACACCAACAGGAGAAGCTTCCCTGATGACGCTTCTCCTGGCTTCTCCAAAGATACTTCTCCTGCTGCTGTTTGAATTTCCCTTTTGGGAAACACCAATGTATCTGGATGTTGCAACTACATCGATCCTCTCCCTGTTTGCAATAACGATAAATTATGGCGCTTTGTTAACAAGCCCTCCATTAAACAAAACTCACAGAACATGAATGTGAAAATAAAATCAATCAAACCATCAAAAATGATATTGTATAAAACTGTGAGCTACTAATGACCATTTATAATGGTGGGGTTGGTGGAAGCTTTGTGATACCATTGACATTTTTTTATTTTTACTATGCTATTATCCCACAGCAAGAGAAGGAAAGAGAACTTGGTACAAAAAGTATCGCAGGTTACTATTACCACAAGGGGACGTAACCCCGAGAACAGACTCGTTTGTAAAGCAAGGAGTGGAAATTGGTATATCAACCAATCAGTCGGTAATAGAAGTACCGTTTAAAACATAACTTTTAATAGTTAATATCAATAAAAGTCACAGACCTAACACACATATAAGAAGAGTAATGAAAAGACCATATGCAATAGGGTGCGTAATTTATTTAGCTAGCATGTGTAGCGCTGCTTTAAAACTGTATTCTGGTGCATTGAACTATTGCTGCCACCAGAGGGAGACATTGTGGACTATGCTGGACAAAACAGACTCCATCTCCCATCACCCTTTGCGTGAGGACAGGAAGTGGGTGGTACAAAGAGGAGGAAGGACATCAGCAGCCTCGTGCAAGGCATGGGCAGTGTGAGCAGAGCCACGAGAGACGTAGGACGCACACTGGGGCTGTTAGGGTTTGAAACCAGGCCGGAGTGTGGAAGTTGCTACAGTCGTGTTAAAAATCGTGCTGTTCCCTGAGCGTTCAGAGTACAGAGCGAGCAGTGAGAGAGAACAGTCGCATGTGACACTTCTGGGATCCTGGCAGAGTTGGAGCGCAGAGAGAGACCTTCTGCAATATCAATAATAAAAATATTAAAGAGAATGGGTCCAAGTACTGACCCCTGAGGTACCCCACTGGTACTTGTGTGAGGAGAGGCTGCAAACTAGAGAGGAGTGCTGGCGGCCTATGTGTTCGTGTTCTGGCTGAGGAGAACCAGATCGGGAGTGCAGGCGTTAACAGCATCGAGTTCCAAGTGGCAGCGAGGACAGATCCTCTCGAGAGAGATCCCTTTCTTGAATATTCATCGGTCCAGCACAAGCGGTTACACCGGATGAGTGAGAAGGCTTCAGCCTGGTAAAAACGCACAACATTGCGCACTTGTTTATTGTTCTTTAAGGGCACCAATGGTGACTAGTCGAAGCTTGTTTTTGTTTCATTCACTGGCCAGTTAAACACAGTACCCGGGTACCCTAGACAACACACATATATATTTTTGAGCTATTTTTCACGGGACTTACACTCCAGAACTGAGGGGGTTAACCGATTTCTTTTACTGCAGCGTGTTTTTCCAGCATTACGAATTCTTGTTACTCAAATACTGTATATGCGTTTTATATGCTGCTTTATTGGGATCAGTACAGAATATAATATAAATGGGGGGGAATACAGTGGAGGCGCTAATAATTGGTAGATGAATGCATTTATGTTATGCAGCCGACTGGGATTAGAGCACAAAACCTCGACAGAAATGTGTAGATCTACAGTAGGAGAAAAGGGGTGGGTCCTAGTGGCGCAGTCTCTTTTGAGAGTAGTCAGTATACGGTCTAAAATATATGCAGTACAAATTGTGCCTAAAATAAATGGGTGTAGTGTTCCCACTATTCCAAGTAAATAAATTTCTTTTTACCATTTACATCCGTTTAAGACCCATTTTTAAAGCAGTATATGCCCCACATGCTCCGTTTCTCTATTTCTCCTACCATTTACATAAGATAAGAGGACTACCTGCAGATGAAAGAGGTGAAGGTAGACACCGAATAAGCAGTACCACACGCTTACAAGTTGAGCCTGGAACCTAAGGCTCCAACATCAGTGAGTTTGTTTTAACTTTCACCTATCTTATTCCAACCATTGGTTACAAGTTGCGCTATGAGGATCTCTCTCTTTCTGTATCTGAGACGATCGAGCAAGCATTAAGGAAGGGCAGAGGCTACTCCAAGAAAACTCTAAAGAAGGGCAGAGGCTACCCTCAATTAGGCCCAAGGCATTCCACACCAGAGCCGGTATACGAGGCTCTATAAAGTGTAAGTGTTCCCTTGTCTATGGGCACTTAACTCTGTATCAGACAATACTGTACTATTTTTTCTTTTTCTGTTCCCTCTCTACCCCTCTCCTTCTTTTTTCCCAATTTGTTTGGGAATCGGGAGTCTATATAGGACTTAGGTGAAGACAGTGCACCAGGACCCCACGTACATCTCTGGACTGTCCACGTGGAGACTCAACCAGACTACCTTATCTTCAATATAGAATATATGGTCGGTTGGACTGTTTTTTTGCCTTCACCAGTGATTTGGAAAACAAGACTTGATAACAATAATTCCTTGAAGGACCTCCAATTGCACTATATGCACTTATATATGCACTTATATCCGCATTTGCACTTTATGTGATTTTTTGATTATATCAGGACATCAACTGTCACCTTGCAATATATGCTTTTTTTGCACAGTGGCACTATTGCACATAGTTCCTTCACGACAGCACTTTAGTGGTCGTTCCAACCGTGCACTACTTGGAATAGTGGGAACACTACATCCATTTATTTTAGGCACAATTTGTACTGCATATATTTTAGACCGTATACTGACTACTCTCAAAAGAGACTGCGCCACTAGGACCCACCCCTTTTCAGAATATAATATAGAAAAGTCCACAACAGTGCTGGTGTATAGTTATTTCCTAGTGCGGCGAGAATATCCCAAGGTTTATTCAGCGGCTCCTTCGGGGGTGAGCGCTACACATGCATAAGGGGTTAATGAGTGAGGCAACTTCCTAGGAAAATATCTAGCCAGCCAAAGTATCTCATATAAATTGATTCATTCGTATCAGCTTGATTAATAAGATACTAGATAGCCTGTAATGCTGATACTACATACAGTTGTGATAATTGATTTCTTATAGAAGGTATGCTCCAATAGTTTGAGGGATGAAAGTATGGTAGGTTTAGCGGTGAATAGCCGATAGTATAGAGAGATTTCTCATGCATAAAGTAGGGCCGCCTACGTTATTTATTTATTTATTTATAAAGGATTTTACCAGGAAGGATACATTGAGATTTCTCTCGTTTTCAAGTATGTCCTGGGTTCAAGAACATTAAAATGTTACAGTTGATACAGAAATACAAAGTAATACAATGCAAGATATTAAAAAAAAACACAAATATACAGATTAACAGAAAATAAATATGTAGGAAATAGTCATTATGTTACGTTTACAGGTGCATTCTGTATTGAGGTATGTTAATAGGGAGCTCTTGAGTGACTTTAGACTGGGGGAAGATTTGATGGTTTCTGGGAGGTTATCCCATAACTGCGGTGCTCTGTAGGAAAATGAGGATCGAGCCACTTTCTTTTTGTATTGTGGTATTGCAAGTAAGGTGCTGGTCCTGGATCGGAGGTTATAAGATGAGGGAACTGCTGGAGGAAGCAGTCTATTCAGGTAGGGTGGTAGCTTCCCAGAAAAACTCTTAAACACCAGGTTGGAAAGGTGAAGGGTGCGTCTAGATTCCAGCGACGGCCAGTTTAGCTCTTTTAACGTGTCACAATGGTGTGTCATGTAGTTACATTGTAGCGCAAAGCGGCAGCATGAGTTATACAATGTGGTAAGTTTCTGAAGGTGTGTTTGGGGGGCCGCTGCATACACTACATCTCCGTATTCAATAGCCGGCATAAGCATTTGTTGTACAATTTGCTTTCTTACCGTGGAGTTCAGGCAGGATTTGTTTCTGTACAGGGCACCTAGTTTGGGGTAAATTTTAGATGAGAGTTTTTCAATGTGGGGGCCAAAGAATAGATTTGGGTCTAACCACATACCTAGATATTTGAGAGAAGTGACTTTAGCCAGCGTGCCATTTGATTTTGTCCCAACACATAGACGGGGATTTTGCAATTTGTGTAGTTTAGGTGCTCTTCCAAAGAGCATTGTTACCGTTTTGTCAGTATTTACAAAAAGTTTGTTGTGTTTGATCCACTTTTCTACCTCTGTGAATTGTTCTTGCAGCACGGCCTCCAGCTGCGGGAGATTTGGTTTGCTGGTATAGATTACGGTGTCGTCTGCGTACATGTGTACAGTTGAGGCTTTGCAGATGTTAGGCAGATCATTTATGAATATTGTAAATAGCAGGGTGCCGCATATTGAGCCTTGGAGTACACTGCAAATGACTGAGAGGGGGAGGGAGGAGCTGCCAGAAATGGACACATATTGCGACCAATCAGATACATATGATTGAAACCAGGTTAGCGTGCAATCACCAATACCAGAGTCTTTAAGTTTTTTTAACAAGATGCCATGGTCTACTGTGTCAAAGGTTTTGACAAAATCAAGGAAGATGGCTCCCGTTGGGTTTCCTTGTTCCATGCCAGCTTGGATATCATTGCAGACTTTTGAAAGGGCGGCTGTACTTTAGTGATTTGGATGAAAGTCGGATTGATCCGTGGTTAAGTACTTCCAATATTGATAATAATCACGTAATCGTGTGTAGACGCATTTTTCCCAAATTTTTGACATTACAGGGAGCAATGATATCAGACGGTAGTTGGATACCAAAGTACTGTCACCACTTTTATGGATAGGTACCACTCTCGCAGTCTTCCAGAGTTTGGGTATGTAGCCAGTCGCCAGTGATTCATTGATTAGGGTTGCAACAGGATTTGCAAATGCCGGCGCACTGATTTTCAGCAGCATTGCTGGTATTTGATCAGGTTCAGACTGGTATTTCATTTTTTGGTTACGGAGAAGTTTAGTAACGACACTGACAGGCACTGGTCTAAAACTGAATTCCTGTCTGATACAGGGTCTTTGCACAGTTGGAGGGGCCTGACCTGCGTGCAGCCTTTCTGATTGCATGTCGTTTCCTAGCTTAGCAATCAGGGTGGTGGCACATCCAACAAAATAATCATTAAATGCATTTTCTACATCTAGGGAGTGTTGCAGGGTTTGGTTGTTTACTTTGACAGCAGCCGGCTGGGAGTGGACAGGGGGTGCTTGTATGTTACTTATGGTTTTCCAAAAGTTTCTAGGGTTTGATATGTTATTGTTTAGATTTTCATTGAAGTAATGGGCTTTTGCCATTTTTGTTTGTTTTGTGCATGCATTCCGGCATTTTCGGTATTCATAGTGATCTTTCATGGAACCAGTAGTCTTGAAATTTGACCACAGTGAATCTCTAAGCTGGTACGTTATCCAGCTAGCTAATTGTAATGGCTTGATTATTAACCTGTAATGCTGATACTACATACAATTAGAATAATTGATTCCTTATAAAAAGGTATGCTCCAATAGTTTGAGGGATGAAAATAGGGTAGGTTTAGTGGTGGATATCTGATAGTATAGAGAGATTTCTCATGCATAAAGCACCACCCTATGCTAACTTCGGCGGTTCGAGCCGCCTACGTTACCCAGCTAGCTATTCAAAATAGACAGCCAATGCACCCAGTCGGGACAGCACCCATGCAAGGAGCTACAATGAAGACAAAGCAGTTAAAAGTGACCAGACATGACGCTCAACGTGTTTCGCTGTAAACACAGCTTTTTCAAGAGTATTATCCCACAGCACAGGGAATGGCAAAATGAGCGGGTGAGCAGTTTGGGTGCACTCGCATGCCACACCGACCCTCATACCTCACTAACCCTCATACCTCCGCTCACATTGACAGAGTAAAGGCTATTTAGAAAGGCCCTTTACTGGTCACTTGAGGTTCCCAGGGATCTGAACTTTATTTAGAATTACCTATATCAGGGCTCAGCAACCATTGCCCTTCAGACATTTTGGAACTACATTTCCCACGAAGCTCTGCTAACCTAATGAGTGGCTGAGCATCAACAGAAATTTAGTTCCAAACCATCTGTGGGGTCAAGATTGCTGAGTTCTTATGTATGTCTTCAGATTCACACGATATGGACAAACATATTGGGAAACCCGACCATTACACCGGCATGGACTTTTATGACATACACAGGGTTATTCAGAGAGAGGTGAAAACCAGGAGAATGACTGGAGAAGTTAAAATTCTAGGTCAAAATAGCCAAACCAGAAAAATTATCCCATTTATCGCACTTTCCAAATCTTCTATTTGGTCTAGATTGTTCTCTTCTCCTGACAATTCTCCTGGTTTTCACCTCTCTCTCAATAACCACCTAAGGGTTATTCAAAGAGCGCCAAACTTGCCACTGAATTGCACCGAACGTGGCAGATTTGCCAAATACTGGCGAATTGACAGTGAAATACGGTGCAGATCGCAGCAATTCGGCGACCTTTGGCAGCAGCGAAATTGTCCCATAGAGTAGCATTGGTTATTCTAGTCGCAGAATACCAAACTGCACCGAAGAATCAGTGAAATGCCCTGATTTTTGTTGGTTCAGTTCGACAGGTTTAAACAGGCGAATCCCATAGGATTCAATGTGAAAAATATTTATAGTTCTTATCTTTTTTTTTATTCAACCGTTTATTTTTTTCTGTTTCAGCAAAAAGCCTTTTTATTATTTTTTTGAATTTTTGGGGTATTTGTTTAGGCTGACCTTTTGATTTCCTTTTTTTTAATGGCGTTATTTTTATTTGGTAACAGACATTTTTATTATTTTTTTTTAGAGGACTTTTTTTATTATTTCGACACATATTCAAGCATTTTTATTGTTTTAGGCTGATGGCTAAAATTACACTGGCTGCTAGGCGGGCGGTAGCAGAGGTATGGAGACAATCAAGTCTACCAAAGATAGCTAAAGTTTATACTTAAATTAAAGATACCCAGGTTATGTATGAGCTGACTGCCCTGGTAGGTAATACTCTGCCCTCTTATAACAAAACTTGGGGACCGTGGCTGGACGCAAGATTGTAATGAGTCTCTTTTTGTTGGCCTGGGATGGGCCCTCTCCTTTTTTTTTTCTCTCGTTTATTTTTCTTTTAGAAGTTACTGTATATAATATGGATGTATAGGATAGTCTCCATTTTGCTGGTACAAATTAATGAATATAATTTGACGCTAGAGTGCTGTGACGCACGTATGTAGTTTTTGTACCTTGGAATTATTTGCACTTAATAAATTATGTTTACAAAAAAAGAATAGCAGAGTTCCGTTTTTTTTTTCAGTGGCTCCACGATCGACGCACTTCGGGGGACCCTGCGGTGAATAATGAATTCCCCACAGGGTCAGTAAACTGGGATCGCCATAACGCACCAAATGCGCCGAACTCGAAAGCACCGAAATTTCACTGAAATGTCGTCGCTTTCTTAATAACCCTTATTGTATTTCAAATTCATAGACATTAATATGGAGTTGCCTCCCCCCCTGCAGCTATAACAGCTTCCACTCTTCTGGGAAGGCTTTCCACAAGATGTTGGGGTGTTTCTGGGGGAATTTTGCCCGTTCATCCAATAGGGCATGTGTGAAGCCAGGTACTGATGTCGAACGAGAAGGCCTGGCTCGGAATCTCCATTCTAGTTTATCCCAAAGGGTGTTCGATGGGGTTGAGGTCAGCGGTCTATGTGGCCAGTCAAGTTCCTCCTCAGCAAACCCATCCAGTCATGTCTTTATGGACCTTGCTTTGTGCCCTTGGGCACAGTCAAGCTGGGATAGAAAAGGAGCTCTTCACAAAGACCCATTTGCCTCACAAATGTTTGTAAATACTGACTGCAGGGCTAGTTGCGTGATTTTATACACCGGTGGTAATGGGTCTGATTGGAAAACCTGAATTCAATGATTAAGCGGTGCGTCCGAATACGTTCGTCCATACTGTGTATGTTGCAACATGCAGTGATGGTTTGGGGAATATTCCCTTTTTGATGATTTTCTAAATGACTCATTTTAATGGCTATCAACCAATTTATAATTTCCCATTGCAAACATTTTCCCAGACACTGACTTATATTCACAATTTAATTTCTCTATTTGACTCCGCATTTCAATAAGGGCACATCTAAAATTGGATTTAGGGGATTTACTTCAAATTCTTGTACAATAGACTTGCTTTGAGTGAGCACTCAAATCTAATCTTCTTTACCTGTTTATATCGAAAGAATTTTTCAGAATAATACATACATTATCTTAAAAAAATGCTCCAAATTACAACTCGTACTTTAAACGGTTAAAAGTCTTTTCAGTAAAACTATCCGTTTTACCAAAAGCTTCTTGTGTTTTCTTTGTGTTTATATAACAATATACTGTTGTTTCAAAAAGTGCCCTGAGAGATGTGTCACCTGATTAATATTGCTGCGCTTTAATTAGGCACTTTGGCTTGTGGCAGTGTGACACTGCGAGCTAAATGTAGGCGCTGCGTTTAGCCCCTAATAACACGTTAGCTGCATTTACATATAGGTTCCCCATTAGTCTCTAAAAATAGAGATGAAAAATCACGATCTGCTGCGAATAGTTACATACGGCGCACAGAATAGTCAGTTTCTCATTGTCAGACCTGGACTGGCTCTCAGGCACGGTTTGGCACATGTCTGGTCAGCTGCAATGGACCATGTATGGCCAGCGGTAAATGCAGCTGGTATGAAGAGCAAAAGATCTTCCCAAATGGTGCTGTAATCAGTGGCATAGCGTGGGTTGTCAGCACTCGGGGCAAGGCAAGAGTTGCACGCTCCCCCAACGTGTGGACATGTTAACACACCCTGATTCCCTTCCACCAGTAGAGTATTGACCCCGTTACCCCACAAGCACATGTATTGTTTATTAACCAAATACAGATATAGTAATACAATTAAACACACATGCCCACCATGCTACACCACTGCTACCAGTCACCCTGTCCCAGTATACCCTAGCATAGTTCCACTCTCACACTATACCCAGTCACTCTCTCTCCAGTTAACCACAGTTAGTCTCTACCAGTACCCCCAGGCACTCTCTCTCCAAGTACCCCCACTTTCTCCCAGTACCCCAAGTCACACTCTCCAAGTACCCCAGTCACACTCTCTCAGTACCCCCACTTTCTCCCAGTACCCCTAGTCACTCTCTTGCCCAGTAACCCAGTCACTCTCTCCATCCAAGTACCCTCCAGTCACTCTCCTAGTACCCCCAATCCCTCTCCCAGTACCCCCAGTCACTCTCTCCCAGTACCCCAGTCACTCTTTCTCTCTCCAAGTACCCCCACTTTCTCCCAGTACCCCCAGTCACTCTCTCCCAGTATCCCCAGTCATTCGCTCCACGAGCCTGCATGCACCCTCTCCCCGCACCCCCTCACTGTGTGTTGGTCACGCTGCTCTGGTGTCACACAGTGTCACCTACCTGCATGTAGTTGATGGATAAATGGGGGTAAACCTACGTATGGCGCCTGTCCTTAAGTGGTCGTGTATCCGTGAGCTGCTGCCCTTCTGAGGTAATAAGGCAGTGGCTTGTTACTGCCTGGACGTAATTTGTAAATAAGGTGGGGTATACCTCGAATGGGCGCTGTTATATATTCTGTAACACTTTTTGCAAAAAAACGGTTTTATCTAATCGATATATGTACATTAGAGTACATCAACACTACCTATGGTCTGCAACACTGCACATGTCATTTACATGATACAAGTTGTTCACACTTAAGCTCTACTTACCTAAGGATTACACACATGATATATTAAAGGTTAAATTTACGTAAACAGCGCCCATTCGAGGTATACCCCACCTTATTACCTGCATGTAGTTGCTGGTGGCCCGGGGGGGGGGAGCTGTCCAGGGGGCTTAATGGGGACCAGATTTTAAATGTGCTGCAGGGCAGGCGCCTCCCTCCCTCCTTCCTGTTCAGTGGCTGCAGGGCTGCCAGCAGCACGGGGCTGACACAGGGCTTCAAGGGAGGCTGACAAGCGTGGTACAGGTTGTTCCATCGAATAATGCTGCGCTGCTTCATGTGACTCATGTCAGCGTTAAGGAGGAGTCAGGACAGGACAGGACCAGAATTTTCTGTCCTGGTCCTCCCTTCTGCACGCTGAGTGCTAAGTCACCGTCGGCACCGCAAAACTGGCAGCTGCCCATGCAAGGGCCTCTCACGGACACCAGTGCTGATCCCTGCTGGAAAATATTAGTGGTTCAAATTTGTTTTAAAATTTTGCGCCCCTAAGAAAATTGCGCCCAGAGCGACTGCCCCAAGGCCCCTCCACACTACACCACTGGCTGTAATAGTTAAAACAAAATATCTGTGACTGACTTATTGAGCTGTGACCTGGATCCCAATCATGGTCCACCTCAGCCAACGCTCACAGCCCTCATTGTTTATGCTATAGACATGGTGCATGTCCACGTGACGGGTTATTCAGCGAGAGTCAATCTGGCCCTGAAATGTCACCAAACAGTGAATTTCCCCATACGGTGACAATTCGGGGGCCATCCAGCTATTCAAAGAGCAGGCAGTTTGCCAAATTTTGGTTAACTGCCAGCAAGTATGGTGCCTGTTCGACCAGGCCCGTCTTTAATATTGATTGGACCCTGGGCAAACATTTTCTTGGGGGCCCCCCGAAAACCAGCCCACCACATAATTTTGCTATCCAGCCCCAACATCCCCAAAAAAACAAAAAAAAACACAAATACATCATGGACTTGCAAACAAGTCCTTAGATTGTCTCACAAACAAGTCCTTAGATTGTCTCACAAACAAGTCCTTAGATTGTCTCACAAACAAGTCCTTAGATTGGTCTGTAACAGTACGTACAAGCCAATTATAGCCTCTGCTAGGCTCTTTCTCATCATATATTTCTATTAACAGTTATATGTTCTTTGGAGAAAAGGCATGTTAATATCTTAATAAGTCTTTCAGTAAGAAAGTGCAAATGAACCTTATTATGTTTCAAGTGTAAAACAAATAGCTATATAGTCTAGTCATAACTAGGGATGAGCGTTCAGTTCGATTCGAACGTGAGTTCGAATCGAACATCGGCCGTTTGAGTGTTCGGCGAACGCCTAACATTATGGGATGTTCGCAGTTTGTTTGACCGCGGACATTCCATAATAAAAAATGCGTCCACAGGTCTCCTAAATATACCGGCGGCTGCCGGTACATTTAGGAGACCTGTGGCTGCGGCCCCCGTATCTCACCTGTCCTGCAGCTGTCCCGGCCTCCTGTTCCCCGGTCCGTCAGCTCCTCCGGACCGTCTGGCCGCTGCTCCTCTCTGCCCCACGTCTTCATGCTGAATGATCTGATTGGGCAAAGTCCTGCGCCTGACCTGGACTTTGCCCAATCAGGGCTCTAATTCAATATTGAGCCCTGATTGGGCAAAGTCCAGATCAGGTGCAGGACTTTGCCCAATCAGAGCTCAGCATGAAGATGAGCTTTAACCAAGCTCTGTTTGGTTAAAGTCTTCCACCGACTTTAACCAATCAGAGCTTGGTTAAAGCTCTGCCCCATGCCTCATATTCATGCTGAGATCTGATTGGGCAACGTCCTGCACCTGACCTGGACTTTGCCCAATCAGGGCTCAATATTGAATTAGAGCCCTGATTGGGCAAAAGTCCAGGTCAGGCGCAGGACTTTGCCCAATCAGATCATTCAGCATGAAGACGTGGGGCAGAGAGGAGCCGCGGCCAGACGGACCGGAGGAGTTGATGGACCGGGGAACAGGAGGCCGGGACAGCTGCAGGACAGGTGAGTTACGGGGGCTGGGGGCCGCAGTCACAGGTCTCCTAAATGTACCGGCAGCCGCCGGTACATTTAGGAGAACTGCGAACACATTTTGAGCAGAAAATATATGTACCCAGACCAGAAATATATGTACCCAGCACAGGTCCCCAGAATTATATGTACCCAGCACAGACCCCCCCGAAATATCTTTCTGGGGGGCCGGGCTGGATACATATATTTCTGGGGGAATCTGTGCTGGATATATGTAATTCTGGGGGCCTGTGCTGGGTACATATATTTTTGGGGGGGTCTGTGCTGGATACATATATGTACCCAGCACAGGCCCCCAGAATTACATAAATCCAAACACAGATCCCCCAGAAATATATGTATCTAGCACAGGCTCCCAGAATTTTATGTATCCAGCACATACCCCCCAGAAATATATGTACCCAGCACAGGCCCCCAGAAATATGTGTACCCAGCAATGACCCCCAGAATTATACTTACCCAGCACAGACCTCAGGATCAGGTGACCTGTGTGTTCCTCCGAGCGCCAGCATTCTCCTCCACGGGCCGCTGGCTTCTGAAGGCTGTGACGCGCTCTCGCGAGATCTCACCTGTAGCCCGTGTCACAGCCTCCACAGGATGGCAGTCACGCGAGGGAGAACGCTGGCGCTCGCAAGAAGACACAGCCAGTTGAGGGGGCTCCTGGCAGAATGCTATTAATGCATTCCCGCTAGCAGCGGCGGCGGTCGTCCACGGTTTACGCTGCTGCTTTGGGCCCCTCAACAATGACTGGACCCGGGGCAACTGCCCCTTTTGCCCTGCGTTAAAGACAGCCCTGTGTTCGACGGCAGTGAAATCCCTCATAGAGAAGCAATAGTTAACCTATTCATAGACACTGAACAGCTGAGAAAGGTTGCCGAAATGCCCTGTTGTTTGTTGGATTCATTCGGCAGATTTATTCAGGAGAACCCCCACAGGTTTCAATGTTAAAAATGTTTCCGTTTTTATACAATATCTAATAAACCGTTTATTATTTTAATCTGCAGTGAAATGTCTCTTTATTGATTTTTTTTTGGCATCTTTTAGGCATTTTTCGGGATTTTTTTCAGCAAAATTTTGTTCCATTTTTTTAAAAAAGAAACTTTTTTCTTTTTTCTGTAACTGACCTTTTTATTATCATTCATAGGATCTTATATGTAAATTCCAGGCATTTTCGTTCCGTAGTTTTTTTGTAAACAGCGTTGGCTGCATTTGGCAACCCTCCGGCGAGCTTGTGGTGGATGTTCAGCGGGATTGCGGCGGATGTTAAGCAGGTTGGCAGCAGCGGCGACGGGTTTGCGGCGGGTTTGCAGTGGCGTCCGGAGGGTTTGCGATGGCATTCGGGGGCCGATTCCCTGCACGTCGGGGACCTTGCGGTGAATGCTGAATTCACCGCGGGGGCGGGAAATTTGATACCCGGAAGTGTGGGGAACGAGAGAGCACTGAAATGTCTGCGACATTTCGGTGGTCTCTGGAAAACCCCCTTGGTCTTTCCCTCTTTAGTCCGTGACTGACTTCAGGTAAGTGCCTTGACCACTTTTTAGCCCCAGTCCATCCCTGCTAATTTTATTGCGTATTGAGCCGGATACAAATTGAAAGGGAATTGCAAATCTTTGGCCAATGCTGAATGGATTCTGGAGTTGAAAAATGTATTGAAATTCACCATGCACCATTGTTTGGCCCTAGTGGCTCTCTATTACCAGGTTAAGCCTGTTCTTAATGTTTAACCATTTTGGTTCCTGATCTTGGCTGCTACGACTATCTCCTTTGGTTGTGGAATCTGGCTTATTTTTTATGTTTCTGTCTCTACCTAGTTTTACCAGCTATTCTAAAGACCGTCAGGTTAGGGAGTGACACATCTGCGTGTTGGGATCGGAGAGTTGTGACATCTAAGTTCTCCTCATTCTGCATTCTAATTTTGTTTAATGATCCATTTTAAGTTTCGGAAAAGAACATTGTGTATCAAATCAATTTTCCCAACATTTTGCGACACTACAAAGCTGACATCTGCTGCAGAATTGGATGTCAGAGTTGAATACCGCCTTGCAGAAATTGCCACTGTTCATTAGCCAGACACATTTCTGATGATTTCATCGTACCTTGGGGAAAATGCAAATCAGTCTACTAAAAATTAATAGGCTGCAAAAAATATTCATGTCTTTGTGATGCACGTAATTAATAATAATGTTGATTTAATTTGCGGCACGATCATGTGGTCGTTAAAGCGCAATAATATTTGAAATTCTGAATGAAAAAAGGTATTGATGATTAACCATTGCTGTTGAATATTAAAATTATAATTATTTCCTCTGTGGTTGGTGCAAGATTTACTTAACATATTATAAAAAAAAATGCAATACATGTATATGTGCATACAAAGTCTTAGTGACATTTGTTTTTATGTAGGTCATCGAACATTGTTCATTGGAGTACACGTACCACTCGGGGGCAGAAAAAGCCATCGCCGTCATCGACACCGTGGACACAAACATAGAAAACGAGATCGGGAACGTGACTCAGGACTAGAAGATGGGCGAGAATCGCCTACGTATGGTGAGATTCCACTCTTTGCATACTTGCAATACATTTTATATTAGGAAAGATTGCTTGACACACAAATATTTACTGTTACAATGTAAAGCCCTCTGAAAAGGACCATAAGTCATATTATTTGGGTTCTTCCTAATTCTACTCGGAGTAAAACTGCAAGTCTAAATTCATCAATAATCTTCTGCTCAGTGTAGGTTGATAAGACTAAAGAGTAAGCCAAGGGCCAGCATATTTGGCCCTGCAGATGTCTTGGAACTACATTTCCCATGAGGCTCAGCCTATTGAAATGAGTACTTGAGCATCATGGGCGATATAGTTTCATAACATCTGGATGGCCAAGTTTGCTGTTCCCTGGGGGTAAGGGGTCAAGTTTCCTTTTCAGGGTGTTTGAAATAAAATAGGTTTGTTTGAAATAATTGCATATAAAAAGTAAAAACAAAGTAAGTTTTTTATCTCAGGTTTCCATTTTGTGGCTTTTTCCCATGATGCAACATTTACTAAATTCTTATGGCAAGTATCCCTTTAAAGCTGTGGTATAGGATAAAACAGTAGTTAAGAGGCAAAGGGCAGGGAAGGGAATGTTTAGACAAGGCTGCAGGGAACTATTGTGTTGCCCAGGCTACCCAAGATAAGAGATTACAGCTGAATGAGATCTGATTGTGGACTTTCAACACTTTATACTAGCCCTGGTGATCTCATTTGCATACATAGCCACACAAATGCAATCCTAAGGAGTCAGGTTGTTTTTAGATCTGACCCACAGACTACACTCTATGCCCAATGCCCCAAAATTAAGGAGCCAATGCCGTAAACCTACGGGGGGGGGGGGAGTTTACAATACAAAATATCAAGAAATAGATCACACAATAACACATAAAATAGTAAAATATTTTCTTAACTAACCATACGTGAGAAAAACAAAGCACTTGTAAGATATCAGCAACATTAAATAAACAAAACATTAAATTTTTTGGTTGTTGTGGCCCTTTAAAGGACATACATAGCTAGCACTGTGCTTGTTCTGCTGTCCATGGTGCTGCTATTAAGTGTACTGCATTGTCAAGGTATGTATTGCAAATCAAATATATTTGTAGGCAGACAAAACTTTTTTAATGTGTTAGTAGTGATAACCTGAATGTGATGTGATGTACTGAGGGAGGATATTTTTGGTCTTAAAAACACTTATTTCTCAAAAAAAATACCTTGGCCCAGCCGTCGGCGGAGAATGCAATATGGCACAGTAATGTGCCATGTGTATGTGCGTATCACAGAGCTCCACAGCGATAAAACTCACAGTAATGTGCAGTGTGTATGAGCGTGTCACAGAATCCAAAGCAATAAAACTCACAGTAATGTGCAGTGTGTATGAGTGTGTCATAGAGCTACACAGCAATAAAACTCACAGTAAAGTGTGTGATGTGTATGAGCATTCAATGTTATATTGGTGTTCTGATTTATGAGTAACAGTAGTTAAAAAAAAAACAGTAAAACTCGGGAGGGGGGGGGGGTTGACACCATGAGTTACCGCATTGAGTGAAACCAATCATAGTGACGCCGCTGTAATCTAAGACCACCCTAACAGGACAGGTTTTAAGGATTACCTTGTGGAAATGCAGGCTGAATCCTGCAATCACTGAGCAGCAAATCATATCACCTGTAGGGATTAGCGTTCGGTTCGATTCGAATGTGAGTTTGAATCGAACATCGGCCGTTCAAGTGTTCGGCGAACGCCGAACATTATGGGATGTTCGCGGTTTGTTCGACCGCGGACATTCCATAATAAAAAATGCGTCCACAGGTCTCCTAAATGTACCGGCGGCCGCCGGTACATTTAGGAGACCTGTGGCTGCGGCCCCTGGCCCCCGTATCTCACTTGTCCTGCAGCTGTCCCGGCCTCCTGTTCCCCGGTCCGTCAGCTCCTCCGGTCCGTCTGGCCGCGGCTCCTCTCTGCCCCACGTCTTCATGCTGAATGATCTGATTGGGCAAAGTCCTGCGCCTGACCTGGACTTTGCCCAATCAGGGCTCTAATTCAATATTGAGCCCTGATTGGGCAAAGTCCAGGTCAGGTGCAGGACTTTGCCCAATCAGAGCTCAGCATGCAGATGAGCTTTAACCAAGCTCTGATTGGTTAAAGTCTTGCACCGACCTTAACCAATCAGAGCTTGGTTAAAGCTCTGCCCCATGCCTCATCTTCATGCTGAGCTTTGATGGGCAAAGTCCTGCACCTGACCTGGACTTTGCCCAATCAGGGCTCAATATTGAATTAGAGCCCAATCAGATCATTCAGCATGAAGACGTGGGGCAGAGAGGAGCTGTGGCCAGACGGACAGGAGGAGCTGACGGAACGGGGAACAGGAGGCCGGGACAGCTGCAGGACAGGTGAGTTACGGGGGCTGGGGGCCGCAGCCACAAGTCTCCTAAATGTACCGGCAGCCACCGGTACATTTAGGAGAACTGCGAACACATTTAGCGTGTTCGGCCCCATTGACTAACACTGTGTTCGAGTTCGTATTCGAACATTTCGGCCGTTCGGCTGTTCGGATACGAACCGAACACAAAGGTGTTCAGCTCATCACTAATCACCTGTGCTGTGCTTCACATATCCTGCAAACCTGGGGTACTTGGGGATCAGGGTTGGGAAGCACTAGCTTAAAACATGGCTGTTTGTTATAGTCAGTTCAGAACGGGATGTCATCTGAGGCCAGTGTGCTTTGATGTCGGGAAGTGATGTGTAGATGGGGCATGTTTGTTTTTATTAACACTGGAGTATCCTCCTGTAAAGCCTTTAGTCCAAAGACATCCCCAGGTGAAGAGCTTCTCACCTTCTTCAGACCTAATGGCATCTGGTGGGTGTGCCTGGAGAGAATATAGAGCATAGGACAACCCCTCCTGACTAAGAGTCACATTAAAAAAATCTTAAATATAAACCCAAAGATGTTTATCTGCAGTTCCTGTGATGCATATTTGAATCACGGAGGATATTTCCCTCAAAGTAAACAGAAGCGTGCCCAGACTCAATTGAGGCGTTCTCAGGAATTAAAGAGGGTCTGTGCAAAAAATCACAGTGAGGTAATGTGAGAATAAGAAAATCGCCTGAAACAGTCTCAAAAATGTGTAAATATTCCTGTAGCGGGTGTATGGCAGGAGATACAGACCCTTATTTGAATTCCATTTTATTAAACACGTCTCTCAGTCGGCTTGGTGTGTGATGGAAGGTGACACCAAACTGGGATGCCCTCAGCTACTCCTACTCCACCTTCCAGAAGCTGGACCGAAACCTGAGCTGAAATTAAGAAGTGTAATTTATGACTCATGGAAATCTCTCCCATCTTCGGATTGGTGGTGTTTGCTTTATATGTTATAGATATTATGGTTGGTGTTAAAAGCAGTTAATGATTTATTATTTTGGGTCTAGTGTAGACAAATAAGATATCACCATTCACCCACCGAAACAAGTAACGTCCACCTGAACTGGTCGGTGCCCACAACAATTACCATCAATCATTTTTTTCCCCCACAATCTCCAGACACTCCATCCCAAAGGGTCCAGTTTATACTGGGCACAGAGGACGATGACGAGGAACACATTCCACATGATCTGTTCACAGAGCTCGATGAAATTTGCCTGCGTGAAGGTGACGATGCAGAATGGAGAGAGATGGCAAGGTGACTTCCCTCTCCCTCATATAAAAATAAAAGATGGAGAACATGAGGTTGTCTTCTTTAAAATGTCTTTCTTTGTGATATTGTATACATTGTTATCATTGCAAGAATAATGTAAAACTCGCTCACATTTTATTTACCGAAGGATAAAACGCTCATCCAGCGCCGGCAGTAAAGATATCGATATCAGAACAGTGCTGTGCGTGAAAAATATCGTGACACTGCAGATAAAAAAAAGACAGAGTACCTTAATTTCTTTAGCAATCAATCTGTGATAGATGTACTCTCAACAAAAACAGACAATATGTAACAGTGTAATACGGTACATATAGGTTTGAATACAATAACAATGATATATGCAGATACACTCACATCTTCCAGAGCCTACACATGATTGGCTCTGTATAGTAATCATTGTGCTGATTCCCGGGGTGGCACTATTCGCTAAATGGTGTAAATGGGCCTCCTCTTCAAGAATGATGCAGCCATGGAGAGAGAGAAGGAGAGTGTATCATAGGGCAAGAATCTGTAGCACTTCAGGGACTCCCCAACCAGATATATGAAAGGAGGTGCTCACCTGAAGTAGAACCTAAAAAGACCTGGCTCTAGGATAGATTTCCTTGCTGGTGGCTGAAGTCTGCCTATGCTGGATGAATGTTTTATCCTTTGTTACATGTTACATTTTTGGAAAGATAGACCACTCACTCACTGACTAAGTTGTATTTACGTTCACATATATTTGCATGTATGTGTGCAAATGGGAGTGAGTTTTTATTTCACTGACATACATTACATATATTTTAAATGATTTATTACAGAAGTCTGCTTATGGTTCAGTACCTAAAATATGCTTAAATCTACATACTTTATCCCACAAGACAAGCACATCCACACTTATCTTTATCTTTGTGCTAAAGCTTGTTTAAATATTGAAGAGAATTACTTTCCGCCAGGTGATGATAAAGGGACATTCATAGCATGTTCGTGCATTCTACCTTATTTCTGATGCAATACATGTACATGCTATATACTGTATGTCCCTTCATCATCACTTCATATATGCTATTTAGAATTTAGTAATAATATATAGTATGTTTGTGTGTGCCTATGTATACAAATATTATTATTTCAGAAATTAATTCATTTCAGGTTATGATCGCACTATAAATATCCTTTGTGCAATGCACTTATTGGTAATAATCCGCACTCTACTTCATACATACGATTATTTTATAGGTTTACGTCCTGTGATGTTTTAACAGGCTGTACATTTAACACTTCCATTGTGTTTCTGGGATTTTCCATAAGCAGGATGTTCAGCCGTGTTATTTATCAATTTTGATGGTATATCTGGGGTTGTTTTCTGTCCATTCTAATATTTCACAACGTGCTTGAAATAATGTATGTTATGTTATCCTATATTTTCAATCCATAATCAACACAGCAGGCGACAACGGGAACTCAGTTAAGGAAGTATGGTTTATTAATGGACAGCCCCAGGGCTACAATATTGCCCTAGGCCTTAATCGTGCATTGTTCAAGTTCATAGTGTTGAATCGTTGCAGTATTGTGGCCCTTGGGCTCTACATTATTAAACCAGGCTTGCTCAATTGAGTTCCCGTTGTTGCCTACTGTATTGATTGGTGTGTGAGTGGGGACTGCAGATTCCATTGGTGGAGCGCCCCGGGGATTCACCCATTATCTTTGGGGCTCTCTCCTCGGCAGCCATGCTTGATCTTGTATATATTTTCAAACTATCAGGGTTATTCAAAGAGAATTGAAAAGTCACCGCACATTCGGTGACTTTTCATTCGCTTCAATTCAACGCGATTTGGCAATCCTATTTCGGCGACCCTGCAGTGTATTCAGCAAGCACCACAGGGTTCCCGAAGTGCAAGGCAAACCCACCGCAAACCCGACAAACACTCACCGCCAACCTGCCGAACACTCACTAAAACCCACAAAACAGCTGGATTAACCCCACCGAACACGCCGGAGAAACCCGAGCAGCCGCCGATCACAGCGCAGAGCAGCCCCCGGAAAAACACGACACCGCAGACGAATGGAAAAGTGAAACGCTGTTTGCAAAGAAACTACAGAACGAAAATGTCTGAAATTTACATATAAGATCCAATGAATGATAATAAAAAAGGCTGTTACAAAAAAAAGAAAAAACGATTTTTGCAAACAAATCCCAAAAAATGCCTAAAAGATCCGAAAAAATCTATAAATAAAGAGACTTTTTACTGCAGAATATTATAAACAACAGTTTATTAGATATTGAATTAAAACGGGAATATTTTTAACATTGAAGCCTATGGGATTCGCCTGAGTAAACCTGTCGAATGAAACCATAGAACAGCAGGGCAATTCGGCAACTTTTCACTGCTGGTTTTTGTTCTCTGAATAGACAAAGCATTGCTTCTCTATGGGGATTCACTGCCCTCGAACAGACACCGAACAGGCATCATATGTGCAGGCAATTCGCTAGGATTTGGCGAACTGCCTGCTCTCTGAATAGCCGAATGGCCAGAAAAGGTAACCGTACGCTGAATTTCACTGTTCAGTTACATTTCGGCCACAATTCTGATCTCTTTGAATAAACCCTGTATATGTCAGCCCAGCACCCGGAACCGCCGCCGGAGTAATTAGGTGTCATCACGGGGGCGCGATGACACCTATTTCAAGCGCCCCCCCGCATCTCCCTCCCGATCCGCGGCGTGCAGGGGGTTAACCCAGGCACCGTTTGGAAGGGCACAGCCTGCCCTTCCAAATGGTACCTGGCATTAACCCCATGGGGGCCGGATCACGAATCGGCGCCGAAAAGCGCCGGTTCGTGATCCTTTCCCGGAGGTGGCCGACATCTTGGATGTCGGTCAAGCTTCCGGGAATGCCCCCTGAGGACTGGCGTCATCGTGCATAGCACGATGACGCCAGTCCTGGAGTTAACCCCTAACTGCCACCAATGGTGGAGATAGGGGGTTCCAATGAACCCCCTATCTCCCGATCCGTGGCAGTTAGGGGTTAATGTTTGGTATTGTTGGATCGGCCAGAGCATGGCCGTTCCAACCATACCAAACATGAGTATAAAAAAAGTTTTAAAAAAAAAATATTAAAAAAAATTATAAAAAAAAATAAACAAGTTTTTTTTTCTTTTTTTTGGTTTGTTAATGCAGCAATATTGTTCCCATTTCAATTATAATGTGAACAATGATGCAGCACTAACGATATTTGTATGCGGTGCGTTTTTTAAAAATCGCGTAATTTTCCCCAAAAAAAAAATGTAACGAGACCCCATCTCTTTTTAACAAGCGCACCCCATACAAAATATAACTGCAATTACTCGCATGTTAAAATGTGAAAAAAAACACTTTACACGTTGTAAATTATTGAAAATTCATATTTTATTGCATTTTTTTGTTATAATATACAGACAGGTCATGACGTATACATATAATAATGACATATTATGAATCTGCCAAGTCTGACAGAAAGAACGATATATAATATGTCTGGGTCATATACTAAAATAAGCCTTCAAAACACGTTTAAACATGATGAGCAAAATCGGTACAAATGAGCTCAGCACAGAGGCGGGAAAAGCCTCAGCAGCGAAAGGGTTAAAAGGCGTTTTTTTAAAATTTCTGCAACAGACCTTTCTATTTATTTTTTTAAAGGACCTTTTTATAATATTTAGACACATTTTAACCACTTCGCTGCTGAGGACGCGCTCAGCGCGTCCTCAGCAGTCCCGCTGGTGTGCTGAGGACGCGCTGAGCGCGTCCTCACATTGGGGTCAGCGTTCGGCCGGGTTCCGGCCGATCGCTGGCCCCTCCGGTGCGGGCTGACATCCTGGATGTCAGCCCGGCATCCGGACCAGCAGCCGCCAGAATTAGGTGTCATCGCGGGGGCGCGATGACACCTAATTCAGGCGCCCCCCCCGCATGTGCGGAGGAGGCGCCTGAAAGGGAGGGGGGGGAGGTCCTTCGGACCTCTCTCCCTCCCGATCGGCGGCTCTGCGGGGTTAACCCAGGCATCATTTGGAAGGGCACAGCCTGCCCTTCCAAATGATGCCTGGCATTAACCCCTGGGGAGCTGGATCACGAATCGGCGCTGAAAAGCGCCGGTTCGCGATCCTTTCCCGGAGCTGGCCGACATCTTGGATGTCGGCCAAGCCTCCGGAACTCCCCCAGAGGACTGGCGTCATCGTGCGTAGCACGATGACGCCAGTCCTAGAGTTAACCCCTAACTGCCACCAACTGTGGAGATAGGAGTTCCAATGAACTCCCTATCTCCCGATCCGTGGCAGCTAGGGGTTAAATTTTGGTATGGTTGGATCGGCCAGAGCATGGCCGTTCCAACGATACCAAACACTACAGTGAAAAATGTTGTAAAAAAAAAAAAATGAAAAATAAAAATAAAAAAAAATTAAAACAAAAATTCAAAAAAAAAAATTAAACACTTTTTTTTTTTTTTGGTTTGTTAATGCAGCAATATTGTTCCCATTTCAATTATAATGTGAACAATGATGCTGCACTAACGATTTTTGTATGCGGTGCGTTTGTTAAAAATAGTGTCATTTTCCCCCAAAAAAAAATGTAATGAGACCCCATCTCTAATTTTTTTAACAAGCGCACCCCATACAAAATATAACCGCAATTGCTCGCATGTTAAAATGTGGAAAAAAACACTTTACACATTGTAAATTATTGAAAATACATATTTTATTGCATTTTTTGTTATAATATACAGACATGACATAACGTATACATATAATAATGACATATTATGAATCTACCGAGTCTGACGGAAAGAACGATATATAATATGTCTGGGTCATATACTAAAATAAGCCTTCAAAACACGTTTAAACATGATGCGCAAAACAGGTAAAAATGACCTCAGCATAGGGGCGGGAAAAGCCTCAGCAGCGAAAGGGTTAATGCATTTGTATTGGTTTAAACACCTATTAAAAGAATAGTAGAGTTTCTATTTTTCTTCTGCAGTTCGGTGGGGTTCGGGGACCTTGCGGTGAATAGTGAATTCACCACAGGGTCGGGGGAAATGGAATCGCCAAAGTGCGCCGAACAAGATAGCAGTGACATTTTGGTGCTTTCTGAATAACCCCTTATGTATTAATGTTTGTCCGGCCCATTGTCTTCGAATAGTAACCTATACATTGCTTTATCGCTGCATTCTTTCGAGCTCTGAGAAATGTTGCTAAAATATCTGAGGGTAATTCCGATGAAATAGTTAATAATTTTAGTTGATATATTTCTTGCATACTGTCATGTGACCAAGGGGATCATCTATTTTACTACTGTCTATCTTGATTGACTAGGTGGCTGAAGTTTGAAGAAGATGTTGAAGATGGTGGAGAGAGATGGAGCAAGCCATATGTGGCTACACTGTCACTTCATAGTTTGTTTGAGTTAAGGAGTTGTATCCTGCATGGCACGGTTCTACTGGACATGAGAGCTAACACACTGGAAGAAATTGCAGGTACTGTGCTTGGCATCATCATAAATACATTGTCAATGCAAAAGCTCACATTTTGCAATTGTTTATTAACCCTTTCACAACCACGATCAGGTTACCTCTTTCCTCAAAGCCTTAATCACTTTCCAGAGATCAAGCTAGCTTGATCTGGGTGTGTTCTGGAAGAATGCAAAAACAAATCATTTATTGCAAGCAATATTTTTTTTTTGAGAAAGGATTTTACCAGGAAGGATACATTGAGATTTCTCTCGTTTTCACATATGTCCAGGGTGGCGTGTATGTACTGTTGGGTGTCTTGCCCAGGACACTTACTGGGGAGGTGCTCGTCGGGATCGAGCCCATGACTCCACAGGCTCTCTCCATGCAGAGCAGTGATGTTACCTCTACTCCACCCAGCCAGTACTTACCACTACTCCACCCAGCCGGTACATTTATTTGGGACTCCAGAATATATCTCTAAGTTAGAGTACATCAAACATGGCAACCAATGTATAGTAACTCCCGGAACACTTGCTGAACTCCGGACACCGCAGAGATTCCTGTCGGAGACTTGTGGCAGTACCAGGATGGACCAGCAGCGGACATCCTTAGTCTTTCCTATAGCGTATACAGCAGGTCTGTCAAACGCATGGTCTCCCCAGATTTTGAGGCCTACAATTCCCAGAATTCCTTCAATGTAATAGATGGCTAAGGAATCATGGAAGTTGCAGTTCTAGAACATCTGTGGGGTGGAGTTTAACAGCCCTGGCATACAGTTTCTAAATGCTCTGTTATTATTATACTGCCTTTAGACTGTGTGTAGGTGCTTTTGTGTTTGTCATTTCTGTAGAGATAAGGAGTTATATACAGTGGTTTTCCTTAAAACCATTGGTTCCTACCAATGGTTTTCTGGTGAACCCATACTTGTACTCGTGTTCAGCACCATCCTGATTTATTTTCTTCTTGGATCTACCAGTTTATCCTTGTACATAATAAACATACTGATCTAATAATTGATGGACAAATTATTTTTTATTTGGTTAGAAATGTCATACTGACACTAAGTTTGAAAAATATAGTAAATATAATTAAAATATGACTAAACTCAATGCTGTGTAGATACATGCACTTTTCCCGGCCAAAGGGTTGACATTTATTTAATCATACTGCTTTCTATCGAATACATTTTTTTCTCAATTTTTTTTTACATGAAAATCAATAATCTAATGTTAAATATACTCTAATATATCAGAATATAATCTTACATATTAAATATAATAGTATGTTAAATATACTCTAATATATCAGAATATAATCTTATGTTAAATATACTCTAATATATCAGAATATAATCTTATGTTAAATATACTCTAATATATCAGAATATAATCTAACATATAAATATAATCTAATGTTAAATAGATTATATTCTGAAAAATAGAGTATATTTAACATTAGATTAAATTCTGATAGAGTATATTTAACATACTATAATATTTAATATGTTAGATTATATTCTGATATATTAGAGTATATTTAACATAAAATTACATTTTATATGTTAGATTATATTCTGAAAAATAGAGTATATTTAACATTAGATTATATTTTATATGTTAAGATTAAATTCTATTGTTCAGAATATAATCTATGTTAAATATACTCTATTTTTCAGACTATAATCTAACATATAAAATTTAATTTTATGTTAAATATACTCTAATATATCAGAATATAATCTTAACTATGCTGCTGGATCCGAACATTTTTTTCCTCTAATCTGTATTTCGAAATAAAAGATGTTTTCAAGGCCGGCCACGTGAAAGACAGCAGGGAAAATGGCTTTTGTTTAAAATTATAGCTTATTTTTTTCTACTCCAAAAATAAGAATAGAGCAACTCGTGCTTTGCAAGCAATGCATGTCAAAGATGCCTACATTTGCTTTCATTTAAATACAAAACCAACAGATGTTGCTGCTTCTTTTTTTCTGCTTTTGTCTTATTTTTCATTTCTTTAATTCCCAGATTGCCAGTTAAGAAAAAATTAATATAAAGTAAAATATGGATGCAGCGTTTCCAATTCCCAATGTGATTAATTATTTGACAAGTAACTTGTATTAATCTGTGCTAATTGCTGTCCAAGAACAGGCCTGTAGCTGACAAAGAAATCCAGATGGTATGACATATTGAGATGTTACAATATAATAAATACATTTAAAGAAATTCAGCTCATAGAATGAGATAATGGTCTGCAATCACTATGTGTTGCAATGGGCGCGATAGTAGTTGTTCATGTTGCGAGGAGAAACTCCAGATTCACAATGCATCCTATATCTCTATCGTGTGAGCCAATGGCTAGTGGGTGTAACAGTCTAGAAAATGGCCGGCTGCAGTGGTCGCACTAGACCCTATTGCCCGATACTCGACATCAGAGTCCGGGTGGCTGTGTGCATGATCTCAGGCCGGGACATCACTATTAATTACCGTATGGTAGTTTAATGCTACATTATATGTTCTTCCAAACATTCCATTTGGTGCTTTTGGTGAGTTGCATGTTGAAGAGGCATGAGATTAGAAGTGGACAGGGTCAACGGGGTAGATCCAGCAGAAGCTTTTAATTGGCCAGATACTACACAACCATATGAGACCTCATTGGGGACCCACTGTAGGACAGGCCAGTAGTGCTGTTGCCTGTTCTCAGCACTTTCATATACTTTGTTTTAGCTCACTTTAGATACTACACAATGTTTTGGTCCTTGTAGGTGTCTTTCTCTAGTCTTTAGAAGAACTCTTGAAAGGGTCGAAACGTTTTGCACTATCTGTCCAAATAAAGGCTCCTGGAGGATCTAAACTTAGTGCCCGATCCACTTTTTCCTCTCTTGGGGTTTGGCCATTCTGGTCCATGTGACACACTGTTCCTGCCCAAGATGAGTGCCCTCCTGCGTTTGTGTGTTGTAAATAGACATGTGCATTCGTTTTAGTACTAAAACAATTTAGTCCGAATTTTGTGATAATTTAGTTTTAATATGACTCAAGAGATACTAAATTGCTCAGTACAAAAAACGAAAGAAACTAAAATAAAATGCACTACATTTTAGTTTCAGTCCTTTTTGTGATATTACATTGATGAGTGAAGGAAACCAGTATTGAACGCAACATCACAAAGCTACAGAAAAGGTTTGTATGTGTAATCCTTCCCGACCCCTACCCAAAAATCTGACAGTGATAGAGCTCCAGAATACTCACTCCCAGCACAGACAGCCAGCACAGGAGAGGAAACCTTTACTTAACCCTTGCATGTCTATGAGGCAGACAAGATGATAAAAGCAGCTGGAGAAGGAAAACATTCAAATAAATCACACTGAAAGCTAATGACAGAGGAGGGCTGGATAGTAAAAACCCCTTTATAACAAGCAGCACTGGGAGAAGAGAGGGACTTTATAAAATGTGTGTTATCTCCCCTCCCGCTCTGCATAATAGGGGCTTAGGTCCGATACATTTTATATTACCCAGGAGCACTATCCCCCTTTCCTCATCTATAATAGACGTTTTATATAAAGTCCCTCTCCTCTCCCAGTGCTGCTTGTTATAAAGTTTTTTTTACGTCTGATACATTTAGTATCCAGCTCTCACCGTTACTCTGTCATTATGAGCCTTCAGTGTGATTTATTTGAAGGTTTTCCCTAGATTTAAAGTGCTTTATTTTATTATAAAAATCAATTTGCACCAGTCATCTCTTCTCTGAGCTTTCAGACCGATTTACGTTAATATTTTCCCTCTCCCCTGCTTTTATATTCCTGTGTCTCCCCCACAGAGATACAAAGTTTAAGTAAAAGTTCCCTCTCCTGTGCTGGATAAGCATTGTATTCCGAAGTTCTGCACCCTCCACATGCCAATGCAGTAACATGTTCTATACACAGAGGGGCATTAATTAATGCAGGTGGATGTTGTATACATTATACGCAGAGGGGTATTAATTAATGCAGGAGGATGTTCTATACATTATACAGAGAAGAGTCTTTTTTTTAGCCCTTTAAATCCAGTGGCTGTGAGCACTGAGATTGGCTGCTTGTTATATTATCTCTCAGTACAATGTATCAGGCTCAGCTGTTACAGTAACTGACTGTAACAGCGCTCAGAGTTTCAGTAAAACAAGGAAATTATATTGTTCTAACCTCTTATATATAAAAATATTATTTACTAGTTTTACTGAAACTCTGAGTGCTGTGATGAGCTGCAGTCAGTTACTGTAACAGCTTTGCCTGGCACATTGTGCTGAGAGTGAGAGATACTGTAACAAGCAGCGATCTCAGCCCTCTGAAGAGCCACTACAATAGTAATTGTATCCACTGGTTTTCGGATGAATGAAATTAGTTTTCATACTAAAGAACTGAAAACGAATTTCTTTAGCAACTAAATAAATTGCATTTTAGGACTAATCCATTAGTTCAAAACAAAATTTTGTGCTGTGCACATGTCTAGTTGTAAAGTGAAGTTTACAGAGGTCTTTACGTGTTCTCTACACATCCATTGCTTAATGTTCCCACAGCAAGTGTCAGATCAGCCCAACATTGCCTAGAGAAGGGCTGTCAAGCTCCGGCCCCACTACAACTCTCATGATTCCCTGGCCATTATTATTATTATTCTTTATTTGTAAAGCGCCAGCATATTCCGCAGCGCTGTACAATAAGCACAGTATAGACAGGGTTACAATACATTGAACAACATTTGACAAACAGTACAGGAGGAGATGAGGGCCCTATTCCCGTAGGAACTCACAATCTGGGAGGGTTGGGGTTGGAAACAGGAGGAGAGGACTGTAAGGTGAGAGTGATTGATGGTTGCGTCAGTGAGTTGGGTGGTAGGCTTCCCTAAATAGGAATGTTTTCAGGGAGCGTTTGAAGGAAGAGAAGTTAGGGGAAAGTCTGACAGTACGAGGGAGAGCGTTCCAGAGAGTGGGGGCTGCGCGTGAGAAATCCTGCGGTCTATCATGGGAAGAGGTGATGCGGGGAGAAGCTAGGCGCAGGTCACTGTTTGACCTTAGGGAGCGGGCTGGGGTGTATTTGGTGATTAGTGAGGACAGGTAGTGGGGAGCTGAGTTAGTGAGTGTTTTGTAGGTAAGGATAAGGATTTTGAACTTAATTCTGCAGTGGATAAGGAGCCAGTGAAGGGACTCGCAGAGGGGAGCGGCAGAGACAGAGCGGCGGGTGAGGTGAATTAGCCTGGCGGAGGCGTTCAGGATGGATTGTAGGGGGGAGAGGCGGGACAGAGGGAGGCCAGATAAGAGATTATTGCAATAGTCGAGTCGGGAGATTACCAGGGCGTGTATGAGTTGCTTTGTGGTGACAGCGGTAAGAAATGGCCGAATTCTGGAAATATTACGCAGTTGGTATCGGCAGGAGGAGGAAAGAGACTTGATGTGGGGGATGAAGGAAAGAGCAGAGTCAAGTGTAACTCCAAGGCAGCGAACTTGGTTTGATGGGGAGATGGTGATACCCTCCACCGTAATAGAGAAGTCAGGAGGTGGGGAGGCATTGGAGGGAGGAATAAGTAAGAGTTCAGTCTTTGACATGTTGATCTTTAGGTGGTGGGAGGCCATCCAGGAGGAGATGCCAGATAAACAGTCACTGACTTTTGAAAGGACAGGGGGAGAGAGATCAGGGGTAGAGAGGTAGATCTGAGTGTCATCAGCGTAGAGGTGGTAATTAAAGCCAAAGCTGTTGATGATTTTGCCCAGGGAGGAGGTGTAGATGGAAAAGAGCAGAGGACCAAGGACAGAGCCTTGAGGTACACCAACAGATAGAGGCAATGAGGAGGAGGAGTTACCAGCAAAGGACACACAGAAGGACCTGTTGGATAAATAGGTCCTTCTATTGCAGTGAAACAAATCTATTGCAGTGAAACAATTCTGGAAATTGTATGCATCAAAATCTGGGGGGGGGGGAGCATGAATTCGACAGCCCTGGCCTAGAGTATGACTTTACCCTCCTAAGGGGCCAGCCTCATGGTTCAGGCACTGCGCGTTGGAGTTGACTATGTGGGCAATTTTTGGTGTACTTGTTTGTTTTTCTGCACTTTCAAATTTCTGCAAATTCTTTTAAGCATGTTGGACACTTGTTTTTTTCTGTGCTTTTTTTTAATTTAGGAGAATTTATATTTATTTGGTAATTTGCCTTTATTATTGCATTTTTTAATGACTAATGAGATTTTTATTTATAGAAAATAAGACTGTGTAGTCCAATGGATCTCATGAAGAGGGTTAATTTTCAGACGAGATTCCTTTGCCAGCAGTCACAACGTGATTTGGACTCTGTGGATATTTTACAGTTACTCAAATCTTAATAAATGAAACATTGTGAATTTGCTGAAGGGGGATTAGTGGAATGAAATGCACTGCATTTTGAGCTTTACAAAGCAGATCACATCCAGCATTTCAAATGCGAATGGAGCTGTGCCGTTTTTTATTTAATATGATTTCAGACTGTCAGGTTTCTTAAAACGTGTTGTACCAGCAGGACGCTTTCCAAGCTTCGAGCGTTTGGTGATTCATTATTAGTCTGTTTTTTTTAACCTTGGGGTCGATTTCCCCAAAACACTATTTATTTACAAATAAATACCAATTTCCCTAATGTAAAACAAAATAGCAGGACTGAGACAGCTTTCTATAGGTTCAAAAATATGATTTTTATTGATGCATTTATTTTTAAAACCAGATTATTTTAGCAGTAGATTTGTATCATACTGATGCCGGCTGGGTGGAGTAGAGGTAACATCACTGCTTTATAACCGTGGAGAGAGACTGTGGAGACACAGGTTTGATCCCGGCAAGAGCTCCTCTCCAGTAAGTGTCCTTGGGCAAGACACCTAATGTACATACTCGCCACCCAGGACATACTTAAATGAGAGAAATCTCAATGTATCCTTCCTGGTAAAATTCTTTATAAAAAAAAACAAAAAAAAAAACAGTGACAAACGTATCTAGGTAGTGCTTCTATGTTTGAGTCATGACTTCTTACTACTATATACCAAAACTCCGTCCAAAGCTCTCCATCAGCAACTCCTGTCATACAATATGTCTTGCTGTCAGTCTAGAGGTTCGATTTCCATTGCTTGATTTTTCATAAAATATATACCCTGCTTGTGAATAATATTTTTTTTTTTTTAAATATTGGCTGATTCAGCTGAAAAAATTCATATGGAGCCAACATACAAAAAGTGATGCTAGTCGGAAAAAGCTTATTTTCGGCAACAACTTATAGATTTGTGCCTTTTTAACCATGACAAATAGAAAAATCCAATGTTTAAAAAAATATTTCAGTCTTATTCTATTCCGCTGCCTGAAAACCCATTTATAGACACCTTTTTAGCAATTTAATTTTTTTGGAAATCCGCATACTGATACATTTAAAATGAATCAATATAGCTGATGTTTCCAAAAGGATAGCTGCGAGAGCCGGTATCCCATCTGAATTTTTATTGGGAGTCAAAATGGCAGTAAATCCACATTTGAATCTCCCGAACCAAAAAAATGGCTGAAAATCTGTTGAAACAGGTCTCAATTTCAGCCACTGAACCAATTAATTTGAGCCCTTGGATGTGATAAGAACTACATTTTTAAGCTTAAATGGTGTCTTTGTTACAAATAGATAAATGACACATGAGAGTTGCTATTTAGCAAGAGTCCTTATCCTTGGTCCTCCAGATGTCTTGTAAATACATTTCATGTGAGGCCTAGCCAAAATAATGAGTGTTTGGGTATCAGGGGAGATGTAGGCCCAGAACATATGTGGGACCAAAGTTGCTGACAAATGCTCTACACAAGGTCCTGGGAAACTGGAGTGGAAATAATCTTTGTATGTTGGGTCAATATCTTGCACTTTACAAGGTTTCACCCTCACACTTCCTTCACCATTGTCAGGGATGTATACCGGATGAGACGGATCTCAGCACGCAGTAAGCAGAAGATGTAGCCTAATACACAAGGATGCAGCAGACAAAGGGTCAATGGATAGCCGAGGTTGGAGGCAGGCAGCAAACAGGCATAGTCAGTAGGGTTAATATAGCAGAAAGGGTTAATATAACAGGGAGCAAAGAGGAGCATACATAGTGAGAAGCAACAGTACATTAGAGTGTCTAAGCAGTGTATGGCCTGGGTTTAAATCGTGCAAGTATGGAGGCTCCGCCCACACATGGTGATAGGGCTGCTGATGTCATCAGAGTGGGCCCATTATGTGGAGGCCATAAAGACCTGCAAGGTCCCACGAGCCTGCGGGTACTGACAATCATTGTCCCTCAATAGTGCCAACATCTTGCCTTACCTAAGGAGTGAACTGCAGTGTAAGGCTGTTGTGTTATTATAGTTGTGTATTTGCCACCATTTTGAATCCTGGATAGCATTTGCTAGTTTGCCCTGGAACCAGTGATACTGCCACCTTTTGCCAACCTCTTCCTAGAAAGCAGCACTGGTTTCAATTTAAAACTCGTGTATCGTGAATAATTATTTTCATTATAATTTTTAACAGATATGATTCTCGATCAGCAAGTAGCTTCTGGTCAACTGAGCGACGATGTCCGACATAGAGTTCACGAAGCGTTACTGAAGCAACACCACCATCAGAATCAGAAGAAACTCAGCAACAGGATACCAATAGTGCGTTCCTTTGCTGATATTGGCAAAAAGCAGTCAGAGCCCCATTCCATGGATAAAAATGGTAAGTTTGCTTTCATACTGCTTATATATTTTTTGCTGTTAAAACTCTTTAAGTTAATTATTTCACCCTAAATTCTATGCCATCTGGACTCCCCAGTTGGGCAAACACCCAATGTCTTTCAAAGTGCATTATTTGAAATCTGACCATGTCTTTAGTCAGGGCTCAGGCATGATATTTATAATATTGAGGAATTAGGCTCAGGCATCAGGGAACCCTGTTCTTCTTATGTTTTGTCTAGTAAGTTGGCTTTTCATATGCCAGGGGACTTGTAAAGCCTTTGGATCATTTTTCATCACTGTACAGTCTGTTAAAGCAGTGTTTCTCCACTCCGATCCTCAGAATTTAATATTGACTGCCATTAAAAGAAGCACAGAGTATCATACACAAGGCCAGACCGGGACAAAAAATAGGCTTGGGCAGTGAAAGGCAGAGCAGTCATTTTTTATTTTTTTCCCTTTCCATTAATTCAAAATAAATAAATTAAAATATATTTGCCAGGAAAAGGCACTCCGCTTACTCTACTATCCAAGAAAAGTTCTGCTGTGGAGAATAAGGTCCTCTGTCTGTGTGTGTGTGTATATATATATATATATATTGTGACACAGTCCAGTTTTAACCACGTCTTCTAGGGCAACATAAATATGCAGAGCCACAGTCTTTTTGTTGTTCTTAAGCAAGACTTTTATTTACCTCCACCTTTCACAGGCAATCAGTGGGAGAATCAGTGGATCACAGCAAACATTTCTTTCAGCAACAGAGGAATAACTTGGTTCTTTTTCCCTGTCTCTCCAGCTCTCTCTCCTGGAAGGACAGACACCCACACTCCTCAGCTACAAAGGAAAACCTTCCCTTAATAAAGCCCAACTAAATGGGACCACACCTGTATGCCATCGTTGGCTTTATTCTCCAAAACCTGGCCTGGCTAGTGAGCCGGGCTGCTGGGATAGTGGCCCGCCCTTCTCTCCACTATCCCGACCCCAGGGACCCATACCACATTTTACTGGACGCTCTCCATTGCACCAGCGAAACACAAAATATATTTTAACCATCTCCCTGGGGTTATTTTTAAACACAGTGCACAAGGTCTGGTCTCACATATCGCCCATTCAGGACCATACCCTGCTTCCTGTCACAATATATATAAACACGTGGGGGTGGTAGCACCCAACCTAAACTAAGCATTCAGTGCGGGTGCATCTCAAAAATAAAATACAAACAAACCCAGGGAGAGAGCACTCCAGTCAAACACATTAAAAAAAAAAAACCTGCAACAACAGCTTCTGCATGGGTGAACAATACCAGCTTTTACCACACGTTGGAAAATTCTTAAATCTAAGCTTTGTTGAGAGGAACATGAGAGATCCTGGACTTATAAATCCCCAACACGGACTCGCCCCCATCCCCCTTCACATTATCCCTTACCCCTGATAATGTCCATGGACTTGCCCATTCCCCCATATATATGTCCCACTACCCCCCTCCTCCCCATATGCTTTGGCAATGCTAAAATGTATTTGGTCCTGCCAATAAAGCTTATTTTGATTTGATTTGATTTGAATAAAATGGTGGAAATTTAGTTCGCAATGGCTGTTCATTGCGAACTAAATTTCCACCATTTTATTCAACAAAGCTTAGATTTAAGAATCTGGTTTTGTATATGTATATATATATATGTATAAGAATCCGGTTTTGTGTATATATATATATATATATACAGTGGCAAGAAAAAGTATGTGAACCCTTTGGGATTACTTTGGAGTTTTGCATGAATTGGTCATAAAATGTGCTCTGATCTTCATCTAAGTCACAACAATTTGAAAAACACAGTCTGCTTAAAATAATACAACACAAACATTATATGTTTTCATGTGTTTATTGAACATAACATGTAAACATTCACAGTGCAGGGTGGAAAAAGTATGTGAACCCCTAGCCTAATGACTTCTCCAAGAGCTAATTGGAGCCAGAAGTGAGCCAACCTTGAGTCCAATCAGTGTGATATTATCGGATGTGTTGCTGAAAGCTGTCCTGCCCTTTAAAAACACACACCAGTTTTGGGTTTACTGGTTTCAAGAAGCACTGCCTGATGTGAACCATGCCTCGCAGAAAAGAGCTCTCAGAAGACCTACGATGAAGAATTGTTGACTTGCATGAAGCTGGAAAGGGTTACAAAAATATCTCCAAAAGCCTTGATGTTCATGTGTCCACGGTAAGACAGACTGTCTACAAATGGAGAAAGTTCAGCACTGTTGCTACTCTCCTTAGGTGTGGTCGTCCTGTAAAGATGACTGCAAGAGCACAGCACAGAATGCTTAATGAGGTAAAGAAGAATCCTAGAGTGTCAGCTAAAGACTTACAGAAATCTCTGGCACATGCTAACATTTTTGTTGACACATCTAAAATAAGGAAAACATTAAACAAGAATGGAGTACATGGGAGGACACCACGGAGGAAGCCATTGCTGTCCAAAAAGAATATTGCAGCACGTTTGAAGTTTGCAAAAGAGCACCTGGATGTTCCACAGCACAACTGGCAAAATATTCTGTGGACAGATGAAACCAAAATTGAGTTGTTTGGAAAAAACACACAACACTATGTGTGGAGAAAAAAAGGCACAGCACACCAACATCAAAACCTCATCCCCACTGTAAAACACGGCGGAGGGAGCATCATGGTTTGGGGCTGCTTTGCTGCCTCAGGGCCTGGACGGATTGTTGTCATTGATGGAAAAATGAATTCCAGAATTTATAAAGACATTTTGCAGGAAAACGTAAGACCATCTGTCTGCCAACTGAAGCTCCGCAGAGGATGGGTGATGCAACAGGACAATGACCCAAAGCATACAAGTAATTCAACAAAAGAATGGCTTCAACAAAACAAAATACGCCTTCTGGAGTGGCCCAGTTAGAGTCCTGACCTCAACCCCATTGAAATGCTGTGGCATGACCTTAAGAGAGCGATTCACACCAGACATCCCAAGAATATTGCTACACTGAAACAGTTTTGTGAAGAGGAGTAGTCCAAAATTACTCCAGATTGTTGTGCAGGTCTGATCTGCAACTACAGGAAACATTTGGTTGAGGTTATTGCTGCCAAAGGAGGGTCAACCAGTTATTAAGTCCAAAGGTTCACATACTTTTCCCACCCTGCACTGTGAATGTTTACATGTTCTGTTCAATAATATATGAAATATATAATGTTTGTGTTGTATTATTTTAAGCAGACTGTGTTTTTCAAATTGTTTTGACTTAGATGAAGATCAGTGTACATTTTATGACCAATTCATGCAAAACTCCACGTAATCCCAAAGGGTTCACATACTTTTGCCACTGTATATCTTGCCACTGTATATAAAAAATACAATTGAGAAGAGCACTCGGTTGTAGAGTTAGGAAAAAATGTAAAATTGCCCAGGTGCTATCCATAAAGTGTATATAGGAAAATCCAAGTGAGGCGCACTCTGGTTCTTTAGCAAAAATAAAAAACTTTATTAACTAAATATCCAACGTTTCGGTTCCTAAGAACCTATATCAAGGTATATATATATATCTCAATAGGAAAAAGGTGACGGCACTCTGTGACTAAAACGAGTCATTTTATTAATCCATTTAAAAAGTCGCTGAAAGCCGACGTTTCAGCTGCACTCAGGAGCTTTCTTCAGGACATATGTATGGTCATAGGTATGTCCTGAAGAAAGCTCCTGCGTGGAGCTGAAACGTTGTCTTTCAGCGACTTTTTAAATGGATTAATAAAATTACTCTTTCTAGTCCTGGAGTGACGTCACCTTTTACCTATTGATATTAATTTGTTGCTGAGTGACAGGCACCCACACCAATACCATAAGAAGCTGTAGTGCACGACATTATATATATAATATATATATATATATATATATATTTAGACAAACACAACCATACACGCCCCAACAAAGATGCTATAAAAAAATCGCGTTATAGGATATCGGACAGAATATTAGGATTAGGATTAGTGTTGGTAATAAGAGCCTCGTTCATGGGAGGTGGGACTATTCTTGTAGACTGAGCACAACTATGGTTGGAAAGAAATAGGTGAGGCAAGTCACTGAGAAAACTGAAATGAAAGCCAGTCATAGGCATGGGAAGACCATTTTTTGGTGTGTCTACACTGGTTGTTTATAAAATGTAAATCATCTCAAACTTTAATGCTTTTTATCATGAGCCAGAAAAGAACCCAAAGAGTTTAGATGGGACACAAAATTATAAAAGCAATTCACGCCCTTCAGTACGTGGTTAGCAAGTCAAATCTCTTTGACCTGGTGATAGACATAACATGGATAATGTTAGAGGGGAAGCTTGGACAGCATTTCAATATGTAGATTTATTTACACATGAATACGGTGTATGAATAAATATATACTGTATATATATATATATATTCTGATAGGCCAATAGTAAAGTCACACACTGTAATATTTGGTTGTGTCGCCTTTTGCTGTGATTGCGGCACGCACTCCTCGCTGCATCGTTTCGATAAGCTCATGCAATGTCAACGCATTTATTTCTGTCCGGAGTGGCATTACGTATATTGTGCCCAAGATTTTGTATTGGTGATGGGAGAGTCGCGACGCTGCTTAAAGTCTTCTCCAGCACATTATCCCAAAGATTCTGAATGGAGTTAAGGTCTACACCAGTGTTTCCCCAAACCTGTCCTCAGTCAGGACCCTCCGCCTCGCCACTTTTTCCAGATATGTGAAGCACAGCACAGATGATATGATTTTCTGCTCAGTGATTGCAGGATTCAGTCTGCTTTTCCCCAAGGTGATCTGTAAAATCTGGCCTGGTTGAGGGTCCCGAGGACAGGTTTGGGAAACACTGGTTTACACTGTGTGGTGGCCAATCCATGTGTGAAAATGATGCTCTGGCTAGTGTGGATGTGCTAGAGAAAACGCATAGCTAATAAATGTTGAAAAACCTCCCTATGGTGGTCAAAGGTATACTGCTTATCTTCGTGACAGGGAAACAACAGTATATAGTTATACATCTGCAGGCTGCCATCAATATCCTTTCAGTAACCAGGCAAACCTCTCCATGACATTTTGCAGAAATATAAATCATGTGTGCAATTTGCCGGCTGTAGAGATTGATGGTAATTTGTTGAATTTCTGCTTGTTGTGTCGCATGGATTGAACTGCTTTACATACATGTATTTTTACCTTCACGTTGTGCTTCTGTTCAAATTCTTGCAGTCAATAAAATTAGATGGACACTTTTATTCCCTAACCTCCAAATTGGCCCTCAATTGCAATGAACGGTAACTCTCACCTTTCGGTGCAATTTAGGGCCATTTCATCTACTCACTAAGCTGTCAATTCGCTGAATTGACAGCAAAATGCGGTGCAATTCGAAAAGAAGACTATCGTGTCTTCTATTCACAGAATGCCGAATTGTACCGAAATTCCAGCAAAATGTTTCAATTGGACAGGTTTAAACAGGCAAATCCCATAGGATTCAATGGAAAAAAATATATATTATCGTTTTAATCCTTGTTTTTGTATTCAATTGTTTATTCTTTTCGTTTTCATCAAATTGGCTTATTTATTTATTGGTACATTTTGATGTATTTTTTAGGCAAAATATTTGATTCGCAATTTTTTTTAAAGTCGTTTTGATTTTATTCTGTAACAGACCTTTTTATTTTATAAGACCTTTTTATTATTTGGACACATTTTAATGCATTTTTACTTATTTAAACACCCTTTAGAAGAGTAACATTGTTCAGTTTTTCTTTTCTGCAGTTCGGCGGTCTGATCGGCAGTTGGCGGCGGTCTTCGGCAGCCCCACATTCGACGCACTTCGGGGACCCTGTGGTGAATAGTTAATTCACCGCAGGGTTGGCGAACTGGAATCGAACTCGAAATTTTGGTGCTTTCTGAATAAGCCCTAGACTGTTTTTTTAAATATTTTAATTGTACTCTAATGGCCTTTTGACATTAAAAAGATAATCAGAAAAGAAGGGTAAAAATATCCCAGGGAAAAGCTGGTACAACCAGTGTAAAACTGGAGAGCATATTTTATAGAGGCCGTCCAAGTGTCATCAACAACTTATCTTACTTATTACAAAATAAATACAATGTCCCAAGTATTTTTCCTCACCCTGAACCAGGTGAGCTGTTCTACAATGTAAAGAGAGTTGCTCCATTATGATTTCCTTTAAACATGGTAGTAATGTTATGTAAATATTTTGCAAACTAATACTCTGTGCTGGCAGGACACAAATATTATTTAGTAAAAATATGCTAATATAAATATTTTCTAGTTGCACAATGCATAAATACATGATTTTGTCCTGCAAATCTAAATGCAACTGTGTTTTGTTGCAAAGAGGAAAACCTATGACATTTCTTCTAAGCATCATTTGAATATATTACATTTTATTATAGCGCAAAAACAACCATAACAAAAAATGCTAAACAGATTTCAACCTATTTCCCTACCAAGTGGTTTTCCATAAAACTACTGCCGCAAAACCACTGTCCATTACAGACCGTTGAAAAATGTATTTGCACTCTTCATACATGCGTTTTTACGGATGATAAGTTATTTGACTGGCCTAAAAGTGCTACTACATGTATAATAACACAGCTGTGGATCTGTATTTCTGGGTAATAAAACAGGATCTCCACACTGCTCAAACAGCTTCAGTACCTCGGCAGATATATCCAAGGTGATGAAAATTTGGTAGCACAGTCTGGAGCCCATTGTTTCCCATTTGCAATAAATAAAATTTCTGTGCATTGTTCCAGGGTATGACCAGATCGAGTTAACTTGATGTTGGGCTCCCACAGGAGCTTTTGAAGACTGAGTATGCTCGATCACAGTAGTGAAGAAGTTAATGCAGCTTAACCACTACACTACCGAGATCAAGATATCTCGGGCTTCAAAGGCACCATCCGTACTCCGATATCAAGATATCTTGATCTGGTGATCTGCAGCCCAAAAGCAAATTAAATTTGTTTGGCATAATGCCCAAATAGCTAAAACTGTGTAAAATCATCTGATGATGCCCTTATATGGGACAATTAATTACTTTATGGACACTACATAAGGGTTTGTTAGTCCAGTAAGATCATACAAGCTGATGAAGCCGCCCTCTTATGCGGCGAAACGCGTTCTGGAGCTTACTTTAACCACTTGAATGCTAAGGACGCGCTCAGCGCGTCCTCAGCATTCCCGCTGGTATGCGGAGGACGCGCTGAGCGCGTCCTCGCATTGGGGTCAGCGTTCGCCGGGTTCCGGCCGATCGCTGGCCCCTCCGGTGCGGGCTGACATCCTGGATGTCAGCCCGGCATCCGGAGCAGTGGCCGCCATTATTAGGTGTCATCGCGCCCCCGCGATGACACCTAATTCAGGCGCCCCCCCCGCATGTGCGGAGGAGGCGCCTGAAAGGGAGGGGGGGGAGGTCCTTCGGACCTCTCTCCCTCCCGATCGGCGGCTCACAGGGGCTTAACCCAGGCATCATTTGGAAGGGCACAGCCTGCCCTTCCAAATGATGCCTGGCATTAACCCCTGGGGAGCTGGATCGCAAATCGGCGCTGAAAAGCGCCGATTTGCGATCCTTCCCGGGAGCTGGCCGACATCTTGGATGTCGGCCAAGCTTCTGGGAACTCCCCCAGAGGACTGGCGTCATCGTGCGCAGCACGATGACGCCAGTCCTAGCATTAACCCCTAACTGCCACGAACTGTGGAGATAGGGAGTTCCAATGAACTCCCTATCTCCCGATCCGTGGCAGTTAGGGGTTAAATTTTGATATCGTTGGATCGGCCAGAGCATGGCCGTTCCAACGATACCAAACATGAAAGTAAAAAAAATTGTAAAAAAAAAAAAAAAAAAGAAAAATAAAAATAAAAAAAATTAAAAAACAAAATTAAAAAAAAAAAAGAAACACTTTTTTTTAATTTTTTTTGGTTTGTTAATGCAGCAATATTGTTCCCATTTCAATTATAATGTGAACAATGATGCTGCATTAACGATTTTTGTATGCGGTGCGTTTGTTAAAAATGGTGTCATTTTCCCCAAAAAAAAATGTAACGAGACCCCATCTCTAATTTTTTTAACAAGCGCACCCCATACAAAATATAACCGCAATTGCTCGCATGTTAAAATGTGGAAAAAAACACTTTACACGCTGTAAATTATTGAAAATACATATTTTATTGCATTTTTTGTTATAATATACAAACATGACATAACGTATACATATAATAATGACATATTATGAATCTACCGAGTCTGACGGAAAGAACGATATATAATATGTCGATGTCATATACTAAAATAAGCCTTCAAAACAGGTTTAAACATGATGCGCAAAACAGGTAAAAAATGACCTCAGCACAGGGGCGGGAAAAGCCTCAGCAGCGAAAGGGTTAATTATGTTTTAATTAATTATTTTTTTTTACCTCCAAACCTGTAGATGGCACCATCTACTGGTCAAAATAGGTTATTTACAGGAAGAAATACAATGGGTATATGCTCAAATATTTCTTAATGTATAATTAATTAAAAGTTATTTTACAAAAAAACACTGGTTTCTGGCAATGTTTTTTTTGGAAAAATCACTTGGTATTGAAGGGGTTAAGAATGGGAAGAAGCAAAGATCCATGAATGGCATTTAGTGCTATTACTGACATAGGATAAAGCGATATTTTTGTGCACGTTGAATATTTCAAACACCAGGTGAAATGTAAAATGACTAGCTCCCTTATTTCACTTCTGTGTACTTTATGTATTTATTATAATGGTTTTCTTTCCAGGATTCACATTATTTTCCTCCACGTATTTGTTAATTCACAATCAGCCATCTCACAGTAAATTATTCTGTCTAACATTTTCACCAAGTCTGTCTTCTTGTTTTTCAGTTGCTCTTTCTCAAGTTGTTTCTATTAAAAGACCTCTTTATTAGCTTATTTTAAAAAAATTGTAAAAGGAACGCGAACATGCTCCGTTTACTTTATTCTCTAGAACAGTTTCATTTTATCACAGACCTGCCTGGGGTGCAACATTAGTCATGCTTAGAATACTGTTGTAATGGAAAAAAGGATACTTGCAGGTCTATTCACTAAAGGTGAAACTCAGGATAATTGGATGGAGAATAGAACAACCTAGGCCAAACAGCCGATTTGGAAAGTGAGATAAATGGGAGAATTTTTCTGGTTTGGCTATTATGACCTAGAGTTTTCACTTCTGCCAATTCTCCGGAGTTTCACCTTTAGTGAATAGACCTGTTGGTCTCCCCCCCCCACCTTCCTTCTCCTTGTGATCCTCAATACCATCTGACTCTACAATTCAAGCTTATTCTATTAACTATAGTCAAAATATGTGTTCAAAATATAATTTCATGTAATGCTTCAAAACTCTTTCAAATGTATTTTATGGATAAGACTGACCCTTTATGTTCTAGTTACCTTGGTCAAGGTCAAACTTACATGTCAGGCACTCCTACCTTAAACATTGTGTATCCATACTCAATCCTCTACACAGATATAAGGTCAATGAGTGTGGTCAGTTATTGGGTAATAGTGTTGTATCCAATATGGGATCCTTCAGTCAAACTCAATCAATCGTGCAAAGACCTTATAAATTGTATTGTCTAGGTTAGTGTATCCCAACCCTGTCTTCGGGACCCACTACCAGGCCAGATTTTAAGGAGAGCCTAGGAAAAATGCAGACTGAATCCTGCAATCACTGAGCAGCAAACCATATCACCTGTACTTTACTTATCTGGCAAACCTGGCCTGTTAGGGGGACCTGAGGACCAGGGTTGGGAACCACAGGTGATGAATACTCAGTGCTGAAGATCAGACAACACAGAGGAATTTTTTCTAACATTGATAAAGTCATCATATATGCCCATTCTTTTGAAGTGGTTATTATTTTTAGGACCATAAAACAGGATATGGACATTCAAAGTGGCAACATCGTGTGTTTCTTAAAAGGGTTTGCATGTTTTCTTAACTAATGGCCATGTTCAATGTAATGTATTGTCATTCATCCTTATCTTTCTTTGTTTTACTCTGTCTTTGTTGTATGTGTCTCTAACAGGCTCATCTCATCTCTGTTCCTCCCTCATCTCCTATCCTTTGGCCTCTCTAAAAGTCGGTTGAAGGTTTTTGAGGTAGTGTAAAAACTCCAAATTAAAACTCTTGGGTTTTAGGTTAATCTGACTTTGTGTCTGCCTAAGGGGTATTAGCTTCAGAGCAGACCTCCAGCTCTACCTGTGCTATATATCCCAACAAACCTGAAACCATACGAGTTCTGATATCTGGTGGATGTTTGTGGGATGTATAGCCCAACACCAGCTTCAGGTCTGTGTTTGGTGTATTTTGTAATCTTGTGCATGCTTCTGCTGTACTATGTAAAGCACATAACATGGAATCTATCACCGCTTTTCATTATGTAGTTAAACTTATTCTTCTCTGATGTTTGGTTGGATGGAATCGGCCCTTCAACAGGTTCATTGATTGATCCAGGCCATGAGTTCATTAATGAAAGTGGATTGGTGGAATCTAAATATGTGAAAGCTGAGAGCCCTGATTCATGCAGACTTGTCTGTTTTTTAGTAAACAAGGCAGAGCCTTTCCGGTGAGGGAGATCTTTTATCTCCTCGCAAGCCATTATATAGCAAGCCCTGGCCTTGCATGGACCAAAGGGAAACCATTTGTTTTCTCAAATGGCTGGCCCACCGGGCTTTTGACTACTCAGCCTAATGATCCAATCCCAGTCTGGATGGAGCATTAATTTATCAATTTAATTATAGAATGTCATCTGTTCTACTATAAAGAACTGCGACATTGTGATTAGGGGCAGGGTGATAGACCACCATTTCATCAACAGGTGGATGGAGAAAGCCTGTTTCCCCTACCTTGGGCTCTATTACATTCTTCGCACAAACGTTAATGCGTGTGCAAAAACGCATTAACGCGAGGGACAAAACCCTTTGCGCAGAACGTCGTATTACAATGTCCACGCAAAAATGCGCGTTAACGTCAACGCCTGTGGACCTGCGCGAACCCTTTGCGAGCGTAATGTACTTTGCGCGTCCTATACTTAACATTAACTTAATGTTAACAAATGCATTTGTGCGCTGGTGCGTGCAAGATATTCCAATCTTAGCGCAAAATTTAACGAACAACGTTTGCGCGCGTAATTTTAACGTCTTTGAAAAGCTGGTGGTAACGGCAAATCTGAACGTTCTGGCCGAAACCAAATACACCAGCACGAAAAACAAAATACAGCACAGTATAGTTACACATTCTACACATACCCAAACAATAAAATGGATAAGTTGTGCGTAGTTTTATTATTGCTGCAGCATATATACTCAGATTGATTTTGACAGGCGCAAAAACTGAACGGGAGACAATTGTGGTTCTTAATTCTGAATGTCTGAATCGCGTGAAAAAACAGTTTGCCCACCGATCTCTGCACGTAGCGTAGCGCATTGTGCGTGTTTTTGCGTGTCTTTTTTACGCGCGGTATTTTTTGACGGATGAAAAAATGCGCTCGGATTGTAATACCAGCGTTAATTTACGCGCGTTAACGTTGTGCGCAAAAAATTGCGTTTTTACGCAAAGACTGTAAAAGAGCCCCTTGTAGGGCGTACAGGGTTAACTCTCAGCTGACTGCTGAATAAGACTGCCCTGCCTTTATAAGTACTGTGGTTCGATCTTGGAGAGCAGTCATTTGGCTTGGAAAGCAGTCATTTGGCTGGGAGCAGCAGAGGAGGAGACAAGCCCTGAATTTCCTAAGGGAAGTACAAAATCTTTAATTTGTTGTTTGCTTTACTGGTAAGCGGCTTAGCTGACCAGTATTATAGTGAGAGGAGAACAAATGTTTAGTTATTCTCTGAATGAGGAGTATAGTTTTGAAGGAGTAGGCTTCAAACTGAATGGTTTATCGAGTGGCTATGTCACAGAACAAATAGAAGTTTAAAACCATCTTTAACAAAAAGCAACTGATGCTGTTAATGAGTATATCCAAATTGAGTAAAACTACAACACGGAGAATAGCTAGGTAGCAAGATACTAGGCTTGTGCACCGATTTTGTTTTCGGTTCGATTCGGTTCGATTTGTTCGGATGTTTAAAATTTTCAATTCGGCTCGCTTCGACCGATTTCTGATTCGGTTCGGCTCGTTTTTCGTGTACATTTTTTTTTGGAATATCGACCATTTTTCGTGTTTTCGGGTCACTTTGCTCGTGTTTTTGTATCGACTTTTCGGAAATTTCGGAAATTTTCGTTTTTTCGGAACGTCTGTTCTCCTCGTTTCAAAGTGTCTACGATAATTCTGGCGATTCTATCGTGTTTTTTTTTATTAAAGATCCTTTTTTCTTATGAATATACATTTCACAACTTTATTTAATCATATTAAAGTGGTATGAAAGCCAAGGAACAAAAAAAATGAACAAGACGATTTAAAAACGCTAAACTGACCCGAATGCCACAAGAAACAAGTGATACGCATTTACAAATACAAAATTTACAGAATCAGCGATATAACCGATAATAGTTAAATATACGATTTCCAGAATTACCGAAATGGAACCGAAATCACGAATGGAACCGAAATCATGAATAGAGCAAAACTAAATTTCGATTTGACACATTTCAAGTCCATTCGAAAAATCCGAAAATTTTTCGTTTCGGCTCGGAAAACTTTTCGGATCTGTCGGTTTTCGGGTCCGACCCGATTCGGAAATTTGGCCGAATCCGAAGACACGAATCGGGAAATTTCGTGAAAATTCCGAAATTCCGAAACCCAAAACGGACATCCCTACAAGATACATAGATGGATGGATAGATAGAATTATATTGAGCCTTATGTACAGTGTCTATTGGCCCTTTTGTTTTTCAAAATATCTGCTGATTTAGTTCAAAAAATTCATCTTGAGCCGCTATTCGAAAAATGTCACTGCTCCGAAAAAAGTTTGGCTGGTATTATTTTCAGCCAGAATTCGACAGATTTGTGCCATTTTTCTAGTAGAAAAATCCAATGTTTAAAAAAGATTTCCGTCTAATTCCCTCTTTCAACGCCTTTTAGCATTGCAAACTTAATTTGGAAATCCGCATACTGAAAAGTGTAACTGCGATAGCCGGTCATCGTTCCAAATTTTTATCAGGAATCTAAATGCTGGGAAGGCCTCACTTGAATATCTAAGGCTAGGGTCAGACGAACGCATTTTTCACGTTGTCTGTGAAAAAGTGCGTTCGAACGAATGGACGCATTTTTTCACGGAGTACGCGATAGCGGTCATACGATGCGCATTTGCATCCGTGATTTTGTACGGATCATCAATAAAACACTTTTTGTGTCTGGACGTTATGTTGGCCGGACATTAGCAGTGTCTGACGTCTCCCAATCACGCAAACACGCCGCTATGCGGACGCAGCGCACTCTGTACGTCAGTACTAGCGGTTTTACGTTCTCGACAAAATGCGTTCGTTTGCCACTTGCGTTGCGCAGCCGGACTTTTGTGCGACCGTACTTCGTATATTGGCCGTCATTGCCTGGCACTTGCTGCTACTACGGCCGTGATTAAGTGCGCCTGCACGCGCGTTCGCACTGCGCTCGTCTGACCCTAGCCTTAAACCTGCAAAATGTCCCAAAACCGTCCGAAAAGGTCCCAATTTTGGCTATCAGACTGAATTAAATAGAGCCCATAAATAGCAGGTAGAGAGACAGACAAATGGATGGACAGTCAGTATCGTCATGATAGAGAAATCCCCATGTAATGCATATACATTTATATTATGTCTTGTATTTAATGGAAAATTAGCATGATATATAGATCAGATATATCACCACCTGCTGTTGGAGGAGAATGGAATGAAATGGAAATTAAAAAGCATTTTCGCAGTTTAAGATATTAGCATTCAACACCTTGCTTTAAACCAACAGAAATGCCCAAACCTTGCAGTTTCCCTGGAATTGATTAAACCTTTGACAGAGCGGTATATTTGAAGTGCTGAGCTACCCTTGTACCGGTTAACCGAGGGATCAAGCAAATATGCTACAGTTCAAACAAAACAGAGATTAACGTCCCTGCGAGAGATGCTGTAAGCTCCAAGGATAACATTTTATAGGGAAACTAAGATTCTTAGGTGTCCTCGCTTCTGTTGAGTTAAAGAAATAAATCTTGTGAATCAGCTGCCTTGGAATAGAATGTTTCAAACCAGGCGATAATTCTTGGAGCTTAAAATATACGTAGTTCAGAGTGATCTGAATTGTTGAACTTTTCTATCTCTTTATATTTCCTTAAAAAACCCGGAATTTGCATTTTAAATCCTTTAGGTGTTCGTTGTCATAGAAGAGCTGATACTTGGGAACTCTTTTACCGCTGCAACAGAGCACATTGCGATTTCTTTGCTTTTTTTTGCACATGCTGCATATTTATTTACTTGAACATCCTCGGATCACTTTATTTCATCTCACTTTACATTCTTAACCTGCCAGGACACATTAATTGAGAGGATCTTAAAGTGGATCCTCAATTATTCATTATCTAAATCAGAGATTGTTGTGATTCAGAAAGGTTAAAGAAAGTGATTTCTAAGATATTGTTTTAGGGGTGTGTCATCAGGCCTTATTCACCAGGCACTGTGTTAAACCCCTTAACTAGCTAGGGATTCTCCAGTAAACCACTGTCAGGTCTCAGTGGTTTTCCATAAAACCACTTTTCATTACCTAAAAAGTGAAAATATACAGAAATATCTTTCCTGTATATGTTCACTGTAGGACAGCCCTATTTGACTCCCTCTGCTGGTCGAAAAGCACTACTGCATGTACATTATAGCATGAGCTCTGTGTTTTCTTGAAGGAAAAAAATAGGACCTCCAAGCCTTTGAAACAATTTCAACACATTGATTGTTATGTCCAATGGGTTGAAACTTTAGGGGCATATTCTGCAGCCCATTTGCAATAAATTAAATTCTTTTGCATTGCTCCTGAATAAGACAATGTAGAGTTTACTTTATCTCAGAGCACCGGCAGGTGATTGTGAAGATCGAGTATACTCGGTCATGCTAGTCAAATAGCTTTATAGGAACTTTATAGCTACCTTGACCAATTTATTTAATGCTCCAGTACCATTAGCAAATAAAAAAGTAAAAAATCTGCTTTGGTAAGTTAATGAATATTACGTGAAATATATAAAAGCATTCAAAAGGTTCAATTCATTCACAGACTTTCATTTGTTTATATTCTGGTTTCTGGACCATTTTAAACTGAGATTTCCTGGAATATGAAAAGGGCTTCATACAATTCCAAGTGGACTACGGTAGAAAAAACCCTTTTGGAAACCTTTTCAAAAGCTTCCTTAGATGGAAATGGGTGTGAGAAGCAATTAAACAAAAAGTCGAACTATTACCCGGGTAAAAATGCCTTCGTAAAAATCCATAATAAAAAACTTTATGGAAAAAATAACACTTTCAACAGCTGATGGAGATATGTCAGCCTATTCATTTATCACCTGTAAGCTCCAAGGTTGCCATATATGCATTTTTATGTAACTTTATCAAAATAAATCTAAATGTTTTTTAAAACTCAGTGACCTGTTAGACCTTATTTGCAAAACAAGGTGTTTATAGACAAATTCCAAAGACCAGGGGTCAAGTTGAGCTGGAGTGTGTGGGATCATAGTTCCTCCACTGTATTTACAAGGGGACGGAGTTCCCATTGGTCTATCATATGTTTCCTTATCAAGTCATTATAAATAATTGATTTTGTGATATATTTTCTCTTAAATACAAATCTTTATATTAGATTTGAGAGTGTGTGTGGTTGGTTAAATGTGCAATGTCAATCATCAATTTGGGAATGAAGTGAGTTCCCAGACTTACATTTTTAGAATTCAACCCCTGCCAAAAGACCATATCAACCAAGGCAAGGGCCCTATTCCATTGTTGCCGCAAAGCAGTGTTTGAGCCATTCAGGAGAACGTCTCGAGTTCTGTGCTTTTTATAAGGGCATATTACATCCAAGATGCAAGCTGAGTTTGCATCTCGGATGTTGTGCCAAGTCCCATACTTTGTATGTGAGACGCTATTGTGGCGCCAGCAGGAGAATGAGCTATTGCAACGAGCCAAGCCATCTGTGTGTGATGTCATTCTGAAAAGAATAACATCTTTCAAAGCCAGGTGTTAAGTGGTTGCTCTTCAGCACAATTCCATAACACAATGATTTAACCCCACCATTAAATCCTATACTCACCCTAGATCCCTTGGAGCTGAGAGCGTCGCGATCTGCCACTTCCTCACTCTGTGGCAAATTGTTCCTAGTGTACCTCCACGGATCACTCCTCCACCCAACTCGATCTCGTTTGAGCGCGCTCACGTCCTATGGACTCCTGGAGCAGATAACACCAGCGTGCTTAATGCGGCTGATGTTATTATTTAACACCTTGGCAGTGTTACATCTGGAGCTGCGAGAAAGCAGCTCCGTCGTAATATGGGTGTTAAATGGCAGGCGCTAGTGTAAGATGGCTGACGCTCAGGTTTTCCATTAGCATCTGCCATTTAGCACCAACCTTGGATCAGGCCCCAAGTCTTTCTGAATTACTTTGGCAAAGACCAAAGGATCCAATGGCACATGTTCATCAAAGATGATGAAGGGGACACATATAATTCATTGTAAGTAAATCAGAAGGATCATGAACTCCTTGATACACATGTGTAGTTGACTGCAGTAGGTGTTGTTTTCAAGGGAACTTGACTTAATACCATCGAAAAAACTCAATACCAACAGGTCCCTCCACGAACATCCCAACGGTTCAATGATTTATTATTATTATTCTCTAGATCGTTAGTGTTATATTTTGTTTGTAAATATTAGTTATGTTATTTCATAATCCCCATCCCCTATTTCTTACCCAGAGTGGATGCTCTTCCCGTCACAGCCATCTTGGCTCCCTGAATTCTCTTCACATCTTTTGGGTTGAATTCCAGTTTCATTATCTGGAACACGTATCCCAATAATACCTGTTTGAAGAGTGTTCTATGTTTTTATAGGGCTGTTGCTCCAGATTTTATTTTGAAATAGATGGTAATGTTTGGTTGATCACAAGATTACCTTAAATTGTAAACAGGAAGACAGATGGCACTCAAAGCATGATTCATTGTTTTTTCAAACGAGTGGGTAAAAAAATTGACTTGCAAAAAGATCACATTTGTTCCGATATTTATTTATTTATAAAGGATTTTACCAGGAAGGATACTGTATATCAGGTTTCTTTACTACGTCTCTGACATTTTAAATAATGAAAAGTAACAGGATGTTTCCCTTCTCCTTTCCTAATGTATATTCCATTATATCTTCATACAATTTAAATTGCAAATTATTTGCCCTGAAATATGACAGATCTTTGCAGTTATAGGATATATTTGACTCTGCATTTGTCGACCTTCCATACCATAGCACGAGCATATACTACTTGCCATAATTTCCTGTCCTACCGTTAATGAGCTTATTGTATAGTATATAAGGTATACTAAAAACTGAGCAGTCCATCACTATTTTGGAATGGGGAAAAATAAAGTCATACATACCACAATATAACAATAAATCACTTAAGAAAAATTTTAACCTCATCAGAACTTAAACTATAAGATTTAATTATAAAGTGTAAAGGTGGTAGCTATGGAAATGAGGAAAAAAAACTCAAAACTCTTAACTAAGCTAGGGCATTGGTCTCTGGACCCATGAAAAGTGTGGCCTTGTTTCTTAGCAATTTTTTGACTGGGATTTACAGAAAAATTAGACCAGGAAGCCACAACATATTTATATTTCCATTGTAGGTCAAATCTGTTAAAAAATAATTATAATAATAAATAAAAAAATATATACATATATTTTATACTATTAGATTTCTGAAGGTATGCATCTAGTTTGCCAAGAGATTTTATCACTCTAGGAATCTGACGTATTTGAATGTATATGGATTCATATATATTGTATATTTCATGCTACATAATAAGTATTTGAGAATTTAAAATAAATTTATATTACACATGCTTATCTTTAAACCACATAAACATGATGTACGTGGTGGATAGTTACCTCGGCGTTCATGAGAATTTGCTAAATCAGCTTAGGAGGCTTCACCCAACAAGGGTGGTGCAATATGGCCCACCATGCGACCATCGCAGACCACGTAATCATACACAGTTCTTTGAAGGAATCTAGCATTGCTAAATTGCTAAACTCTTAATGAAAATCATGAATATGTCACAGCATCACACATATAAATATCCAATCTAGTTATCCTGGATTTTGAGAACTTCTAATCCTTATTTTTAGCAGGCCAGCTTGTATCTCCACAAAGTGCCCCTTCCTGTACTGAAAATAAAAGCGACGTCAGCAGAGAAAATAGCAGTCTTGATGTTACTAAGGTAAGTTGAAGAGCGTCATTTAACCCTAATACTTTTTTTTCTAATTTCTTTGAAAATGTCTATTTGATTCAAAATGTCCCTAAATAATGGGAGCCATGATGATGTTTGGATTTATCACCAATGTTAAAATTGTTTTATATACATTGCATTGTTATCCCAAAGCGAACGTGAAACGTACTGACAGTATATGTCAATCTTATAAAGTATGTTAATTGTGAGTTTTAATAAATGGGTATTACTAAACTCACTTATCGCATTTCACTCAAAAACTCAGAACTTTTTCAAGAAAGGATGTCCCTATGTGTTTATGGTTTGATATCACTTCAGGTGCCAATCTTGCACGATATGCTGTTTATTTTAGTTTGTGTCGCATTGGATGAATTATTTGCGCAGAAAGTTGTACAATTAAAGCTATGTCAATACCATGTGGCTTCAGTGAGTCCCAAGATGGCCACTATCCATGTGACTCATTGAGTCTTAAGATGGCTGCCAGTCATGTGGCTTCAGTGACCACCAAGAACATGGCCACCAGCCATGTGGCTGACCATGCTGCCACAATGAGTAAGCAACAAGCACAAACCGTACAGAACCTAAAATGCACTTAATAGCATCCAAAAAACAAAGCAATTACTGGTATTCTGGTGGCAGAGTTATATCTAATGACGCAGAGCCTATACAACACAGTTTAGTTGTTAAGCCTCTGCAGCAATAATATTTGGTTAATATTCACAATTCTGTCTACACTATTTATGTTTTAAAAGTTATATCAGCCAATAATGTGGAACGCAATATAGAAGTAAAAAGAGACAAGCAGATGGATGGTTAATGAATTTACTTAGGTAAAAGTTAAATAATACAATATAAATTGTCTGGTCTGGAGCAACAAATATTATACGATTAATATTAACTATTAGAAGACTCTCGCCTGAGATTACACTGAAACAACCTCATGGTCCGGAGTTTAATAATACTAATAGCTCTCCCCAGAGATTAACATAAGAAAATTAAAAATGTTAAACTAAATTTTGGACCCCAAGAAAATAAAGACATGCATACAGTTGTGTTCAAAATTATTCAACCCCCAATGCTGTAAAGGGTTTTAGGGAATTTAGTGTACATTTGTAATTGTATTCAGAATGAAATAATAAAGAACCATATGCAACTAAAATGACATCAATTGGTTTTGTAATACAGTAGTAAATGTTTCTTTTGTGAATTCTTCATTGACACAATTATTCAACCCCTTAAAGACTACCACTCTGAAGAACAGAGGTTCATTCAAGTGTTTTCAATCAGGTATTGAAAACACCTGTGGATGTCACGGAGCAGCAATAAAGCATAATAAGCACCAATTAGGCAGCTTTAAAATGACTGTGATACTCAGCTCCTTCTAGACATTTACTGGTGTGGTTACAAACATGGTGAAGTCAAGAGAATGGTCCAGGAAGACAAGAGAAGAGGTGATTACTCTTCACAGGAAGGGCAATGGCTATAAGAAGATTGCAAAGATGTTAAACATACCAAGAGAGACCATAGGAAGCATCATTCGCAAATTCAAGGCAAAGAGCACTGTTGAAACGCTACCTGGTCGTGGCAGAAAGAAGATGCTGACTTCGACTGCTGTGCGCTACCTGAAGCGTAGAGTGGAGAAATGTCCCCGTGTGACTGCTGATGAACTGAGAAAATATTTGTCAGATGTGGGTACTGAAGTTTCAGCTCAGACAATACGGCGCACACTGCGTAATGAAGGCCTCCATGCCAGAACTCCCAGGCGCACCCCCTTGCTGTCTCCAAAGAATAAAAAGAGTCAACTGCAGTATGCCAAAAGTCATGTGGACAAACCACAGAAGTTTTGGGATAGTGTTCTGTGGACTGATGAAACAAAATTAGAACTGTTTGGGCCCATGGATCAACGCTATGTTTGGAGGAGGAAGAACAAGGCCTATGAAGAAAAGAACACCTTGCCTACTGTGAAGCATGGCGGGGGGTCAATCATGCTTTGGGGCTGTTTTGCTTCTGCATGTACAGGGAAGCTTCAGCATGTGCAAGGTACCATGAATTCTCTTCAGTACCAGGAGATATTGGATGACAATGTGATGCAGTCCGTCACAAACCTGAGGCTTGGGAGACGTTGAACCTTTCAACAGGACAATGATCCCAAGCATACCTCCAAGTCCACTAGAGCATGGTTGCAGATTAAAGGCTGGAACATTTTGGAGTGGCCATCGCAGTCACCTGACTTAAATCCGATTGAGAACCTCTGGTGGGACTTAAAGAAAGCAGTTGCAGTGCGCAAGCCTAAGAATGTGACTGAACTGGAGGCTTTTGCCCATGACGAATGGGCGAAGATACCCGTAGATCGCTGCAAGACACTTGTGTCAAGCTATGCTTCACGTTTAAAAGCTGTTATAACTGTAAAAGGATGTTGTACTAAGTACTAAGATTGAATGTCACTTGGGGGTTGAATAAAACTGATAATGATGTGAGCACAGAAAAGACATTTGTGGTTATTTCATTATAAATGTTATGTTATATTTGTCTGACTTACACGTGCCTCTTTGATTTAATTGTAAGCAAGATGACTGAATGATCAAAATCAATGTCAAACTGGCCAAAACACTCAATTTCGGTGGGGGTTGAATAATTTTTAACACAACTGTAAGTGATTTTTAAATGCAAAAAGGGATTAAGAAATAGCAGTCATTTACCCATCCAGATTTGCAGGACAAACCTCTTGCACAGCTGAGTGTCCCCTTCAGCAGCTCAGGACAAATCTGTGTGGTCACTTCCTGTCTTTCTCTGTATAAAATCAGAGGAGGTTGGGTTTCATTCTTGTCTCTGCCCATGTGAGTGGATCCGAGTGGCTAGTTGAATGTCATGTGACCTTCCTGGGAGGGGAGTAGCTGGTTTATGCCAAATCCTGGCCAAAGCACATGTCCAGACAAAGAATGTTTTGCTCGTTAGTGACATCTAGTGGCGGTCACAAAATGCTACATGGACATTTGGGGTTTTATTAATTGTTCATTTGGAGTAGATCAGCATTTTCAGGAATTCAGTGCCATAACACCATGTGTCTGATACTGAGAATCCAAGATAAAACCTAATTCCTCTCTGCCTCACGTCTTAATCTCAAGATTCAATACGACCAGGAAATACCCAATCTCGTCCTAGATTACACACTCCTTGTGGCAGCTAGAGCAATCAGCCACACCCTAACTTCCATGATTCTCTGGCTATCTGCTACATTCAAAGACTTCTGGGAATTGTAGGCCATCGGCATGTTTGAGCTTGGATTTAGAAATCCCACCTTTTATATGTTGCATAACTGGCTCCATTCAGAGAGCACCTTATACATATTATCAGGGCTGGCCCAAGACACTGTGCTTCCTGTGTCCAAGGATGAAAAGCTGCCCTCCCAAAAAAAACATGCACCATGCATGAGTGTATCATAGATCGCCACAGCAATAAGACTCACAGAATTGTGCGTTGTGTATGAGAAATTCTCAGAGCTTTACACAATGCATAATGTGCATGAGTGTATCACAGAGCTCAAAAGCAATACAACTCAGTAATGTGTGGTATGCCTAGTCAAGGCCCAAAATGCTGCCCCAGGTAAAGTGCTGCTTGGAGCCATGGCCCCATCTGGCCTCATGCCTCATGGGCGGACTAGCCCGCATATCACCCTGACCTTTAATGAACCCACAGGAAAATCAGAATATCTTCAAAAACTGAGAATACTATGAATGAGCAGGTATGCAGACGCATTGTTATGAATCCGAATGCAAACAAAATGTCCAAAACATTAGATGGTAAAGCAGCAGCCCCGATAATTGCTAAAAACAGTAAAACATGAATTAACATCAAACTTAAATATCAGTTAGTTTATGCTGACTTACATGTATATTTTTAATTTTTTGGAACATTAGTTGTATAAAAAGATTTGACAAAATACAGCAATCTGTGGTGCAGTAATCTCACAAACTCTGGTTTTATGCCAGCATCATTTGCATGAATAATGTTGTAAATGTTAACAGGGAATATGTGCTGGTATGGGAAACAGATGGTCGATGAAATGTTTTGTCAAAAATGTCCATTCTAACAGTTTACAGAGGAATTCGGTCACTGTGTTTTTTTTTGTTTAGATGATTAAAGGCTTGTTAGTGGCATATCTGACTATGTGACATAAAGGATAAACACTAACGGATCATAATAAAACACTAGTCCCATAAAATTAAGCAATTCATAATGGAGTACGATCTATTGACAAAGTATCAAATAGCCTTTGCATATACTGTAGATTAAGGTCCAAAGATATCCACTGACGCCTCCTTTCGGTGGCAGATGTCAGGGTTAGGGAGACATTTAATTGTAATTACAATAGCAATTGAAGTTATTTATATATTGTCAACATATTACACTGCAACTTTGATTGCTAAGGCAAAACAGATAAAGAAAACAAAAGGGGGCAAAAAAGACCCTGCTTGAGCGAGTTTAAAATGTTAGAGATTAAAAGAAGGTAGGATTGTGGCTGTCTGTGTTAGATATAGGTAATATTTAAAGGGACACTATGACAGACCACCTTGCAACCAGACTGTGTGCCTCCATCAGACTCTAGCTTTCTCCAAGCTGGACACTGAAATCCAAGAACCTCAGCCCAAACCTCCCTAAGTTATCAGGCAGAACCAGTAACATTTAGGGCAGGAACACAAGCTCACAAAATAATAAACATTTACCTCAAATCACTAGGCAAGACTAGTGGTCAGAGTAACAGCAGAAGAACTAACACTTCACTGAAAAACCGGCATACAGATATGTACAGTTAAGAGACAATACCCCTTCATGACTAAAACACAGATAAGATCAAAGAATCCAATAACAGGACAAGGGAATGGATATTCAAACTAGTTAAACAATGGACAATTTACACAGTCACTAGGCAACCCTTATCTTCATCTGGCTGCTAGAGAAATCTCCCCCACTTATCAGTCTACATGATGGAAAACAAATCCACAATAAGTTCGGAGTGCCCAATAGGAGGCCAAGCAGGCAGAGCCACCCCTGCCATTCCAGTAAATTAATGTGCTCATTGTGCTGGTAATTCCAGTAAATTAATGTGCTCATTGTGCTGTAATGACATGTGATGTTTGTGTGTATATTTAAACTGTAAATAAATGGTTATTTATTGAAAAAGGTTCTCATACTCACTGTCACGGTCCACCCGGGGTACCTACTGAGGTACCTATATTGCACAGCCTGGTACTAACAGCCTTTGTCCTGGAATGCTTTTGTATTGGGTTCCATTCCAGGGTTTACCTCAGCCCAGTGCCATGTCCAGGCTCCTGGAGATCCAGCCTGGGTTTTCCTGTCCAGCCTAGGAATTACAGCTGAGGCCCATCTGCTATCAAGCCCCCTTAAATAGCAGAGAGACCCAACTAGCAGTGGTTCTGCATTGTGCTCCCTGACTGAGGTCATCTGGACGTGTGCAAACCTGCTCCTGCTTATCCAGTGCTTTATCCACAGTCTGTGGTCAAAACTAGGGATGAGATTTTCGGGTTCGGACGGTTCGGAGTTCGGCCCGAACTTTGGCAGTTCGAAAGTTTGCGAACTTTGAACTTTTTGGGTGTGTTCGGTTCGAGTTCGAAAAAAAAAAAGAAATTTTGAAAAAAGTATAGAAAATGCATAAAAAAATACTAAAAAATCTAGAAATAAAGAGACTCTTTACTGCAGAATATTATAAGCAATGATTCATTAGATATTGAATTAAAAACTAATGTATACGTGGAAAGATTCTCAACTCTAAATGACCTCTGTTCACAAACGGGCATAACACCAGGTGTTTTTAGTCTGGTAATCAATTTGATACATTGTACACTATATTGAGGTACTGAGGGGGTGGAGTGGTGTCTGCTTCTGATTGAGATTTGAAAATTAATTTCCCTCCTAAAACTTTGTAATATGCTGCATTTAACTGGTGTTTGAAAAAAATTCAAAATAACATCTAAAGCAATGTTATTTTTCACCTCGGGATAAAACATTCACAGGGTTATTCAGAGAGCGGTGAAAAGCAGGAGAATAACTGGAGAAGTGAAAATTCTATGTCAAAATAGCCAAACCAGAAAAATTCTCCCATTTAACTCACTTTCCAAATTGGCTATTTGGTCTAGATTGTTCTCTTCTCCTGCCAGTTCTCCTGGCTTTCACCTCTCTCTCAGGGTTGTTCAGAGAAAGGTGAAAACCAGGAGAATGGCAGGAAAAGAGAACAATCTGGACCAAATAGCCGATTTGGAAAGTGAGATAAGGTTAGGGTCAGACTAACGCATTTTTCGCAGCGACTGTCAAAAAGTGCGTCCGAACGCATTGCCGTATTTTTTCACAGAATGCGCTAAAACGGTCATACGGTGCATATTTTTGTGCGTGATTTTTTACGGATCCAAACCAGGAAACTTTGGGTGTCTGGACATTATGTTGGCCGGACATGAGCAGTGTCTGACGTCTCCAAATCACGCACACACGCCGCTAGTGGACGCAGCGCACTCTGTACGTCCGTACTAGCGGTTCTGCATTCTCGAAAAAATGCGTTCATTTTCCACTTGCGTTGCGCAGCCGGACTTTCGTGCGACCGTACTTCGTATATTGGCCGTCATTGCCCGTCATTTGCTGCTAGTGCGGCCGTGATTAAGTGCGCCTAAACGCACGCTACAAATTCGCTAGTCTGACCCTAGCCTAAATGGGAGAATTTTTCTGCTTTGGCTATTTTGACCTAGAATTTTCCATTCTCCAGTCATTCTCCTGCTCTTCACCGCTCTCTGAATAACCCTGACAGGGTTATTCAGAGAAAGGTGAAACTCAGGAGATGACTGAAGAGAAAATTCTAGGTCAAAATAGCCAAACCAGAAAAATTCTTCCATTTATCTCACTTTCCAAATCGGCTATTTGGTCTAGAATTTTCCATTCTCCAGTCATTCTCCTGCTTTTCACCGCCAAAAAATCAGTAAACTTTTTCTGCGTGTCCGAAAATGTCTCCTCTTTTCATACAGGCTGCCGCCTGTATTGATGATCTTGTGTCAACGTCTGGGGTGACATAGCCCTTTCTGTGCGTTCCTTGGATGAAAGTAGAATGAGAAAACTCTCATAGGGTACTAGGTCCTTAAGAGTAATGATAAAAAATAGAGTCAATCTCACTCACTAGTTCTGGAGCCACTACGGACCCTGTTACCTGTGTATGTACATGTGACACCCTTACAGGGTGATTTTCAACCCTCTTTACTTTCGAGGTGATCCATGTGATCCAGCAAAGCAGGGCTTCTGGAACAGAGTACCTTGACACTGCGAAGACCTTGATACAAACAGGCAGATAGCAGCAATTATATGTGAGAAACATACAGTAGATAAGGAGCCCTTTGTAGAAGTGTCTGTTAGCACCTCAAGAATAGAACGCAAAGCAAAGGTCAAGTAGTATTTAACTTACATGGTTGGTATTTAGTATCTAGCATTTTTCAGGAAATAATTAAAGTCTGGATTTAAGTTAAATTAGCTAATAAAAAGAGTCTATGATGGGAGTGTATACACATTAGAACCAAACAAACCACAGGTTTGCACAAGGCTCGCTGTTAACAGTGTTCAATTAAATAGCAAGTAGATAGAGGTGAGTTCTGATGACATTGCAGAATTCTATTTAAAAGGTGTTTTTAATGACTTCTGAATATAAAAAGAAAATGGACAACATATCATCTGACATCTGAGCCTTTTTAAAGTGATACATGATAAAGGCTCAGTATGTTAGATGATACCTTGTGTGTTCGGAAGCCATTAAAAGCATCTTTTAAGTAGAATGCTGCAGTGTAACCATTGCTTTCCTTTATCTACTTGCTATTAAAAAAAGAGTTGAAATTCATAAACAAAATGTCATATTTTATTTGGCAAAAATCACATTATAGCTTGTACATATCAGCAGCAACATCTGCAGGTATGTCTCAACATAAACACCAGCAAGATACAAAAGAAAGCATGGAACACTTCAAAAGTTACAGATACCAAAAACCTTCATATTTTGGGGCAAAGTCTTACATGAAACAGACTCCAGAGCAAAGGATACATATAGAAACAGTAAAAATTATAAAAATAAAACCATTTAAAAAACTATTTTGATCCAATGCGTTTCAAATGATAAAGTATAGAATACATCAGGGCTGTCCAACTCTGGCCCCCCAGATGTTTCTGAAATACAGTTCACAGGATTCTCTAACTATCTGTTGCTTTCAGGAAATTCTTGGAGTTGCGGGCAATAAACACCTGGGGGGGGCAAAGTTTGGGTACCCTGGAAAAGATGCCGTGTGGCACAGTGTATTTGCATTTTTTTTCATTGTTCCAAACTTCCTATTGTTTTGCATTGAAGAAGAGGCGTGTGGTACAGATTTGCAGAACTGGAAACCGTGAAGGACAAGATGAATCTTGACAGTGGGTTACGTAATATTACAAAAAAAGTGTATGGTTCATCAGCTGAATCTCATTGAAGAAGTCTTTCCTTCTCTCTTCCTATGCTCTCTTAGTTTGACTTGCATTTTATGAAGAAAATTCCACCTGGAGCAGAAGCTTCGAACATCCTCGTTGGTGAACTGGAATTTTTAGATCGTGCTGTGGTTGCTTTTGTAAGACTGTCTCCGGCAGTTCTGCTCTCGGGGCTTACAGAAGTTCCTATACCATCCAGGTACAGTTTGCTTACTTAAAAGGTAGATTACTGATTTAAAAATAGAGAGCTGTCAGAAAAAAATCTGTGTGAGTGTATATGTCCTTAGCTACTGGTATGTCCGCGTGCAAATATTTAGTTTTAATTCTCTCCCTGGATTATATATATATTTATATATATACATACAGGCATGTACTGGCCATCGGGACTACCGGGAGAATCCCGGTGGGCCGATGGCTCAGTGGACCAGGGTGCTAGCCGAGCCTGGGCCAAGCCGCCAGCTGAGTCTGGGGATCGCCTGGGCTTGGCCACTGGCCGAGCCTGGGGATTACCTGGGCCTGGCCGCCGGCCGAGCCTGGGGATCACCTGGGCCTGGCCGCCGGCTGCGCCTGGCGATCGCCTGGGCCTGGCTGCACCTGGGGATCCTGATCCTGGGGAGCCAGATTTCCATCGAACAGGACAGAGGAACACTTATAACAGAGCAGGGGAATATGGGAAGAAGTTTCCCCTTTTCTCCCACACAGGGCGCAGAGCCAGCTGCCAGATCTCCTGTCAGACAAATTGCTGAGTGCCGACTCTGCCCAATATACAGACAGGTCCAGAAATATTCTAACATTCTAAAATTCTAACATCTTTGGCTCTATACACCACCACAATGGAGTTGGAATGAAACAAACACAATGTGCTTTAACTGCAGACTGTCAGCTTTAATTTGAGGGTATGTACATCCAACTCAGGTGAATGGTGTAGGACTTACAGCAGTTTGCAGATGTGCCTCCTACTTGTTAAGGGACCAAAGGTAATGGGACAATTGGCTTCTCAGCTGTTCCACAGCCAGGTGTGTGATATTCCCTCATTACCCCAATTACAATGTGCAGATAAAAGGCCCAGAGTTCATTTCAAGTGTGCTATTTGCATTTGGAATCTGTTGCTGTCAACTCTCAAGATGAGATCCAAAGAGCTGTCACTATCAGTGAAGCAAGCCATCATTAGGCTGAAGAAACAAAACAAACCCATCAGAGAGATAGCAAGAACATTAGGCGTGGCCAAAACAACTGTTTGGAACGTTCTCAAAAAGAAGGAACGCACCGGTGAGCTCAGCAACACCAAAAGACCCGGGAGACCACGGAAAACAACTGTGGTGGATGACCGAAGAATTCTTTCCCTGGTGAAGAAAACACCCTTCATAACAGTTGGCCTGATCAAGAACACTCATATATATATATACACACAACAAGCAAAGCGATACTGCACTCACGGTTCACCATGCTTCATGTTCTTCACCCTGGAGCGTGGTCTTGGTCTCCATTGTGTATTCCTCAATTGATGGGCAACACTCACGTGATCTTTTCTTTTCAAAAATTCTTTATTGCATATGAATCAACGTTTCAGCTCCTCTCAAGGGAGCTTTCTTCAGGATAAAAACACATGATGTGTTTTTATCCTGAAGAAAGCTCCCTTGAGAGGAGCTGAAACATTGATTCATATGCAATAAAGAATTTTTGAAAAGAAAATTCCCGTGAGTGCTGCCCATCAATTGAGGAATATATATATATATATATATATTTATATATATATATTAAGATACTATTGAAATGCACATGCCTAGGATTGTAACAAGTATATGTACTAAGGACTATCAGGGTAATTCAAAGAGATTCAAAAAGTCACCGCACATTCGGTGACTTTTCGTTCTCTTCAATTCGGTTCCTTTTGCCGATCCAATTTCGGTGACCCTGCGGTGTATTCAGCAAACACCACAGGGTCCCCGAATTGCAGGGAAAAGCTGCCGTAAACCTGACGAAAACGAACCGCAAAACCCACCGAATGCACGCCAAAAACCCCCAAAAACATCTGGATTAACCCGTCGAAAAACCCGAGCAGGAGCCGATCACACGCAGCGAAGCAGCTGAGACTGCAGACGAGGCAGTGAATAAATTAGCAAAACAGTTTGTGTGAATGATTGAAAATGAAACGCTGTTTTCAAAGAAACTAGTGAGCGAAAATGTCTGAAATTTACATATGAGGTCCAGGGAATGATAATAAAAAGGGCTGTTACAGAAAAAATAAGTAAACTTAAAAAAAAAATCGGACTTTTAAAAAACAAAAATTCAGAAAAATGCTTAAAATATCCTAAAAAATCGATAAATAAAGAGACTCTTTACTGCAGAATTTTATAGTGAACGGTTTATTAGATATTGAATTAAAATGGGAATATTTTTAACATTGAAGCCTATGGGATTCTCCTGAATAAATTTGCCGAATTAAACCACCGAATGGCAGGGCATTAGGGGAACCTTTCACTGCTGGTTTGTGTTCTCTGAATAGCCGAAGCAGTGCTTTTCATGGGGATTTCACTGCCCTCGAACAGGCACCGAACAGGCACCGTATGTTCAGGCAATTCGCCAGGATTTGGCGAATTGCCTGCTCTCTGGATAGCCGAATGGCCACGAAAGGTAACCGAACGCTGATTTTCAGCGTTCGGTTACCTTTCTCAAGCAATTCGGATCTCTTTGAATACCCCTGTCAGTGTAATATATAACCATGGTACATAAATTCTCAGCACTGTTCATGTTTTAAGCATCACATCCCACAGATGGTCACAACCTTGATGGTAACATTCTTGGGCTCTTTTTTTTTCATCCCCAAATAAAATGTGCCCTATCATTATTGCCAGTGCTGGATTTACTTCTCAGGAGCCTGTAGGCACAGAAATTTGGAGCACCCCCCCCCCAAAAAAAGTGCCAAAACTACTTTTTCAATTTTTGTTCTAGGGCAGTGGTTCCCAACCTCAAGTACCCCCAACAGGCCAGGTTTTGCAGATCACCTTGGGGAAAAGCAGACTGAATCCTGCAATCACTGAGCAGCAAATCATCACCTGTGCTGTGCTTCAGATATCTGGCAAACCTGACCTGTTGGGGTACTTGAGGACCGCAGTTGGGAACCACTGTTGTAGGGGAAATAAAAAATTAAAAAACTGGAAAACCAGTTTCTCCCTGAGCTCCCATCAAAAGAAGGGGCCGAATATTTTGCCTTAAAATGAAAATGAAAAATGGAGCAGAATGTTAAGGCTTGGGCTTGGTAGCGCCTGCCTTGGAATATACTACTAAAATGGGGACCCTACGGTGAGACCTGCAGGGGCAGATTTTCAAACTAGGCAATAGGGCCCTAAGATCCAACTTTACCTAAATAATTACTTTGTATGCATTGATGCATTGACTTTTTTTTTCTGACCATCCACATATGAAGATATGTATAACTATGATGTCACATTGTTTCTGCAGGTTTTTATTTGTTCTCTTGGGACCTCTTGGAAAGGGACAGCAGTATCATGAGATTGGGCGATCGATTGCGACTTTAATGACAGATGAGGTAATTGTGTTTTTTTCCAAAGTGGTTCATTAAAAGTCCTTCAAACAGGTTTTAAATTGTGTTTTTAGAATTGTTCTTAACATTCCTAATTGTGCCAGTGTAGGGGGTGCTGCGAGATACGTTGCAAATAATAGATGTTGTGATAGCGATTGATTGATATACGTTCTCATACTGTGTTACCTACACACAAAAGAATGTAAAAAAATAAATTATGCTCTTTCGTTGAACCTTCCTGGTGAAACCTTTTAAACGATGACACATTATTTTATTATTAATAAGAAAGAAAAGAAGAAAACGATTCGACTATTAACCTGTATTTGAGTGAAATGGGTCTATTCAAACAGACCTTAATCGCGTTGACACAACATCACACAAGCATTAATCACAAAATACACTCTGTTAAATCTTCTTAATGTTCTTATTGCTTAAACCCAATGCTTTGCTGTGCTATTCTGGAACACTGTCATGAGTGCGTTTCTGAAAATGGTGTTTGCCGGAAAAATAGGTCAATATGCTAATAAGCTTCGTGAATTTCTTGCAGAGATGCAAACCATCTGTATCCCTCCAGAGGTAAATGCATTTAAACGCACACACCCTCCAAAGATCATAAATCATTAAATTATGTGCTGTCGTCAAGAGAATAATCTGAAAAATGTGGATATTTTATCCTCGCCTGCTCTTTTGTATGAAATATCAGGAATTAAAGCATATCTCCCCATACAAAGCCTGCAGCTGTAAATAGGTTAGAAGGAATCTGGTTAATAATAAATGACAAATAGATTGAAGTCACATATCCTGCAAGATCTGAGCAGGAAAATTTAGCAAATATGTTACATCTTATCAGAATAAACAATGGAAATATGGTTACAATGATACTCTGCAAGCCAGCCTTTTAATCCTCATTAAACTGCTTGGCTATGGTCATTACAATGTAGATTTTTGGATATTCTAACCAAATCGCTCTCTCCAAACAACATTGTTTTTGTAAATTTTTGTAGTTATTCAGACATTTTCAAATGTTTAGAAATAACATTTCAGAACCAAAAGAGATGGACAAAGGCAGAAAGGTATATATTGTGAAAAGCAGGTTCAAACAATATAAAGGCTTCAATAACAGATTAATAAAATCAATTTGCGAGTACATCAATATGTCAATAAAGTTGATCATGGCTCTGAAGGCAGCCAAGGATACTTGAGCTATAAGTTTATTTTTCACATCTGCGAAATTCCGCGGTGGAGACGGCGGTTCGATCTGCCGCTTGCTTTTTGCTGGGAGCAGAGTGAGACTGGGAACAAATATTAACTAGTCTCCTTCTGCGGGATATTGCGAGAGTGAGCTCACAGCTGGGACGTGCAAGGCTCCTTGGAGTCCTATGGACTCCACGATCTGATACTCATGGCACATGGAGTGCTGCTGCTGGTACTATCTGGCAGCTTTGCGCTTTATTCTGTGGCCAGGCACTAAAAGCGCCTACTCCTGTATACGACAGTAACATGGAGATGGTGAGGAAAATCTGCAGGCACAGATTTTCCTGGTTACCGTCTCCATTTTACTGACAAGTTTGTAACAGGGCCCCCGGTTTTGGACATTACTGAAACAAGGCATGCCATCTGGGATAACTCAAATCAAATCAAAATAAGCTTTATTGGCAGGACCAAATACATTTTAGCATTGCCAAAGCATATGGGGAGGAGGGGGGGTAGTGGGACATATATATGGGGGGGAATGGGCAAGTCCATGGACATTATCAGGGGTAAGGGATAATGTGAAGGGGATGGGGGCGAGTCCGTGTTGGGGATTTATAAGTCCGGGATCTCTCATGTTCCTCTCAGTCTGTGACATTCTGCGACGTATTGGGCAGATATTTTCACCGCCGGCTCCTCTTCTCCCAGTATGATGTGGAGTTTAACTCCCTGATGAGCTAGTAATATACATCCTGGTATGATGATACATCAAAGCCTTAACTGTGGATGCAAACAATGAGCCCATCTCTGTTTCCGAGATCCGAATACTATGTATAATGTCAAAATTGCTTTCACGATGAGGTCACCTTGTCCCTTTGCAAATGTTGCCATCTCTGTTATTAGGGTAGGCTAACCAGGGATATAAATAACTTTATATAATGGTGGAGGAAAAATCACACAGGTACTTCTTGCTTCGTTTTTCTTTATTTACACTGGACCTGCAGCTGCTGATTCTTGTCCAGGGGGAGAGGGGAAGCAATAGCAAATTTTATTTACACTTCTGTTATGAACAATTCAATTCCTTTGTAGGTTACACCTCTGTGAGAGCATGATCAACAATATCACACCAGCCAAGCTTACGGTTCCGGGCGAAATGATAACTCTTAAGGCCCCAGGGCAAAAGGACATGATGCCCATCATTGTGCCTGCTCTGACACAAGCCACAGTCACATACAAGCAACGTGGAAACTATTTTCAAAATTGAAATATGGCAAAGACACTGACAAAAACACAGGGATACTCCCAGAAATAGGATTGGAAAGAGATTGACACACAGTAAGACAATGACAAAGACACTGAAAAACACTGGCAGAGACACACAGATGATGATAGATGTACAAATGATTTTTATCTGTGATTGGGTCCCTGCTGAAAGGGCAGACCTGACCAAGCCTTGAGGCCAGGTCCCTCAGGCAATGCCCTATTGCCCTAGTGGTCTGTCCACCCATTTTACGGTTTCCATACTCAGCAGGCTAATAAAGTTCGTAAGCGGATTTGTTGAAATTGTGTGTTTTGTTGGCAATAATATTTCTAAATCACTGAGTTAAGAGGTATACTCTGGTAAAACATAAAGATAAAGCAAGGGAAAGGGTTAAATATTAACTTCTCCCGAACCTCCATTGTTTTTCTTATTTCCAATGCCGGTGTCTCCCTCTTTGCTGTCCCACTCTGTCAGCCTATTTCTGTAGATGCAAGTTTGCCAGAGGGCTTAAAACCCACTCAAGAATTCATCCAATCTGATACCTCTCAATGATTCTGCAATGAGAGGCATTGACTGGTCGGCCATGGAGAGAGTTCTGATCCACAGATTTCTTGGTGGAGAGAAGCCCTCCAGTTTAAAAGACGAATCAAGGGGACGTGGGCGAAACTCAGCTGTCCATCTTTATTTAATAAACACAATACGGTCTTGATGGTTAGAGTGTTATTATAATCTGACCATAAAAATGATATACATTAACATTTGCATAACAGGTATTCCATGACGTTGCCTACAAAGCTAAGGATCGCAATGACTTGGTCTCTGGAATTGATGAATTCCTCGATCAGGTCACCGTGCTACCCCCTGGGGAGTGGGACCCTTCTATCCGCATCGAACCACCAAAAAACGTCCCATCACAGGTAAGTGAATAAGCATGGTTGAGAATTCTGTTACAGGTGTAGAAATGGTTTTTAATACATGCAGAACGGGTAAGCAACTCGGTTCTGTAAACAGGCGCTGATAGCAATTCACAACTTTGTGGTATCCCGGTGTAGAACAAGGGTTGGCAACCTCAGCCCGCCAGACATTTTGGAGCTACATCTCCCATGATGCTCAGTCACTTACGTTTTGTTTTTTGTGAAAGTATTTTACCAGGAAGGATACATTGAGATTTCTCTCGTTTTCAAGTATGTCCTGGGTGGCGAGTATGTACCGTCAGGTGTCTTGCCCAAGGACACTTGCTGGAGAGGTGCTCTTGCCTGGATTCAAACCTGTGTCTCCACAGTTATAGAGCAGTGATGTTACCTCTACTCCATCCAGCCAGTTGGCAGAGCCTCATGGGAGATGTAGTTCCAAAACATCTGGAGGGCCAAGGTTGCTGCCCCCTGTTGTAGAATTGTATAAATAATAATGATTAAACACATAAAGCTTAACTATATGCAGATCATCACGATGTTCCCATCCTGCAGGGCAATATTTGGAAAAGTTGTTGTGCAACAAGCGTTCATGTATGCTTTCTTTATCAACCTTTTAAGTATCATAAAATTTATGTTTGATTACTGATGTTAACAATTTTACTGGTTAATAATTTTTTTGGTTACAACATCCGATGAAAAGTCTTAAAAGGTATAAAATAGGGATGTGCATGGCTGAAATTTTTTTTAGTTTAGTTTAGTTTAGTTTAGTTTTGTTTTGTTACTTTTTTAAATCATTTAGTTCTCGGAATTTCGTAACTAATTTTGTTTCTTGTTTTGTTTTGTTTTGTTTCGGATCGATTTGAAATTTCAAATCGATTTGAATTTCATATATCAATTCGAATTTTGGATTACTGGATAAAACCCCAATTAATCAAATTTTGCTGTTAAAAGAAAAGCTAGGGTTAAATATTAAGCTGTGTCACAGATTTAGTATTTGAGTCAAATTAAACAGTGAAACAAAATTAATTTGTTTCATTAAGCCCTTTGCTGACTATTACTTGTATCGTAAGTAAAGATCAATTCGATAGTTGATATCAATGTGATAGTTCATTTCAAATCAATAGTTGATATCAATTATTAAATATTTTCTTTAATGATGATGACACAGTGTAAAACGAAATAAATTCGTTATATACTGTTTCGTTTCGAATTCGTATTGTATCAATTCATTATTCGGAAGTACTTCCGAATATGAATGATCAAATTTCGTTCCAAATTCCGAATTTTTCCAAAACGAATGCACATCTCTAGTATAAAATATAGTCCTCCAAGCAATGAGCATTCAACTGCAAGATAAGGGGAAATGGCTGTAAAAATTGGCATATGATGCCCTTTAACTATTTCATGACCATTAGTAGTATGTCAGATCATTAAAACAGCATTATAACATGAAAAAAGAATCAAATCCCTGGGAAAAGACGAGAATTCAGATGAGTGTGCATCAATATTGTTGCCTGTCTTGAAGGCTGTCGATCTGAATATACATCCCACACATCTGACTTACTCATAGCAGCATAATTGTTCCTATTATTCTGCATGTCTCAATTGAACATAGAAGCAAAGGATTGTTTACTTGGATATAACTACGAAATATCTAATATATTTCTGTTTAATGGTTGTAGCTGAATATTTTTTTTAAACTTAACCTTTTATTACTTTTAAAAGTGTGTTTGAATTGCGCAAAATTATTTGTACAACAATAAAGTGAGATCTGGAGGCCATTCTCTTTTATTGGATCAGGCCTTTTCTTTGCAATATTCTTTTCTTCATGATAGGAGAAACGTAAAACTCCTGGGGTCCCAAATGGAACAGCAGCACTGGGTGAAACGGAGGAGCACGAAGGCCATAGCGGGCCTGAGCTGCAACGAACCGGAAGGTCGGTTTAAAGCGACTTATACCACCTGTAGGAAACTGTACCTCAAATAATAAGCATCACAAAATTACAAAGAGGAATTTACTTATAGATTTTAAGTTTGTTCAAACACGATCCTCCTTGCCTGTGGATTCTGTTTTGCTAATCAATGTTTGATTTTTCTTGCCCATGTATAGCATACACTGATCAGCCATAACATTAAAACCACTGGCAGGTGGCGGGAATAACATTGAACATATGGTTACAATGGCATGTGTCAAAGGGGTGAGACATATTAGGCAGCAAGTGAACAGTCCATTCTTGAATTTCATGTGTCGGAAGCAGTTAAAATGGACTAAAAGATCTGAGCGTCTTTGACAGGGACCAAATAGTGGTGGATAGACAATTGGGTCAGAGCATCTCCAAAATGGCTAGTCTTGTGGTTTTTCCCTTTATCCATGGCCTCCAAATTCCCCATATTTTAATTCTATTGAGCGCCTGTGGGATGTGCTGGAACAACAAATCCGATCCATGGAGGCTTCAACTTGCAACTTTTTTTTTGAGTAAGTATATTACCAGGAAGGATACATTGAGATTTCTCTCGTTTTCAAGTATGTCCTGGGTGGCGAGTATGTACCGTTGGGCGTCTTGCCCAAGGACACTTACTGGAGAGGTGCTCTTGCTGGGATTTGTACCTGTGTCTCCACCATTATAGAGCAGTGATGTTACGTCTACTCCACCCAGCCAGTACATCCTTGCAGGATGTTAATGTTTCGGTGCCAGATACCACAGGACATGGTCAGAGGTCTTGTGGAGTTCATGCCTCAACGCATCAGAGCTGTTTTGACAGCACAATGGGAACCTACATGATATTAACCAGGTTATTTTAATGATGTAGCTGATCAGTATATGTTGCCACTATATAAAAAAATCATAATTGCAAATATAAGGCTGGGGTCAGACGAGCGTAGTGTTCACGTCCGTGATTGCGCCTAAAAGTACGTCCGTGATAGCATGAAAGAAAGTCCATTGGAGCCTGTTACACAAAGTACGTCCGCACTGAACTGCGGACGCACCACGGCCGCGGCAAATGGACGCAAGGCAGGCAAGAACGTACAACCACTAGAACGGCCGCACAAAGTGCGCTGCGTCCGCAACGTCCGCATAGCTTTGTGTGTGAGTGATGGAACGTGGTCAGACGGACTGCATTTATACGTCCAGCATTTTTCACGGACAAAATGGTTTTGCTTTTTAATTTATTTTCCCTCCTACATCCGTCAAAATATACGTCAGTGAAAAAAACGGACTGTGTGGCCGCTACTGTGTCTTCCGTACTGACGTACGTCCCTGTGCACGGACGTACAGTCCGTAGAAATCACGCTCGTCTGACCCTAGCCTTACCCATTAATACCTTTTTGTTTATGGCACAATAAGGTGCCCTTATGTCTTTATGTTTTCAGAGACCAGACATTACTTCTAATAGAATGCCCTATGTCTTGGAATGTATCACAAATATAGAAATTCCACTTAATCTTCCAGTATTTTAAGAATAGTATTAGTTGACCTACGTTCAATGAATGAGACAGATTCGTTTTCAGTGCTGTTTCTGTATATACTATAGGTTGTTCGGGGGCCTGATTTTAGATGTCAAGAGGAAGGTACCTGTCTATTGGAGTGACTTCAGGGATGCCTTCAGCTTGCAGTGTTTGGCATCTTTTCTCTTTCTCTACTGTGCATGCATGTCTCCTGTTATCACTTTCGGAGGTCTTCTAGGGGAAGCAACAGAAGGTCGAATAGTAGGTGTTGTATCTTTCTAAATATCTAAAAGACTAAACTATTTTAGCATGGGGGGATATGTGTAATATATATATTCTATATTTAATCTGCTGTCATTGATATGTTATACATTGTATCACTTTATCCAGAGTGCAATAGAGTCTCTGTTTGGAGCCTCAATGACTGGGATAGCTTTTTCCTTGTTTGGTGGACAGCCTCTTACGATTCTCGGGAGTACAGGACCAGTTCTGGTGTTTGAGAAAATATTATTCAAGTTTTGCAAGTAAGTATTTTTCTTAATTTTTTTTATAATATTGGGTTTATCTGTTATCCGGAGTAATTGAAATAATGAGAAAACATCCTGATTGGGTTAAATAATGCAACAAGTATTAATCGTGGAGTTTAGTAGGAAAAAATGTATCTAATTTATAAATGTTTTTCAAGATTCCATCGTGTTACTGTATCTGTTTCACTATGATATATGTTTTGTCGTGCAGGGAATATGGACTGTCGTACCTCTCTTTAAGAGCCAGCATAGGTCTCTGGACTGCCTTTAATTGCATAGTCTTGGTCGCCACCGATGCGAGTTCCCTTGTGTGTTACATTACCCGGTTTACAGAGGAAGCATTTGCGGCCCTCATCTGCATCATTTTCATTTATGAAGCCTTAGAAAAGCTCATTCAACTAGGTGAGAAACATCCAATCAACATGAATAATAATTTGGAACTTCTTACACAATATTCGTAAGTACAGCCTCCTTTTCCTATAAGTTCTAAATTCCAACAAAAGGGGGAACTTTAAAAACCTCTAATCAAATAAAGGAAGGATAAAGATCAGAATATGATCAGGATAAAACTAAATATCTGATTTTTTCCCCCTTTAATCCTATGTAGATTTTTATTTTTTCTATCTAGTTTGTTGAGCATTCTATAAAAAAACATAGCTTTCAACATCAGTAATTTAATGTTGAAAAATGTCAAGATTTTTATTTAAAAAAAATAAAAATTAAATAGAGCTTGCATTCTGTTCATGAGTTTATCTTTAATTCTTCATTGATATTTGTTTCATAACATGTTTTTAATAATATGAAAACATTACATCTAAATTTTTTTATAATTATTATTTAATTAATAATAATATTTTTTTTTCTCCGTGTGATAGGCTAGACATATTTAACAATTAAAATAATATTACCCTACGTGATCAGAAAGCTTTTCATAAATGTGCAATTTACAAACATTTATTTAATGTGTCAATTTAAAGTATAATCCAAGGACCCATACTAAAAAGTTTTGATGGTGATTAGGGAAGTCAGCTTTTAAAATGTTTCCTTTATTTATTTTATATATTTTTGTGCAAGTCCTGGGGTATAGGTGATAGGGTCGAGTTTTACAGGGTTATTCAGAGAGAGGTGAAAAGCAGGAGAATGATTGGAGAATTGAAAATTCTAGGTCAAAATAGCCAAACCAGAAAAATTCTCCCATTTATCTCACTTTCCTAATCGGCTATTTTGACCTAAAATTTTCCATTCTCCAGCCATTCTCCAGCTTTTCACTGCTCTTTGAATAACCCTGTTAATTTTCTTGAAGTAAAAATAATTAATACACAAGTTTAATGAAGCGTTCCACTGGATGTTAAGGCCTTTGTTCTTAAAAAAAAGAAAAAAAACATTTATTTTAATTAGGATTTACAGTTACAGAATATATTTTTGTAGGTTCAGCGGAACACATGACTCTTGCGACTCTTCACCTCACTACCGAAAACGTCCATGTACTTCTGTTAATTTGATAGATACGTCTCCTTTTTATTTAATTACTATGCTTTTTTTATGGATTAATGTTTTCAAGTATAAAAATTTGTGCTAGTAAGAATGACTTATCGCAACACTGATATGAATCTGTCAGGGAATGGCATTAAATCCACTTATTTCTCCTGGCACCTGCTCTGGACAAATCTCTAGTAGCAGAAGTTGATTTTATTAATAACATTTGCATGGCGTGCTTACTGAACGTAGTGATTGATGAGATCCTGGACCTGTATAGACCAGGTGGGCTAGAATTTCAAAGTCCAGATGCATCAAACGACCAGAACTGGTATTCCTCACATTTTGATGTGTGGGTTAATTATACCCTGGACGAATGACTCTCTGTTCTTAGAGATTAATAGAAGTCCAAATTAAATCTTACTCCCCACTGGATCAATGATCATTGTAGACACTTAAGGAAGATTAGGCATCGAACCGACAGTGAAAAAGAATAGAATGAACGCATAAAAAATAATTGCCCATGAAGGACCACATTACAATCTTGGTGCTAACGTTAACGCTCAAAGTTAGCCACAGTGGCTACTGCATATTACAATCCAAACGCTAACGGGTTCAGTAACACGTTTGCGTTTGGTACCTTGTGCTTTTCAGCGCGAGGTTATTTTACTTTGTGCTCCCTATACTTAACATGGGGAGCGCAAAGTGTTAATCAGCGTTAGGATTACAATCTACTAGCGCTGATTAACGTCCGCCTCTGGTTAGTGAAAGGTTAACCACAGCCAGGACTTGGTGTTAACGGATTCCACTTATGCAGAATCCATTAACACCATCCAAAAAAATAAAAAAAGTGATCAGATACTCACCTCCTGTCCCGCGGCAAGGACCGCGGCTCCGTCCGCCTCCTCTGTCCGACAGGAGCAGGGAGAGACTGTGGGAAAAAGTTCTTCAGTTTCCCCCTGCGTATCACTACGCCGACCGGCTGGATCTCGCTAGGCGAGATCCGGCAGGTCATGTGACCACCGGCGTCTGGCTCAATGGAGTCCTATGGACTCCATAAAGTGGATGCTCGCGGCGGCCGGTAACAATGCGCCCAGTAACAATGCAGGCAGCTTTTTTAGCGCCTGCATTGTAATTCCACGCTGAAACGGGTGCGCTAGGGGAAAAACTGCGGGCACTTTTTCCTCCCTATCGCCCCCGTTTTAGCGTTAGGAAGAAGACTGGGAACTATTTGTACTCAGTGTCCTTCTGGTATGAGAGGGCAGCGAATCCTGTCATCCTCTGCACTGTGGGATCACAGGTGAATATGGATTGTTTTTTTTAGTGGAGCTATATATTTTTTTGTGTGTGTTAAGGGATTGTGCTACATCAAAGCTTTTTTTTTAGACAGTAATCTATATTAATTACCAGATGTAAGCGAGAATAATGAGCGACAATCTCATAAAATTTCTCTCTGCCAGTACATTGGCGCTTATGTACATGTAGCACATTCCATCAAATGTGATGGATAAATCCCTGAGGATGCCATTATATACGATGAACCACATTATCCCTGGGACATTCTTTATATATGACGAATGCGTTGGATAAGTACTCCAGACTTCTATTGACTTTTATTGTTTACATTGGTTTATGACCATTTTTATATATTTAAGTGCATTTAAGGCTGAATAAATTGCCATATGTCAAATGAATGGTGCATTTCAGTCATTGGTTTTGTTGGTGGATTTGGAAAAGTATCTGTAGATCTATGGAGATATTTGCACATTGATGGTTTTGTATATCCTATGGTTTCCAGTCCTCTGTGTTTCCTTGTGGTCTTGGCATATCATCGTTCTACTCTTTGGTGTTTCATATATTTTGTCAATATCCTCCCACATTTGCGTTCTTTACTTTTTTCTTTACTGATTTTTTAAGAAGTCAGCAAGGGTGGCACCTACAGAAATAAGCATAGATTCTGACCTGATTAGGTGACAGTATGCATTTTTTGTGTCTATGTCTTCAGGAATTCACGTCTAGCTTCAGGGTGAGGAGGAATTTGCAATCTGCTACTTCCTCTCCCTGTTTTCCATTTGTCGTTTTGCACAACATTGCATTAATACAAGGGCATACACATGTGATCTTCTACAGGTCTGATACAACTCTCAATGGCGCACTTTGGACTCCAAGAGAGAATACAATGACTGCAGTATACGTTAGTGGCTAATGAAGGTTATGAGCCAAGCCCGTAATAGAGCAGTTGGCTCGTAATTGAGCAAGGTCTAGGCTGCCGCTAAGACTTAACAGCTAGCTATGTTTTTGTTCTCTTAGAGGCTTAATATCACTTGCTTCACCGGAATATAGGCCAAAGTGTTTACGGTGATGCATTTGATGATGAAGCTTTTTTCTTCTCATTTTTCGTTTCTATTGATTTTGGTATTGTTGTTAACACTACTAAGATATTCCACCTTATTCAGAAGTTTGAGAGTGGTCTTGGTCAGTTGATGCATTTTCTTTCTTTCATTTTATGAGTTTTGCTTTAAATTGCCATACTTTTTTTGAGAACATAAACCTTAGGTTTTAGTTTGATTATTCCATTCCAGACAAAATGATACCATGTAGAAATCAGACTATTACTGCCCCAAAAGATCATTCAGCACTGAAATGTCAAGGAAGTCTTCACTGCATGAGTGAACAACAATTGTTTCAGCCTCGATAGGAGGGTATAGTTGAAGGAGTCCATGTCTAGTTGACCCTCTAGATTTTGAGAACCATATAAGATTATGAGAGTACTGAGAACGGACAGCAGCATAAGTGGCCTACCTTTTGTTGAGTCTCCGCTCGGGTCTCTTAAGGATTTAGCTCAATGGTGCCATTACAGTTAAGCCAATATCATATGCAAATCAGACTGCAATCACCCAAAAGCATGGCCAGACCTGAAGTGCCAAGGAAGTCTCCTCTGCACGAGAGATACAGCAACCCCGACAATAGTTTTAGTTAACTTATGCCTTGTCAGGGTAGACACCTCAGCAATTCTTTCTTTGATATAAAGTGCTGGTAACATTATGTTTAGTTCACCAAGTTACAGAACAGAAAGTGTTTATGAAAACTCTTTTACTAAAGGGAGGGGAAAAAAGTCATTTCCCACCTTGTCTCAGGTTACAAGCAATGTGGGGGAAAACTACGTGATCTGAAATTCAGTTAGATGGATGTACAACCAGGATTTAAAAACCTGAGCATTTGCAAGGTAAGTCCAACCGAAAACAAATAAGCAGTTTTATAATTGTGGATGCATAGATTAAATTTTTGTATTTACAGGGGGCTGTTTTCAAATTTGGGGAGTCATTGGGCGAGGTTCACTAAAGATCGCCACAAGGTCTACAGACGACCTTCAAATTCTCTCTAAAAAAAAAAGGTCACAGCTGTGTAAAAGTGATTGAGCGGTCCCATGTGTAATTATAAAAAAATACCAACATTTACAATAAAAATAAGTCAATAAAAAATCATAGCGATCATAAAGTATTTTCTGAGACATACAGATCACTTTGTTCTCCTACTTATTAGAATATAAAATCATTACACAATGAATGTTCCAAACATTTCCATTAACAAATGTAAAATTATTTTAATCATTTAAAAAACTTGATGATTACACTTTGTTTTTGCAACCAGTTACTCTGTCTCCCTGGCAGACTGTTGTCTGGAGTGACTGATTGAGAGCACATGCCAAGATGCATCTTATCACCCAACCCCTTAAATCACTTTTTATATGACTGCATGATGAGCGTTGTGTTATTGTGTGAGAAATGGTATGTTTGTGAGTACGTGAGGACTGGTAAAGGAGTGTGGGGCGGTGTAACACTGTAAGAAATTGTGTGGGAAAAATTGTGTGTTGTTTGTGTAGGATGGGAGTGTGTTTGACTGAGTATAACGGGTTGGTGTGTGACAGCATGAGATGGGAGTGTGGGCTTGTTTATTTGTATGAAGGGGAGTGTGTGGGGATGGGTTTGTGGCTTTGGATCATATGGGGTTGGCATTGTGGCATAGAAGTTATTTTTGGGTTGACTGTCTAGCCTTGGAGTGTGTCTGGGTGACTGGGATGTGTGGGTGACTTTGTGTGTAATGACACTGATTCTTGGCTTGGCTCTGCAGGATGTATGTGGGGATGAATGTGATGGAAAATATAGATAAATGTCATGGACATGCCCATGTTGTTCAGGAACAGAAATTTGTGCAAGGCTGTCTGTGTGGCATTTGAGTATGTGAATGTGTAGTATGTGAGTGGGGTTAGCTGGGAGTGTGTGGTTGAGTAGGAAGGAAGTGAATGTTAGGTTAGCTGTGTGAAGTGGAAATATGTGTAGTTGAGTGGAATAGGAGTGGGTGTTGGCCATGTGGAGTGGAATTGTGTGTAGTTGAGTACGATGGTAGTGAGTGTGTGTGGTTGAGTAAAATAGGAGTGAATGTTGGGTTGGCTACACGGAATGGAGATGTAGTGGTTGAGTAAGATGGCAGTAGTTTTTGTAGTTGAGTAGCATAGGAGTAAATGTTGTGTTTTATAGGTGGAATCGAAACGTATTAGGTTAAGTAGGATGACAGTGTGTAGTTGAGTAGAATAGGAGTGAATGTTGGGTTGTTTAGGTGGAATGGAAACATATTAGGTTAAGTAGTGAGTAGGTTAACAGTGAGTGTGTGGTTGAGTAGGAGGAAATGTTGGGTTCACATACAGGGTTATTCAAAGAGATTCGAAAAGTCACCGCACGTTCGGTGACTTTTCGTTCTCTTCAATTCGGTTCCTTTTGCCGATCCCATTTCGATGACCCTGCGGTGTATTCAGCAAGTACCACAGGGTCCCCGAATTGCAGGGAACAGCTGCCACAAACCCGACGAAAACTAACCGCAAAACCCACCGAATGCACGCTGAAAACCCTCAAAAACATCTGGATTAACCCGTCGAAAAGCCCGAGCAGGAGCCGATCACACGCAGCCGAAGCAGCGGAGACCACAGACGAGGGAGGTGAATAAGTTAGCAAAACCGTTTGTATGATTGTTTGAAAATGAATCGCTGTTTGCAAAGAAACTACTGAGTGAAAATGTCTGAAATTTACATATGAGGTCCAGGGAATGATAATAAAGAGGGCTGTTACAGAAAAAATAAGTAAACTTAAATTTTTTTTTAAAAAAAATCGGACTTTTAAAAAAAAATGCTTAAAATATCCTAAAAAATCTATAAATAAAGCGACTCTTTACTGCAGAATTTTATAATGAACGGTTTATTAGATATTGAATTAAAACGGGAATATTTTTAACATTGAAGCCTATGGGATTCTCCTGAATAAACTTGCCGAATTAAACCACCGAATGGCAGGGCATTAGGGGAACCTTTCACTGCTGGTTTTCGTTCTCTGAATAGCCGAAGCTGTGCTTTTCATGTGGATTTCACTGCCCTCGAACAGGCACCGAACAGGCACCGTATGTGCAGGCAATTCGCCAGGATTTGGCGAATTGCCTGCTCTCTGAATAGCCGAATGGCCAAGAAAGGTAACCGAATGCTGATTTTCACTGTTCGGTTAGCTCTCTCAAGCAATTCGGATCTCTTTGGATAACCCTGTATGTGAAATAGCAATGTGTGTGGTTGACTAGGATGGCAGTGAGTGTTGGTTTGAAATACCTTTTCCCTGCACCTTTCAGAAAGATTATTGTTAAAATCCCAATAAATACAGATTTTAGATTGTTAGCAGCACTTCCAGTGTGACACTAAATATTTCAGTGTTATTTTCATGTTATTTAGTTAATTTACTTCTTTTAATCTCTGAGATAAATTATGCCCCAAGGAAATGTCTTCGTTTTCCAGGTGTGGTTGCACAGAGCCAGTTAACCCTAGCAATGGAACCCTGAATCATTGGAGGGAATCAAATATAACGGCATCAGAAATACCCTGGAACAACCTGACTGTTGAGGTGAGTTTAAATATAGTAGGTTTTAGTAGTGAGGCTGCAAAGGGTTATGAGGATAATATTTTTGCTAGAGTTCTTTTTGTTTAAATAAATGAGTTGAAAATGAAGCTGTGGTGCTCAACCATTGGCCCTCCAGATGCTTTGGAACTACATCTCCCATGAAGCTCAGCCAATTATTAGGTCAACAGAACACTGAAGTAAATGTAGTTTGAAAACATCTGAAAAGCCGAGGTCGAACATCCCTGGTGTAAAGGATCTTCAAAACCACCACAAAATCCAGTAGCCATGTTTTTTACATACATTTGTTACTTTTGTGGTTATACTAGAGCAGTGGTTCCAAACCCTGGTCGTCAAGGATCAGGGTTGAGAACCACTGTACTAGAGAATTAATTTTATGAACAGTAAATGGGAGCATGTATTGCAATATTTCAGATGGAGAACTATATTTCTCATTAAAAAGTCCGGTTAGAACCTTCATGGAAAATGTTGTTCAATATGAGGCTGCTACAACATACATAAATGAGAAAATAACTGTAAATGCCAGAAAACCTGTGAAAATGGAAATTGGGTACCTGAAAATGAATTGTTTATTGCTTACACATTCCACAACATTCTAGTAGTCTGTTACATTTTCCATGATTGTTATAGCCAGACCATTGCGCAAGAAATACAGTATTCTGCAGGAGAACTCCGGGTCTAGAATTTAAATGTTGGTGATGAGTTATTATTAGCACTTGGATATATGTGACAGGTGAACACGCACAGGGCTAAGATGTCTAGAAAACATTATCATCTTGGTCCATGACCCAACTATTCTATTTTCCTGAACATGTCTGTTGAATTCCTCCACCATTATAAATGATTACTTTCTAGTTTCTTGTGTTCTGCATTGCTAAACAGAATGATTGCACGCTTGCTCAAACCGGAAAGTGTGCACGATGTGTTCACAGGAGGAGAGCTGAGTATTTATTATAACTAGCATTAGTACCTTTCATTCCATTCGCCAAGCAGCAATTAATACTAACAAATTTAAATTTTAATTAGCTCAATGTAATGATTTCATAGCTTCCATTTATTTCAAAGTGAATTACTACCCTGTTATTCATCTTTTTTTTTATAGTTTCAGTTGTAAAAACAACAAAAGCTTTGCACTGCCAGTGCATGAAAATAACAGGTATTTTTCCCATATCAGGAATGCCATTCATATAAAGGAGTATTTGTTGGAAGAGCCTGCGGGCACGAAGGTCCTTATGTTCCAGATGTTCTTTTCTGGTCTATCATCCTGTTCTTTACAACTGTTATTCTTTCCTCGACTCTGAAACAATTCAAAACCAGCCGGTATTTTCCAACAAAGGTACGATGATGGGGATTTGCGTTGGGACATGGTTTTTCAATTTTTTTAATTGCTGAAAGTCCTTTTAAAATATATCTGGAACTTTCCGTTATTACATGCTATGGACTGCAATCTTAGCCCAACCTTTCTGCTCCCCACTTCCTGTCCTCGCTAATCACCAAATACTCCCCAGCCCGCTCCCTAAGGTCAAACAGCGACCTGCACTCAGCTTCCCCCCACGTTGCCTTTTCCCATGATAGACTGCAGGATTTCTCAGGCGCAGCCCCCATCATCTGGAACTCGCTCCCTCGTACTGTCAGACTTTCCCCTACTTTCCCTTCCTTCAAACGCCCCCTTAAGACATTCCTATTTAAGGAAGATTGGAAAGTGTATATATATACACTATACAGTGTGGGCGCCTGCTAAATTAATCTAGCGTTTAGATAAATAAAGTGCTAATAAATAGTCAAGTGCTAATAAATAGTCAGATGCTGCCTATAACATGGTTAAAAAAACACATATAAAACAACCAAAATATGTGTCATAAAGGACAAAGGCGAAAACAAAACCATACGGCGCAACCAGTTTAGTTAATAGGTGAACATGCAAAAACTTATATCAGTAATACTGAAAGAAGGTGCAACAGTGCTTGATATCAGTTTATAATATCATAATTCTTAAACGTGCGCGTGCTTGGAGTTAACTCCAAAGATAAAGTCCAATATATGAAAAAAAGGTGCTCAAGTGTATAATTGTCCAATACTCAAGAAAATCGGAAGGAGGGATGTGTTGATCTTCTCTAAAGTGCTGGTCTCAAATTCATTCATTCATCAGTGTTCCTCAAAAAATACACATCGAAGAACAATAATAGTGCAGATAATCATCACAGGGTTGGTCAAAATGTTTTAGCCAGAGTAAAGACCACTCACATTTATGGGAGCCCACAAGGTCCCGGCTCAAGGAAAGAAAGCCTTTGGCCAAATACAGGGTGGCACTCCCCTTCTTTCATCCGTAATGAATACTAGATAAAACAGAAAAAATCAGGAGACAGCACTCCCATAGCATAAAACTGTATATAGAGGATGATAGAGATACAAAGGGGGTGGACCGCACTCACCAGTTCTGGAGCCTCACGATATTTAGGCTCAATGGAAATAGCCTTGGGCACTCTTAAAGGTGGAGACCCGAACCCCTTTATCTCAACAACAGATATTCCATGTATAAAAATAAATAAATCGGAGAAAGTGGCGAATAAAGGGTTATAAAACCAATCTAATTTATTTAAAAGCAAGCAATAAAAAATAGGACAGAAAGTCTACCGAGGCACGTTTCGGCTTAAAAAAGCCTTCCTCAGTCGGTATGAAACTCGATAATGTCCATATATGTGCAAAATAGCAATGTAAAAGTCATATTTAAGGAAGCCTACCAACTGACTCACTAATACCCCCACTGCCCCAACCAGTCCATCACGCTCACCTTGCAGTCCATCACTCTCACCTTGCAGTCCATCACTCTCACCTTGCAGCCCATCACTCTCACCTTGCAGCCATCACTCTCACCTTGCAGTCCATCACTCTCACCTTGCAGTCCATCACTCTCACCTTGCAGTCCTCTCCTCCTATTTCTCACCCTCCAACCTTTCTAGATTGTAAATTTCCAAGGACCAGTGCCCTCATTTCCTTCTGTGTTGGTTTGTCAAAATGTTGTTCAGTCTCAATGTATTATAACCTTGTCTATATTGTACCTATTGTTCAGCGCTGCGGAATATGTTGGCGCTATATTAATAATAATAATAATACCATAGTATCCTTATTAAGGGGTTACCCTCTAGGTTACATTGTTTTCAACTAAGGAACAAAGTTTGATTTTTTTTTTATTAAGTACCATTAAAATTGACATTTTAGCTTCTCTTACTCAATCTATTTAGTTCACTTCTTTATTTTCTCGTATCGATACTGGATTACTCTTGCCGTTCTCCTTTGTGAGCTAATGGCTAAACAAATACTTCATTAAGATTCCCTTAGACTGTTCTAATTTACCACGCAGCTGTTTGCATTTGTTTCTTCTAGACCAACCTTTAGCCTAATCAAACTTTCTGAGAACCCGTGCCAATCGAACCCTGGATTGACTCTTATCTTTCCAACAGTGATCCAGTTGCTGACTCCGGCATCTGTAGACCAGATGTGTTCCTGTTGTTGACATTGACCTCTCTTCGAGTCTGTACCCAGTATGCCTTAGTGTTTCGGTTGCAGATGTGATCCATCCAATAGATCAAGTCTCAGTTGGGCATTGATGATTGTTAAACACCCCCTGTTAAGCAGCACAACGTACTTCACTCAGACCACAAAAACACAACCACAAGTGACCTCTACAGAATAGGTTTGAGGAAAAGCCAACCTTTATCAGTCAAGTTAAATAAATAAATTCAGAATTATGCAATGAATATTATTTGAATATTTAAGAAGAAAACATTTTTTGCTCTTATACTTATGATTCAAAATCAAGAATACTAATGTGAAGCCTGCTACGTGGCATTTCCCATCCTGCTCCTTCACCAAGTATTCTGACTATCAGTGAACATGAAAGATTGTGTCAGTCACTGTCTTGTTTCAAAGATTACTGACCACTCATTGCTCTAAGCACTCAATCAGCCTTCAAGTTCAAACAAAAAAAGAAAAAATAACACCTTACTTCCTAATTATATAGATATTTTTACCTATGAATAATTATGTATTATTATTCATTTATTTGAATTGTGCAGGCCCGGGCATTTGCCTGCGACAAAATATAGGCCCGGGCAGTTTGGACTGAGCAGCCCACTTTATTTTCTACACAGTGCACATTACTGGGAGTTTTATTGCTGTGGAGCACTATGATATGCTCATACTGCACACATTACTGTGGAGCTCTGTGGCACCCTCGTGCACACCGCACATTACTGTGGAGCTCTGTGACACCCTCATAAACACTGCACATTACTGTGGAGCTCTGTGACACCCATACAACACTGCACATTATGGGGGTGTCACAGAGCTCCACAGTAATGTGCAGTGTTGTATGTGTGTCACAGAGCTCCAACAGTAATGTGCAGTGTTGTATGGGTGTCACAGAGCTCCACAGTAATTTGCAGTGTTTATGAGGGTGTCACAGAGCTCCACAGTAATGTGCAGTGTTTGAGGGTGTCACAGAGTGATATCTTCATACTCACCACACGTGGAGCTGTGGCCCTGCGTCGCTTCAATGCGGCCGGCCCCCTCTGATTGGGTCACAGGGCGCACCGCATGACATCTGCCACACTATGCCCTGGCGACAGACATCACGTGGTGCGCCCTGGGACCTAATCAGAGGGAGCCGACCGGCCGTCCGTTGGCCCCGCTGATGACATCACGTGGCGTGCCATGTGACCTAATCAGTGGGGGCCGACGGTGTTTCATGTAAAGAAATGAGGACGGCCGGCTACCTCTGATTAGGTCATAGGGCTCGCCGGATGGCCGCCCGCCCTTTTCAGTCGGCCTAGACTGCCTGGCCTGGTGGCTGGCTATGTCGACTGGCCCGTGAGGCTAGTGGCCTACCGGGCAAATGCCCTGTTTCCCGATGGCTAGTCCGGGCCTGGTATTGTGCCAACATATTCTGCAGTGCAGTACAGGGTTTTCAATAATTTGGGTTGGTATGTAGTTGCACTGAAATGAGGTAGCGGGGGCCATGCTCCCTAAGGAGCTTACATAATGTGGAATGAATGGACTGCTGCTCACATTTCCACCCATTAATGGTAGATTATAATTTAACGTTGGCTTACAAGCCTCAAATATGTGTTTTGCTTTTGTACCATCTCACGTTCTGGTTCTGTTTTCCTGACTCAGGTGCGCTCAATCATCAGTGACTTTGCTGTCTTTATCACAATCATGAGCATGGTCATGCTTGATTATTGCATTGGAATCCCATCTCCAAAGCTGCAGGTTCCCAGTGACTTTAAGGTAATACATATATATAGGCAAAACAATGGTTTACTGTACACCTAAAATCATAGGGCTATATTACAATGTTGGTGCTAACTTAACCAGAGCTGTTGTAAACTTAAAAATTCTATGGCTATAATGGCTCTGGTAAGTTTACAACAGCTCTGGTTAAGTTAGCACCAACTATGTAATATGGCCCATAGAAGGGTGGATAGATTTTAGACATTGTCAGCAATGTAATTAACTCCTTCACTACCAGGCTGTTTTTCATAAAACCACTTAAAACCACTCCTGTGACCCAGTAGACTTATAGAAGACAAATTTCCATTGTTTACAATTTAAAAATGGATGTGTCCTTAAATCCTTAACGACCAAGGGTCTTTAAAGTTAATGCATTTATGACAAAACCGTTCAGGCATTGGTTCTTAAGGAGTTAAAAGCATAGATTTTAGAGATTTTAGAGACAGTAAGCGCCAAAAAGTGCTACTACATGTACAGTAATACAGCTGCAAAGTCCATCTTTTTGCAAAGGACAAATGGATATCCGAGCTGTTTGAACAGCTTCAGCACCTTGGATGACATGTCTGGGGTTCTGAAACTTTAGGGTCTCATTCTGCAGCCCATTTGCAAATTAATTTTGTTTCCAGTAATGGAAATGACTTTAAATTAATCTAAAATATGATAGGATCGAGTTTACTTGATGTTTGTCTCCTGCAAGAGCTTTTGAACATCGAGTATGCTTGATCATTGTAGTGAAGGGGTTAATTACACTTCATCTAGGAGTCTGATTTATACCATCATAATTTATTTACTTAGTAATTTTGTTGTTCCTCTATTTATTAGTGACAATAATTACACATAATGCATTACCTATGCGCTCACTTTATTTCAGCCCACTAGAGATGATCGTGGTTGGATTGTGAATCCTTTAGGCCCCAATCCTTGGTGGACCGTAGTTGCAGCAATCATTCCATCTTTGCTCTGCACCATCTTGATATTTATGGACCAACAGATCACAGCTGTCATTATCAACAGAAAAGAACACAAGCTGAAGGTATCGATAACATAAAGGACAGCAGCCCTATTACATACTTAACGCTAACTTTAGCGCTCAGCTGTGTGAGCATCAACGTTAGCCCTGGTTGCCCTAGCGCTGGCTGCCCATATTACATTCCGAACACCAACGGTTTAAAAAACCCATTATCGGTTCGGAGATCACACCTTTCAGTGCGAGCTTACTATACTTTGCGCTCCCTATGCTTAACATGTTGAGCACAAAGACTTAATTAGCATTAGGATTACAAAGTCCTACTTCCAATGTAATAGATGGCCACAATCATGGGAGTTGTACTTCAGAAACATCCGAGGGGCGGAAGTTTGACAGCCCTGTTATACAGTGTTGAAAAGTCACATATACAGTTGTGTTCAAAATTATTCAACCCCCACTGAAATTGAGTGTTTTGGCCAGTTTGACATTGATTTTGATCAATTGCTTACAATTAAATCAAAGAGGCACGTGTAGGTCAGACAAATATAACATAACATTTATAATGAAATAACCACAAATGTCTTTTCTGTGCTCACATCATTATCCGTTTTATTCAACCCCCAAGTGACATTCAATCTTAGTACTTAGTACAACATCCTTTTACAGTTATAACAGCTTTTAAACGTGAAGCATAGCTTGACACAAGTGTCTTGCAGCGATCTACGGGTATCTTAGCCCATTCGTCATGGGCAAAAGCCTCCAGTTCAGTCACATTCGTAGGCTTGCGCACTGCAACTGCTTTCTTTAAGTCCCACCAGAGGTTCTCAAACGGATTTAAGTCAGGTGACTGCGATGGCCACTCCAAAATGTTCCAGCCTTTTATCTGCAACCATGCTCTAGTGGACTTGGAGGTATGCTTGGGATCATTGTCCTGTTGAAAGTTCCAACGTCTCCCAAGCCTCAGGTTTGTGACGGACTGCATCACATTGTCATCCAATATCTCCTGGTACTGAAGAGAATTCATGGTACCTTGCACACGCTGAAGCTTCCCTGTACCTGCAGAAGCAAAACAGCCCCAAAGCATGATTGACCCCCCGCCATGCTTCACAGTAGGCAAGGTGTTCTTTTCTTCATAGGCCTTGTTCTTCCTCCTCCAAACATAGCATTGATCCATGGGCCCAAACAGTTCTAATTTTGTTTAATCAGTCCACAGAACACTATCCCAAAACTTCTGTGGTTTGTCCACATGACTTTTGGCATATCTTCTTATTCTTTGGAGACAGCAAGGGGGTGCGCCTGGGAGTTCTGACATGGAGGCATTCATTACGCAGTGTGCGCCGTATTGTCTGAGCTGAAACTTCAGTACCCACATCTGACAAATCTTTTCTCAGTTCCTCAGCAGTCACACGGGGACTTTTCTCCACTCTACGCTTCAGGTAGCGCACAGCAGTCGAAGTCAGCATCTTCTTTCTGCCACGACCAGGTAGCGTTTCAACAGTGCCTTTGCCTTGAATTGCGAATGATGCTTCCTATGGTCTCTCTTGGTATGTTTAACATCTTTGCAATCTTCTTATAGCCATTGCCCTTCCTGGGAAGAGTAATCACCTCTTCTCTTGTCTTCCTGGACCATTCTCTTGACTTCACCATGTTTGTAACCACACCAGTAAATGTCTAGAAGGAGCTGAGTATCACAGTCATTTTAAAGCTGCCTAATTGGTGCTTATTATGCTTTATTGCTGCTCCGTGACATCCACAGGTGTTTTCAATACCTGATTGAAAACACTTGAATGAACCTCTGTTCTTCAGAGTGGTAGTCTTTAAGGGGTTGAATAATTGTGTCAATGAAGAATTCACAAAAGAAACATTTACTACTGTATTACAAAACCAATTGATGTCATTTTAGTTGCATATGGTTCTTTAAAAAGTCCTTGTAGGATTTCATTCTGAATACAATTACAAATGTACACTAAATTCCCTAAAACCCTTTACAGCATTGGGGGTTGAATAATTTTGAACACAACTGTACAGTGGGCCACATTACAATCTTAACGCTAAAATCCTCGCGCAAAGTGAATTTTTTTGCGCTAAGCATTAAAGTTTTGCGCGCGCAAATCACCGTTGGAATTACAATCTTCGCACGTGTTTTCATCCGCTGATCAATAGCGTGAGCAAACAGGATGCGCCCAAATGCATGCGCGGTACTGTCTCGCGCAAAAATCTTTGCGCACGCATTTTTTTTCGTCATTCAGCCAATCAAAATTATGAACCACACCTGTCTCACGTTAACAAATTGCGTCTGCCACTGTCAATCTGAGCATATGTGCTGCAGCAATAATACATGCACACACAACTTCGTCCATTGTATTGGTTTGGTGTGAGTTGAATGGGCCACTGTGCTTTGGTGCATTCCTTTTTATGGGCTTGGATATTTGGGGTTAGACAGGTTGTTCAGATTTGCCATTAGTACCAGTTTTTAGGAGTTGCTAAAATTATGCGCGATAAGGCCATGCGGTAATTACCAGGAATAGATTGTAATACCATCCTCGTACCAGCGCACATTCGCATTTGCGCTCACAATGTTAAGTATAGGACGCGCGAAGTACAGTAAGCTCGCGCAGGGTTCACACGCAGTAGACGATTGCGTGCGGTTGTTGCGCTTAGTATGTAATACGGAATTCGTCGCAAATGGTTTTACCCCACGCGTTAAATATTACTTCTGCCGGAGCAAACGTTTGCGTCAAGATTGTAATGTGGCCCAATGTATTTTAGTAGGGTGACAAATTTAGGGAATGTCTTCTGTTGGATTCAGAAATCCAAATGAGAAGGCAGTTATCCACTTTAAACATCTATATTAGAATGATTTATTACTATGACAGCAGACTAATAAAATTTATACAGATACTCTCATGGACACAATGGTCCAGCCCAGTCGATTAGAAAGCTGAATTCTATCTGCAGATAGATGGAAAATCAAAACCAATATGCAGGCAATCGGTTAATTAATGTTTTTGTGAACCCCACCCGAAACAGGTATTTACATCTTTTGACTTCTTTACAGAAAGCTTGTGGATACCATCTTGATCTCCTCATGGTCGGTGTCATGCTCGGCGTTTGTTCAGTCATGGGTCTACCGTGGTTTGTGGCTGCCACCGTGCTCTCCATCACTCACGTGAACAGCTTGAAGCTAGAGTCTGAGTGTTCAGCTCCGGGAGAGCAGCCCAAATTTTTGGGAATCCGTGAACAAAGGGTTACTGGACTTATGATTTTTGTTCTCATGGGTTCTTCTGTCTTCATGACAAGGGTCCTTCAGGTAACAGACAAAACCAGACTTTGTAAGAGCTATGCCAACTTTGCAAGATGTTACTTGGTGATCTTTAGACATGTGCACAAACAAATTTAGTTCAGAATATTTCTGAATCCACAAATTTTGTATTCTGAAATATTTGGAGTTCAGAATATCAGAAGCTTCCGATATGTCATATCGGACTGATTCAAAAATTTGGAAGAGTCCGATATATTTGGCCATTTCAAAAATTCAGAATCGCAATGAAGTGAAAGGTAAAAACTTACAGAATGACACACAATCACCGAATGAAGCATATGCTTCAGAATGTTACATTTGCTGCAAAAATGAACCACAAAAAGGAACACACGCTCCAAAAATGTTGCACAGGATGGAGCATATGCTCCAAAGGTGATGCACAGGATGTAGCATATACTCCAAAAGTGATGCACATGATGTAGCATATACTCCAAAAGTGATGCACAGGATGTAGCATATACTCCAAAAGTGATGCACAGGATGTAGCATATACTCCAAAAGTGATGCACAGGATGTAGCACTAGCATATGCTCCAAAATTTATGCACATAACGATGCATAAAGTGTTAATAAAGCTGTGGATCATTCTGAATTAAACTGAATATATCCTACTGTATTTGGATCTCGGTGATTATAATCGGATTGATGGTTGAGATCAATTCGGGATTTATTTATTTTTTTCCTGAGATTTGGTTCGGATATGGGCAATTTGGATCACTCCAAATTGCTGATTTCTGTTTTTTCGGCTGATTTCTGAATTGATTCGAACCAAATCACACATGTCTAGTGATCATCATTAGGAAAACCCATATGCAATCAAACCATAGAGCTGTACAATGTGGAATTTTGTCAGCTTGTCAAATTTATACCATTGGATTAAAAAAGAGCTGAGGTTTACTGATTTTAGCTTAAATTTTGATATTACCTTCAACAATTCCCCCATTTTAAAGATGAATTGATCTCATATCATTTTCTGCTATTACATATATGTACTACGTCGGCAACATGTTAAAATTGCATGTTATGCTTGGTATGGTCTTATATTTTATCCATGTTTTAGTTCTATATTAACCATCTTATGTTCAATCATGTCTCATTCCATGATATCCCGATTATTGCACGTGGATAAACCTGTTCATTGACTCTATTACTGAAACAAACTTTATATATTTTTTTTAGTTTATTCCTATGCCAGTTCTTTATGGAGTGTTTCTGTACATGGGAGCTTCATCACTAAAAGGAATTCAGGTAACACAAGCCATGTCAAAAACTAATGAATTTAGTCTTGAATACGTCATTGGCCATAGATGTTAGTGAGGTGTCTCGTTGCTTTTAGAGATATTAAACCTTTACTTATCTTTATCATGTGTAGCGCTCACTCCCGGAGGAGCCGCTGAAAATGAACCACGGGTCAGTCTCCCCGCACTAGGGAATAAATATACTCCAACACAGTTGTGAGTTTTTATCATTTAAATAGTTTAATAAAATCTTGAGCAGATGTTGAAACACGGTATTCACAAGAGTTATTACAATATTTTCGTATTCCGGTAAAACGCGCAGCGGAAAAGAAACAAAACACGAGGCTTCGTATTTCGGAAAATAAAATATTCGCGACCGAACATAAAAGAATGCAATTTCCCGATAGTTCCGAAAAAGGGACACGTAGCGAAACCCCAAACATACAATCCCTTTCGTATTACGGCAAATGCGCAGCGGAAAAGAGAAAAATGTATTCGGAACGTATCTTTGTCCTTAACCCCCGTTCCGATTCGTAAAAGGAAATGAGTCCTGTACAAGTTAAGTTCCAGAATGTGAGAAGCGTATCCGTGTGTGTGTGTGTGTGTGTGTGGTACCCGGGTACTGTTCAACTGGCCAGTGAATTTATTAAAGGAAGATCTTCGACTAGTCAGTTGGGGCCCTGTAAACTTTAAAGAGAAACAGCAGAGCGTCGTTTAATCATACAACAGCCTTGGAGGCCTCTCACCCATCCGATGACTGCTTTAGGCTCCGCTGACCCAGGACGTCTCTCCACCCGATTTTGACTGGGGATACTAGCGGCCCGATCCGTTGTCTGACTCCATACAGCTTATCCAGCTCACCGCCTGCTCTCCGTTCGATTCCTCCGGTCTGCAGCAATGCCTGGATTCCGGCGGGTCTTCTTCTCCTCAGCTGGGGTGATCCTCTCTGCAATAACAGGTCTCTCTTGGTCTTTACTTGGCTCTCTCTGGGTCTCTGGCATAGGCCCTCTCGTGATCTCACACAATGCGTCTCCTCTCTTCCCTTCCCTGGCGCGCTCTGGAACCTTCCCCACGAGGCAGAGGATGTAAGGGTCCAGTCCCCACCCACTTCCTGTCCTCCTGCAAAGCATGCCGGGCACTGTAGTCCCAATATCCAGTATCTCTGATCGCGATAGTCTCCATCTTGTGGCCAAAAATAGGTACTGCCACAGCAAGATCTTTAGCACAGCGCTACACTCTCCCCCTCCTAGAACTCTTGGGTCTCTCCAAGGAGGTACAACAGTTACATTACGTTCCACAATATTTGAATACAATTTACATAACATGTACAGGTTCAGCAGCATACATACAGTGGGTTAGGAACACTTCCTCAAGTTGACTCATATTTTGGGCCACCTCAGCTAGCATAGCAGACACTTCGGGCAACCTCCGCACCGTGGTGATGGCCTCTTCAGTGCTATGTCCTGGTGAGTCGTAGGTGAGTCGTTGGGGCGGTCGAACAGAACGTTTTGGTTCTGGCTCAATCAGTTCCTCTTCAGGTGGAAGTACTATAGACGTTGGCTCAGTCCTTCTCTCTATTACTGGAGCAGACGTTTCTTCAGAGTATGATCCTTCCAGCGAAGGCATAGAACTATAATCACCTGAGTAAGCTTCCGGAACTACCGAGATCCCCACATCCTCAGGGACTTCCAACTGAAATTCAAGAGGCTCAGGGATATCAACAGTCTCAGGGACTTCCAACAAGAATTCAGGAGCTTCAGGCCTCAAATTACTCTCCCATCATTCAGGAACTGAGGTAATCTCTTCAGGCTCCGGTGAACGTATCCAGTCCAGACAGAAACTTTCTTCTTCACTGTCCCTTTCGCTCTCTTCGACAACCCGAGTCTGTTGAGACCGAGTAACAGGAGGCAAACATGGAACAGGCGGATTTGGCAGAGGCGGTTCGTCCCCAACTGGCATTCTCACAGCCTCTCTCAAGGGTAACAAATGATTCCGGTGCCAGTTCTTGAGAGGCCCAGCCTTTCCATCCGGGCGAATCTGATACACTGGTAGACCTGGTAACTGTTTGCAGACAATGTAAACCTGGGAACTCCACTTATCCGCCAACTTGTGTCTCGCAGCAGCACCCAAGTTCTTCAATAGAACCCTATCACCGGGTTGTAGATCTTGTATTCGAACTTTCAGGTCATAGTTCCTTTTGTTTCTTTGCTCCCTGTTTCCCGAGGTCAACCGGGCCTGTTCAAATGCAGAAGCCAAATTCTTTCGAAGTCTATCCACGTAGTTTCTATGAGAAGCTACTGACGTCTGGTCTAGAGACAACCCAAATGCCAAATCAACCGGCAGTCGAGCCTCTCTTCCAAACATAAGACGGTACGGCGAGTATCCAGTTGCATCACTCTCCGTACTGTTATATGCATGCACCAGAGTAGCTATGTGTCGACTCCAACTCTGCTTCTCCACATTCGACAAGGTCCCCAACATGTTTAGCAGTGTGCGATTAAACCTTTCAGGCTGAGCATCACCTTGAGGGTGATATGGTGTAGTTCGGGTCTTCTGGATTCCCAACAACTCCAACAATTGCCCCACCAGTCGGCTTTCAAAGTCTCTACCCTGATCAGAGTGTATCCTTCTTGGCAGTCCGTAATGAACAAAGAATTTTTCCATCAACACTTTGGCTACTGTTGGAGCGCGTTGATCTTTCGTAGAAAATGCTTGGGCATAACGAGTGAAATGATCAGTCACTATTAGAATGTTCCCTTGCCCACTAGCATCCGGCTCTAAGCACAAGAAGTCAATGCACACCAAATCCATGGGTCCCTGACTCTGCAGATGGCTCATTGGAGCAGTTCGGGTCGGTAGAGTCTTTCTCTGAATACACCTCAGACAGGAATGACAATAACTTTCCACTTCAGCCCTCATGCAAGGCCAATAAAACCTATCTCGCACCAGCTTAAAAGTTCTCTCTGCACCCAAATGTCCATGCTCATCATGTAGTGATCGCAGCACACTCTCCCTATGTTTTGTAGGGAGGAATAACTGTTGAATCTCTTCCGCGTCGTTGGAGGGGCCCCTTCGGTAGACCACCCCATCCAGCATCTTTAACCGCTCCCATTCTTTGTAGACCAACCTGGCTCCACTCGGGGAGTTGGTTAACAAAATCTCTCGCTGGTTTGCAGTCAGGGCCTTTAGGGTCAAGGCAATTAAAGGGTCTCTGGCCTGATCCGCTTTCAGGTCCTGTCTCGAAAAAGTCGGTAAACTTTCATCCCTTAACTGCGTAGGGTTACAGTAGAACTCAGGAACAGCCGCAGCCATAACTCCTATGGCCTCTGCTTCAATCCCTCCTTTGACCTGGCGCTCTGTTCCTTGACACAAAGCTTGCACCCCGTCTGGAGTCAACTGAGTCCATTCTGTAATATAGGGTCTTCTCGATAACGCATCAGCATCTCGATTATTCACCCCAGGGCGATACTTCAGGCTGAACCGAAACCCTGACAGAGCGGCCAACCACCGATGTCCCGTTGCGTCCAGTTTTGCAGTAGTAAGGATATAGGTGAGAGGATTATTATCCATCTTAATCACGAACTCAGCTCCATACAGATAGTCTTTCAACTTGTCCACCACTGCCCACTTCAAGGCTAGGAACTCCAGCTTGTGAGTAGGATAGTTCTTCTCTGAAGGAGCAAGGCTCCGGCTCACATACGCCACAGGCCTCAGCAATCCATCATACTCCTGATATAAGACTCCTCCCAGACCTTCTCGGCTGGCATCCACATGTAGTTCATACGGCTTGTGAGGGTCCGCATAGGCCAAAACAGGAGCTCGGGTTAGACTCTCTTTCAACTTTACGAAAGCTCCTTCACATTGACTGGTCCATTCACCTTGTATAGACTCTCGAGCTTTCCTTGGCCCCGGAACTGACGGGTTTTTGTCAGAGACCTTGCAGCCTTCTTCGGTGGTTTCTTTCTGCAGGAGTTTGTTCAATGGTTGAGCTATTTTCGCGAATCCTCCCACAAATCTTCTATAGTAGGAACAGAATCCCAAGAAAGATCTAAGCTCAGTGACGTTTCGGGGTCTAGGCCAAGAAGCTACGGCCTCCAACTTCCGAGGGTCTGTTGAAACACCTTCTGCTGAAACCACATGTCCTAGCTACGTAACAGACGGCAGACAGAATTGGCACTTCTCCAGAGACAGTTTCAGCCCCTCTTCATGGAGCCTCTTGAAGACCTTCTCCAGACGTTGCTCATGTTCTTCCAGAGTCTTCCCAAACACAATTATGTCATCCAGGTACACTAATACTTCGATTAGATTCATATCCCCGACTGTCTTCTCCATCAACCGTTGGAACGTAGCTGGAGCCCCCGTAAGGCCTTGAGGCATTCTGTTGAATTCAAAGAACCCCAGTGGGCAGATGAACGCAGTTTTCTCCTTGTCTTCAGGATGCATTGGTATCTGGTGATACCCACTTCGCAGGTCTAGTACACTAAACCACTTTGCTCCAGACAAACACTGTAGGGCATCTTCAATCCGAGGAGTGGCATATTGATCGGGGATGGTTCTCCGGTTCAATGTGCGATAGTCTATGCATAAGCGGACAGAACCATTTTGCTTCCGGACCAACACTATGGGAGATGCGTATGGACTCCTGGACTCTTGAATCACCTTGGTTCTTTAGGTAATTCGTTCAGCTGCTCTCACAAATCATCTAAGTCTCCTAGCGGAACTCGCCTTGATATTTCACAAAACGGCTTGTCTTCTTGTAATCGAATACGGTGTTCAGTACTCTTAGCTAGGCCCACATCGAACTCGTCTTTCGAGAACAATTCCTTCCACTTTAAGACTTGAGACTGAAGACGTTTCTTCCACTCAGGTGAAATGGGAGCGTCCTTGGGGTAGAATCTTTCATCTGGAATCTCTTTACCTTCTCCCCCTCCTGAGTCGGTAGAGAGGGGTGTAGCAGACTCTACTTGCCCGATAGGCATTCGTGCTTTAAGAACCACTGGAGAATCCGTCACATTGCACACACTGACCGAGACTCTTCCTCGTGTTCTCTTCAGAGCCTTGGTGGAGATTATTTCAGGAATTACTTCGACTCCAGTTTCACTCCCATGATCAAAATCGGTTCCCAGCACCACATAGGGACCGGGGTGCGATCCGTTCAACTTGACTGAAGCCCGGAAGCTCGCTACTTCTCCTGCTTGCAGAACCTTCTCCGTTCCACCCAGTCTCCACAGTCTTCCCACTTCGGCAGGTGCTTTTCGTTCTTCGACCATCCTCTGATAGACCGGACGTAACATTGGGTGTACTCCTTGAGTTGAACCTTCTTCCAACACGATAGGTGTCAGGAGACGCCGCACTAGGTCAGTATTCGTCCCCACTATCAGGGAGCTTCTGTTCGCACCCGAGGGTCGAGGACACACAATGGCCAATGCATCACAACCCCCAGACTGCCCGATGACTTCAGATCCGATCTCCAACTTTACTTGCAGGTACCCGTCATAAGGAAGTTTCTCAGTGCCGATACCCCATATTTCCAAATCCTTCAATTCTTGCAAAGGGATGTGCTTTAAGTGTTTCTCGTAGAAGTCTCTGTAAATCAATGTCACTTGAGCCCCTGAATCTAACAGGGCTTTGGTGTAGACTCCTTCCACTTGGATTGGCACGATAGGAGAAGGACCTATCAGTTGGTCAGGAAATTTTGTGGCGGTATCCAGACGCTTAGACCCAGTTTGCTGTACCCTGGCCTTTTTCTTGGCCCGTGCAGGTTTTGGGTGTGCATTGCCTCCCCATGACGTAGACCCGGATGCTAAGGGAGTGACTCTCTCAGTCCTGGCAGGCTCTACAGTTGGCTCGGCTTTGGGCCTCCTCGCCCTCTTAATCTTTACTTGGTTTCTGGAGCGGGGCTCAACCCTCGGGCACTCAGGTTGCTCCTTTACTGGTGCCCTCTGGCGTTTCCCGCCGGTGAGGTAGATAACAGTCCTTCCAGGGCTTCCAACAGTCCCTTGACTCTATCCTTCTCAGGCTTCCGGCCTTTGCATTGTGCGCGAAAATGGCCCATCTCTCCACACCCGAAACATCTCTTCCTAGAGAGCGGAGACGCAGTTGCTTGTTGAGATTTAGTCAAAAGATTTGGACCAGACGCCACAGCAACCTCCGTCGTCTGCATACCTGTGAGGAATTTCTGCATTTCTGCCTGCATTTCTGTCACCTTCATCAATACCCGACACAGTTCCGCGTGCGCTTGTTGCAATTCAACTTGAGCTTCCTGAACTTCCTTGACGGTTTTGGACAATTCACCCCGTTCAGGGAGGTTTGATTCTTTAGCAGCCCTCTCTGTAGATTTAAAACCAACTAGGTGTTCTTGTTCGTCCTCATCCAACCCATAGGTATCTAGAGAGTCGCTTTCAGGCTGCAGGCCGCCGCTATGTCTCACAGGTTGTGCATACGCCCTCCCCCCCGCCTGAAAGATTTCTCTTCTAGTAAAGCCTCTTCCTCTCGCACAACTCGAATCAGTTCCAGGTACTTTAACTCTTGACTACCTGCTCTGCTTCTCAGCTGCATCATCACTGGATCTAGAGGTTGAGAGCCCCTCAGGATCTGTTTTATTCGGATCTTATCTACTTCGGCCGGTTCGGCCCCTTTCTTCAGGAGTATCTGGTGTAGAATCTTATCCAGGCGCCTCATGTACTCGGTCATTCTCTCACCTCTTTTCTGATAGGTGTGTTCGTACTGATATACCAGTTCGGCCGCCTTTTCAGTTCGTCCAAAAACTTCTTCAAGAACGTTTAAGTAATCTAAAGCAGTACAATCTTTTCTGCTCAGTTTCAGGTTTCTCACCGCTTCTGACGCAGGTCCCTTTAAGCTCTCGGTAATCCTTTGCTTTTTCTGGGCCTCAGGGACATCCCACTCATCCAGAGCCTGCATCGCCTGTTCCACCCATTCTTCAAAGGTTTCTTCTCCCGCCGGAGTTGGTACGTTTCCTGTAAAATTTCTTAACCGTCGATAACCGAAGTTAGTGTGAGGAGGGCTTGTTTTCTGACATTTAGCCAGCAGATCTCCAATAGCCACGATAAATTCAGGCCCTATCATGGCCAACGGACTAGACGCAGGGACACTTGCGGATTCACCACGTGGCGTACTTGGCTTAATTAGTTGGACTTCCACCTCTTCGGCCAGTTTCACGCTCGTGCCCTGAAAACATGGCGGAACACCCTTTCTCCATTCGAGAAGAACATACATGTGAGAGGTATCTGGGTTTTTTTTAATGTCCAGAATTAACCCCCGATGATCTGGTGCTAGCGTGGCCACGGCCTGGCGAATCTGATCTTCAGCCCAAGTGTCTGCTGGAATATCCATGACTATACAACATTCCGACTGGCTACTGTGCTCCCCACACCACTCGGCAACAGTGTCTGGATCCATATTTAACCTTTAGATGCGGTTTTTCCAGAGACTGGATCCCGGAAACGAGCCCCCACGTGTAGCGCTCACTCCCGGAGGAGCCGCTGAAAATGAACCACGGGTCAGTCTCCCCGCACTAGGGAATAAATATACTCCAACACAGTTGTGAGTTTTTATCATTTAAATAGTTTACTAAAATCTTGAGCAGATGTTGAAACACGGTATTCACAAGAGTTATTACAATATTTTCGTATTCCGGTAAAACGCGCAGCGGAAAAGAAACGAAACACGAGGCTTCGTATTTCGGAAAATAAAATATTCGCGACCGAACATAAAAGAATGCAATTTCCCGATAGTTCAGAAAAAGGGACACGTAGCGAAACCCCAAACATACAATCCCTTTCGTATTACGGCAAACGCGCAGCGGAAAAGAGAAAAATGTATTCGGAACGTATCTTTGTCCTTAACCCCCGTTCCGATTCGTAAAAGGAAATGAGTCCTGTACAAGTTAAGTTCCAGAATGTGAGAAGCGTATCCGTGTGTGTGTGTGTGTGTGGTACCCGGGTACTGTTCAACTGGCCAGTGAATTTATTAAAGGAAGATCTTCGACTAGTCAGTTGGGGCCCTGTAAACTTTAAAGAGAAACAGCAGAGCGTCCTTTAATCATACAACAGCCTTGGAGGCCTCTCACCCATCCGATGACTGCTTTAGGCTCCGCTGACCCAGGACGTCTCTCAACCCGATTTTGACTGGGGATACTAGCGGCCCGATCCGTTGTCTGACTCCATACAGCTTATCCAGCTCACCGCCTGCTCTCCGTTCGATTCCTCCGGTCTGCAGCAATGCCTGGATTCCGGCGGGTCTTCTTCTCCTCAGCTGGGGTGATCCTCTCTGCAATAACAGGTCTCTCTTGGTCTTTACTTGGCTCTCTCTGGGTCTCTGGCATAGGCCCTCTCGTGATCTCACACAATGCGTCTCCTCTCTTCCCTTCCCTGGCGCGCTCTGGAACCTTCCCCACGAGGCAGAGGATGTAAGGGTCCAGTCCCCACCCACTTCCTGTCCTCCTGCAAAGCATGCCGGGCACTGTAGTCCCAATATCCAGTATCTCTGATCGCGATAGTCTCCATCTTGTGGCCAAAAATAGGTACTGCCACAGCAAGATCTTTAGCACAGCGCTACACATGTGATTAGGGTACGGCCATTTTGCAGCTTTCTACCAGATTTAGGGCCCTATTCCAAGGTTGGTGTTAACTTAACCAGAGCTGTTGTAAACTTACCAGAACCATTATACTCTACGTGGTTGTTATGTTTACAACGGCTCTGGTTAAGTTTACACCAACCTTGGAATATTGTCCATAGTATTTTGCAAAATGTTATCTGTTTTAAGGATTTACATACTGAATGTTGCAAAGTAGAAGATTATCTTTATCTGCCTTTCCGTCTTGCTGTTGCGTTCTTACGGGGCCTCTTGGATGCAAAGCCTCTTGGTGTGCTGCTTTGTATAAGAGCTTCGTGTGCAGACTAATTAAAAGGTTGGACAACCAAACCTGAGACACATCATAATCCATAGTGATAGGAAATTATAAGGAATGCAGCTTCACTTTAGGCTGATTTAATCAATGCTTCACACGTATCGATAAAATGTAACTGCTGAAGATAAAGGAGGCACGCTGGACACCATGGGCCAGATCACAACTCAGAAGTTAAATGTAAGACACAAATGGAAACTTGCACGTCTGCTGTTTTCCATTTGCGTCTCATCTTTAACGTCTGTATTTTGACTGTGCCACTTTCTCAGAAGCTCAAGTCCTAATACTTTCGAGCTGCAAGGTGATAACACCAGCAGCACCAAGCGCCGTGCAGTTATTATTATTATTCTTTATTTATAAAGCGCCAGCATATTCCGCAGCGCTGTACAATAGGCACAGTATAGACAGGGTTACAATACATTGAACAACATTTGACAAACAGTACAGGAGGAGATGAGGGCCCTATTCCCGTAGGAACTCACAATCTAGGAGGGTTGGGGTTGGAAACAGGAGGAGAGGACTGTAAGGTGAGAGTGATTGATGGTTGCGTCAGTGAGTCGGGTGGTAGGCTTCCCTAAATAGGAACGTTTTAAGGGAGCATATGAAGGAAGAGAAGTTAGGGGAAAGTCTGACAGTACGAGGGAGAGCATTCCAGAGAGTGGGGGCTGCGCGTGAGAAATCCTGCAGTCTATCATGGGAAGAGGTGATGCGGGGAGAAGCTAGGCGCAGGTCACTGTTTGACCTTAGGGAGCGGGCTGGGGTGTATTTGGTGATTAGTGAGGACAGGTAGTGGGGAGTGTCCATAGGACACCAAGGAGCCAGGTGCGAGTTTGCACGAGTGAGATCCAGCCGGGATAGTGGAAGAAATTCGCAGAGGAACACTGGGAACTACAGTATTTGTTCCTAGTGTTCATCTTCAAGCAGAGCGAGGAAGCAGTGGAACGTGCCGCTCTCTCCACTGAGGGATCTGAATTGAGTATGGCATTTTTTGGTGGGGTTAGATTAATGTATTATGTGATTGTGCTGAAGCGTAATCACTTAACATTAACACCAGCCTTTGAAAAACATTCTTCTTTTCTGAATAATATCAGACGCAGATCATGCTGGTTGGAATAGCTCATTCTTCTGCTGGGGCACATTAATGTCTCCCATATAATGTACAGAAACCTGGCAAAACATGTGAGACGCAAGCTCAAGTTGCATCTTAGACATTGCGCTCGAGCTGTAATTGTTTATAGCTTGTGCGTTGTGCTTAACATCCTAGTTTGAGCTTGCCCCTTTTATTATATGTTTAGAAAGGGATATTGCGATCTGCCGACAATCTGGGATCATTTTCTCCATTTAGTATATTTAGGGCTATATTACAATGTTGGTGCTAACTTAACCAGAGCTGTTGTTAACTTAACAGGTCGATAGACTATGGGCCATATTACATACTTGGTGCTAACTTAACCAGAGCAGTTGTAAACTTAAAACCTCCATAGGCTATAATGGCTCTGGGAAGTTTACAACAGCTCTGGTTAAGTTAGCACCAACTTTGTAATACTGTCCTTAGTATATGCTTGGGTTATTATTTTTGTTTAAACACACATAACCCTGACAATAACCTTTTTATTCCTCTAGTGGTGGAAAGCACACGTTTTCTTCAAGTGACCATCTTTAATCCGTATCATGACAGGTTCAGGCGTTTGAAGATTAACTTGTGCCTGTATTTGTATCAACAGTTCTTTGACCGAATCCTGCTTTTCTGGATGCCAGCCAAACACCAGCCGGATTTCATCTACCTGAGGCATGTTCCTCTTCGCAAGGTCCATCTGTTCACGGTCATTCAGCTGACCTGTCTGGTACTGTTGTGGGTGATCAAGGCTTCTCCTGCTGCCATTGTGTTCCCAATGATGGTAAGAGGGGCATGGTGGGGTTCAAAAAGTAAATGGCTGTGTTTCATTACAAGAAAAGAAAACCTCAGAAAAAAAACAACAAATACAATGTCTATCATTTCTAGAATTTGTATGCATTTTCACAATATAACTAAGGGCATTTTAGTTACAAGTATTAATAAAGTGCTAGCAAGTTCCATAGTACTGTACAATGGGTGAGACATAACAGTTAGACACGCAGAGAACAGAAGGGGAGAGGAACCTGCTCGAGAGCTTATGTTGATAGATTAAATGTAGATAAATGAGTTATCAGTCTGTTCAAGGGTAGAAATATTGTGAAGAACGCAAACAGTCAATGGTCAAGGTATTTACATTTTCAAACACCACCGGCTGGGTGGAGTAGAGGTAATGTCACTGCTCTGCATGGAGAGAGCCTATGGAGACATGGGCTCGATCCCGGCGAGCAACCTCTCCAGTAAGTGTCCTTGGGCAAGACACTTAACGGTACATACTCGCCACCCAGGACATACTTGAAACCGAGAGAAATCTCAATGTATCCTTCCTGGTAAAATCCTTTCTCAAAAAAAAAAAAACAGCTAGTCTTAAAGCTGTAACTGTCACGTCTCGGCCTTGCCCCCTGCTGGTGGTAGCAGGGATTCCTGTTTATTTTTGTTTTCAGCCTGCAGGCATCTGTTGGGCTTATTGGCCTGCGGTCATGTGACCTGTTCTGCCCTATAAGTACGACCAGGACTCCCCTTGATCCTTGGATCAGGATAGTCTTTCATACCTAGTCCCTGTATGCTGGTGTACTTTGAGTTGCTGTGTATGACCTCTGGCTTATGTATTTAGGATCCCTCTCTTCCTGACCCCTCTAGTATGATATTCTGTGTATGACCTTTGGCTCTTGTATCTGGATCTCTCTTCTGTCTGTCCCCTGTACTGTACCGTGCTTTGGAGATTGTATGCTTGCATTTATTGTCTGTCTGGTTTATGTTTTGTTTGTCTTGCAAACCTAGCCTAGCTAGTATTTCGAGACCAACTTTCAAGGATCTCAGTCAGGCTTAGGGATCTTTCTAGTTTCTGTTTTATATCTTGCTTTGATCCCTGGAACCTGTATACCTGCATTTATTGTCTGTCTGGTATATGTTTTGTTTGTCTTGCAAACCTAGCCTAGCTAGTATTTCGAGACCACCTTTCAAGGATCTCAGTCAGGGCTTAGGGATCTTTCTAGTTTCTGTTTATATCTTGCTTTGTTCCCTGGAATCTGTATACCTGCATTTATTGTCTGTCTGGTTTATATTTTATTCATCTTGCAAACCTAGCCGAGTTAGAATTTCGAGACCATCTTTCAAGGATCTCAGTCAGGGCTTAGGGATCTTTCTAAGTTCTGTTAATATCTTGGTTTGTTCCCTGGAAGCTGTATACCTGTCCTTAAGGCTTCATCTCTGCAGATTGGGGGTTCCCCTCACCCTATAGGGGGCTCCCCGTTACATTATCCTGATCCCAAAACAGAAGCTGGCAGGTATGTCTCATATGTATGAAGCTGTATTGAACTTGGTGCTTGCTATGCTAAAAGAGCTGCAGAGGTTAATAGAGGCTCTGAGCCTATCACCTGCTGCAGCTAACGATGCAGCACCACCCTGCACTACTTGCAAACCCATATCGGAGAAGGAAAGACGCAGGTTGTATGGTCTCTGTTTTTATTGTGCAGATCAAATCACACTATTGAACATTGTGTATTAAAGCCTGTTAAACAATGGCAGGGAAACCATGTATCCAGGTATCGCTATGGAGGTACTGGTGTGTCCTCCATAGGCATTCAGACTGGCAGAATAGCCATCTCAAATCTGTTGAATCATGGGATGCCCTCTTCTCACAGTGAGGTTGCAGTGTCTCCGGTTAGGAATGTTATGCCAGCCATGTCTGTATCTACTGGCACGATGCCAGCCATGTCTGTATCCACTGGCACGATGCCAGCCATGTCTGTATCACTGGCACGATGCCAGCCATGTCTGTATCCACTGGCACGATGCCAGCCATGTCTGTATCCACTGGCACGAGGCCAGCCATGTCTGTATCCACTGGCACGAGGCCAGCCATGTCTGTATCCACTGGCACAATGCCAGCCATGTCTGTATCCACTGGCACGATGCCAGCCATGTCTGTATCCACTGGCACGATGCCAGCCATGTCTGTATCCACTGGCACAATGCCGCCATGTCTGTAGCCACTGGCACGCTGCCGGCCATGCCTGTTCCCACTGGCAATGAAATGCCAGCCATGTCTGTATCCACTGGCACGATGCCAGCCATGTCTGTATCTACTGGCACGATGCCAGCTATGTCCTGTATCCACTGGCACGATGCCAGCCATGTCTGTATCCACTGGCACGCTGCCAGTCATGCCTGTTCTCACTGGTAATGAAAAGCCAGCCATGCCTGTTCTCACTGGTAATGAAAAGCCAGCCAGGCCTGTTCTCACTGGTAATGAAAAGCCAGCCATGCCTGTTCTCACTGGTAATGAAAAGCCAGCCATGCCTGTTCTCACTGGTAATGAAAAGCCAGCCATGCCTGTTTTCACTGGTAATGAAAAGCCAGCCATGCCTGTTCTCACTGGTAATGAAAAGCCAGCCATGCCTGTTCTCACTGGTAATGAAAAGCCAGCCATGCCTGTTCTCACTGGTAATGAAAAGCCAGCCATGCCTGTTCTCACTGGTAATGAAAAGCCAGCCATGCCTGTTCTCACTGGTAATGAAAAGCCAGCCAGGCCTGTTCTCACTGGTAATGAAAAACCAGCCATGCCTGTTCTCACTGGTAATGAAAAGCCAGCCATGCCTGTTCTCACTGGTAATGAAAAGCCAGCCATGCCTGTTCTCACTGGTAATGAAAAGCCAGCCATGCCTGTTTTCACTGGTAATGAAAAGCCAGCCATGCCTGTTCTCACTGGTAATGAAAAGCCAGCCATGCCTGTTCTCACTGGTAATGAAAAGCCAGCCATGCCTGTTCTTACTGGTAATGAAAAGCCAGCCATGTCTGTTCTCACTGGTAATGAAAAGCCAGCCATGCCTGTTCTCACTGGTAATGAAAAGCCAGCCATGCCTGTTCTCACTGGTAATGAAAAGCCAGCCATGCCTGTTCTCACTGGTAATGAAAAGCCAGCCATGCCTGTTCTCACTGGTAATGAAAAGCCAGCCATGCCTGTTCTCACTGGTAATGAAAAGCCAGCCATGCCTGTTCTCACTGGTAATGAAAAGCCAGCCATGCCTGTTCCCACTGGCAATGAAATGCCAGTCATGTCTGTATCTACTGGCACGAAGCCAGCCATGTCTGTATCCACTGGCACGAAGCCAGCCATGTCTGTATCCACTGGCACGAAGCCAGCCATGTCTGTATCCACTGGCACGAAGCCAGCCATGTCTGTATCCACTGGCACGAAGCCAGCCATGTCTGTATCCACTGGCACGAAGCCAGCCATGTCTGTATCCACTGGCACGAAGCCAGCCATGTCTGTATCCCCTGGCACGAAGCCAGCCATGTCGGGTACTGACAATATGTCATTCATGATGCCTGAGGCTGGTACCTTGCCAGTGGTGTCCGGGACAAGCTGTACGTCAGCAATGACAGCTGTACCCAGGTTAGACGAGACAGCTGTGACCACGTTTTGTTATGAGGCCGATGTGCCTGGATTGGCACATGAGACCACTGTGCCCTTGCCCCACAGTGAGTCCAGTGTTGTCCCCACCATTGTCAAGCCTTGTGAGGTGGTCACAAAGTCTAAGAGTAGACAAGAAAAGGTGATCAACCCTAGCCAATCTGGTTCTGAAACTGCCACACTTTGTTCTGGTTCCATTGATACTACACCCTCTAACTCCGAGGTTGCCTTACTCTGCACAGTAATCAGGGAAATTCAGCAAGCTGGTGGTTTAAAGAATATTGAGATCCCTAAATCACATGGTGTTCCCACGGACATTATACGGACGCCTTCCGGCTTTTGGATGCGTGAGAGGCACTGGGTAGTGCTCCAGAGACACCCTGACATTCTGAAAGGGCTGTTGGAAGACTCTGATTCAGATGATCAACAATATACTCCTCCTGGGGAGAGGTGTAAGACTGTTGTGGCGCCACCTGTACCATGTCCTGGTGATGTCCCATATCCCGAGGGTGTACCAGTCATGCACACACCCTGTACTGTATCAGTCGGGGCCACGTTTCATGGCAAGGTCATTGTCTCTGGGGTAGACAGTAAGTCCACGGTGTCTAGTGGTTCCACTGTGGGTTGTAATATACAATCTCAGGGCACGACTACTGTCACTGGATCTGGCAGTACCTCTAATACCTCTATGTACCATGGTGTGGACGGAACTCCTAGATCACGGTCCAGGAGACGCAAGAGGACTAAACAACCTGGGACTGATGATTCACTCCGTTCAAAGTCCAAGGTACTCATGCCGTCGGATCCTCGGGTACGAGACCCTAGCCCGGTCGCCGAGGGTTGTGTACGGGCCTCTAATGGTGCAGTGATCTGCAGAGAGGACCTGGAGGTTTATGAAAGAGCTTTGCTTGCTCAGGCACATGCTGACTACTCTGAGTCTGAGTGGGATTCCCATGGGTACTGGTGACTGGCCTTGTCCGTTTTCACGCCGTCCATGTTTTCTTTCTTGGGTGCCCAGGAGGTCACCCGTAAGGGGGGGGTTATGTCACGTCTCGGCCTTGCCCCCTGCTGGTGGTAGCAGGGATTCCTGTTTATTTTTGTTTTCAGCCTGCAGGCATCTGTTGGGCTTATTGGCCTGCGGTCATGTGACCTGTTCTGCCCTATAAGTACGACCAGGACTCCCCTTGATCCTTGGATCAGGATAGTCTTTCATACCTAGTCCCTGTATGCTGGTGTACTTTGAGTTGCTGTGTATGACCTCTGGCTTATGTATTTAGGATCCCTCTCTTGCCTGACCCCTCTAGTATGATATTCTGTGTATGACCTTTGGCTCTTGTATCTGGATCTCTCTTCTGTCTGTCCCCTGTACTGTACCGTGCTTTGGAGATTGTATGCTTGCATTTATTGTCTGTCTGGTTTATGTTTTGTTTGTCTTGCAAACCTAGCCTAGCTAGTATTTCGAGACCAACTTTCAAGGATCTCAGTCAGGGCTTAGGGATCTTTCTAGTTTCTGTTTTATATCTTGCTTTGATCCCTGGAACCTGTATACCTGCATTTATTGTCTGTCTGGTATATGTTTTGTTTGTCTTGCAAACCTAGCCTAGCTAGTATTTCGAGACCACCTTTCAAGGATCTCAGTCAGGGCTTAGGGATCTTTCTAGTTTCTGTTTATATCTTGCTTTGTTCCCTGGAATCTGTATACCTGCATTTATTGTCTGTCTGGTTTATATTTTATTCATCTTGCAAACCTAGCCGAGTTAGAATTTCGAGACCATCTTTCAAGGATCTCAGTCAGGGCTTAGGGATCTTTCTAAGTTCTGTTAATATCTTGGTTTGTTCCCTGGAAGCTGTATACCTGTCCTTAAGGCTTCATCTCTGCAGATTGGGGGTTCCCCCTCACCCTATAGGGGGCTCCCCGTTACAGTAACATTGCTGCCGTTGAGTGCCGATTAAAGTGGTCTCTTGTATGGTCCAGAGCTTTTGAAGATTGACTCATCATGGTAGTGAATTGGATAAACCCAGACAGATGCATGTTTTTGAAATATGTTATACTTTATTCAAGATGCTAACTTTACTGCAGGCTTCACGGCACAATAAACGTATCAAAAACAAGGCAAACAAAATCCTACCCCACTCTGGGGGCTTACTCAGGATTAGGATAAGGATTTCTTACACTCCTACAGGGAAGCTAAAGTGTACTATTAGATGAAATAATAGGGAAAAATAAAGCAATATTACAGCAATTAAACAAAATAATGGAAAAATAAAGCAATGCCAAAGATCTGGCTGGGTTTTAGTTCCGCAGTCACTCGGTGTTTCAGTGTTTATTCCAGCTCCTGCTTCTCACGGAAAGGAGGCTGATTACTCCCTTTCTAATTACCGCTCTGTGAGCCACCTGAAATTTAACCCCTTGCTTCTGAGGAAACACTTTTGTTCTGTGATCGGTCTGTTACACAGTATAAGATGTAATATGTTAACAAAGTCATTTTTCCCCCCTGCCATTTTCCTTTCCCCTGCCACAGGTATTAGCTTTGGTGTTCGTTCGGAAACTAATGGATTTTTTTTTCACTAAACGCGAACTGAGCTGGCTAGATGATTTAATGCCTGAGAGTAAGAAAAAGAAGCTGGAGGATGCAGAAAAGGAGGTAACCTGAATCACTGCATTTGCTTTGACATTCCTGAAGCCCATGTATAGACAAATTGGAATTTGTGCCGATAAATGTCAATGGTTTAGAATTTCACAAATGACTTCCACTACATATGTGCCATGTAAGAATTTTTACAGATATTCTTTATCTTTTACTTAAAAAAAATAAACATTATAAACACTAAAAAAAGGAATTTTAATTTTGGGAAACAAATCATGTGGTTATTAAGCGTTACAAATCTTAAGCCAAAATAGCAATTTATTTTCCAAAACTATAATGTACAATTCCTATAACATTCTGTAGAGTTTCATTGCTAGTTGAATGCGTTCGCAAATTCACGTCACACACTGTGAAACCCCCCAAAAAATCCCATTCTCACCTCCCATCCTGTGGTCAAGAGGGTTGTGTGATCTGCTGTTTCCTCTCGCCAGGAGCAAGAGAGTGGGAACAAATAGGTCTTCATCGCCCTCCTTGATTCCTCAGTAACGCTCCGCTATCTCGAGAGTGCGAGATTGCACGGAGTTCCCGGTTGGGATGCGCAGAGTCCATTGAGTCCTATGGACTCCATGACCCGAAACTTGTGCCACTGTAGTTGTCGGGCTAAATGGAGTTTATTCGGCACAAGGTCTTGTTACCAGTGGGGTACCTCAGGGGTCAGTACTTGGACCCATTCTCTTTAATATTTTTATTAGTGATATTGCAGAAGGTATTAATGGTAAAGTATGTCTTTTTGCTGATGACACAAAGATTTGCAACAGGGTTGACGTTCCTGGAGGGATCAGCCAAATGACAAATGATTTAGGTAAACTAAAACAATGGTCGGAGCTGTGGCAATTGAGTTTTAATGTGGATAAGTGCAAGATAATGCACCTGGGACGTAAAAACCCAAGGGCTGAATATAGAATATTTGATACAGTCCTAACCTCAACATCTGAGGAGAGGGATTTAGGGGTTATTATTTCAGAGGATCTAAGGGTAAGTAGTCAATGTAATAGAGCAGCAGGAAATGCTGGCAGAATGCTTGGTTGTGTAGGGAGAGGTATTAGCAGTAGGAAAAGGGAAGTGCTCTTGCCACTGTACAGAGCACTGGTGAGACCTCACTTGGAGTACTGTGTGCAGTACTGGAGACCGTATCTCCAGAAGGATATAGACATCTTAGAGAGAGTTCAGAAAAGGGCTACTAAAATGGTGTACGGCTTGAAGGACAAAAGTTACCAGGAAAGGCTTAATGATCTTAACATGTACAGCTTGGAAAAAAGACGAGACAGAGGAGATATGATAGAAACATTTAAATACGTAAAGGGAATCCACAAGGTAGAGGAAGGGAGTATATTTAAAAGGAAACAAAATAGCAAAACAAGAGGACATAGTCTTAGATTAGAGGGGCAAAGGTTTAAAAGTAACATCAGGAAGCATTATTTTACTGAGAGGGTGGTGGATACATGGAACAGCCTTCCAGTTGAAGTGGTAGAGGCCAAAACAGTAATTGAATTTAAGCAGGCATGGGATAGGCATAAGGCTATCCTAAACAAAAGATAAATCCAGGTAAAGTATCCATGTAATTGGACAGACTAGATGGGCCGAAAAGGTTCTTATCTGCCGACATTTTTCTATGTTTGTATGTTTCTACCCTGTGCTTCATTCTGGGACCAGGCACTAACGATCTGCCTACCCTGGAATAGGGCCCACTGTTTTATAAATGCATTCACTTCTGTTCCTTTTTTAATTTTCTTTCTAGGAAGAACAAAGCATGTTAGTATTGGAAGACGAAGGCACCGTCCAGCTTCCAATGGAAGGGAATTGCAGGTAATGGAGTTAGAACATTAAGACGTTTACATTTCACGTATTCTGTTGTGTTAAGTCTAACATTTACTGTACGTAATAACTTATATAAATAAATAAAATAAATATATCTTGTCACATGCAATGAAATGGTGTCTGAAAGTAATGTTTTGTTTATTGTAAATATATTCGTTTGTTCATATTTTTGTCCCATGTTATTAGCTACATTGTTAAGTACAAATATAATACTAAAATTATTATTATTATCATTATTTATATAGCGCCAACAGTTTCTGCAGAGCTTTACAATAACCAAAGGGAACGAGGTTCAGATAAATGGTCATAGGATAGAACCAAGAGGCGTAGAGGGCCCTGCTCATAGGAGTTTACAGTCTAGAGCAGTGATGGCGAACCTTGGCACCCCTGATGTTTTTAAATTATATGTCCCATGATGCTCCGACAGCTATAAGGCTATCAGCGTTCTGTTACCTTTCCTGGCCAGTCGGCTATTCAGAGAGCAGGCAATTTGCCAAATCTTGGCGAATTGCCTGCACATACGGTGCCTGTTTGGTGCCTGTTCGAGGGCAGTGAAATCCCCATAGAGAAGCAATGCTTCGGCTATTCAGAGAACACAAACCAGCAGTGAAAGGTTCCCGAAATGCCCTGCCATTCGGTGGTTTCATTCGGCAGGTTTATTCAGACGAATCCCATAGGCTTCAATGTTAAAAAATTTCCTGTTTTAATTCAATATCTAATAAACCGTTCATTATAATATTCTGCAGTAAAAAGTCTCTTTATTTGTAGATTTTTCAGGACCTTTTAGGCATTTTTCGGGATTTTTCTGCAAACATTTTTTTCCCGGTTTTTTTTATCCTTTTTTCTTTTTTTGTAACAGCCCTTTTTATTATCATTCATTGGACCTCATATGTGAATTTCAGACATTTTCACTCAGTAGTTTCTTTGCAAACAATGTTTCACTTTTCAAACATTCAAGCGTTTTTTTTTTCTTCATCTCCTTCGTCTGCAGTGTCGGCTTTTTCCGGCGGCTGCGCTGCGTGCGATCGGCTCCTGCTCGGATTTTTCCGGCGATTGCGGCGGGTTAATCCAGATGGTTTTGCGGATTTCGGTGAGCATTCGCCCTCGTTTTGCGGTGACTTCTCGGCGGGTTTGCGGTGACTTTTCCCTGCAATTCGGGGACCCTGTGGTGCTTGCTGAATACACCGCAGGGTCACCGAAATGGGATCGGCAAAACGAACCGAATTGAAGAGAACGAAAAGTCACCGAACGTGCGGTGACTGTTCGATTCTCTTTGAATAACCCTGATAGTCTGCTTTAAAAAGACTGCTGGACTCAATGGTAATGTTGTGCGTTTCCAAATGTGTTTGTGTGTATACAAATATCAATGTTATATATACTTACCCTCACAAATGTATAGCAAATTACAAAGAGTCAAATAGAAATCACAGATAACGTAAGACATCGCTTGTGGAATGCACATTGCATTCATTTCCGAGATCGCCCTTGTTCGTGACCTCCCGGCTATCGGAATATTTTCTTTATATATCAAAAAGACCAGACGTTGTTGATGTTAAAGAATTGTGGATACAAGTTGCAGCATTAAAAAAATGCAAAATAATCACTAAAATCAGTCTATCAAGTCTTACAAAATGGGTTTGTTATTCATTGTTGCATTATTGTGTTAATTCTGTTTAGAGAGGATCCGTCTATAATTAACATTTCTGATGAAATGGCAAAAACCTCTGTGTGGAAGACCCTCCTAATAACCTCAGAGAATTCAAAGAATAAGGAACCAAGCTTGTCTCCTAAAAGGTTTTAATTTTCTTCTTAGTATTCTCTCTTTAGTTTTTAAACGTTTTTTCTTTTTTTTCAATTTATGTCACAATATCTTCTTTTTTTCTGATTGAGTGATATTTCAGCGATTGCGGACATTTCCATAGAGCGCAAAAATAAAAAATAAAGCCAAATTATATAAACAAATAAGTTATTGATCAATTTCAAACTTTAAACCGTAGACAAGTAGACAAGCTACATATCACAGACGATTTTAGGAAAGAAACTCCGAAAAACGAGATCCCTTTAGCTGGATACTAGACAAATTGGATTTATTCGCAGATGACTACATTGAAAGTAACAATCAGCAACATATATGAAAATGCCAAAAAGTTATTTAACACTTTCAGGCCCATGAAATGGATATTTGAAAAGAATAATGAACTTTTTATATAAATCTATATCTAAAGATGTAATTTGGAAAACTACAGTGGTTTCAAGGTCAATTTTTTTTTTCCGATTGAAACCACTAGGCCTGAATGGGTTATACATTTCAGTGACTGAATTTAATTGTAAGGTCAAGTGTAAGACAAACTTTTATGACAAGATTGGGTTTTCATATAAACCTCCACCGGTTAGGGAAATGCATGGGGATGTTCGGCTTGATTACTATATGAAACACAAAAGCATTAAAAAACTCCGTATTGGGCTCTTTTCACAAAGTTCCAAGAAGGCACCAGTCAGCATAGCTCATCTGTAATGTAACGAGTTGGTTATGTCAAGTGCTGTATTGGCTTATTGTTCAAGAAAAAGACAGCCAACAATCCTGATTTAGCCAACATTTTGCTAGCTGAGCTGACACTGACAAGCACTACTCAACAATTACAGGAAACATTGGCTTGGCAATGCATACTCATAGCCCATAGATAAGCCCCATGCTCAGACTTCCGTTATGTGGTCTTCGCTACACTATTCCTAGAGTTGTGATATATGTGATGTATGAATAAGCCAAAACCAATGGCCTGTGGTCCACATGCGCAGGTTTTCCTTCTTAGCGTCCCCGATTTAACATCTTTAATCTTTCCCCAACTTTCAAACTTCTAATTATTTTAGGGTTCCTGCACTTGTCTAACCCCTTCACTATCAAGATTGAGTATACTGTGTCCTCTAAAGCACCTACCGGTACCCCAAATTGACTATAGTCAATCTAGCGTTATTCTGGAGTAGTCCAAAGGAATTTTGTTTATTGCATACCAAATTAATTTGCAAATAGGCTCCAGAATGTACCCCAAATGTTTTAGCACCGTGGGCACAACAGCGAAGGTGGTTATGCAGTTTGAACAGCTAGGACTCTAGCCTTCACCACACCCATACCCACTCTGGGTCAGATGTCCCATTCAGGCCACCTTATGTGCTCAGTCCAGTCTTCAAAGTAACTCTGTTACCCTTGAAAATAAAATATTGTCATACAGGTACATGCATGACAAAAAAATTGGTATACCCAATACTTCCAAAAAATTGTTTTGTATCTATGTGGAAAAAAAAAGCAAAAAAGCAGTAATATCCTTTAGCATGCCAATTCTGTCCATTACTATTGTGACAGCAGAGTGAGTTATCAGACTGTGTGATTCACTCTTTAGTCCCCATCAATTAGACAGTCAAAAGTGGAATCCCAGTGGAACATTACTATTGTAACAAGCTTAATATAGAGAGGGGTTTCCAAACTTCATGGCTAATACACTCTACCCATCATCCTCCCAACGGAATGTGGCAATAAAAGAAGTTAGGGCAATATTACATACTTTACGCTACTGTTAGCGCTCAGCTGTGTGAGTTAAGTGGCCCTAGCGCAGGCCGACCATATTACATTCCAAACGCTAACGGGTTAAAAAACCTTTCAGCGCAAGCTTACTGTATTTTGCGCTCTCTATTCTTAACATGGGTGGGCGCAAAGAGTTAATTAGCGCTAGGATTACAAAGTCCTAACCCTAATTATGCCCTGCCGCAGTTAACTCAAAAGTTAACCACAGTTAGGAGCTGGTACTAACGGATTCCGCTTCTGCAGAATCAGTCAGCACCAGCTGAAAAAAAGCCCAAATCAATCAGATACTAACCTCTCATCCCTCAGCGAGAACAGCGAATCAATCCGCTTCTTCTGACCGCCGGGAGCAGAGTGAGACTGGGGAAAAAAAGTCTTCAGCCTCCCTCCGCGATCACTCTGCCGACCTGCAGGACCTCGCAAGAGGTGAGATCCTGCAGGTCCTGTGACCCAGCAGTCAAAGTCTCAATGGAGTCCTATGGACTCCATGGAGGGGATGCTCGCGGCGGCTTAGTGCTGTGTTATGGTGCAGGCTGCTGAATTAGTGCTTGCCCCGTAATATGGAGCTAAAACGGGGACGCTAAAGAGAAACCTGCAGGCAAAGGTTTTCCTCCTTAGCGTCCCCATTTTAGCGGGCAGTATGTAATACTGCCCTTAATGTATACAATCAATGTTCAGGATTTTCATCTTGAACTAGGCAAGTCAAGGGATACTCTAAAAAGTGTTGGTATGGACAAAAGGGAACACCTTTTTCTGTTCTGCTCTGGGGTGTATCTTGGCACACCTGGCAAACCACTTAAACAAACCTGTAGGTACTGGACAAGGTCTTACATACATTGTAACAAGAGGTGCAGTTGGAATATAAACATGAAAACTCCTCGCCTATAAACATTCATTGAACATAGGAAAAGGCTCAGCACATGTACATTCAGAAAGAGGCGTACGTGTCAATTACACCATTTTTGCTTAGTACACCTGGTCTGAGCTTACAATTTACAGTTGTGCTTCATATATTATATCAGTATATATTGTTATATTGTGGTGAGTGTTTATTTGGCATACATATATAGATCTATCAACATAAAAGAAGATAGGGACGAATTAAATCCACTCTTGCATGCCTTCTATGTTGAAGAAAAATAAATAAAATCAGTTTAATTTTCTGTGAAATTGAGACTTCCGAACTTAATTGTTTTATATCACATTTTTATCATAAGCTCCCCCTCCTAATCACTGTACGAGCTGATCCGTAAAGGTAAGGTGCCTGCCCTGGAAGCCATCCTTGATTGCATTCTGCATAATTCCAGTGTACTAATTAAGCCTGCTGTGTGCTGAGTGGTATGAGATGCATGGCGGTGCTACGTACGACACACAGCTCAGCCCTCATTTAAGCTTTGTGACTTTGTATGTTTTTTTTTTGGGAAAACAAAACACACAAAAATCTGTATTTTAAAAATCATGGTTCTACAAAACGATGAGCAGTGCAGTCTTAGCTGATCCGCCCCTATTTGTATATGGCACCTTTTAAAATGCTTCCGTGGAGTCCTCGTATGAATTAATTTGTACAGTTGATACATGGAATGATTTATTTTCTACTTTGTAACAGTCACCATCAAATTGATATCTCAGAACAATCCGGTTGAGATGAGGGAGTTATTCAGGTACCATTGCTGAATGTCGATGCTGCAAACACCACCAAAAAACACCAGTGTTTTGATGCTCCAAAAAAAAATGCTTGGTATTTCACAATCATTTAATCCAAAGAGCATCAAGAGAAGCTGTTCTTGTGTCACTTTAGATTTAACTTTTGAAAACTGTCAGTATATTCTGAGTTTCATCACCAGTGGTATCTGAATATTCATATGAATACAATATTCATCTTTTTCATACTCTATTTAGTTATTATTTTTCAGATATATAAATAGTACTGATTATAAGCCACTTTCAAAACATACAATTCCATGTGCAATTAAAAAACACCCTGTGTTCCTTTATGTTTTAATGCAGAACCAAGGGTATTGGTAATAGTGTAACTCAGGGCTCAAAATTTCCACTCGCCTACTAGCATTTGGCAAGTGGAAATTAAGTGAGGGTGAGTGGAAATACGCAAACAGGCAGCACAATAAATTATTTTGTGCTGCATATTATAGCGGTGCCACCATGCAGCCCCCATTCCCCAGGCTGCACGGTGGCAGGGATCAGCTGCCCAACCTGACCAAGCTCATCTCTGTCACTGGCAGGGGGGTGGAGAGGAGCTTCCCTGCCTCCTCGCTCTGCTCACACCGGGCTTTGATGACTGGGTACACATGTATCTGAGGTCTGATGTCTGGGTATTATTGTTATTTTTGTAACTTTATTCTAAATAAAACCTTTAACAGTGTAATTTCATAAGATAATTTAAGGGGGTGTGTTTGTGGCAGAATTAAAGACTGGGTAGGGGTTAGGTGGAGCACATGGTGGCGAGTAACTCTTATGGCCTGGTTAGTAGCTTGGGACTTGAAATTTTGAGCCCTGGTGTAACTATTTATAAATGGTTATAATTTACAGCTGTAGTCTTATTTGGATTCTGGTTGTAGTACTTGACTGTATATTGCATTCTTGAATCATATCCAGGGCTCAGGTCCTGCAGGAACACTTGGGAACGCAGTTCTGTCACTATTTTAGCAGGAGGAACTTAGTTCCCTTTTGGCTGATAAACTGGGAAGCTGCAATACCTTTCTATAAACACGGTTTTATAAAAAAATGTATATATTTAAGTTTTTTTTTCTGGACTTAAGTACATTGGGAAGGCATGGAAATGTACATTTCACAGTGTTTGCCAGAGGAATGGCATTCTCATGCTTAAAGAAGCGCTGCAGCTGCCGCGGCTCCCAGTAATCTTTAAGACCGGAATGAGTTCACACACATATTTTTTTTGGACTTGACCCCTGATCATATCCATCATATACAGTCATATGTTCCATTCAGCCTGCAGGCACTGATATAGGGATAGGGTTACACTTTTATTTGGGAGTAGAAATGTGTCCTATAATTAGACCTATAACTACAATGTATTTTTATATCTTTATGAATGCTCGGCATAAAGCAAATTCAGGCAGATTTTAAGCACTGCACACTAAGCCTTCTTTACAGTAGATAAGAGATGTATGACACGAAAACGGCGCCCTGTTAAAACAAATGGTACTCCACAATAGACAACAAAGTGACATACAGATATGTTAGTGTTTTGTTATCTCAAAAAATGCTTGCAGCAGTAATATTGCATGTTACAAACATTAACCGCTTACTATTTATTTTCTGTTTTATTTTGGCATATGATAAAGTTTACACTTGCTAATCTATTCTTTAAATGAATACTAATTAAATTCTGTCATTAACACGGCTAAAGAATTTGCATGAGATAAAGTGGACAGTCATGCTAATACAGAGTGTTTGTGAGGATGGAAAATTTTGTTTCTGTATCTATCATCAAAAACTATTGTAAGTAGACAGATGATGGTCACGCAACACTAGTTTTTTACAGGGACACTACCTACTAACATAAGCTGTAACTACTCATGCATTACAAATTAAACAACTTTATTAAATACACACTACTGTAGTTGATGTAAAAAGGAAAAATAAAGTTTGGGGTTCTATCTCCTGTTTCCATTTTGTGGATTTCCCCCATGATGCGACATTTACCAAAATCCATGCAAAAGCTTTACTTTGTGGCTGTTTATCTAATCTACAGTATTTACCAGCCAATGAGGTGGAGTAGGGAATGTTTAGATAAGGAGGCATGGGGTGTATTGTTCTCCATGCTGAGATGAGAGATGGCAGCTGAATGAGATAAAGTTCCACAGAAGAGAAAAAAAAAAGGAGATCCACCAGCGCCGCTTGTTGAAGGTGCACTAGTGCCACCTTATTTATTTGGACAGAGAACACAAAACAGACGTTTCAGGGATATACCCTGTCCTCAGTGCATAGTGCCCCAATACTAACATACAGAAAAACCCTTTATATACTAAACACATACAGTCATGGCCGAAATTGTTGGCACCCCAGACATTTTTCCAGAAAATCAAGTATTTCTCACAGAAAAGTATTGCAGTAACATATGTTTTGCTATACACATGTTTATTCCCTTTGTGTGTATTGGAACAAAACAAAAAAGGGGAGGAAAAAAAGCAAATTGGACATAATGTCACACAAAACTCCAAAAATGGGCTGGACAAAATTATTGGCACCCTTAACTTAATATTTGGTTGTACACCCTTTGGAAAAAATAACTGAAATCAGTCGCTTCCTATAACCATCAATAAGCTTCTTAAACCTCTCACCCGGAATTTTGGACCACTCTTTCTTTGCAAACTACTCCAGGTCTCTCTTATTGGAAGGCGCCTTTTCCCAACAGCAATTTTAAGATCTCTCCACAGGTGTTCAATGGGATTTAGATCTAGACTCATTGCTGGCCACTTCTGAACTCTCCAGCGCTTTGTTGTCATCCATTTCTGGGTGCTTTTTGACGTATGTTTGTGGTCATTGTCCTGCTGGAAGACCCAAGATCTCGGATGCAAACCCAGCTTTCTGACACTGGGCTCTACAGTGCGACCCAAAATCCTTTGGTAATCCTCAGATTTCATGATGCCTTGCACACATTCAAGGCACCCAGTGTCAGAGGCAGCAAAACAACCCCATAACATCATTGAACCTCCACCATATTTCACTGTAGGTACTGTGTTCTTTTCTTTGTAGGCCTCATTCCATTTTCGGTAAACAGTAGAATGATGTGCTTTGCCAAAAAGCTCTATCTCGGTCTCATCTGTCCACAAGACGTTTTCCCAGAAGGATTTTGGCTTACTCAAGTACATTTTGGCAAACTATCGTCTTGCTTTTTTAGGTCTCTGTGTCAGCAGTGGGGTCCTCCTGGGTCTCCTGCCATAGCGTTTCATTTAATTTACATGTCGACAGATAGTTCGCGCTGACACTGATGCTCCCTGAGCCTGCAGGACAGCTTGAAATTCTTTGGAACTTGTTTGGGGGCGCTTATCCACCATCCGGACTATCCTGCGTTGCAACCTTTCATCAATTTTTCTCTTCCGTCCACCCACAGAGAGATTAGCTACAGTGCCATGGGTTGCAAACTTCTTGATAATGTTGCGCACTGTGGACAAAGGAAAATCTAGATCTCTGGAGATGGACTTGTAACCTTGAGATTGTTGATATTTTTCCACAATTTTGGTTCTCAAGTCCTCAGACAGTTCTCTTCACCTCTTTCTGTTGTCCATGCTTAGTGTGGCACACACAAACACACAATGCAAAGACTAACAGGGTTATTCAGAGAGCGTGAAAAGCAGGAGAATGACAGGAGAATGACTGGAGAATGAAAAATTCGAGGTCAAAATAGCCGATTTGGAAAGTGAGATGAAAGGGAGAATTTTTCTGGTTTGGCTATTTTGACCTAGAATTTTTCATTCTCCAGTCATTCTCCTGTCATTCTCCTGCTTTTCACGCTCTCTGAATAACCCTGTATGTGAACTTCTCTCCTTTTTATCTGCTTTCAGGTGTGATTTTTATATTGCCCACACCTGTTACTTGCCCCAGGTGAATTTACAGGAGCATCACATGCTTGAAACAATCGTATTTATCCACAATTTTGAAAGGGTGTCAATAATTTTGTCCAGACCATTTTTGGAGTTTTGTGTGACATTATGTCCAATTTGCTTTTTGGCCTCCCTTTTTTGTTTTGTTCCAATACACACAAAGGGAATAAACATGTGTATAGCAAAACATGTGTTACTGCATTACTTTTCTGTGAGAAATACTTGATTTTCTGGAAAAATGTCTGGGGTGCCAACAATTTCGGCCATGACTGTATAAGGTAGGCGGAACTTAAACTCCTTTGCACACATGGAAGAAATAAAGATAATACAAAATCATATACATACTAGAAACCTTAACGGTTAATACATATTACCATCGGTCCATGCTACGAGGTGTACGCCAGCCGGCGATAACATAATGGCGAATGGTGGAGCTACAACGCATGCGCGTGACCGGAGACACCCTGTGTTAAAAGAAAGGTCGCGCCCACACCAGCGCTCGATCTCCAAAGGAAGAATACGCAGAACAAGAACCGACCGGCTTTAGTAATTCACATGGCAATATCCATATTCGACAAAAACAGTGTAGAAACGTGATTCAGCTTGTTTAGAATAGTTATCAAACTTCCATGGTGCCCAGGAAAACTGGAAAGGATCCAGGTGTATTTGCAATAAATGAATGAGATAAGACAGGGAGCTTTAACAACTTTTAATGTAACCCCTGTTGATGTCCTTTGAATACATCCCACTCAATACAATGATTTGAGTCGGTGATTCACCTGTTCACTCCATTCTAGGACCAAAGTCACACAGTGAGGAGCAAGTGATGTAAAGATACTGTGGAGGGGGCAGTGTACAACACAAAGTATCACACAATGGATGCACCCAGTGACACATATAGAGTAAAATATTTTCTTAAATAAACATACAAGAGAAAACCAAAGCACATGTAAGATATCAGCAACATAAAATAAACACAATAAGGACATTTCATTTTTTTCGTGGTAGTGGTCCTTTAAAATCGAGAGCTTTTATTCCACCCAAGTGGACCCAACAATGATACTACTCAGAGTCTTTATCAAGGGCGAAATGTTGTCAGGCCCACTTGGGTGGAATAAAAGTTCTCCATTATTAATTCTTGGTTTGCATGACCATCATTTGTCTATCTACTGTTTTAGGGATTGAGGAAGACTTGGTCCATGTACTCAAGCCACTACAGAGTGCTGATTTGTTGGATATCGCTCCCAAAGAGTAAGGGCCATAAGCTCGCTGAATTACTGCTCCTTTTAACTCTCTAATGTGAACAGTTTACTGCCAATAATACAGTAGTAGCGCAAGGCATTTGAAGTCAAGCTCTACTACAACAAATGGTGACAGTCTGGATAGGTGCTGAACTCCCATCACTCTCGAGAGGAGCAATGTAACGTTGCTGGAAAACCCCAAAACCTGTATCTCATATGAAATAATGTTTTTCTCTTATACGAGTTGCAGCATATATTCTAGAGTCCATAGGACTTCTGTGAGTGTAACGGCTGCAGCTCCTTGAGTTCTTGTCAATGAAATCTCACACCGCAAGATCCAAAGGATCATTATTCCGGCAACTAAGTACAGGTTAGAGAGTCCAAAACAAAGTATAGGATTTGCAAACAAGCAATATAATCACAAAGTTGCGTATCGCAAGATCCCACTCAACTTGGAATATTAAGCAGTGTGGTAATGATTGTGAGTACGGTAATTATCAGGCCTCATGTAATCGTTAGTGCTCTTAGTGAAAGATATGACAAAGGTAGATGTGCAGCACAAAATACTCCCCTTCAAAAATATATTTTACCCATCATATATACATTTAAAAGGTCAAATAGGTACAAAGTGATAATACTAAGAGAATGTTTCGGGGTGGCACCCGGTACGAGCCGTGGTGGCATCCATATATGGGGTTAAAAGCCCAAAAAGCAGAAGACACCACTGGCTGAATGCAGACAAATGGAATAGAAGCAGGAAGGAGGTGAAGACACTACTAGCCTGGACAGTGACTCTATGCACATAAACGACCAAATAAAAGAAATCCCTACTCTAACAGGCCGGTCCTTGAAGTGGCCAGATCTATACTAGGAAAAGAAACAAAGAGGGATCAAGAACATAAAGATTCAGGAACACATGGGTGGGGGGGGGGTCTAATGGAAACCACAGCAGGGCTGGAGACTTAATGACACAGCACTCCTATTGGGAGTCATGCCCATAAAGAGCTGCTGGACAGGTATATTCTGGACTGATGGCTGCAAGAAACACATGGACTGGATGCAATAAGGGCAAGACAAGACTAAGCAGGATATCCTTGCTTTCCTATGGCCTCCAGCATGAGAGAATGGCAGTAGTTAATAGTCTCTTTTTTAACTTTAACTAATAATTAACTGTTAGATTTAAGACTTAAATGAATAGATCAGACAGACCGGGCCTGTAAGTTTTGGCAAGAGAAGAGAATGCAAAAAGGGAAGTTACAAAGTTATGTCCGTAAGCATATATAAATATGTAAAAAAACACTTAAAATATTTTTTTTTCCTCCTGACACCAGCGGGGCTCCGTAACTTTATTTTTGTAATAGAACCATGAAATGGAAAGAGCAGTGTGCCAAGAGGTATTTTCAGCATCTGTGAATCTTGTGTATGTCTGCAAGCCTATACAGATCATTAAGAAATTGAAGTGACCCTTATATCTGGCTAGCTTCACATACTGCTGAACTGTGCATGTGACATAAAGCACAGAAAACATTGGGGTGGGATTGAGGACCATATAAAGGTACCTCACCTAGGGCTGCATACTGTTCAGTAGAAGCTTTTGAAGTTGATATTTGATTCTGTCAGACTGAGCATGTCTAAAGTGGCCTCAGCTGGGTCAGACATCAAAGCTGCCCCAAGTCCTAATATTCTCTATTGTTCTCAACAGCTCCTACAGAAAGTCATCAGTAAGTGGCAGAGGCCTTGTAGGGCTGTATTAAGAGAAAAGAGCTGTAATAATTTTTAATACCTTTATTTACATCATTTGATGTCTGTCACTTGTGTGGCAAAAATGAGACTGCAAAACGCACCGGGTTCTTCAGCCTCCATATTTCTATGTGGTTTTTTTTATATTGATGTCATGCGCATCGTGTGGTGTCCACAAGTACGAACATGCAAAAGTATGTTCATTACACCAGACGTACTTTCTATGCTTGTGTGGCCTCAGCTTTAGAAGTATAAATAACTAGCTTGCCTTCATTGTGTGCAATTAACATTTTCTGTCTGCATGACTGCTGCTGCTTGTGTCTATGGCTTTGGATTCTCACCCTGATGTCCATCGTAACTCTATAACCATTTTGCTTGCAGCTTCTGTATTTGGAATTTGGCAGATTTTGTATAATTGCATGCACTATACCGCAGGATCTTTGCATGTATTAGCCACGCAGGGTAATAATGTGCTTTACTAAGACATGTTTCTCTCTTTCTCTTCATTGGTTTAGTTCTGAAAGCAAGGAAGAGAAGACCGCTGCCTCAGGGAAAGGTATCGACAGGGAGACGTGTCTCTGACTTGCTCTTCAATCGCTTTACACATGCTGATGAGATGAGAAGAACACACTGTTGATCTCAATGGGCCATCTCCACATTGTCAGATTTATTAGCAGTGCAATACATAGCAGTGCAATATTTTTGTTCCCCAACAAAGCTCCACTAGCTCTTCATTGTCTGCAATAAAGTCTTTCTGATCGTGAGGGCATAACATTGTTGTCATGTTATTTTTGCATACTATTGCTTGAGTGTAATCATCGGTTTATTCATCTGACTCCGTTGCAACTGTCCATATCAGGTAAATATTTTGTTTTTGTGATGCATTTTTAGCTGCCACAATGTAACCTGTTGTGTTCTTCAGATCTATTAATCCAGCAGATATTACAACAGGTTCTATGTAGAATCTAGAATACCTATACTGAAAGACTAGTGGTAGAATCTCACCCTTACCGTGTGAGGGTTCTAGATCTTCATCAGGGAGGGACAACTTCTGCTACTTGTGTTCTAATTATGCCTTTCATGTTTAGTCATCCTTCGTTGAGCGTGATAACTTTTACAGCCCTCATTAGCTTCTGTGCCATATGTTTCCCGGTTTGTTTTTTCCTTCAATACAGTTTCGTTCATTATCTCAAAAAAGCCATATTATTTTTAATAAGAACTTTTGTTATTTAATTACATAGAAATATTTAGTTTATCTTTGGTCATTTTATGTACACTGTACCTGCTTTGGAAGAAACTCAAAATTTTCCTTATCACATTGAATGCTATTTTTAAGTCCAAATGTCTACATTTACAGAATATACTATTTATTTTTCTCTTTTGTTGTCTATATGTAAGAAGAACATATATTGTCACATGACGTATTTTCTGAGAATTACTTTGAAGTCAGTGAGGAAACTAAATAGAACATGGATATGTTTTCCATGTTTTAGGTTTGTCTGAACAAATTTACACTCTTTGGTAAATAACTCATAAAAACACAGTTTGTAAGGTTTTAGGGCAGGGATCGGCAACCTTCGCCTCCAGATGTTTTAGAACTAATTGCCCATTGAGGCTCCTATATTCATTACGTTTACTGAACAGCATCATGGGAAATCTAGCTGCAAATCATCTGAAGAGCCATGGTTGCTGTTCCCTGATTTAGGGGTTTATGCAAGTAAGTCAATTTCTATGTGCAGCCATAATATATTATATTATATATCGAATACAATATATAATAGTCTTAAATGTGACACAAAACATACGCTATATTAACAAAGGCTTTCAGAATTTAAAAATTTCAGCAGCAAAAACACACGGTGGTAAATAAAAACCACTTTAGAAAAAAAAAGTGAAGAAGTGCGTTGCACTAATAAATATATAAAATAAATTCTCTGTGTGGATTTATGGAACATGGGAGGTTTATTCATTTTATTTGCTTTTCTCCATATGTTCTTTGGAAGCACTCTCTTGGCTCCTCAATGGTGGCTGATATAGTGGAATATAAATATTCTTGCATTTTGTGTATTACACCAGGGTGCAACACTACATGCTGTTTTATATATTTGAAGTGCAACACACTATATAGATTTATTATTACTAGAATTGAGAAATTTAAATGTCTAATTTGCCCCATAAACCATCAAAATATTCATATTACCTAAGCTCAGCTGGTAAGGATAGTCTGTGTTCTATGACATCAGGAGAACTCCATAGCAAATACTGAATGTAATGTAAAGTGTACACAGTGGATGGTATGATTGCGAGATATAGATAGATATATATTAGTCCAGAAAAGTAGGATGCACTCAAGGTCTTGTAAAAAAGTGTTTAATAAAAGGAACGTTTTTTTATCAAACATAATAAAATTCTGTAAACAGATGCTGACGTTTCGCATCCCTAAGGCTAGGGTCAGACTAACGCATTTTTCACGTTGTCCGTGAAAATGTGCGTTCGAAGAATGGACGTATTTTTTCACGGAATACGCAATAGCGGTCATACTATGCGCAGTTTCATCCGTGATTTTGTACGGATCATCAATAAAACACTTCTTGCATCTGGACGTTATGTTGGCCGGACATTAGCAGCGTCTGATGTCTCCAATTCACGCACATACGCCTCTAGCGGACGCAGCGCACTCTGTACGTCAGTACTAGTGGTTCTGCGTTCTCGAAAAAATGCGTTCATTTTCCACTTGCGTTGCGCACCCGGACTTTTGTGCGACCGTACTTCGTATATTGGCCGTCATTGCCCGGCATCTGCTGCTACTACGGCCGTGATTAAGTGCGCCAGAACGCGCGTTCGCACTGCCTCAGTCTGACCCTAGCCTAAGAGTCATCAAGTTTTCTCAACCTTGAGAAAGGCTCTTAGGAACCTTGAAATGTCGACATCTGTTTACAGGATTTTATTATGTTTGTTAACTGTTTGAGTTCCTCCTTTTCTGGACCTGGATGCAGCTTTTGGATTATTGCACCTAGATCTCCATGTGGGCATTGGCAGGCTACATATGATATATATATTTTTTGTGGCATAATAATCTGAAGCATCCAGCACAGAAAGTGTAGAAACAGAATTGGATCTTTTCTTAATATTCATAATAAATTTGAGATTACATTATTTTTGGCAAAAAAATGGACTTGACAGATTTAACCTTAGGTAATTGAGACTTTTAAATGTTAATTTAAGATTACATCCCATGGTATGTCATCCGATGACAACATATAAAATGCACTGCTTTTATTTTTCACACTGTTCTCTATTAAATGAGTTGTGACATATTTTGTAAAGGGAATCTGTCGTCAGGATATTACAGAAATAGAATGTTAGAGTTTCTTCCCCGGATTTCATTTCCACACAACTCTATTTTAATTTTGCATTGTTAGAATTCTTTTTTCTATGTGGTGGACTTTACAATCCTTATCATTTTGCCCACTGTAAAACAGTGCGTCTCAATTAAGTTCTACGCTACCGGGTACAACCAAAAAATAAATAAATGCAGGGCTTGGAACAGGTGACCCATCTGACCACACGCATAAAAACACATCTGAGATGGAAGGTTGCACATGTGAGAGTGGGATAACTTTAGGAGTCATTGGTTTTAGAATAATGAACATTCAACAATAAATCTGTATATAAATTTGTAAACCTCCAGCTGTATTTCAAGTTCAATCGCTTGTGCAACCCTCTTTTCTTTACAATGTATCTTCAAATTGATTTTTTTATTTCTCAGAAATGGAAACACATACTCCCCTCTAAAATTCATAACAATGTTTTTTGTCCACTATCAATGTGCCAATCCTTCTTCTGAAACCCTGCAATTAAGTCTGTGTGTAGATAATGTTCACCTACCTTGTATTTCATATTTTACAGTGTTTTAAAGTATTGTATCCAAAAAATTTTAAAGACTCGCAATTTTTATTTTAGGAAAAAAAAAAAAAAAGTTAAATGCTAAATGGAAATCTTTTCACACGCCTTGTAATTATCATAAAAAAGGCAATGAAATAAAGATAGTATTATGTATCATGTTATAGATTAACGTTTTTTTGTCCTGTCTGTTTGTATAAACTATCCAACGTCAAAACCTCCTGGAGGGACATTATACAATCACATAAAAAGTCTGTTGAATCGTGTTGAGTTGGTGGTAGAATATCATTTAGGCTGAAATACCAATCTGGTAGGTGATTGTGGGTTAAATATATCAGAGCTTGGACATCACCTGAGTAAAACTTGATTTTTACAAGTCTATCCTGTTGTGTCTTTACTATGGCCATGTCAGGCAATCTGTAGCAATTTACAAACAATAACAATCTCGTGTAGCTTAATCAGCCTTCAGATACTTCAGGCCGATCACTCCAAGTAGAATCTGGCCTTTCCAATGACACCTCGCTCGACCTTTGTCCAAAAGACCCCTGCATCAGGATCCCCCTGCAGGCAGAGGGACTCCCTCCTTATGATGTCATTGCAGACACGCATGATGACTCTCACGGCAGTGGGGCAGACTCAGAGCAAGGGCTGTCAGCCCACTGCGGTTGACGCACCAATTTTGGGAAACGCAAAGAAGATGCGCGTGGAGCATCCTCCTCAAACAGGAGTGAAACGCGAGGATGCACGATGCACATCCTTTGCGTTGAAGTGGTTAAATAAAAAAAGGTCATCTGACATTTTACCACTTTCTTGAACAGTTTTTATTATTTGGGTGATATGAGCCCAAAGAGTTAAATGTTCTTCCTCTCAGGTGAGCAGTCCACTCCCTACAGGTTTTGGAACAGTGTCATCGCACAAACAAGTCACAACTTAGAGACTGGACATTTTAATAATGCCCTATGCAATGTAGATTTCTACATAGTAAATTCTTAAAGGGACACTACCACCAACAGAAGCTGTAATTTGATGACTTGTGCAGTAAACAAAACTATAAAACACATGCTGTTTAACTTTTTTCATGCCATTTCTTCAAAAGAATGTTATATCCATTATCCAATTTGTGGATTTTTCCCATGATGCAACATATATGAAAATCTGTGCAAAGGGTTTACTTAAATACTGTAGGTAACGCTGCAGGAGGACTGTTGTGATTCATGCTACCCAAGAGCTGGCTGCTGAATGAGACAAGCCAGGGTGCATAAAAGACCTCATCTACCCCCGGTGATGTCATTTGAATACATTCCACACAATACAAATGATGTGAGCCATTGATCGATGCAGTTTAGGATTAGGGATGAGCTGTTCGGTTTGATCGGTTCGGAGTTCGATTCGAACATTGCCTGTTTGCATGTTCACAAACTACGAACATTTCCGCATGTTCGCCGCATGTTTGCCCACAATGCACCACAATGGACCACTATGAACTTTTTCCACTGGCCTGAAGCTTGTAATTGGCTACAACCTGCACCTGACCACAGTTTAAAATGGTCAGAGTTGTGGCAATTGAGTTTTAATGTGGATAAGTGCAAGATAATGCACCTGGGACGTAAAAACCCAAGGGCTGAATATAGAATATTTGATACAGTCCTAACCTCAACATCTGAGGAAAGGGATTTAGGGGTCATTATTTCAGAGGATCTAAGGGTAAGTTGTAATGCCCCACGCTGCGGTCGGACCGCGGCCGCCATGTTGGGACGCCTTGCAGACTCCCCTGAGGTCCCTCGTGGCGCGTCGCTCCCTGGTTCCGGTCTTCAGCTCGAGGGAGGAGAGCCAGGATGTGTCCCACGCCTCCTCCGGGATCCAACTGAACAGAAGCCAAGCGCGCATGCGCGATCGTCCATCCTAGAGCATGAAGACCTAGGTACTCTGGCGCCCTCTGCTGGTCAAGTAAAGGTACTGCATTCCACCTGCACTGGTGATCCTCGTATACCACCAATTGATCTATCAGGTACTCACCACCTGCGAGCTCCAGGTGAACGGTGTTCTTATGATTCTCTGAACCCTATTTAAACCTGCCGCCTTCTCCAGTTCATTAACCAGGTTATACTGTGGTTCACCACCACGTTCTCCAGTGGTCCCCCTTCGTATTGCTCCAAGAGTATCCTGACTTCCAGTCCTGCATCCACGGTACCAGCTCCGCTTCCAGTCCTGCTTCCACGGTACCAGCTCCGCTTCCAGTCCTGCTTCCACGGTACCAGCTCCGCTTCCAGTCCTGCTTCCACGGTACCAGCTTCGCTTCCAGTTCTGCTTCCACGGTATCAGCTTCGCTTCCAGTCCTGCCTCCACGGTACCAGTTCCACTTCCAGGCTTGCTTCCACGGTGCCAGCTCCGCTTCCAGACCTGCTACCACAGTGCCAGCTCCGCTTCCAGACCTGCTACCACAGTGCCAGCTCCATCTGCAAGTTTACTACCACAGCGCCAACTCCATCTCCAGGCTTGCTTCCACGGCGCCAGTTCCATCTTCAGGCTTGCCTCTATACCTCTGGTACCGGTTCCAGATCCTGTCTTCAGTCTAATTCCTCTACCCCAGGACTATTTTCAAAGATTACAACTTGTGTTATTTATCCCTACAACCCTTCGTTCTGGACTTTACTTTTGTCAAAGACATCTTGCATTACTTTTGTTCTGGACTTATATTTTGTTCCACCCCACTACACAGGGGTCATAGCCTCTGCCCTTACATAAGTAGTCAATGTAATAGAGCAGCAGGAAATGCTGGCAGAATGCTTGGTTGTGTAGGGAGAGGTATTAGCAGTAGGAAAAGGGAAGTGCTCATGCCACTGTACAGAGCACTGGTGAGACCTCACTTGGAGTACTGTGTGCAGTACTGGAGACCGTATCTCCAAAAGGATATAGACATCTTAGAGAGAGTTCAGAGAAGGGCTACTAAAATGGTGTGCGGCTTGAAGGAGAAAAGTTACCAGGAAAGGCTTAATGATCTTAACATGTACAGCTTGGAAAAAAGACGAGACAGAGGAGATATGATAGAAACATTTAAATACGTAAAGGGAATCCACAAGGTAGAGGAAGGGAGTATATTTAACCCCTTCACTGCTGAGGCATTTCACCACTGTGTGCTGAGCTCCTTTTTACCGCTTTCGCTCATCATGTTTAAACGCGATTTGAAGCCACATTTTAATAAATGACCCAGACATATTATATATCGTTCTTTCCGGCAGACTACGCAGATTCATAATATATCATTTTTATATGTATACGTCATGACCTGCCTGTATATTATAACAAAAAATACAATAAAAATTGAAGTTTTAATCATCTGCAGTGTGTAAAGTGTTTTTTTTCACATTTTATCACATGAGCGTTTGCGGTTATGTTTTCTATGGGGTGCGCTTGTACAAAAAATTTGAAATGGGGACTTGTTACTTTTTTTGGGGGGAATTACGTGATTTTTAGCAAACGCACCCCATAGAAAAAAATCATTAGTGCAGCATCATTGTTCACATTATAATTGAAATGTGAACAATATTGCTGCATTAATAAAAACAACACACAAAAAAAAACATGGTTTTTTTATTTATTTATTTTTTTTAATTTATTTATTATTTAATTTTTTTTTTTTATTATTTTATTTTTACTTTTTACCTAGTCATGTTGGGTATCATTCGAAAGGCCATACTCAGGCCTTTCAAATGACACCCTCCATGACCCCCTAGCTGCCACGGTTCTGGAGATATCGGGGTTCACAAGAACCCCCTATCTCCACCAGGGGATTTTCTTGGGAAATCCCCGGCAGCTAGGGGTTCCCCGCCATCTGACGTCATCACGCTATGCGTGATGACGTCAGACAGCGAGGGAGTCCCGGGGGCGGAGCCGCCATCCAAGATGGCGGCCCCCACCGGAGATAGGCTGCACTTCGGCGCCGCAAGGCGCTGAAGTGCAACCCAGCACTTGAGGGGTTAAAGCCAGGCATCGCTTAAAAGGGGAGACTCTCCCCTTTTAAGCGGTGCCTGGCTTTTACCGCTGCTCCTTCCCGATCGGGAGGGAGAGGGATCCGAACGGATCCCCCCCTCCCTTCCAGGCTATCTCCCGGCATTGCCGGGGGTCGCCTGGAAATGACGTCATCGCGCATGGCGCGATGACGTCATTTACGCCGGGAGGAGCTTGGCTTCAGCGTCTGAGGACGCTGAAGTCAGAACGCCGTGGGACCCCGGACAGAGAGGTGAGTATCTCCGCCGGGGGTCCCGCACAGCTGATGACGTGTGGGGCACGTCCTCAGCATGCAACGTGCATCAATGAGGACGTGTCCCACACGTCTTCAGCAGTGAAAGGGTTAAAAGGAAAAAAAATAGCAAAACAAGAGGACATAGTCTTAGATTATAGGGGCAAAGGTTTAAAAGTAACATCAGGAAGCATTATTTTACTGAGAGGGTGGTGGATACATGGAACAGTCTTCCAGTAGAAGTGGTAGAGGCCAAAACAGTAATTGAATTTAAGCAGGCATGGGATAGGCATAAGGCTATCCTAAACAAAAGATAAATCCAGGTAAAGTATCCATGTAATTGGGCAGACTAGATGGGCCGAAAGGTTCTTATCTGCCGACATTTTTCTATGTTTCTATGTAAGACTATGCCAATCACGGCTCAGAGTCCTGATTGGGCAAATTTTGCCCAATCATGGGCTCACAGAGCTAAGTCCCGCAGCACACTATATAAGGCGTCCCTTGCAGCCCCAGCATGTGTTTTTTGAGAGGAGATTGTTTAGTTAGGGTGTGTTCTCACTGCCAGTCTGCCACCAGCTATTGGGGGGGGGGGGGTTCTCACTTCTACAAAATATCTGGGAATTGTTCTAATCTGTGTGTTCTCACTGCCACCAATTATTTGGGGGGGGGGTCAGTCATTTATACTATATATCTGGAAATTGTTGTAATCTGTGTGTTCTCACTCCCAACAACTATTTTGGGGGTCAGTAATTTCTACAAAATATCTGGGAATTGTGGTAATCTGTGTGTTCTCACTGCCAGCAGCTATTGTGGGGGTCTCACTTCTAGAAGAGATCTGGGAATTGTTGTAATCTGTTTGTTCTCACTGCCACCAACTTTTTTGGGGGTCTCATTTCTACAAAATATCTGGGAATTGTTGTAATCTGTGTGTTCTCACTGCCACCCATCAGGGGGTCTCACTGATTTATAGGAGGTTCCTGGGAATTGTAATTTGTGTCTTGTCACTGCCACCCATCAGGGGGTCTCACTGATTTATAGGAGGTTTCTGGGAATTGCAATCTGTGTCTTGTCACTGGCTGCCAGCTATCAGGGTGTCTCACTGAGTTATACCAGAGTTCTGGAAATCTTTAATCTTTATACCAGAGTTGAATCAGAGTTCTGCATATCTTTAATCTATATATCACTCACCATGTCAGAAAGACCAAAAAGGACAGGCAGACGCTCCCAGACACAGATAAGAGGGCAAGCAGCCTCTGTGTCAGGAGGCTGTGCCTCTGGTCGTCGTGGACGTGGTGCATCCTCTGCAGGGACACGCTTGTCCTTTCTAACTGGTGCTGGCCGTCTCAAGTAGCAGCAACATACAGAGGATTTGGTGGATTGGCTAACCAGGCCATCCTCATCCTCCGAGTCCTCTGCCAGCCAGGCTTGTAGTGCTTTACAGTCCACCTCAGTTGCAAAAGCCTCATGTCCACAGCTACTCCTGCCGTAGCCTCACTATCACACACGGAGGAGTCAACTGAATTGTTTGACTACAATGACAGTGACATGCTGTTTGAGGATGTGCAGCAACTACAGTGCTCGGATTCAATCTCTGAGATTGAGGAAGGGAATATAATCAACCTAAAGGAAGGGGGTGCCAGTGATGACACACAAATAGCTGGCACTCATGTTGCCCCAGCAGCTGCAGCATACTGCCAAGTTGGCTCCAGTGACGAGGAGATAGGGGGTGATGACAATGATGATGTCACTGACTCCACCTGGGTGCCTGATCGAACAGAGGAGTCAAGTGAGGAGAAGGCGGCACAACAAATAGGAGGCACAACAAGGCATCAGATGTCAGAGCTGCTCAGGTGCAGAGCGCTGTTGTCTCATAGCAGACATCCAGGAACTCTGCTGTCTGGGAGTTCTTTAAGAAATGTGCAGCAGACCGCACTGTTGCTATTTGTAATCAATGTCAGATGAGGATCAAGCGTGGGAAAGACACCGGACACTTGGGTACCACGTGCTTGAGGCGACATATGACCACCTGCCACGCATCCCGTTGGTGCAGCACTTTGCGTAGGTCCTCCTCACCTGTCTCTACCCCCACTATATGTCCTGCCATGTCATTGACTCCAACCTCCACTGACAGGGATGATGCTACAGTAATGGATGTACCAGGTCCTTCCTCACAATGTGACAGCATCCCATCAGCTGAAGATTTACGCAGTCAGATTACGTTGCCCCAGCTGCTGCAGCGTAAGAAAAAATATAGTCCCAACCATCCCCAAGCACAGCGTCTAAATGCCAGCTTAGCAAAATTACTTGCATTACAGCTGCTGCCTTTCCAGCTGGTGGACTCTGTGCTGTACCACAGTGGCAGGTTCCAAAATGCCATTTCTTTTCATGGAAGGCCATTCCAGCACTATACCAGCACGTGGAAGAAAATGTTATCGAGTCATTGGGAAAGGCAGTCAGCAGCAAGGTGCACGTGACTTTAGACACGTGGTCCAGCAAGCATGGACAGGGCAGTTACATTTCCTTCATTGCACACTGGGTAACGGATTGCAGCTGGGAGGGATCCAAGACAGGGCTCTCTGCTGGAGCTTGTTCATCCACCACGCCTCCAGAAAGCTGCTTGTAGGAGGTCTGTCTGCTCCACCACCACCTCTCCCTCTTCCTCCTCCTCCTCTGTCTCTGTCTCTGGCAAATTGGCAGTTAAACCGACTCGTGACAGGAGCTACGCAATGGCTCAAGCAAAAAGATGCCATACTGTGCTTGAGCTGGTTTGTTTAGGGGACAGGAGCCACACCGGGCCAGAAGTTCTGTCAGCTCTGCAGGGGCAGGTGCAGAGATGGTAAACACCACGCCAGCTTCAGCTGGGAATGGTCGTCTGTGATAATGGCAGCAACCTTCTCTCCGCCCTATGCCTGGGTAAGTTGACGCATGTACCATGCCTAGCACACGTCCTAAATCTGGTGGTACAGCGTTTCCTAACCAGGTACCCAGGGCTGGCAGAGCTTCTCAGCCAGGCCAGAAAAGTCTGCAGCCACTTCAGATGGTCATTCCCAGCAAGTGTTCGCCTGGCAGAAATTCAAAGAGAATTCCACCTTCCCACAAACCGTCTGATCTGTGACATGCCCACCAGGTGGAACTCGACATTGCCGCTTATGCAGACGCTGCATCATTGCCAGAGGACATCAATGAGTACCTGTGTGAGTATGGCACAAGGACAGGTTCAGGTCAACTTGGTTCCCCCCCTCCCGCAGTGGCTGATGATCAAGGATGCATGCACTGTACAGTTGCCATTTGAGGAGGCAACGAGGATGGCGAGCAGGGACAGTGCATACATCAGTGACACAATTCCTTTAGTGTTCCTGCTGGAGCGCACTCTGCGGGGAATTATAGATGTGGCACTAGAGGCAGAGCAGCAGGAGGAAGAGGAGGCCTTCTCTAGCTCTCAAGGCCGCAGTCTTTACGCAGACAGCATTCCTGCAGGTACTCAGATCAGACAGGAGGAGGAGGAGGAATATTTAAGTAGTGGGGGCATTGAAGGTGGGGATTCCTCAAGGGAGGGTTTTGTGTGCCCAGAAACCCAAGGACTAGTACGTGGCTGGGAGGAGGAAGTGCACGATGGGGTCATCCTCATTGACCAGGAAGACTCGGAAGCTAATGCCACCTCCAACCTACGCTGCATGGGCTCCCTTATCCTGCAAAGCCTGGTAAAGGACCCCAGGATTCGTGCTATCAAGGAGAGGGATCATCACTGGTTGGCAAGCCTTCTTGATCCATGATACAAGGGTAAAGTTGCAGAGCTCATCCTGCCCGCACAGAGGGAGGATAGGATGAAAAAACTTGACGCTCTAAAACGACACTTGTGTAACACCTTTCCAGGCACTGGTAGGTTACCAAGTGATGACACAGGTGCTTCTGAAGCTGTGGTTGATCAGAGGAAGAGTGGTAAAAGGGGGCGCTTGACTGATGCCTTTTCCAATTTTAATCCACGACGCCCAGGGATGTCAAATGTAGGCACCCATTGCCAGCGTCTTCACCATATGGTGCAGGACTACCTAGGGGCAAGGGCAGACCTGGATACCTTTCCAGCAGATGATCCACTGGCTTACTGGGTGTCGAGATTGGATCACTGGCCAGAACTTAGCCAATATGCTATGCAGCTACTAGGTTGCCCTTCATCCAGCATGCTTTCTGAAAGGACGTTCAGTGCCGCTGGAGGTTTTGTCACAGACAAAAGAGTGCGTCTGTCCGACTCTGTAGACCGGCTGACATTTATAAAAAACGAATCAGTCCTGGATCAGCAGCTATCAATCCCCTGATGCTGATGTAACTGAATAGATCGGGTATCTCTTCTGCATTCACAAAACCTCCACCACTGCACTCTTCCACAATACCACAGAGGGGTTACTTACAGTGTGAAGGCACTTGCTGCCAAAGGCACAATATTTGGGTGCACTGACGCCTTTACCAGATTCATATCTTTTTAATATAGGACCGCATGGTCCAACCCTGCTCTCTTCCACAATACCTCAGAGGGGATACGGTGTGACGGCACTGTTGCCGACACTAAAGGCCCAATTTTAAAGCACCTGTTATTTTCATCCAAAGCCTGCATAAGTTTCACCATAATTTAGCCCAAAAAAAAAAATCACTAAACTTGTTCTGTGTGTCCTAAAATGTCTTTTCATACAGGCTGCCGCCCCAAGCAGTTGTTTATGAATAGATTGAAGGGAAACCATTTACAGTCATTTGAAATGTCATTTTTTTGTTTTTAAATGTTTCTATACATCCTACAAATCCGCCACTTCACGGGCAGGTTATGGGGACCTCCTAGGCACGATATTTGAAGGAATTTTTCATTTTTATCCCTTATCTTATGGAAAACTCACTGTTCCTTTAAAAATGTTTTTTTTAAAAAAATGTTGTCCTTGTTTCCTGTCCCCCAGGGCACTACCTGGACCCCCATACACCTTTTATGGCAAATATCTTGCATGTATGCCCTCCAAAAATCCACTCTAAAACTCGAACTCGAACTTTTGAAATTGTTTGAGTTCGAATGCGACCCGAACACGGGGGTGTTCAGCTCATCACTACTTAGGATGCACCCAGTAACAAAATATTTTCTAATTAGAAAGGACATGCAAGATGTCAGCAAAATCATTTTTTGGTGGCAACAGTCCTTTAACGGTTTTCTTTGACAGTTCACTTTATTAAAACAATTATTAAATTGTTGCTTTAAATTTTGTATGCGTCAAGTGACTTTATTCAACTATTAATTTTAACCTGATCTTCAAAAAAATCCTGCATCATTTAAAAATCGTAGCACTTGTCATGTAGGTTATTACAGATTTGTTAATATTTTATTTAGCATTGTCACACATTACATAAAAAAAATAGTTTAATCTAACTTTCTACTTCCTGCATCTTTACACAAGGTCACAAAAGAAGAAAAAAAATTGTTCACTGCAAAAATCCAACCTTTTACAAGAAAAAAAAAACCACTAAATGAAATTCATAACAGTTTAAAAGTAAATCAATATTTAATAATAACCCGTTTTATAGGCTGGTAGGTTTCGCTAACTACACTCATTATGGAAGACATGGGACTCCTTTTACTAAAGGGTCTGTTTTATAAACACCATTTAATATCGTCACACAATGGTAGATTCATTCACTCAATCGCAAAGCATTCCATCATTAAGGAAACAATATTAGAGGACAAAAAATAAATAATGTCCTGGCACTTCAACATTTCTAACCTAGTGAATCTTTATCTTCTGGATCTCAGATCACCAAGAGAATTACACTGTAAACAATAACACAGTAAATCATGTACTAACACAATCTAATTTGCATTTGCTGGGAAGGAAGGAGCTAAAGCAAAAAAGATACAGTAAGGATATTTTAGAAGGTTTATTGCTTAAATTAATCTGGAATAATTACAGTGAGACTTGTGTAAACATTTTGAATAATAAGTTGGTATCACAGGTCATAATCCCATCTTAAAGCAGTTGGTAAAAAATGTTTCTTATTTTTGTCATTTTTTTAACGTATATATACAAAATTAAACAATGCCATAAGCAATGGTTTATGCCAACTCTCACTTCAGCAGCAAAACAATGAATTTTGATCATAGGGGGGATTATTTTTCCCTGTAGCAGAACGGAACCGTAGATGCTCTGCAAGATACAAATTTTACAATAACCATGAAACCACGAGTTATCTGAAGCGCTGATTCAAAGTAGTAGCAAGTGCTTTCTGTAATAGGCCAATATTTGGGACAATAGGACCTCCCTGTAAATGCAGATACTCTAAACCGGGAGACGTGAAATTCATTGTTTTTTAATGGAGCGCAAAATTCTGAATCTAGCTTTAAGCATCTTCCCTCTCCCAAAGTTATGCAAAGCATAAGCAACCTGAGCCAGATAGAACAATTCAAAAAGACATTAAAACCAATAGAATTCTGGTTCAACTGAAAAACTATATTTAGACTAAACATTGATCTTTTATAATTTATAATGTCTATGTGTATATTATTTAATGGTATCAATAAAGTGTTTTATTAACAAACTTGTGTGATAATGTTATATTTCTAACGGTCTTAGGGAGATATAAAAAAGTGCATAAAAACATTACTTCCCAAAAGAAAACAAAATCTGTTAATTTGTTAGATCGATGTATAGGCACATTGTATCTGTAGCGGATACATGGTTACATTCACAAAGTGATCACAAAATCTTAATGGTGTGTAAATTGTGTGTTTGTCTTTTCAAATACCAGAAATATTGAAAGTCAACCAATAGGAGATTGGGCTGAGTAAATTATTGAATCTGCATCCTGCTCAAAATTTGAATTTCATCATTTAACGACAAAGTCAGAGATTACATAACGCACCAGGAATGAAGAAATCTTTTCTAAAACAGGGAGACACGGAGGGAAAGAAAGAAAGATCTGAGGTTTCAAAAAGGAATGATTTGGAACGATGGGGCTTCATTAGCTCTTATAAGTAACGGAGCAGCAGCAGAATCCTGGAAATTAGCATTTCAACTAATTAGTTTTAGCCATTACACCAGTAAGACCTCTTAAAAAGTTTGAACCCTAGAGTAATGGTTTATGGCAGTTTTAATTCCTAAGGTTCTAGCCAGGCTGAGAAGTTGTAAGCCACTTCTGATCCCAAACGGTCAAATGATAAATCCCCACTAGCACCGTATTACTTTGTTTTGAACCCTTTTTAAAATATTCTAATTATAAAAGGGAGCAACTGGGAACATCTCGATACCATGAAATTCTTATAATAAAAAATATTCAAGCTTTTGCATTTTCAATCCCTTGTACCCTTTACAATATGTCAGATAAAAATGCAGTCACTGGTCCTTGTTACTTTTTATCTTTAATAGAGCAATTGGAATAAAGAGTACGTATTACACATCAAGGTGTCTTGTCCTGGTTCTTCCAATATTTTAACCTTTGTTGTTCTTGCTTCATTCATCTTTGGTTTGTTTTCGTTCTTTGGTGTAGAATACAGCGTTATAATCCTCACTGCGCGCATAAATCATATAGAAGAGTCTGTCAGTCAGTCTTGGCAGTGAACATGAGGCTAAGGTAGATCAAAGCATTTTTTCAGAAAGTGGCTCATGTGAGTGTATATATGCCTGTTTGCAAGGCCAGAAATTCCATGATCTTTGTCCGTGTACCACTGGAAAAGAAAGGTAATAAAGTTACTAGTAATCAAAACAATGGATTTGTTTAAGCAGATGTAATGATTAAGGTACATTTATCATATGCATAAATCTAAACCATTGGTTCTTGCTAATAAATATTGTAACCTCCTCATGGAATAAGTAACATGATTAAAACAGCAAATACAGTCAGATTTTCAAAATATGTTAATTCACTCATGATTATTGTTTCGCATTTTTATGTAAACTGGACATAAAGGAACACGACCGCTTACATAAGATGTAACTAGATTATTTCTGCATTACAAACAAAACCACCTTCTAAAACACCTGCTGCTTTTTTGTTTTTTAAAACGACGATAGTGAAGGGGTTAAAGGAAAGCGGGCTTTAATTTGATGTGACATCCCTATATGCCCTCATTTATTATGAAAGCTGCAAACAAATGAAAGATTATATAATGTTTTGGTAGTAATTTGTACATAAATAGTTACACTAAACAAAATCATTTATTGGTCTCGGTTTACAGAATCCATCAGATGCTCAGGATTTAAATGTAGTTTCTCAAGGGAAAAGGAGGCACTTACACAGCGCACCGATTGTTGTAATTGGCTGATATACCGATCACGTGTTGGCAACCGTATGAACATGAGTGATGGTCACTCCCGCAGCTGCACAGGGCTCTAAGCCACATGATGGCATTATTCTGTCATGTCGCCTTTACTGTAGGATATCCATGAATAACTAATTCCATCATAGGCAGGATCGGGTTAATTTAATTTTAATTTTCAATTTTAATTTCCTAAGGAACTGCTGGATTGTGCAAAAGCACTTACAATGGCTTTAAATAAAATAGCAAAGCATTTCCAATAGTCTTAGTTTTAATTTGTGCATATTGTTCTCTTTAGGTCAAGAAAGAGTTATTTGTGTGAATTTTATTTAGTTCACAGATCTACACTAAGGGGCCCAAACACAAAGCATCGAAATTGAATGCAGTTTTGGCAATTCCATTTTGCTGAAAATACGATGAATTCACTATTTAGCGAATAGTCACCGCATTTTGCCGAGATTGGGATCGTGAAAAAGGCAATGGTGAATGCCACCGAAAAAAAAAATTATATTTCTCCAATAGGAGCTTAAATCAATAAAAATGTAGTACAAATGTGTCCAAATAAAAAAAATCCTTTGGAAAAATAAAAAGGTCTGCTACAAAATGAAAAACATCTTTAAAAAAAAAAAAAATTAGAAAACCAAAAAGGTCTTTAAGAAACAAAATTCTAGGGGGATTTTTGAAAATTTAAATGGGCTAAAAAAAATAAAAAATTACATATATAAAAATTGGAGAGTAGTACGAGAGTTAAAACATACCATAGTTTCAAAGTCCACTTGTGCATCAACAAGAGCCTGTGAAATCTGCGCTGCCTGCTGGAAATGGACATTATCTGAAGAAAAAAATAGACAGTCAGTACACTAGAGACCAGAATAATTCTCCGTACTCTCACAAACCCTGTTGCTCACTTTTAAAATAATAATTTTTGTTACACATTATATGAAGGCAACAGCGACGAAGTGTGTCATGAATTGGGTAACAGAATGCTGGCACACGAATCATGTTTACAGGACTCCCCACCAAAAAATGCCCTTACAAACACAATCAGGGTTATTCAGAGATAGGGGAATCTCTGGAGAACTTTTGGAGAAGTGAAAATTCTAGGTCAAAATAGCCGATTTGGAAAGTGAGATAAATGGGAGAATTATTTGGGTCATATGAGCCCAAAGAGTTACATTTTCTTCCTCTCAGGTGATCAGTCCACTCCCTACAGGTTTTGGCCAAACCAGGAAAATTCTCCCACTTAGCTCACTTTCCAAATCGGCTGTTTGTTCTCTTCTGCCAGTTCTCCGGAGTGTCACCTTTTAGTGAATAGACCTGTATATATGTTGCATTTTAAAAGGGGCCATAAACAAGTAAAAATGAAGTATTCTGGTGCATGTAATGCAGGGCTCAAAATTTCAAGTCCCAAGCTACTAGCCAGACCATAAGAGTTACTCGCCACCAGTTGCCCCACCTACCCTGCCCTAAACTCCTCCCCTAAACACACCTTCTTAAATTATCTTATGAAATTACACTGTTAAAGGTTTTATTCAGAATAAAGTTACAAAATAATAAATAACATTAATACCCAGGCATCAGATACATGTATACCCAGTCACCAGACCCAGACAAGTAGTTTCAGCCATTAAATACACACTCCTCTCCAACAGTTTTTAGGACCAAATTAATTTGGTGTTTATGCATCCAATATATCAAGTGGAACCGAATACTCACATTATTCATATGCCAGGTTATCATTAGAAGTTAGAAGACCCCAAAATCAGGTTTCCCCCTTGAATGCTTATATAGATGAATCCATTAATTTTCGTCTGCGATACTTCCATCCCCATTTTTTCTTTTTTTTGCTCCTTCTGTATCATCGCTTTATAAATCGGATTTATTTTGCATAACCTCCCCACCATTTCACCAATTATGGCCTCTAGCGGGCGTTGTAGTAGCGGCGCTGGTTCTGGCGTCACTTCTGGCGCGCTGACAGCTTGGCAGCTTTTTTACTTTACCTTAGTTTACACCAGGGGTGAGGAACCTTTTTTCTGCCAAGGTGCCCCCTTTAATTAATTTCTCCCTCCCTTTAATTTCTTTTGCCCAATTAATTTCTCTCCCCATTCATCTCCTCCTCTTCATTCATCTCTCTCAATTTCTCCCCAATTCATCTTTCATTTCATTTCTCCCCAATTCATCTTTCATTTAATTTCCCCCCCAGTTCATCTTTCATTTCATTTCTCCCCAATTCATCTTTCATTTCATTCCCCCCATTCATTTCATTTCATCCCCCCAATTCATCTTTCATTTCATTTCTCCCCAATTCATCTTTCATTTCATTCCCCCCATTCATTTCATTTCATCCCCCCAATTCATCTTTCATTTCATTTCTCCAATTCATCTTTCATTTCATTTCTCCAATTCATCTTTCATTTCATTCCCCCCATTCATTTCATTTCATCCCCCCAATTCATCTTTCATTTCATTCCCCCCATTCATTTCATTTCATTTCTCCAATTCATCTTTCATTTCATTTCTCCAATTCATCTTTCATTTCATTCCCCCCATTCATCTTTCATTTCATTCCCCCAATTCATCTTTCATTTCATTTCTCCAATTCATCTTTCATTTCATTTCTCCAATTCATCTTTCATTTCATTCCCCCAATTCATCTTTCATTTCATTTCTCCAATTCATCTTTCATTTCATTTCTCCAATTCATCTTTCATTTCATTCCCCCCAATTCATCTTTCATTTCATTTCTCCAATTCATCTTTCATTTCATTTCTCCCCCCCAATTCATTTCTCCCCCCCAGTTCATCTTTCATTTCATTCCTCCCCCCATTCATCTTTCATTTCATTTCTCTTCTCCCCAATTCATTTTATTTCTCCAGTTCAGCTTTCATTTCTCCCCCAATTCATCTCTCGATTTAATTTCCCTCCCCCCTTCATCTCTTTCTCTCCATTTTAACCCCCTGCCGTTTATTTTATTCCCCCCCCTCCTTTTACCTGACCCTGGAGAGTAGAATGAGGGGGCGGAGATTATCCTTCACGCTGTGCCCAGAAGATAAGGGGCCCAGCGTGAAGGAGAAAGATCCAGCGTGCAGCAGGATGGTCTGATAAAGGTGCCGCGGGTGAGAGCAAACCCCCCCCCCCTCCCAGGAAATGATTCCGGCCAAGTCCCGTTTGCTGAAAAAAAAAAAAAAAAGCAGACTGGCTGACCTGGAGAAAAAAAAACACGGCCGCCGGCTGAAAACGCAGCGCAGGCAGCATGATAGACTTTATCATGCTGCCTGCGTGTACAGTTTTACTCGCCAGCGCTCAATTTCCCCTCGCAAAACGCGAGTATGCGAGTGCAAAATTTTGAGGGCTGATGTAATGCATAATAAAGTAAATTGTGCCTGCTGAAATATATAGTCGTGTTTTTGTTTAGGACACTAGCCATTAGGTTTGAAGCCTTAAGGTCTTCCAGTGCATCTCCTCTGAGATAAACTGGCCCTGTTTGCATTTAGGATCTTTGATTCTCCCCTCTGTATGTTGAGGTCAAGCTGTGCTGGTGTGACTGCACTTTGTCCCATCCTCATCAACAAATGCAGGAGAAGACAAGACAGAGGGGCCAGGTCGTCTTTTGACCCAACTCCAAAGCCCTGGATTTTGAAGCGTCCATCGCATCCCATGTTCAAGATTCGTGACTTATCCTGTGCCTCACCAATCCTTCAAAATATGGAGGGTTGTCTGAAGAATAGACCGGAGATTAGTCTGAATCTCATTTTGAGACAGACATCAGTTTTGCTTCCTCACAATTATCCAGACAATCAAACTATAGCCAAATCGTAACGTATCTGGGGAGCGCAAAATGAATTTGCTATGGAGTCCAGGTGTCTCACATCGGTCCGTAGCACAACATGTGATTTAAAAGAAGCAAAAAATAAAAAAATCATGGTACAATATTGCAATGAAAAAGGTGGACGTTATACTATGTATGAAATCCACTCACAAGAGTAGAGCCCTATCACCGGCTCAAAGTGGGACCTCGCCTTTGGGTGATTTTTCTTCCTCCTTGTTTACAGGTGACCCCCACCTTGCGTGTATGTTAATCTTCAATACCTTATTATGAGTGGAATCATGAAGGGAAAAATAGAGAAATATATGCTCTCCTAGTGTGAATCTTTCAGATAAATAGGTGCAAATCTCTTTTCTGCTAATTGGAAACTTACATGAGTTGGAGCTTCCAAAGCTCAGGTTGAAGTGCCCATGGATTTTTTGAGGAAAAATCCAAGAAAAAAACCAGTCTGGAACCGATTTGTAGCCCCTTAAAAGATTTATTAAAGGTATAAAAAAAAAAAAAACATAATATATGGCCCCAGGACGCGTTTCGCTGCTGTAAAGCAGCTTCCTCAGCTGATGGGGATACCAGCTGAGGAAGCTGCTTTACAGCAGCGAAACGTGTCCTGGGGCCATATATTATGGTTCGTTTTCTATATATTCTTTTAATAAATCTTTTAAAGGCTACAAAATCGGTTCCAGACTGTTTTTTTTTCTTGGATTTTTTTTCCTCAAAAAATTCAGCATCTCCCTCCTCCTCCATCCCTCTCCTCCTCCTCCGAGACACACTGCATCCGCCTGTTCTCTCCGCTGGCTCTCAGGGTGGCAGTCATCTACCGCCCACCGGGACCAACCTCCCAGTTCTTTGACCACTTTGCTACCTGGCTTTCTCACTTCCTGTCTTCCAATCTTCCATGCCTAATTCTCGGGGACTTCAACATTCCCATTGAAGATCCTTCTGCCCCTGCTGCCTCCAAACTTCTTTCGCTCACGTCCTCCCTTGGACTCACACAATCCTTCCTCCTCCCTACCCACCGCGATGGTCACGCTATTGACCTTGCCTTTTCCAACCTCTGCTCCATTTCTGAGTTCAACTGTCGCCCTTTCCCCATCTCTGACCACCACCTTCTCTCTTTCAACCTATCTGGACTTCCTAAACACCCTGCTCCCCCACCCTGCACACACACACACACACACACACTCGCAGAAATCTACATGCTGTGGACCCCCATCAATTCTCCAATCTACTTCACCACCTCCCTCACACCTCATCCTTCACCTGCCCTGATGCTGCCACTAATCACTACAACACTACTCTTATCTCTGCTCCACTTCGACTCTAAGGCCCCACGCCGCCAGCTTCAGCCCTGGCACACCCTCCAGACACGCTACCTGCAAAGATGCTCCCGCACTGCAGAGCGTGCCTGGAGGAAATCCCGCTCTGAAGCTGATTTTGTTCACTTCAAGTTTATTCTCCGGTCATACACCTCTGCCCTCCACTTGGCCAAACAATCCTTCTCATCTCTTATATCTACACTGTCCTCCAACCCTAAACGGCTCTGGTCCACCTTCAACACCCTCCTCTACCCACCTGCACCTTCCCCCTCAGCTGCCTTCAGCGCTCAAGACCTGGCAGACTACTTCCTCAGTAAAACTCTATCAGAAGCAACATCCCAACACAAGATAGTTATCTGCCACCTCCACTCCCAGAGGTCCCCTCTGCCACTTCCTCCCAGCCACTGAGGAGGTCAATTCCTTATTATCCCCCTCACATCTCACCACGTGCCCGCTCGACCCCATTCCCTCACATCTAAATCCTCCCCTCTGCTCTCACACACATCTTCAACCTATCTCTCTTCACTGGCTCCTTCCCATCCGCCTTCAAACACGCGCTAGTTACCCCTTTACTAAAAGAAACCATCCCTCGATCCCAACTCTCCAACTACTGCCCTGTATCCCTGCTTCCCTTCACATCAAAGCGCTTAGAAAAACTAGTCTTCAACCGCCTCTCCCTCTTCCGGTTCTCCAATTCCCTACTTGACCCCCTGCAATCTGGCTTCTGTCCCCTACACTCAACTGAAACTGCCAAAGTCACCAACGACCTCCTAACTGCTAAAAATCACGGCCACTATTCTATTCTCATCCTGCTTGACCTCTCAGCTGCTTTTGACACTGTTGACCTCCCCCTCCTTCTACAGACCCTCAACTCTCTGGGTCTCGGTGACACTGCACTCGTTTGGGTTGACTCCTATTTATCCAACAGGTCCTTCTGTGTGTCCTTTGCTGGTAACTCCTCCTCTTTATTGCCTCTATCTGTTGGTGTACCTCAAGGCTCGGTCCTTGGTCCTCTGCTCTTTTCCATCTACACCTCCTCCCTGGGCAAAATCATCAGCAGCTTTGGCTTTAATTACCACCCCTACGCTGATGACACTCAGATCTACCTCTCTCCCCCTGTCCTTTCCAAAGTCAGTGACTGCTTATCTGGCATCTCCTCCTGGATGGCCTCCCACCACCTAAAGATCAACATGTCAAAGACTGAGCTACTTATTCCTCCCTCCAATGCCTCCCCACCTCCTGACTTCTCTATCACGGTGGAGGGTATCACCATCTCCCCATCAAACCAAGTTCGCTGCCTTGGAGTTACACTTGACTCTGCTCTTTCCTTCATCCCCCACATCCAGTCTCTTTCCTCCTCCTGCCGATACCAACTGCGTAATATTTCCAGAATTCGGCCATTTCTTACCGCTGTCACCACAAAACAACTCATACACGCCATGGTAATCTCCCGATTTGACTATTGTAATAATCTCTTATCTGGGCTCCCTCTGTCCCACCTCTCCCCCCTACAATCCATCCTGAACGCCTCCGCCAGGCTAATCCACCTCACCCGCCGCTCCCCATCCACTGCAGAATTAAGTTCAAAATCCTTACCCTTACCTACAAAACCCGCACTAACTCAGCTCCCCACTACCTGTCCTCATTAATCACCAAACACACCCCAGCCCACTCCCTAAGGTCAAACAGTGACCTGCGCCTAGCTTCTCCCCGCATCACCTCTTCCCATGATAGACTGCAGGATTTCTCACGCGCAGCCCCCACTCTCTGGAACGCTCTCCCTCGTACTGTAAGACTTTCCCCTAACTTCTGTTCCTTCAAACGTTCCTATTTAGGGAAGCCTACCACCCAACTCACTGACACAACCATCAATCACTCTCACCTTGCAGTCCTCTCCTCCTGTTTCTAACCCCAACCCTCCTAGATTGTGAGTTCCTACGGGAATAGGGCCCTCATCTCCTGTACTGTTTGTCAAATGTTGTTCAATGTATTGTATTGTAACTAGGGATGAGCTGTTCAGGTTCGGACGGTTCGGAGTTCGACCCGAACTTTGGCAGTTCGAAAGTTCACAAATTTCGAACTTTTTGGGCGTGTTCGGTTCGGGTTCGAAAAAAAGAAATTTTGAAAAAAGTATAGAAAATGCTTAAAAAAAAATACTAAAAAATCTAGAAATAAAGAGACTCTTTACTGCAGAATATTATAAGCAACGGTTTATTAGATATTGAATTAAAAACTAATGTATACGTGGAAAGATTATCAACTCTAAATGACCTGTTCACAAACGGGCATAACACCAGCAGGGTTATCCAAAGAGATTCGAAAAGTCACCGCACGTTCGGTTACTTTTCGTTCTCTTCAATTCGGTTCCTTTTGCCGATTGCATTTCGGTGACCCTGCGGTGTATTCAGCAAACAGCACAGGGTCCCCGAATTGCAGGGAAAGGCTGCCGCAAACCTGACGAACACTAACCGAATGCACGCTGAAAACAAGCAAAAACATCTGGATTAACCTTCGAAGAGGAGCCGAACAGGAGCCGAAAAGGAGCCGAATCACACAGAGCCGAAGCAGCTGTGACGTAGAGGAGGCAGTGAATAAATTAGAAAAACCATTTGTATGAATCTGGGAAAAAGAAACGCTGTTTGCAAAGAAACTACTGAGCGAAAATGTCTGAAATTTTCACAGGAGGTCCAGGGAATGATAATAAAGAGGGCTGTTACAGAAAAAATAAGCAAACTGAAAAAAAAAAAAAAATAAATAAAAAAAAATCGGACTTTTAATTTTTTTTTTAAAAATTCAGAAAAATGCTTAAAGTATCCTAAAAAATCTATAAGTAAAGCGACTTTTTGCTGCAGAATTTTATAATGAACGGTTTATTAGATATTGAATTAATACGGGAATATTTTTAACATTGAAGTCTATGGGATTCTCCTGAATAAATTTGCCGAATTAAACAACCGAATGGCAGGGCATTAGGGGAACCTTTCACTGCTGGTTTGTGTTCTCTGAATAGACGAAGCAGTGCTTTTTGATGGGGTTTTCACTGCCCTCGAACAGGGACCGAACAGGCACCGTATGTTCAGGCAATTCGCCAGGATTTGGCGAATTGCCTGCTCTCTGGATAGCCGAATGGCCAGGAAAGGTAACCGAACACTGATTTTCAGCATTCGGTTACCTTTCTCAAGCAATTCGGATCTCTTTGGATAACCCTGCAGGTGTTTTTAGTCTGGTAATCAATTTGATACATTGTACAATATACTGAGGGTGGGGTGGTGTCTGCTTCTGATTGAAATTTGAGCATTAATTTCCCTAAAACATCCTAATATGCTGCATTTAACTGGTGTTTGAAAAAAATCTAAAGCAATGTTATTTTTCACCTCGGGATTAAACATTCACAGGGTTATTCAGAGAGCGGTGAAAAGCAGGAGAATAGAGAAGTGAAAATTCTAGGTCAAAATAGCTAAACCAGAAAAATTCTCCCATTTATCTCACTTTCCAAATCGGCTATTTGGTCTAGATTGTTCTCTTCTCTTGCCAGTTCTCCTGGCTTTCACCTCTCTCTCAGGGTTGTTCAGAGAAAAGTGAAAACCAGGAGAATGGCAGGAAAAGAGAACAATCTGGACCAAATAGCCGATTTGGAAAGTGAGATAAGGCTAGGGTCAGACTAACGCATTTTTCGCAGCAACCGTCAAAAAGTGCGTCCGAACGCATTGCTGTATTTTTTCATGGATTGCGTGAAAACGGTCATATGATGCGCATTTTTGTGCGTGATTTTTTACGGATCCAAACCAGGAAACTTTGGGTGTCTGGACGTTATGTTGGCCGGACATGAGCAGGGTCTGACGTCTCCAAATCACGCCGCTAGTGGACGCAGCGCACTCTGTACGTCCGTACTAGCGGTTCTGCGTTCGAAAAAATGCGTTAATTTTCCACTTGCGTTGCGCAGCCGGACTTTCGTGCGACCGTACTTCGTATATTGGCCGTCATTTGCTGCTAGTGCGGCCGTGATTAAGTGCGCCTAAACGCACGTTAAAAATTCGCTAGTCTGACCCTAGCCTAAATGGGAGAATTTTTCTGGTTTGGCTATTTTGACCTAGAATTTTCCATTTTCCAGTCATTCTCCTGCTCTTCACCGCTCTCTGAATAATCCTGACAGGGTTATTCAGAGAAAGGTGAAACTCAGGAGAATGACTGGAGAAGTGAAAATTCTAGGTCAAAATAGCCGAACCAGAAAAATTCTCCCATTTATCCCACTTTCCAAATCGGCTTTTTGGTCTAGAAGTTTCCATTCTCCTGCTTTTCACTGCCAAAAAAATCAGTACACTTTTCCTGCGTGTCCGAAAATGTCTCCTCTTTTAATACAGACTGCCGCCCCAAGCAGTTGTTTATGGATAGATTAAAGGAAAAGCATTTACCGTCATTTGAAATGTAATTTTTTGGTTTTTACATATTTCTATACATCCTAGAAATCCGCCACTTCACGGGCAGGTTATGGGGACCTCCTAGGCACAATATTTGAAGGAATTTTTCATTTTTATTTTTAACCCTTATTTCATGGAAAACTCACTGTCCCTTTAAAAACTTTTTTTTAAAACTTTTTGTCCTTGTTTCCTGTCCCCCAGGGCACTACCCGGACCCCCATACACCTTTTATGGCAAATAAGTAGCATATATGCCCTCTTGGAGGGCACTCCAAAAACCGAATTTTCAGCCCCATTGACTTGCATGGGGGTTCGGGTTCGGGCCCGAACAAATGGGAAGTAGGGCTCGAACCAAACTCGGGGAGTGTTCGGCTCATCCCTAATTGTAACCCTGTCTATACTGTGCCTATTGTACAGCGCTGCGGAATATGCTGGCGCTTTATAAATAAAGAATAATAATAAAATAATAATGGGTGAGACAGAATACAAATATACATACAAGTACACACAGAACAGTAGCAGAGAGGACCCAAGAGCTTACAATCAACCAAGGAGCCTTCGCTGCCCTACCCCTCTCCCCTACACAAACAGGGCTAGTCCCACACATCTCACATACATATAAATCAGGGATGTCAAACTCTGGCCCTACAGATGTATATTGCCTACAAATCCCAGAATTCTTTGAATGCAATAAATGGCCAGAGAATAACGGGAGGTGTAGTTGAGAAACATCTGGGGGGCCAGAGTTTGAGATCCCTGATATAGTTTATTTTAAATGCCTTTATAACTCCCCTGAACAGTTTCTCCACATCCATCTGCTGAAATACATGCGATGCAAACGAGTGAAATAGTACTGATCGCCCATCTGATGCCGTCTTTACCCGTCGCTGGAAGACGGACGTCAGACGGACGCAATGGACGATGGTCCATTCACCTGCATGTTGTTGGATCGGACGGACGACGTCAGACGATATCTGATGATCGCACCATCGCACAAATACGGTGCCTGTGGACGCCCAGCCTTATGGATTCCCTTCACGTATTTAAAATGTTTCTATCGCACCTCCTTTAGCTCATCTTTCTTCCAAGAGATATACAGTATATACATACACACACACTGTATATTATACACACACTATATGCCTTCCTTTGCCAACGAGACCTGACCCTCAAAGTCAAACATTACTCCTTCACGCCCCGTTACCATTTTCTGTCTCCGTCACCTCCCTCTATCATGAGAAGGACCCCCTTTCTTTCTGTACTCTAGTGTTTGTTACAGGACGTAGAGCTTAAATTGCATAGATTTTAGGAAATTAGGATTAATGTAAAGTTTGTGTTTTCTCATGATCAACAGTGTGCAAATTTTTTTGTCGTTATCGGAAACTATTTGTCTCTGTGTTGCCATAAAACTAATTAGTCCAGGATTACCATCTGCTGTGCCATGTATTAGAAGGTATTCGACATCCTTAAACTTCTCCGCTCTAGACATGACAGTTGAGCTCTACAGAAAAAAAATTAAAAAAAAATTAAAAAAAAAAAAGCCATTTAATACAAATGAATATCAGTTTTGCAGTTTTTCCACATTACAAAATATGAATAGTTATTCCTTGAATGAAGCTGAAAATTGCTACTTTTTTAACTGGGTTGGGGGGTAGATCCAAAATCGATACATTAGCCTGAAATGAAAGATCCAGAAAAAGGGGAAACCTGCAAATCTCCCTTTTACTTCCGAGCAGAATACAACTTGTGTTCAAGCGCCCCCCTGTGCCGGCAGATATGTATGCCCATGAAAAACAGAGGAGGCAGAGACGCATACAGTAATACATTACATGCCATTAATAAACTGAGCAAGAGATTAAAAAGTTTACACACACGTGTCCCTTAGCTTCCAACAGCATTCATCTTCAAAAATAAAGGGGTTATTCAGAGAGAGGTGAAAACCAGGAGAAGTGAAAATTCTAGGTCAAAATAGGCAAACCAGAAAAATTCTCCCATTTAGCTCACTTTACAAATCGGTTATTTGGTCTAGATTGTTCTCTTCTCCTGCCAGTTCTCCTGGTTTTCACCTCTCTCTGATTAACCCTGTAAATTTTATCACCAGGAACCTATACAACACCACAACAGGTTGTAGGCACCCTTGGTGGTGACCATGTTGGCTGGGAATGACCCATTGTTTCATCACGCAATACGGTAATTAAACACTGGCAGTTTCGAAATGAAGCTGGTTAACTAAAACCAAAGTGGACGGGGTCAATTCAAATAGGAAGTGTAGGATTTCTTTTTATCCCAAAAGGTCTCATTGTGCTTTATCCAAGCTACATGGCTACTTCATACAGGATGGTCACAGCAATATTGTCACCTGCAATTTGTCAAATAAGGCACATTCATTTTACAAAAATTTTGTCTTAAGATCAAATGGCCCATCTTTGGTCTTTATCTGTCGGCCAACACAATCTTTAAAAAAATAATGTCTAGAGGAAATCATTTTATTCTAGTCTATATTTCTGCAGAACATTAGTAGAGATTAAAAGGTGGTGGTGTAACATAAAAATCAGATTTCATATAAAGACATTGACAGCTGCTGTTTAGAACGTTCTACACATTACGCAGACATTAAATGGGAAATGATTCAATGCATAATATCTATGTATTGACTCCACAGGCAAAACGAAGAAGTGGTCATTTGTTTCTGTACCAGATAATTTCGAAGGTTGTCCGCTTCTGTTGGCAGGCTCATATATCTCTCGGTGTAAATCGTATCTGTTGTGGATCGAACAAATAAGTATTAATGCTGTGGAGTGATCGCTTATTTTCCCACAAATGTGATCAAGTAAATTGAATTTCATGGATAAATTTTGCTGACCACAAATCACTATTCTATGGATCAAACCCATTTTGAGATAGAGATATATATATATATATATATATATATTATACATACACAGTACGTGCCCCGCTTACAGTAAACGTCTGACCCCAGGTCCCCAAACCAAAAAAATTAAAAATAAAAGGAGGGTCCATTTTATTACACATAATTTAATGGCCAGTCTTCCTCATGCTTGACCTCCCCTGCCTGAAACCAAACTCTCAGGTGGAGCGTGACCGCCATCTTCAATATTCAGAAGCAGCCACTGTCTATACCAGTGTTTCCCAACCCTCCACCTCGCCAGGTTTGCAGGATATGTGAAGCACAGCACAGGTGATATGATTTGCTGCTCAGTGATTGCAGGATTCAGTCTGCATTTCTCCAAGGTGATCTGCAAAATCTGGCCTGGTTGAGGGTCCCGAGGAGGGGTTTGGGAAACACTGGTCTATACTAAGCTGAAGAGGATAACAGCAAAGCTGTACACCATCCAAAACATTGTTTCCCACCCCTGGTCCTCAGGACCCGCTGACAGGCCAGGTTTGCAGGATATGTGAAGCACAGCACAGGTGATCTGGTTTGCTGCTCAGGGATTGCAGGATTCAGTCTGCATTTGCCCAAGGTGATCTGCTAAATCTGGCCTGGTTGGGGGTCCTGAGGACAGGTTTGGGAAACACTGAAACTCTAGAAGCAGTGAATAAAGGGTTAGAACTAGCAGAGAGTTGTGAATAAATGTATTTCTTATGTACTTGCAGAACCTACAGAGTGAAATTGTGAAGATATGCACGGTTTAGATTTCTCCGGATAGCACCAGTAATACAATGCAAGTAGCGCATGTGTTTAGTGATTTTACAAGGTGTTCAAAAATTACACAAAAGCAAATCTTACCATAATACTGCCAACTTGATACAGGGGCTACAGCAATTCCACACTTAAATAACTGGCTGCCACTGCCAAGAACCATGGACGTTACATATCCTCCATAGGACTGGAGAAGAAAAAAAAATTCAGTCTAAATTTATACGTTCCGCTCAGAGCAATTTATTGCCAATTTTTGACTATTTTATAATGTATTCACTTTAAAATCCCTCGCAACTATTATTGAATACATTAATTTATGACGGGTGGGAAAAAATATTGATCTGGTTTGAATCAACAGGAGACATTGGGATGAGAAAAAAACCAAAACTAAAGTGTCTTTTCACAAAGCATTGCATCGTGTACAATTTCGGTGCTTTGTGTTTCGGCCCATTCTGGCAATTCCATTTCGCCGAAAATACGGTGAATTCACCATTTTGCCAAAATTGGATACGCACAAAACAGCTGAACTGCGCAGGTAAGTTCCAAACAAGAAAAAAAATCTATTCTAATAGGAGTCTCAAATCAATAAAAATGTGTAAATAAAACAGTCATAAAAATGGGTTACAAAATAACGACTTAAGAAATAAAAAAAATATCTAAATATAAAGCAGGTATTTAAAAGTTTTTTTGCAAAAAAAATAAGAATTAAACAGTATTTTTTTTTTAAAGATATTTCGTTAAATTCAAACCTATGGGTTTCGCCTGCTTAAACCTGTCGAATGGGAACACCGAAAATCAGGGCATTGCGCCAGAATTTGTGCAATTCGTCATTCTGCGACTAGAAGACACAAGGGTCTTGTATGGGACAATTTCTGTGCAGTCAAACTACACCATATTTCCCTATCAATTCTACTGTATTTGGCGAATCGATTGCCTCAAAATTGCACCGAATGGTGAAATTTATTGTTTGGTGCAATTTGGGAGTTGGTGGATAACCCCTTCAAAGTCTTGTGAATTCACAACAGTTTTTAGAAAATATATTCCTTTTAACAATCAAATCGTTAAAGACAGAGACAGACACACACACACACCTTATTTTGGGCCTAAACAAACAATTAACAGTTATTCCTTTTAAAGCAAATTTAGGATTCTAAAAATTGTAATTTTTATAGATTAATAAGTGTAAAACTTACCCATCCCCACATAGCAATTCTTTTTTCATCAATGAAACCCAAGCTTATAAAATGCCTAAAATTAAACCATGAAAATTTACAACAGTCCACAGTACATCAAAATATTTGACAGACTACTGAAAAATCAAACGAAGATAAGTCCTTAACTCTACCACACCATTAATGTTCATACTTTGTAGAGTGTCTTTTTAACATTTAATCTTATCTGTGTGGTCATACTGCTTTGAGCTTTCTGAGCCATCTGCCCCATGAGGGTGACTAGGACGGCTGATTCAGGCATCCAAATGCAGGGGCTTAGTCGTGCCCAGATCCCTGGCTTAGAAACCTTTGGGAGCCAGCCTTACCCAATGGTGTCAAAGCCTCACTGCATTGAGAAACTCTGTATTGGCTAGAGCCCTAGACCCCCCCTGTGGTCACAAGACTTGCTGAGCTGAAGCATGTCATATCCTGCACTGGTCAAAGGAGGTCAGCTCTGGATTTGTGCACGGTTTTAGAGGAAAAGACAGGGTTAAAATAGGAAGGGTCTGGAGGGATTAATGTTAAACCTCTGTTGCCCATCTCATCCAGTTTAAACCCTGTAGTATCCTTTTAATCCACTGTGACATCTTTGTCAGCAAAAATCATGAAAAAGTTCATCTTCGGGAATAGGCTGTTACTGCACCCAAAAGACATCACTTGGTGAAAATAGTTCAGTGTAAAGAATTCCTTCATCGTTTCACTTCTTGACTTTTTTCTTAAATTCCCTGCAGTCTCTGACTGACATGCAATGATCTGAGTGCATTACTGAACGTTGACCATTAGCCACCATATAATGTCTATCCATGCATCCCAGCTTACAGCCTTTAGTACTCCGTAGTAATCTGGAGTCGCCACAGTAATGTATTAAGTCTTGAAATACATTTTGGAGAAGGGTGATTTACTTTAAGAAGTGTTAACAGCCCATCTACAACAAGGAGTTTTCCCCACGCACCTGACGGCGGCAATCTGATCTTCCACTTCTACAGTTCCAAGTCTACGGTTTAACTGGTGCATGATGGCATCACCTTGGTATCCACTTCCTCGGCCATCGAAACTAGCCACAATGACCTGTTCAGTGCTGGCGAGATACGTAGCCCAGTTCAAGCGAAAGAATTGATCGGTTTTCTGACTGCAAGGCCCAGCGTATCTGAAAACCGTAAAGTAGTTTTTGTAATATAAATACTTTGTGTTTGAAGGGGTCTGATTTGCATAGGGAATGGTTATCTATGTAATGGCACAATCAAGCCAAAAGCTTGCGAGACCTGAGCGGGCCCCACTGTAGAGCACACCACCAGTACTGTTGCTCGTTCTCCGGGCCCTCACAAACATTTGTTTTGTTCGCTATAAAAAAGGTTTATATGAAACGAATTTCAAGGTTAGACTGGTCACATCCAAGAGATGTCATATGCAAATATTCCCAAATCCCCAAAGCTCTGAAAATTCCTGGCCAGTATTTTGGATAAGGAATGCCCAGCCAAAACGGAATTAGATGTATTATATACATTGAACTAATATAGGCAGTATGTGCTTTGGGATGTGCAATTGTCCATTCTCCACAGTTATTGGTCCATAAAATATAAAGCATACAGTAATTGTGCAATACAGTTAAAGGCCATTCAATCACTAATACTTACACATCCATCAGCAAAGGGTATTTCTTTGTTTTATCAAAATGTGGGGGCAAGATCATCTGGTACCACAAGTCTAGACGCAAAAGGGAACATTAAAATAGGTCAATATTTTCAGTCACTAGACCTTTAAAAAGCAAAAAGAAATTAGCTGTATTTAATTACCCCCCCCCCCCATTTAAAATTATTCCTGTTGCATTTTTGTTCATCGATGTTAAAGGTTTACTTCTGAGCATTTTTACTATTGTTCATGCTTATTCTCCTGATACACGTCATGGTGACCTATATTTCTGAATTCCCAAAGATTGTTAATGATAACCAGATACATATATGTAGAATGAATGCACTATATGCAAAAAGTCTAATCTTTTGTGCAAAGATTCCAGTCACCTAAAATAAATTAAAGAATCCCAAAACATTTGGAAATCAAGATATAGTTAAAATATCCGTCAAAAGGAAATGTTAAGGGCATGGTTTTATAGTGAATACAGCTTCGACACAGTTGGAAGGAATATAGAATTACACACATTACAGGGAAGGACAAGCATCATCTGATGTCTCAGAGTATGCCAATAATGGTAAATGCAGTTATATACAGAATAAATTTAATGCTGTGCTTAATCGTAGGCTGTTTGTAATATTTTTTAAATTCACTTTCCATGTCTCAAAATGTTTAACGATTGCAGAATTCTGAATAATATGAAGGTTCTGTTAAAAAAAGAAAAAGGCTAACTCTTCCTTCACACAATTAATACAATATAAGTAATAATATACTGTAAGGGTAAAACCATCTGGTGAGACTCTAGACTTACCAAAGCCATGTATTGAAAAAGTTGTGTTTTCCTTTGTGGGCAACTGAATGTCTTCTAATTTGATCCTTAGTTCCTCATTATCTTCAAGAACTTTCATTTCTTAAAGAGAACAGACAACTTTTATAAAGCATTTGTGTACACATGAAACATGAAGTGTGAAATATCTTCAGTCACAATAAATCAGCTCCAGTGAAACGCGTCGTAAAACGCAGAGAAGAGTATATATACTACACACAAATATTTCTTATGTTAGCAGTTCGACTCATGAAAGGAAGGAGATGCTAAGAGATTCCGGGCAGCTGCCCAATATACCACTGCAGGTATAGTCTCCGGAAATCCTAGGGACTCCATGGACCCTTACATGAGCTCACATAATCTTGTCTCCTTAGGGTAGTAGAAGGACACTGGGACCTAGTTCTCAGTATCCTTCGGCTTGTGACAAGATAATGCAACAGATAGCACTCCAAAGGACCTCTGTATCTGCTAGAAAGGGATTGCAGCTCATGGGGGAACAAATGCCTCCTGGATCCACCAGTACTGGGGCTTCATCCATAAGATCTCACAGAACAGGCACCACCAGAGCAGCTTTGTCCACACCAATTTGAAATACACGTAGAATGTTGTCAAATAGAAGCTTTTTTATATAAACTAAAAAAAGGTTTGAATTTGTAGAGGACTTTCCGAATTTAGTTGCAGAAATATTTGCAATTTGGGGTTTTGGGTAAAGAGGCCAAGGCTTACCGTGATTGTCACTGGACCGCCGAAGGGTATAAATTGGTATTCCTGGTCCTGTTACGAAAAAGTAGCAATTTATAAGGTTATTTTTAGAAAATTCTTCCTATGCAGTAACAAAGCATTTCTAAATCAGTAGCAATACCAACAACAGGCAAATAATAAAGATAATTTTCCTGTATCGGCCATAGAAGTTAAAATTGTCCAAACACATAAGAAATCAGGTGTGTGGGATGAATGTCATTCGACATGGGTTGAGCCATGGGCTTTGCATGAGAAGTTGTTTTGGGGAGTCTAGTAACAAATTACATTGTTTTTTTATAATCTAAATTCTGTGAAACCTGTTCCTGAGAGCAACAATATAAAAGTTATAAAGTGGAGTGGGTATGGTCAAGGGTGGGAAGGCTGAATCCCAAAGGATGGCACAATGGTACAGTGTGCATGGGGACAGTCAAGGACAGGATTTGGGTTGGACATCGGTAGAGTTTACAAGTGACCCTGTCCAAACCACCACAGTCCACTAAAGCATTTTCCCAGTGTAGTGTGCCAAATGGCCAGTTTGTACCAGGCCATAGAAAATTTAATAACATAAATCAAACCTTATCCTGCCGTATGTTTGGGCTTCTTTAGTTAATCTGTGACATTGATACTGCTAGCCGGTAAAGTGCTTTAATGCTCTTAAAAATAAAAATTATAAGTGACGCTTCATCATTACTAGTAAAAGAAAAATGGCTTAGGTTGCCGGATGCCACTCACCACTGCAAGTTAGAAAAAAGTATTTTGCGTCATGACTGAAATAGGCAGAATTCCTCTGACATCTCTCACTACGCAGGTTACAGGTGATACATTCAGGAGCACCGGCACCAGTGCCTACTGCTTTCCTAAAATAAAATAAAAAATTATGCATATACATACACACTTCCCACTGCCTATCAAACACATCAATAATTTTATTTAAGGAGTTATAAACAACACGGGCCAACCACAACTCATAGTAGCTCATATCACTCTGGACAACTGTCCATAAGAGACATGAACCTGGCATCAGACTAAAATAATAGTCATTGTGACTGAACATGGTAGACAAACATGTGCAGTGGTTTGTGGAAGTATTGAAATGGATTTGACTTTTGGGTGAATTGTCTAGGAAAGATAGAACACCTCAGTAAACAAACTTAAAGATTATTTGGGAATTGAGTGGTGTAGGTGGGACAGGATTCTGCCCATGGGGTCCAGTAGCTGTTGGGCTTATTGGCAACCACCTTATCTCCCAATTAACTTGGATTAAAATCAAACAGACGCCATAGAGGCGTGAACAAAATATCTTGTTCAATGAAATCAAGAAACTGAAAGAGATTGGAATGTTCGAAAAAAAAAATATTACAAAAAAAAAATTGTTCGCCAGAGCACATTAGCAATAGAAAATATCTACAAAACCAATACGGAGAACCACTCCTCCATCCATCCCCAGAAGGAATCTTGGAGCCCTTGATTTAATTCTATCAGCCGTTTAAAAAAAATATCAGACATTTTCTTTGCAGACGCATTCGATTCAGTTAAAACAAATCCGCCTGGAGTAGATGATCGAAGAGAAAAAAGAAAAAAAATAATTCTAATTTTCTTAATTTTTCAGCCTGAAAATCCGTTTGGCGACAACTTTTGCTACGTGATTTTTTTTTCTTGGATAACGTCAAGCTTATTTCCATCAAAAAGTACAGCCGTGAGAGCAGATATTTGGTCTGAATTTTTAATCAGGAATTGAAATGCTGTAAACCTGCATTTGAAGCTCCAGAACAAAAAAATAAAAAATAAAAATAAACTGAAAAATGGACCCGATTTAGGTCAGGCTAGGTTAATTCAAGCTCTTCATGTTGATAATGTACAGCTATAGATTAATCTACTGTGGTATATTTGATCTACCTACTGCATGTTCATGAGGACATCTTCGATTAACAATTCTGTGGCAAGAACTCAATTTTCCAATAGTTCTTGCACCCGACTTGACACGAGCATCTTCCCAAAAGCCACACAACGATGTTGACCATGTTATCTTGTAAGGGAGTAGAGGCACACATTGTGCTATATGTATCATTGTTTTGATAAGGGTGTTCTCTCCTAGGAATTAAAACTCTTTGTTCAAGTACCTGACAAGACATCACTGAACTATAGTTCAAGAGGTACATCGGCATGGCAGTGCTTCTCCCGAAAGGGTTTCTTTCCTTTGTGTTCAGATACAAACGTGTTATACGCATTTTCCGATTATATATTTTAAGTAACTACATTCTGCAATGTTTCCATGTAAACGGTCTCTTGCGCATTCATTCTCTACAGTGTACTTTCCATACGAGACTAAAAATGGCCAGATGTACTGGTTATAACGAGGTCGCCGGTACCTGAAAAATCTGGTTTTGGCTTGAGCGCCTGCAATCTGCGGAGTGGAATTTGCGTGCTACCCAAAGGCAGATGAACATTCTCACCATTTGTTGTTTACATATAAAATTTCTTACTTGTAAAGATGTCTTCTTGATGGGTAGCCTTCATTGCTGATGTAATAGCTAAAGAAAAAAAAAAAAAAATTGTAAAAAATAAGCTTAATAAAGAAATGACAAATGAACATTAATGGATTTTTTAAATGAGATTTATTTTAAACTGAAGCACATTCCTCAATTACATAGCAAAACATTTTCATCTGCGCTTTGAATCTCGTATCGCCACAAAAAAATACTGGTTTATAATTTTCCTCAACTATTAAGCTAAAATGTAAAAGAAAAAAAAAAAAAAAAAGTGTACGGAAACCTCGATTTTGGTTAGCGTGACTATATGGGATTTACAGAGTTTTTCTTCTGAATTCCCAATTTAGGCTGAAGCCCACGTACACAGAAGAACTGTTGTTTTTTTTTTTTACGAGTTTATTCTTTTCCGAAGAACACCATGCTATGGATCAGAGTTCTACAAATTAATATCACATGTATTATTGAACAAATTGTTATTGTCATTTATATATTTCTTCCAAAAGGGATTCCTCTTTGAGCTCTTGTTCCACCCAAGACTTAGGGCCTAAACGTGTGTTTTTTTGCGCCAAGCGTTAATGCACGAAAATCACCGCAGGAATTACATTCCTCGCGCAATTTTTCATCCGTCAGGAAAATTTGCTCCGGTAAAACCGACGAGCAAAAATGCGCGCAAAGTACCGTTGCGCACAGAAATCAGTGAGCACAATGCAATTTTTAACGCGAGTCCGTCAGACGAACGCATTTTTGTGCGGACTGCGCAAAACAGACGTACGTTCTGACGGAAGACAAGGTAGTGGCCGTCATTTTTGATGGATCTAGTTAAAAAACATGGGCATCGACGTTCTCCGTTGTGAATCCGCAGTTTGGCATTTGCGCTCACAATGTTAACTATAGGATGCACGCCCTAAATTGCGCTCGCAAAGGGTTTGCGCAGGGTCACTCGCGTTAGACGTTAACGCGCATTTTGTGGGTTTTGCCCCTCGCGTTAATGCGTTTTTGTGCGCGAAGAATGTAATAGGGCCCTATGTATCTGGAAATGTTTGCACTGTGAATTACATCTACAGGGACTCCAAATGAAACTATGCTGATTGCAAATAATGGGCTCTGCTACATGCAAAAGGCAGAGGAAGCAGTAAGAGGAGAGAGCAGGATAGAACTCCAACATAGGTGTGTGCAGGGGGTGAATGGTGTGTCCGGGCACACCCCAATGTTGGGTGAGGAGTTCCTCTTTCTCCTCTTACATTGACATTTTAGACGTCCCTCATCGTTCATGATAAATAACATAAAACTGACTATTTCTGATTACAAGCTTGTTATTGCTAATGAAAAAAATGTGAATTTTATGCAAAATCGTCTAAACAAAGGTTTTCAGTTTGGGTGCACGCCCTAATTTAACTGGCTGCGCACGCCAGAGCTCCCCAACATACAGATCCTCCACCTCTCCTGCACCACTAGAGTGCAGGCTGAAGTCCCGATAATGATGCGCGCATTAGGTATAAGCAGGGGAATTTAGAAGAGCATCAATCAGTGGAATCCATTGTACTTAAACCCAACACATTGGAAGCAGGTATAGTGATATATTAAGTGATGAGATAGAGAACAGATTTTAATCATTGCATGATGAAAGGGTCCCCCAATTTCCAGGGTTCACTATTACAAAGTAGTCCCCTAAAGGATGCACCATAGAAAAAAACTGGAAGTCGTGCCATTTAAAAATACGCAGGAAGAAAAAAAAAAGTTAAAAATGACAAATTTGCATCCTACTTAGGCTAGGGTCAGACGAGCGTGATTTCTACGGACTGTAGGTCAGTGCACACGGACGTACGTCAGTACGGAAGACGCAGTAGTGGCCACAAAGTCCGTTTATTCACTGACGTAATATTTGACGTATGTAGGAGGGAAAATAAAATAAAAAGCAAAACCATTTTGTCCATGAAAAATGCTGGACGTATAAATGCAGTCCGTCTGACCACGTTCCATCACTCCCACACAAAGCTATGCGGACGTTGCGGACGCAGCACACTTTGTGCGGCCGTTCTAGGAGTTGTACGTTCTTGCCTGCTTTGCGTCCGTGGGCCGCGGCCGTTGTGCGTCCGCAGTTCAGTGCGGACGTACTTCATGTGTCGGGCTCCGATGGGCTTTCTGTCATGCTATCACGGACGTACTTTTAGGCGCAATCACGGACGTGAACACTACGCTCGTCTGACCTCAGCCTTAAACAGCATCACTGGAGTCCATAACCCCCCCCCAAAAAAAACAAAAAAAACACACACAGTATTCAAGAATTAATTAACAAGAATTCAGTACTTAATTGTACATATTAAATCCCCAAAACAAGTATTAGCTGACTTTTTAAACCGCAGTGCCATGGGATTTTATGGTTTTTGCAGGTTTTTTTTAACAAAATCGACACGCGCATGGTATTTGTAATAGTTCAAAATAGCACCATTATTAAGTGAAGAACTAGGGAATGTTTTTTTCCTAATACGACATTCATTTCACTTACATAGAAGCACTAGTTAGTGACACCACAGCAGTTACTTCAAATCTTCCACTGGTTATGGCCACTGGAGCCTGACGGTGCAGAATGAATCAGGTGTTACAGGACAGTATCAATAGATTAAAACTACATATAAATACATATACCAGGTGTGTATTAACTAACAAGACTGTATTTCTGCCTCTTACAGAAAGCAGCGAGAACTGACTGAGCCTCACTGGTGGTGACCTTGGACGTGTTATGATATATAATTTTTTTTTACAGCAGGGGGCATCAATCAAAACCTATACCAAGCATAACGGGTGGGTGCCTCTTTTGACGAAAACAAACCAAGGGGAAGAGCACTCCATTACACAAACTACACCAAAGATTATTCAATTTAAAAGACCTTTCAGGTTGTGGAAAAAAATAAAATCTGTAAAAGTCTTTCAAATTTTTTTTTGAAGAAATGTCTTTTTTGTTGTTTTTAAAGACAACAAAGAAACCTTGTTTCGAAAGTCTAATAAAAACCACATTTGTGATTGTGTAGTGGAATGCTCTTTGTTTTTTGAGTGTAATATATATATATATATTCTACCCCCCCCCCCCACCAATGTGTGGATTACAAGTTTCCATTAGGATAAATACCTGTAACTGTAGTTTACCACCAATGGGTTGATAAGAATGTAATATTCTCTATGTGCTCAGTGGAGTTTGAGGAACAGAAATAGGCCAGGATATATGTAGTTCCAAGACATATTGTTTACCCTGGCCTGTTGATAAAGACCATATGTAATTATAAGTGGGTTTATAATTAGAAGTCACACATGTGCGGGCCTTGAATTTGTAACTATAGTAACCCATTTTAACGGACTGACTGCTACCATCTGTATTGTATGGCAGTTGGCCTAAGGGACGTAATTAAGTGTTTACGATTTCTCTCAGAAAGCCTTGGATCGCATCAAAGTGGTGTTTGAACATTGTAACAATTGCGAGTCAAAGGAAACATGCGTGGGACAAAAAGCTTGTGTTATCCTTTGGTTTAATGAAGATCAGAGCATGTGGAATGGTCTACCTGGTTTCCATCGAAGAAATGAACGTGCTTGAAGCCATCGCCGTTGCTGATAATCTTATAATAGGTCCTGTTGTCGGATGCGAAGACCGGTTCCGAAGGTCCAAACTAATAGCAAATGTAAACATTTACATATTAATACGTGTCATCACATTATAAGCCACTCTCTGCATAATAAGGTGAATACATTTTTCTGTTGACCTTAAATAAAACGTACAATGACTTTTTATTGACTTTTCCTTAGGCAAAACGTACACAGAATTAATGCATAAACGTTCTTGGAAACATCAGTCTTCAGCTGTAGCACTGCACACATTGTTCTTCTAGCAACTGTCCTAATGCTACAGGATTCTAATAACAAATAGCATGCATTCAACGTTTCACTTTTTTTTCTTGAGAAAGTATCTTACCAGGAAGGATACATTGAGATTTCTCCTATTTTCAAGTATGTCCTGGGTGGGGAGTACGGACCGTTAGGTGTCTTGCCCAAAGGGACTTAATGGAGAGGTGCTCTTGCCGGGATTCAAACCTGTGTCTCCAGTTATAGAGCAGTGAGGTTACCTCTACTCCACCCAGCCGGAAGAATTTCCCCATTCTAGAAAAACCATCATCCAACAGCACTCTCGTCGTTTAGAACAGTGGTTCACAACCGCAGTCCTCAAGTACCACAAACAGGCCAGGTTTTAATTACTACCTTGGGGAAATACAGACTGAATCCTGCAATCAATGAGCAGCAAATCATATCACCTGTGCTGTGCTTCAGCTATCTGGCAAACCTGACCTGTTGGGGGTACTTGAGGACAGTGGTTGGGAACCACTGGTTTACGATTTTAGTGGGGGTTTTTTTTAGATGTTACTTTAACCCCTTCTCCCCCAAGATAGAATATTACACAAGGATTGAAAACATCTGCGTTGGATGTCATTTTGATAATCAATGTGCGAAAAACAAATGAGAAACCCCTATGGTAAAAAAAATAATAAATTATAAAAATAGTGCACACTGTAAAGAACAAACCATCCAACAGTGGATATTTAACACTGCACATCAGAATTCAATGAATGCTTATCTGATCTGTGCACCGAATATCGGGATGGCGCCAGTCCTCCTCCATTCTGGGGAACCATAGACTGGATTGGAATCTGCCATTTGAATCAGGAACCACAGCCAAAGTGTAGAATTTACTCGTATTTATAAAGTAAAAAAAAAAAACGATAAAACAAGTATAGTTGAATAAAATCAAAAGTCAATCAATAATCAACGCGTTTCGTCCCCTCAAATATAAACTGGTACTTCAGGAATATGATAGGAAAATGATATTCCTGATTAAGTCCCACTTTATATTTGAAGGGGCGAAACGCGTTGCGATTGACTTAATCGTTTTTACTGAATAAATACGAGTAAATACTACACTCTGGCTGTGGTTCCTGATTCAAAAATCGTCAGATTCCAATACGGTCTATGTTACCCAGAATGGAGAAGGAACGGCACCATCCTGACATTCGGAACACTGGTCAGATATGCATTCATTCACGGAATTCTGGTGCGCAGTTTTAAATATCCACTGCAGGATTGTCTCTTCTGTACAGTGTGCGCTACCGTTTTCTTTTTTTTATACCGTAGGGGCTTCCTATTTATGTTTTTTTGGATCTATGTAGTACGGAGGAAGGAGCACTGCTAAGTCCCTGTGGTTTTGTATAAAATCCATTATTTTGGGTGAAGTGTGATAGGAACTTTGTTTTATTTTGATACTCAATGTGTTCTCCTTCTGGAGCAATGCAATCAAATTTTATTTACAAATGGGCTCCAGAATATGCCCCATAAATTTCAACTCATCGGACAGAACAATTACATTAAATGCTTTTCATTTCTCTCAAGAGCGCGATTCAGGTCATGTTGAATTTGATAAAAACCGCGGTGCCAGTTTTCAGGAAATAGAGACAGTATCACAGTCCCTTCAGTTTTTAACCGCAGAGACAGTAGCGAGTGTATACAAAAAAAATCGCAAGCGATTCTTTGTATAAAATTCTATTTTCTGAAGTTCAATAGGTCTTCATTATTACTTTCCTCATAAAACATGGCAAATTTTCGGAAAAGACCAGCCACGTTTTATTGGAATTCAAGTTTTTAGATTGTTTACTAAAATGTAGAGAATGTCACAGAAACAATATAAAATTACAGTACACATAAAACTACTTACATTTCCAACCCATCCAGTAGTGCTCTCTTCACGTACAGTCTGTTCAATGAAAAAGAAAAAACACTCTATAATAAATTTGCACTAAAGAAGGTCTTGAGTTTGATTTATGCATTGAAGTCAAATCGAGATGAAAACACACTTAATATTTTCGTATTGACAAGTTGAGAATACCATCAGGAAACTGTAACTCAACCTCTTTTTCATTTCCAGGAGTGAGAAAAACCACTCGAATAATAAATACTGGAATAAAATCAAATGAAACCAATAAAATGCAAAAATAGAAGAAGCGCAATATAAGAGGTGGATGGAGCCGCCATTCTCGCCGTGGGATGAGAGGGGAGTATCTGATTTTTTTTTGGGGGGGGGGGTTCTAGCTGGTGCTGACCGATTCTGCAGAATCAATTAGCACCAGGTCCTAGCTGTGGGTAACGCGTTCGAATTAACTGCAGCTTGGCATAATTAGCATTAGGACTTTTAATCCTAACACTTTGCTTTCCCTATGCTTAACATGGGGAGCGCAAAGTACAGCTGAAAAGCACAAGATCCGAATCGCTAATGGGTTTTCTAACCCGTTAGCGTTCAGATTGTAATATGGTGCTCCCGTGCTAGGACAACCAGATCTAACGGTAACACTCACACAGGTGAGTGCCAACGTTAGCGTTATGTATGTAATCGGGTCCGAAAGCGGTTCTTCACCAAGTGCTGTTTAGAGAATAGTTGCACTTAACGCCTGTGGTAGAGTAGTGGTGATACAGTTCGGTGGTGCAACTTCAGCTGCCTGGGTTAAGTGTTGCTTGTGTGGATAGCCAGTGTCGGCCATTTTTAAAACAACAGCGATATGTGCCATTATTTCAACTACGGGAAATAGAGTGGAACGATTATGCCTTCAGCAGATACATTTCAAGGAACGCTTGATGCATTTGACAAATAGTTATGCTAAAATTCCAAAACTTGTGTTTATTCTGAAAAAATTTATTAATTATAAATATTCTGGGTCTTACACAAGCCATGAAAGCTTGGCATGGAAAGTGCATGAAGGAAATGGATAGATGCTATTTGACATGGTCCGTACCTGTGGGCAGTTCCATGTTTGTGTACCCTCTGTCAAGTCACACACAACGAGTAAAGAGACATTCTGGAATCTTCGGAGCCATTGGATTGCCACCCTTTGATCCGTTACCCAGGCCATAGTGGCTATGTAGTGATCACTGAGATAAGGAGGAACAATTTAAACAAAGTTTAGAACACTTGTACATTACATAACGTGATCCTATGTACGTCAAGACAGAAATATACATTTACTTTGATATAATGGAATACATGCCCCCTCTCCATCCCTTTCTCTAGTCCCACTATTGCCTGCAGGGTCTTCTATTATTATTTTTTATTTATTTATATAGCGCCAGCATATTCCATGGCTCCAACACACTATAGCAGATAGGACAATCCTTTATTTCAGCCCCAGGGGGAAAGAAGGGGAATAAAAAATATATCCAAGGAAAGGAATCAAGTCAATAGAATAAATAAGCAGGAGACGCTGTACCTCCAGTGTGAGTGTCAGCTATTTTTCTATATGGGCAATTTGTCCCAGGACATTATGGGCTTTATTCCATCACGGTTGCAAACCTACCATCTCCATAGACGTTAACGAATTTGGGGGTTTACAACAGCAGCCCTGGTTACGTTCATACCAGGCTTGGAATAGGGCCTTTATTAACTAGGAGTTTTTTGGTGGATTTTTTATGAATTAATATCTCCTAGATATGGAGGAAACTGCTTGGCATTTTGGTCCTGGAATGCTCTTACGGGTTAAACAAGTCTAATATTATTTATATAGCGTTCCCTTGGTATAGTTTCACAAGTAACAGTATAATCGTTACAATTCACCGTAGCAAAACGCAAGACTAAACGACAATATTTCAGAAAACCAAGTTCTAAGCCGCAATAATATTTCAAAACACTAGAGGACGCCCTAACAAAAATTATATACAATTCTGGCTCATCCAATGATTGGTAAATCTGTCTCCAAAACAGGTGCAATTTCTCTTTTTTAACATTTTTTTTAACTTTGTTCCCTGTGTGTACCAATAAGAATCTTACAGTGATTAATAGGAGGTAGCATGAAACACCGCTTTCTAAATGGAGATATTATGGTTACATAGGATAAAGTATGATCAGCATTTATATAGCGCCAACAGTTTCTGCAATGCTTTACATTAAGCGAAGGGAACAAGATATGGATAAATGGACATGGGATGGAAACAATAGGCCCTGCTCATAGGAGCTTAAAGTCTAGAGCAGTGGTTCCCAACCCTGGTCCTCAGGTCCTCCTAACAAGCCAGGTTTTATGGATTTCCTTGGGGGAAATGCAGACTGAATCCTGCAATCACTGAGCAGCAAATCATATCACCTGTGCTGTGCTTCAGATATCCTGCAAACCTGGCCTGTTAGGGGAACCTGAGGGCCAAGGTTGGGAAACACTGGTCTAAAGGGATTGGGGCTTGAATATATTTCATGCTTACGCAAACATTTAGAAATTGTTACTGTGTGAAGAGCAAATTTACTAGACGTGTTTTATTTATCCTTTTAAAACACAAATACTGGGGTGTTCTACAATTGAAGAGCATATGGTACCCATTAAATTGTTGCCACCCCTCCCAACCGAATCAGAAGAGAGGATCAGTTCTATAAAAGATTTATATGTAAGACACGACACTAAATTACGAAATGGAAAGATAACTTTCCGATGGGAATTGTTAAAAAAATACGCAGATGTTTTCGGTAATCTTTGAATTCCAAAAAAAAAATGTTGCCATTACAAAACAGGAGTGAGACAGGACAACATTTGTATCGTACAAGCGGATCAATCAGTAAACATAACTAAATGTGAAAGGTGCTCGGATAGAAATTAATTTGTAAATAGTGTGATCAAGACTGAGGTTTTTGTGTCCCGGCGGAGTTGGCGACATACGAGAGCAGAAACTTCGGTATTACCGGACATACTTTTGCACAGATGTATGTGTGGACACCACACGATTCACGTCAATTTTGACATTAAAGAAAAAAAAAGAAGAGGTATTGTGCGTCGGTCTATAGAAGGCATGTCCATAGACATGACACCGACCAAAAATCCACATCCATTCTCCGGCGTGTGAAAAGGTGCACATGCGTGCGTACATCATTTGTTCCCTATATGATCCATCAAAATTTTATGACGGACGTCATGATGCATGTTAAACGGACACATTTAGTGCGCTCAAGTTGCCGCAGCATAAACAGGTTTGTATTGTTTTACAGTTTACACATACATAGATCTCATTTCTGTTGGTGCGAGGATTTCTGCGTGAGATATGGTTGTAAGAGACTCAGTGTTCACTGTAAAGAGTTTCACAGTTGGATTTGTGGTTCCTGCCTGGGGGGGGGGAAATAGCAAGACAATTGATTAGTAGATCCTTTACAAGAGAAGCAGATTATAAAATTAATAGACAACCATGTCCTGTTCCAGTCATTAATTATGTAGGCTATAGCACAAATTACAATATTTTAAATCTATACGGAAAGACAAGTCAATGAGCCCTTTTCCAGCTGGGTCGTTCGACTTACCGAGTTGATGGCTCACTCACGAAAGCAGATGGCTTTACTCGTTGATATCAAACGCTCCCATTGTACGGCCCAGCTGCTGCGCCTGACAGCTATAGATTAATGCCTCCTATGCATTATAGACTTTGGGCCCTATTACACTAACGCTAACGCTAACGGTAGCGCTAACCTGCGTGAGCACTACAGATAGCTGCGGTATCTACCGCATATTACAATCCAAACGTGCTAAAAACCCATTTGCGTTTGGTACCTTGCTCTTTGCAGCGCCAGGTTAGTGTACTTTGCGATCCCGATACTTAACATGGGGAGCGGAAAGTGTTAATCAGCGCTGGTATTACAAAGTCCCAAAGCTGATTAACGTCTGGTTCAGGTCAGCGAAGAGTTAGCCAGAGCCAGAACCTGGTGTTAATGGATTCCGCTTTTGCAGAATCCATTAACACCAGGCGAAAAAATAAAAAAACAGAACAGATACTCACCCTCTGTCCCGCGGCGAGGACCGCGGCTCTGTTCGCCTTCTCCGGCTGGCGGGAGCAGGGAAAGACTGGGGGAAGAAGTCCCCCAGTTTCTCCCTGCGTATTACTACGCCGACCGGCTGGTCATGTGACCGGCAGGGGGGCACTTAATGGAGTCCTATGGACTCCATTGAGAGGATGCACACGGCTGCGCTTAGCGGGCGCAAACAATGCATTTTTTGCGCCTGCATTGTAATCCCTCGTTAAAACGGGGACGGTAGGGGGAAAACTGCAGGCGCAGTTTTTTTCTCCCTACCGCCCCCGTTTTAGCGTGGGGATTGTAATAGAGCCCTTTGTATGGGAAATTAATGCAGAGGTAGCCAGAGAATAATGAATGATCTACAGGTTACACATTATTCTCGCTTGCAGCTAGTAATTAGGGAAATAACCGACTGCCAAGATGTACACTTTGAGACAATGCAAAAATAGATTGTGTGCATATTAACTTGTGTGTTAATTTGAATATATTTAATGCTGAGGGATTTTGCCAATTCAACGCAGAATTAACCACCATATAACATATCACTTGACCCTCATCCTGTGACAAACGGCTGCGTGATTTACCACCTTTTGTCATCAAAAAACCCCAAAAAAAAACAAACAACAAACAGTATGGAATGTGTATTTTCTTTACATACCTTAGGATATGGAATATGAACTGTGTGTGGGTATTGATCAGATTCCGGGCCATAATACGTATATTCAATTACCGGTACATTGGTATCATTAAACTGAACATAACTCAAGTACTTGGCACTTGGGGACCACCACAGAGCATAACTGGTTGAAAACATTTCCTCTATAAAAGAGGGAAAAAATTCCAAGCTTTAGTTCACTTTTATAATGAACAAGGAAAAAAGAAAATAAAAAAACCACTAAAAAGCAAAACAAATCATTATCGAACACAAGTAAATCTAGGTGTATAGTTTGAAGGAGGAGTACAACTTCGGGGAGGGGAGGAAGGGAAGGAATGGAGGAATGGAAGGGAAGGAAGGGAAGGGCTAATTCAGGATATTTAGTTGGGAGAATAAAGTTTAACAGTGTGATCCCACCTATCATCATACACACATAAATGTTAAAGGAAAGTACCTTCATAAACCCAGTCTGGTATTCCATTCAGAATTTTATTTTCCTCTCCATCTGAAGTGATTTGTGCATTCATACCTTCGGGCGTTTCCTTAACATAAATATTTTCCCGCCAAACATATGCCTTGAAAGAAAATGGTAAGTTACAAAAATATTTTTTTTTTCCATTATACATTAAAACCAACAAGCAGCATGTTTAAGTGTATAGAATAGGTCTAAGGATGTGTAATTTCATTATTTTGTCCAAAAAAAAAATTAAAAAAATAAGTAAGTCAACCTATGAAACCATTATTTTGCAAATCTAAATTCAGGTAGAAATTGCAACTGTTTTATTTTGCACCTTCTAAAGCAGCACAGAAGATAACGAGATTATGGTCCAACCATTAGTAATGCGAGCCCCAACTGACAGAAAGTGGTGGTGGTGTCAGTTCCCATAAAGTCTCAAACAAGGGTCGCACAATATGAACTTGGAAGAGTAGGGAGGGCACACAAAATCTGATACGGCAAGAACATAAACTAAATTGCCAAAAGTATTCACTCACCCATCCAAATAATCAGAATCAGGCGTTCCAATCACTTCCATGGCCACAGGTATATAAAATCAAGCACCTAGGCATGCAGACTGTTCTTACAAACATTTGTGAAAGAATGGGCAGCTCTCAGGAGCTCAGTGAATTCCAGTGTGGAACTGTGATAGGATGCCACTTGTGCAACAAATCCAGTAGTGAAATTTCCTCACTCCTAAATATTCCACAGTCAACTGTATAAGAACGTAGAAGTGTTTGGGAACGACAGCAACTCAGCCACGAAGTGGTAGGCCACGTAAACTGACGGAGCGGGGTCAGCGGATGCTGAGGCGCACAGTGTGAAGAGGTCGCCAACTTTCTGCAGAGTCAATCACTACAGACCTCCAAACGTCCTGAGGCCTTCAGATTAGCTCAAGAACAGTGTGCAGAGAGCTTCATGGAATGAGTTTCCATGGCCGAGCAGCTGCATCCAAGCCATACATCACCAAGTGCAATGCAAAGCGTCGGAGGCAGTGGTGTAAAGCATGCCGCCACTGGAGTCTAGAGCAGTGGAGACACGTTCTCTGGAGTGACGAATCGCGCTTCTCCATCTGGCAATCTGATGGACGAGTCTGAGTTTGGCGGTTGCCAGGAGAACGGTACTTGTCTGACTGCATTTTGCAAAGTGTAAAGTTTGGTGGAGGGGGGATTATGGTGTGGGGTTGTTTTTCAGGAGCTGGGCTTGGTCCCTTAGTTCCAGTGAAAGGAACTCTGAATGCTTCAGCATACCAAGACATTTTGGACAATTCCATGCTCCCAACTTTGTGGTAACAGTTTGGAGCTGGCCCCTTTCAACATGACTGTGCACCAGTGCACAAAGCAAGGTCCATAAAGACATGGATGACAGAGTCTGGCCTGCACAGAGTCCTGGCCTCAACCCGATAGTCTCCGCTCGAATTCATCCCAAAAGGTGTTCTGAGAGTCAGGCCTTCTCGTCCAACATCAGTGTGTGACCTCACAAATGTGGTTCTGGAAGAATGGTCAAAAATTCCCATAAACACTCCTAAACCTTGTGGACAGCCTTCCCAGAAGAGTTGAAGCTGTTATAGCTGCAAAGGGTGGACCAACGTCATATTGAACCCTATGGATTAGGAATGGGATGTCACTTAAATTCATATGCGAGTCAAGGCAGGTGAGCGAATACTTTTGGTAATATAGTGTATGTACTCTTCTGGTAACGAACAAGTGGTGGTGGTCATAAAAAAAGAAACCACAACATCACTGCAAATTACCGCATGAGTACAATACAGAGAATACTATAAAGAGAGTAGAAGGGCAAACAGAATCAAGATCAGGTGTCAAGTTGAGCAGGAATGCTTGGCAACACTGCTGCTCCACTTTTACTTATTTTTGAGAAACGGAGTTACCCTTCAGCCCACAAATGAAAAACCTTTTAGGTTTCAATCACATTTCCTTTTTAAGGGACCAGAAATTTATTTTAATTATAACAATTCCTTAAAACTCTGCTTATTTTATTTAAACATTGATATCAAATTTGATTGTAGGGTGGTGGGTTAAGTGCAACATGTTAATGGATAAGGCTGGGGTCAGACCAGCGCACTTTTAACGTGCGTTCTGGCGCACATAATTACGGCCGCACTAGCAGCAGATGACGGGCAATGACGGCCAATATACGATGTACGGCCGCACAAAAGTCCGGCCGTGCAACGCAAGTGGAATTTGAACGCATTTTTCTGAGAACGCTGAACCGCTAGTACTGACGTACTGAGTGCGCAGCTGCGGCATAGCGGCGTGTTTGCGTGATTAGGAGATGTCAGACGCTGCTAATGTCCAGCCTACATAACATCCAGACGCAAAAAGAGTTTTGACGATCCGTACAAAATCATGCCCGAAAATGCGCGTCGTCTGACCGTTTTTGCGCATTCCGTGAAAAAATACGTCAATGCGTTTGGACGCACTTTTGGAGCAAGTTTCATCTCAACTCATTTTAATAAACAAGCTGATATTCAATTTAATTTCCTTTCCAAAAAAAGCTACTTAGATATAGGTCAGAATCTGCTCCATCCAACAGCTTCAGTGTTCTATTAAATATATTTGATTAGAGTCTATGAGTCTTATTAGGGTGTGTGTGTCTGTGGGTTATGAGTCTACGAAGTATATAACCCAACAGAAACAGGGATAATGTAGAGATGGACATCCAGTAGTCATTAGATGACCATTTAGCTACTTTAGAAAAAATTAATGGGTCAACAGAATAGAGTAGAAATGGAAGAAATGATGGATCTCCAGTGGATAAGAAGTGCCAAACGGTTTATTCATGGAACAGCAGCCTTCAAAAAATCAGTGACGTTTCGACCCCGAGGTCTTAATCATACATGTATCATGTAATCATGTATGATTAAGACCTCAGGGTCGAAACGTCACTGATTTTTTGAAGGCTGCTGTTCCATGAATAAACCGTTTGGCACTTCTTATCCACTGGAGATCCATCATTTCTTCCATTTCTACTTATCCAGGGGGCTGGTGGCATCCCCATCTGATTGGAATCTCGTGGAGACGGTTGGTTTATCAGGTTTCCCACCGTGGCGTTGTTCGTGGCGCTTCTATGTTGCAACAGAATAGAGTAGTCAGCATGACGTAATCCTACGGACTCCTGAGGCTTTCAGGATGCATCGACGATTACTACACAAGGATGAAGTTGCTGAAAGAACTCTATGGCCGTCGTGTTTGTTTTCAGGATGGTTACAAAGCCCATTTAGCCAATGATGAGGAATTCCAGGATGCTCATGCATTTTGAAATCGGTAATTTACTCGAACGAAGGATCAGTTTACCATAACTCAAGATCTGGCCTCTACTTTGGTCTTTAGGTCATATCTATAGATTTTTAATGCGTAGCATGTGGTTCAAGACCATTTGCTCAACTTCCAAAAAAGAAAAAAAACACATCATTGACTTTGGCCAGTTTAATTGGATACTCTGTTTCCCAAACCCGTCCTCAAATAACCCCAACAGGCCAGGTTTGCCAGATATGTGAAGCACAGGTGATAGGATTTGCTGCTCAGTGATTGCAGGATTCAGTCTGCATTTCCCAAAGGAATCCTTAAAACCTGGCCTGTTAGGGGTTCTTGAGAAGCTTGACTGAGAACCACTGCTATGTCCAAATTATTCCATCATGGAAAAACAAAGCATGGTATAGAAAAGGGTAAATTTACAGTAAAACCCATATTTCTTACAAATTGTAATCTGACTATCAAAATGTCTATATGACATGTATTCAGTATATACTGCATTTTCTCTGTCTTTTGAGTCATATAAAATCAGCACATGTTTGACGATTTAGATAAAAGACATGATTACTCTCACAAGTAAATGACCACAAAATGTAGCAATATACCATATTTCTATGCATTATTATAAGAGGCCAGCACTTTAACTGTGTACATTAGTATTATCTTACCAGTTTATGGCCGACTGGAGACCAGGTAACGTACTGGACTTGGTCAGGTAGTTCATTAGTGGTTACGTAGTTGCTAAAATATAAATATAGCATGAATGAATATAAGCATTTCTCAGATCATCATCCACTCTCGGCATATTATCCTGCAAATAAAAGATTCCAGAGTAATTCCAAACAGAGATAAAGCAATTTATCGGTGCAGGTAAATTGTACAGTTTATTGCATCTTGCTTTTTACTCTTGCGGTGACAGATGTAAATTAATGTGGAAGACACTTGTTTTATGGAGATGTTGATCATAAAATACAAAAAGATTACGTCGCAGTGCCTAAGTGAGAGGCAATCAGGAGACATAACAGTGTCTAAACTTATAAAAAGCGTTTTGTTCCTGTGGTTTGCACCAATGCACAGCTCTCATGTCACTGTCTGCTCTGATCATCCTCTACTAGAGACCGGAAAGCAAGGCGACTCGAGTAAAAGCAAAAACTTAAAGTGGCAGTGTCCTGGGCAAAAAACGACTTGACAGGGCACCTCCCTCTTTATAGAGATCAATTCTTTGCTGACCTATATGTAAAATATTCTTATTTAAAAAAAATTTAAGGATTCCCCCATCCACTACGTGACTGCGGAATGCCGTAGTGAGTAGGGATGAGCGTTCGGTTCGGATCAGTTCAGAGTTCAATTCGAACATCGCCCGTTCGAACTCCGAACATTTCCGTGTGTTTGCCCACAATGCACTTTTCCACTGGCCTGAAGCTTGTAATTGGCTACAGCCTTGCACCTGACCTGTGGTCAGGTGCAAGACTATGCCAATCACGGCTCAGAGTCCTGATTGGGCAAATTTTGCCCAATCATGGGCTCACAGAGCTAAGTCCCGCAGCACACTATATAAGGCTTCCCTGCCTGCAGCCCCAGTGTGTGCGTTTGCAGGAGTGAATCAGAGAGGAGAGGAGATTGTTCTGTCAGGGTGTATCAGTGACGTTGTAGGAGATTTTTGGGAATTTGAATCTGTTGGCACTGTCAGGCTATCAGGGACAGTGTGTTGCAGGAGATTTCTGGGGATTTGAATCTGTCTTGTCACTGCCAGGCTATCAGGGACAGTGTGTTGCAGTGAGTTCTACCACAGTAAAGCAAATTAGGATCTGTCTTGGCACAGCCTGTTATCAGTGTGTATCCGAGTTATACCAGAGTTCAGAAAATTAGAATCTGTCTTGGCACAGCCAGGCTATCAGGGACAGTGTGTATCACTGACATAGCATTGTTCTGGAAAATCTGTATAGCTTTGATCTAATTCTAGATACCATACAATAACCGTTTAATCAGAGTTCATCTGTTTATTTAGAGTTGAATCTGGCTGTTGCCAGCTATCAGGGTGTTGCAGCCTGCAGGAGAGGAAGTGAATGAGAGAGAGACAGTAGAGGACATTGGCAGCCTTGCAGGGAAAAGATCAGTAAAATCGCTGACTTATATTAGGAGTTCTGAATTTCATTAATCTATACAGACTTCTGTATATCTCCAATCTTTATACCAGAGTTGAATCAGACTTCTGTATATCTTTAATCTATATCAATCACCATGTCAGAAAGACCAAAAAGGACAGGCAGACGCTCCCAGACACAGATCATTTGAAATGTCATTTTTTGTTTTTAAAGGTTTCTATACATCCTACAAATCCGCCACTTCACGGGCAGGTTATGGGGACCTCCTAGGCACGATATTTGAAGGAATTTTTCATTTTTATTCTTAACCTTTATTTCATGGAAACCTCACTTTTCCTTTAAAAATGTTTGTTTTAACTTTTTGTCCTTGTTTCCTGTCCCCCAGGGCACTACCTGGACCCCCATACACCTTTTATGGAAAATATCTAGCATATATGCCCTCTTTGAGGGCACTCTAAAAAGCGAACGTTCGGGTCCCATTTACTTGCATTGAGTTCGGATCGTGTTCGAATTCGAACTTTTGAAATTGTTCAAGTTCGAATGCGAACCAAACACGGGGGTGTTCGGCTCATCCCTAGTAGTGAGGAGGATGACCGAGAGCAGAGAGTCACCCTACAGGATCATCCTCTGTGTACTGTGCTGCCTGTCACTAACTGAGTGACAGCCAGGACAGCACAGTGGCTGCCCTGTAGGATGACTCTGCTCGCATCCCCCGCCAGAGAGTGAGAAACTTTAAGAGTCGAATAAGTCTGTTTTTTACATTAAATATTAAAATGATAGGTGCCCTGTCCAATAGTCAAAAGTCATTTTGCCCACAAAAGGTGCACTTTAACCTCCCTGGCGATGGTCCCGAGTGTGTCTTGGGGTTAAATTTCACAGCTGAGAGCAGTAACCGAGACACACTCGGGCTGTATACATCACCTCTCCCTGCGGTCCCTCGCTGATCTCTGCAGTCTCCTCTGGTGATCACGACCTCATACTTCCTGGAGGAAACCGGGAGGTAATGAAGTTGCGATCGCCAGAGGAGACTGCGGGGAAATCAAAGGAGTGCAGGGAGAGGTGATGTATCCAGAGGCATCCTGAGTGTTGCTCGGGGTTACCACTTCCAACATAGGAATTTAACTGCGAGCCACTCGGGATGCCGCTGGAGGGAGGGCAGGAGAATAAATAAAAATTGACCGCTTTTAGACAAGAAATTTCAGAATAGACTTCCAGGGAGGTTAAGGCTCATCTTGCTTTGCAAAAGGAAAAAGAGCCATTACCTTAGAGTGTCTTGGTTACCGGCAAAAGTACTTTTGCCTATTCAACAGTGTTCTCCTCCCTTTACCGTTGGTGGTCCAGGATTGCATATGACACCTGGGCAGATCACCTTTTAAACAACCCCCTCTTCTGTCCATCAATATAATGATACCACTTTCCCACCACACTGGCAAGAGAAACAAAGCCTGGGCACGGGTTGACATTCTGGGTTCTAGAGGTTGTGGCTTCTGATATAGGTAGAAATGTTGGAAAGGGCTTCCCTATTCGATCTTGCCCAATATTCCATTTTATAGCTGGTATAATTGATCAGAGTAACCACAATAGATTAATTGTAAACCAAAGGAATACTAGAAATACAAGGACACTGAATTTACACCAAAAATCCAGCGACTTGGAAGAATCAAAAGCATAAAAATCCAGCTAGAAACCTCAAGGCCCTATTCCAGCCCGACGCAGCGAAGCTCTGGCATTGCAGATGCTTTTTGTCAATAAACAGTTGAGATACTTTGCATAGGAGGTGTTTTAATGAGAAACGTCACTAGTTTGTCACAGCTTGAGCTTTTGCAAATTCCCTTAATTTAAGCACAAAGAAATCCATTACCCCTTATCCCGCCATGCAGAAGGTAGAGCGATCCGCTGCTCCCCATCTCTGCAAGCGGCAGAAGACTGGTAATAAACATTCCCAATTTTATACAGGGAGAGTGTCTTAAACACCCATGTGCCCCGATTCTCTTCCCACCAGTGCTCCACACAACTTAAACTTATTTTAGCAAGAAATAATGGGTAAAGTGACAGAATTCCTACCTTCTCTCAATATCGTAAATCCGATACGATGCCTTGTATGAATGTCTCCATACCTAAAAGAAAAAGGTTTAGTATTGGTGTTAAAATATATAAAATGGAAGCTTCACACACACTGCCGTTTTTTAATATTACTTCTTGGATATGTAAATTTTCTATTAAAATTACTACCATAATCCTATAGATTTTACCATGCAGCCAATATCCAAACCCATCTCAGAAGCAGGCATTAGGTTGGCATAGTGCAGGGGTTTTTGCCGTGATATACATTGTATTTATTGCATAAGTTTTACACAATATCAAAAATTAAATCATGACTGTAGGCGGTTGCCAGAATTTAAGTTTTCATACCTTCTCATAGTTGTATTGAAGTAAGGCATATTTCCGGTCTGCGGAGAGGGAGTAGTATGATAAAGTACCATTCTGGAAAGTAAAAAATAAATAAATTATAAAATATATACATTCTGAATACTTTAAAATGCGTGAACAGGACCAATGGATTATGGAAATTGAAATAGGATTTACTAGTGTGTTGTTTGAGAGGAGTGTAGTGACTGTTTCACCCTCAACGTTGTGTAGGAGCAGGTTGTTTTCTCTTGTTCGATGTACGTACTCATGGTCTGCAGACACAAACGAGAGAGAAACGAGAGAAAAACAAAATCAGTAAGGCAATAATCTGTTAAATTACATATATAACCTCAAAAGGGTTAGTGTGACAAGGCACTGAAATTATAATGAATGACAGGGATGTATTTTATGCAGCTCACCAATCAAGTGTATCCTCCACTTAAACAGTATTAAAAAATAAACACCAAAAACGTAAGGGAGCACACAAAATGAATCACAAGATTTACACATCTAGAATATAGTCCTATTCCAGACCACTTGATAGAAGCTGCTTGACTCACCGTAAGGGTGAAATTAGGGCATATGTGTCCGTTTAGAATTCTCAGATCCTTCCTCATCTCCTAATGATTGAAACAAGGGAGAGAAAAAACTGATCGCGCAGATGGTATGCAACAGTGAACACACGAACAGAAAGTACTTATTCGTATCACTCACAAGTGGAGAGTCTAAGACTCATGCAATTCGCCTATGAACCTCTCTGGGAGGGCTCCTCCCATCAAAAATTAACAATTCCAATACTCGTGTAATGACATTCAGGGATATCTCGGGTGAATGAAACCAGACAGACGTGTTTCGCCCGCTAAGCTGCAGACCTTCTCAAATCGGATCATCATGTTTTCCGCCTTCCTCGATTCTGGAATTTTACTGTTTAACAATATTGTACTATGTCCGGTTTCATTCACTCGAGATATCCCTGAATGTCATTACACGAGAATTGGAGATTTTGATGGGGAGGAGCCCCCCCAGAGAGGTTCATAGACAAATTGCATGAGTCTTGGAGACTCTCCACTTGTGAGTGCTACGAATAAGTACTTTCTGTTCGTGTGTTCACTGTTGCCTACCATCTGCGCAATCAGTTTTTTTCTCTCCCCCTTGTTTCAATCATTAGAGGAGGATCTGCGAAACTAAAAGGACACATATGCCCTAATTTCACCCTTACGGCGAGTCAAGCAGCTTCTATCAAGTGGTCTAAAATAGGACTATATTATATATCTTGTGTGTGTAAATCTTGTGATTCATTTTGTGCGCTCCCTTACACGTTTGGTGTTTATTTTTTAATAATCTGTTAAACCTTAATTTATTGAAACGCAGCAGTTTCATAAAAAAAGAAAAATCCATCCGAAAAAACAAAAATCTGCTTATTGCCAGGGTAGCGGTGTTGTGGTTGTTGGAATTACACAGAGAAAAGGAGAAGGAAAAGTCAATTCAACTATGGACTATGATATCCCTTTGCCATTTGTTATAGACCTGTAAGAGTTTAGGGTTTTCGTTCCATTCAAGGTCCTATTCTAAGTGTGAGGCGGCACGCTGCAAATAGTAATTTTCTACCATTAATACATTTTAATTCACCACTAATTCCTTGATGAAGAGGAGAGCTCAATCCACAGCCTTCTTTCACCCCAATTTGAAGGACACCAGGAACTGTCAGTCTACCATGTACTTCCACCAGTATTGTGTAACCCAATGAGATCAAGTATATGCAATGTCACGCGAAACTCCAGGAGGGACGCTCATTAAACATCAAATACTTCTTTAACAACCTATGTGGTAATGGCAGGACACCATAGATGCTTGATGGGCAGCAATGGCCATGGGCTATGGTCACGTCCCAAACCAATTGGCTAGGCAGTGGCGTGGATTTTCACTAGGCTCTCCAATTCCCACCCCATGCATGGGACCTACCTCCTGAGTCTCACAACCTCCCTGGACATGCCTCCTCCTGACTGCTATTCGGGCATCAATCCCAGTTTTAGGCCACTGCTCTGGAAAATTGTAGGGTTGCTCATTCCTTGTGAACCAATATATAAAGTGCATTATAAAAAAATTACAGACCAGCTGCACAACTATTTCAATGAGAGGAATAGGAAACGGCTCAGTTTGATCTCCTATAACTACAGTAGGTAGCAAAATACGAATATATAGCTATATATATATATATATATATATATATATGCTTTTTTTTAGCAGGTTCCCATACTACAGATTAGGCATCTAGAGCAGGTGATGTTAAACTGAGTTTAAAAGGTCCACTACCACCAAAAAGTGAAATGTCATTGTGTTTATTCAATGTTGCTGATAACTTACATGTGATTTGTTTTTCTCTAATTTGTTTAGTTAAGAACATATTTTACTCTATATGTGTCACTGCGTGCATCCATTGTGTGATCTTGTGCTGTAAAGATACTGTGGGGGGCAGTTTACATCATTTGCTCCTCACTTTGTGGCTTTGGGCACAGAATTGCCTCTTTGGGTCTGTAGTCATGGAAACAGACTCACATTGTACTGTGTGGGATGTATGCAAAGGACATCACAAGGGGGTAGATTAGAAGTCTTTTAAGATCCCCGTTTTCGCTCCTTCAACTACCACCTCTTAGGTAGCTTAGAAAGCACAATACACCCTTACTTTATCTAAACGTTCACTCCTCCACACCATGTTTTTCTTTTTCCCTAAATACCTCTAGAGCAGTGTTTCCCAAACCTGTCCTCAGGAGTCAGGACCCTCCGCCTCGCCAGGTTTGCAGGATATCTGAAGCACAGCACAGGTGATAGGATTTGCTGCTCAGTGATTGCAGGATTCAGTCTGTATTTCCCCAAGGTGATCTGCAAAATCTGGCCTGGTTGAGGGTCCCGAGGATGGGTTTGGGAAACACTGCTCTAGAAAATAAACCACAGATGTAAAGTAAAACCTTTGCAGATTTTGGTAAATGTTGCATCATTGGAGAAATCCACAAAATAGAAATGGAGGGAAACAAAAAAAAGGAAACACTAATTTTTCCTTTTTATATGTATTTTATGATGTGTTTGTAATGCACAAGTAATCTAGTTACAGTTTACGTAAGTGGTAGTGTCCCTTTAAGAAGACTCCTAAGCAAGCGGGGCATTTCATAGTCATTGGTGCTGAAAGGATGGAACTCCGACAAGCCTCAATTATTTCACAACTATTTTTATTATTTATACATCATTAAGGACTAAACAGAAATCAAAATATTGGGTCTGCTCTGCACTAACAGAATAAATCCTATTTTGAGACATTTAAAAGTCCTTCGTGTGATGGTTCTATCGACCATTCTGTTGATCCATCTGCTCAAGTACCAGGTGAACAGGAGTTCTGAGAAGCCCAAGTGCAGGATCATTTGAGATTGTGTGTGTGTGTGTATATACAGTGGTGTATTTTGGCCTAGGCCGACAAGGCCTAGGGCGGCACTTCCAGGGGGCGGCGGCCCGCACCGGGTGGCTATATATAATTTTGTTTTACTTTTGCAAAGTATTTTACCAGGAAGGATACATTGAGATTTCACTAATTTTCAAGTATGTCCTGGGTAGGCAAGGCCTAGGCTTTCACTTTCCAGGGGGCAGCAAAAAACTTCACCACTAAATGGGTTACTCAGAGCACCGAAATGACGCCAACATTTTGGTGTTCTGTAGTTCCCTGCACTTCAGGGAATAAAATTTCCCCACCCTGCAGTGAATTTACCATTCACAGCAGGGACCCCAAAGTGCATGTAGTCAGCCGCTGAATGCTGCCACCGCAAACCCGTGGCCTGCTGTTTTCAAAAGAACTACTGAACGAAAATGTCTGGAATTTACATATAAGATCCTATGATTGATAATAAAAAGTTCTGTTACAGAAAATAAAAAAATATAAAAATCCCCATTAAAAAAGGGGGGGGGGGAATTTTGCCAAAAAAGTTAGAAAAATTACTAAAAAAAAAAAAAAAAAAAAAAAATGAAGACTTTTTACTGCAGATTAAAACAATAAATGGTTTATTAGATATTGCATAAAAATGGGGATATTTTTAACTCTGAAACCTATGGGGTTCGCCTGAATAAACCTGCTGATTGAAACCACCGAACATCAGGGTATTTCACTGCCATTTCTCTGTTTGGTGTTCTCTGAATAGATTAACCATTACTTCTCTATGGGGATTTGCACTGCCTTCAAACAGCACCGTACTTACTGGCAGTTCGCCAAACTTTTGTGTGAGCATATCACAGAGCAGTGTTGTACTTAGGGGAGTGGCGGGGACGGGCCGCCCCAGGTACCAGTGATTATTGGGGTGTCATTAGGCAGTACTAGGAGGTGCCACTGTCACTGTGTGTCAGCTTTGAGCTGCGTTCTCAAACAACGAGCAGTGGAGCAGGGCGTTTGCATATGGAATAAAATCGAATAGAATAAAAATCCCCCTCTCCTCCCTCCATAGCTCCTCCCCTGCCCCACAGCAGCTCTAGGAGAGGGGAGGGGGAAGTGATTTGTGTGCAGAGAGAGAAGATGACAGTAAACGGCAGGTAAAGGGGGAGGTATCAGCAGAATATGAAGCCCTGTCTACTTACTGCTGTTTAAAGTGGACCTTTCCTTAACCAGCACTGCAGTGATAGAAATTTGTCATTGAGCTGCCTGGCTCCTGGTGAGACTGCGTGCGTGCAGATCACGCGGTCCGGCCAGTCAGGTGGTACTGAGTCTCAGTACCACCTGACTGGCTGAACCATGTGAAACGCACGCACGCAGCTGCCCGCCCTTTCGTTAACACGGACTCACTCTATTCTGGACTGAACACCCACCGGGAAGGGAATCAAAGCCACAGTGCACCCTCTGGCAGTGGCACCCCACTGCTGACAAGATAGCTCCATGCACAGGCACAGCCGCGATCCTAACGTGGCATGGAGGGACTTCCTGCTGAGTCCATACACAGTCCCTGCTGACTCTGCACACAGCCCTACCTCAGACGGAGGCCGGTAAATATAGAATAAATAAATGCTGAGTGCTCATATTCACTCGGTTTGCTGGGAGTTTTATTGCAGTGGATTCTGATACACTGACACACACCACACATTGCATTGCTGGGAGTTTTATTGCTGTGGATTCTGATACACTGACACACACCACACATTGCATTGCTGGGAGTTTTATTGCTGTGGATTCTGTGATACACACTGCATATTACTGTGAGTTTTATTGCCCTGGAGTTCTGGGATACGCGCATACACACTGCACATTACTGTGAGTTTTATTGCTGTGCAGTTCTGTGATATGCTCATACACAGTGCCCATTTCTGTGGGTTTTATTGCTGTGCAGCACGTTTCTGTGGATTTTATTGTTCAACCAATTAGAGCAGTTGTGATCCAGTATACTTGACATGCGTGGCTGTTCTTTGTAAAAAGGCTTGAATTTAAACATTTCATAATTTTATTTATCTCGATACATTTGAAATGGTATACAAAATATACAAGTAGGCACTTGGTATCCACTTTTAATATAAAGAGAGGAAAAGGCGGAGCTCTAAGAGGAAAAGGTGGAGCTTAAAGAGGAAGGGTGGGGATTAACCAGGAAGAAGTGTGCTCTTGACCAAAAGGGGTGCCTCAAATTTAAATTAGGGGGTGCACGAGTTTAGTCAGGCCTAGGGCAGCACAAAACCTAAATACACCACTGTGTATATACGTATAACACACACACACACACACAAAATACTAGAGAAACCATTACCTGAAACCCACTCTGCGCTGAATGCTCTAAAACGGAGTTGATCACCAAAATAGTCATCCAGTGTGTATGTTCTACGGCTATCTTCATCACCGTTACCGTTATCTGAGAAAAAAATTTAAAATACATTTAATATAAATATATCTAGTTCTACAGAAGCAGGACTGTTTATGGCTAGAATATCAATAAAAGAAGTGCTTTGTAAGAAAGACAGCGCGACGCTTCTAGGCAGATTGTGGATAAAAAGGAGCAAGTTAATGGGAATTGAACAAGGTCAAAAAGTACGTATTAGAAAGGGATCATCAGGCTCACAAACATACGTATCCATTGATAATGACCTCTCAGGAATATCGCTTACAAGAACCCTGGTGTAAATGTCTGAAGGTTAATAATGATTAATGTATCACTTGAAGCTCGAATATAAACTGTTAAGTACATACAGTATACATTAAGCTTTGCACTTCAAGTAACATTCCACAGGAATCAAAAGGCAACACAACCTATAAGGTATACAATTTGTCTTATTTAAAAGCAATTTACTATAGGTTTGTCATGTGATATCCCAGATGAGCTGAGGTTATGTAAAGGTTGTAGAGATTTCTTCTAAAGTTAGTGTCATGCCTATAGGTGTTGCTGCTAGTTTAAGATAACTAAAGAAATGAAAGACGTAAACATTGTTTCTTGACTATAAATCACTGAATTAAAAGGGAAACACCGTTACTGCTGATAGAAGAAATCCAAAAACTGACAGATACAGTCATGAACGTACACTGTGACATGAGACAATAGCGGAAATTTAAAAGGCACAGCTGAAATGCTGAACTTTAAATATTGCACATTATTTGAAATGAAAAATATTTGGTAAAAAACATGTAGCGTTACAGTTGTCCTGCTTAAAGTGAAATAAGTATTGTTATAGGGGATTAATACTTAAAAGGAATTTAAAGGTAGGATTATTTTTGTGGTTACAAAGTATTCTGGGATAATTGGGAAACTAGTTTGGGTAGGATCACTTCCCTCACTTTAAAGTTAAACTGTTACTCGTGTATCCAGTTCTCAGCATGATGAATCACTTATGAGCCAGCATCCTACATGTTCAAAGCAGCCTTTTTTGTTACGGACAGAAAATGCCAATCTAGTTTTATTAAAGTTGCTAGGAGAACAAAAAAAATAAAAAATAAAAATAATAGAAGTGAACTTTGAAATTGGTGCAGACATGTGATCTATGGACTTCACGAACAATTCCACGCAAAAGTTATGAAGTTTGAAAGGAGATATGACAAAGATCCTCATAAAAGCAACAATCCATAAAAAGGAACACTACTGAAAACTAAAGGTTCCTTTTTTGTCCTTAAATGATTGGACACGGGCTGCTAACAGTCTGACCAATTATTTGTTGATTTTTTTTCGTTTTGCCCAGATTTACTCAAGTTTTGTCCTTCGCCACACGCAGCTACTCTTCGGCTCAGGGTCTCCTGAACACAGAAATCCCTGAGGCGTTTCTGCGCTACCTGCAAAGTCCCATATTGCCTGCGCTGAACGATGGATCAGAGCTGCGCGCATGCGCAGCTCCGATCCATCTTGGCTGCTCAGACCCATCGCTAACGAGATTGGTCCCAGAGATAGTGATGTCGTCAGGCTCCCTGCATTCCGACATCACAAGTAACTGAATAGTAATCTGCAGTCGGGAAATTCAAATTCCCCAGCTGCTTGTGATGCTGGGGGGGGGGGGGGGGGGGTGGAGGAAACTTCTCCACTTCAGTTGTTTTCTTTGTTGCAAAAAAATAAATAGAAGTAGATAGGTGCTCCTTACAGCCTGACATTTTAAAAATATAAAGTGGTCAGAATGTGTAGAGTGTTCCTTTAAAAGAAACAAAACCATTTGTTAAAGCAAACATATTGACAGTAGCTGCTCACCAAGCACATTGATTGCTGTTCCCTCCAATTCGATTTTATAACCCCATTGACGCACAAATCGCTGCTTCTGGTTATGGATTACAGCAAGTAGATTTGTATCTTTGGAATCATTTCTGCTTTTAATCTGTGTATGCCAATATCTTTTACAAATCCCAGATGTTTTCTGGGTTTTCCGCTAGCCCAGATGCTTGTTCCGACAGATCCTTGATGAAGGCAAAAAGGATCAAAGCCATACACCACCCAATAGTTTAGTATATGCGTTGACATCCCAGGTACTTTTAAGTTACATTATTATTATGCTGCGCTAATGAAGCATTTCATGTTTTAGTTAATACCCATATGCGTAGCACATGGCTATGTCATATACGCATAGATTTGTACATTAAAACCATTTTACAACACCTTCCAAAAAATGAGGGTATAGTCACACTTAACCAGCTACATAGTTTCCCCTCAAAGGACCAGGCTTGAAATTAGCCTAAACATTGACGCAATAAGCGATTCTAATAAATCTGCCCAAGCTTGAAAGAATGGAGGGTCCATTTCACCTTTGTATTCAAGCTATTTAGGGACCTTCTCATTAATATTGCCATGGTGGTCCGTAGGAAGCGTAGCACCAATTAAAGTGCCCAATCATGCACAAAACAACTCATTTGAAAGATGTCCCAAATCTGCCTATATATTGCATTAGCCAAACTGCTGACCTATGAATCGTTCTCCCCCCCCCCCAAGAAAAAAACCTTAAATCTCCGAGCTTCCCATTTGCTCTCAGTGCTGCGGCATGCCGCATCGCCTTGGGGAGTGATTTATGGCTCTTACAGCAGGAGACATTCCCAGAGCTGCCTGTTTGCAAATGTTCTGTGTGGATGTTTATTTCATATAACTCCCGATCTTAGGAATGCTGCAGACCTACGTTTCAACTGTTAACCCTTTCTTACAGTGCTGTGATTCCTCCTGCAAGTGCCAGGTAAAGAAATATAGTTTTTTTGGGGAGGGTGGGGGACAATTATATATTTTGCACTGCAGCTCAGTGAGTTTGGAGAGAAAAAAACTTCAGCATTTCAGAGTTAATATTACAATTAGTATCCTTGCATCTGAACCCCCCCCGATCATGTCTGAGCTGTTAATCACACAGTTTAGGGCTTTAATCCCTCCCATGAGTGAGCAAGCTTTAAACATGGCTGCCTCCATGAGAAGAGCAGGAGGATTAGGAGCTACAAAGAAGCACAAAACTCCATTCGAAGTTGTTAAAAATAAAGGTTTACTGGATTAATTAAGCTACAACAAATCACATATCAAAAATCTCAGAGCTATCAAAACAGACGGCGGGTACACTTTAATGCGCTATAGATTAGCCATTAGGCGTGTTATTCATCAAGGTTGTAGTACACTCAGTATTAAGCAGAGTTTAGCTCAGTGTATTTTGCGGAGTTGTTTATTATTAGAACGAAAAAAAATATCAAAGTACTCTACATCCAAACAGGTACATTATAACATTTACGACATCTACTACATCCTCTAAATCACATTTTATGCTGACATAGAAGTGCTGACATGGACATCAAAGCTAATAAAATCCTTTATTAACCCCCTTTAGTTTTATATTAAAACATTGTAAATGGTTAGCGGGTCAAGTATTGCTGTCTTTAATCTATTGTGATGGTGACCTTACATAAACTCAGTAACCGGCAGTCTGGCATTCATGCGTTTATTAAATTGGACTTTACACAAGACACCATCATCTGCTGAGCTAGTAGTGGCCACAAACATTGTATCAACGTATGCAGATTATTCTTCCTGTTCCTTCAATGAAGATCCAAGAAAAACAAAAGAGTGTTGGAATACTTCAAAGAGAATAAATTCGGATGAAGTTGCGTTTCTTGCAAATCCCTAACGTGTTTATAGTGAAACCTGCAGAGGATGCAAAGCAAGTCAAGAAAGGCTGGGATCAGGCGAACGCAGTGTGAACATGCTTTTAGCCGCACTTTATTACGGCCATGGTAGCAGCAAATGACGTCCAACGCAGGCCCACACACGAAGTACGGCCGCATGAAAGTTTGGCCGTGCAACACAATCGGCAAACAAACGCATTTTTGCAAGAACATCGGCCCGCTAGTATTGACGTACAGAGTGAGCTGCGTCCGCAGCGTCGTGTGCGCGTGATTAGGAGACGTCAGACGCTGCTCATGTCCGGCCAACATAACGTCCAGACACCCAAAGTTTCCTGGTTTGGATCCGTAAAAAATATCACGGCCGTAATTGCGCATCTTATGACCGCTATCGTGTATTCGTGAAAAAAAATGCGTTCAGACGCATCAACGCAGTTTTTGATGGTAGACGGGAAAAAGGCGTTCATCTGACCCTAGCCTAAATACCCTGGCTGTGTTTAGGCTTGCAGCTGCCCCTCCATTCGATAAACGTCAATATGTCCATATGCACCAAATTAAAAAAGGGACCCTGACCACTTTAGCCCAGTCAAGGGGTCAGGCTGCGTGGAGTCTCCTCCCCCTCCAGCCCTGTTCAGCCAATATCGCTATCTGAGGCAGAGGAGTTTCCTCCACCAACACAGTTGTTGATTGGCAGATGGGGGTTTGAACATCCCACTTGACAGGGGGAACGCCTCAGGACTGATCAGCTCAGCATGGCTTGGAGTTGTGGGCCATCATCTGCTCTCCGACTGCTCAAAAAAAAACAAAAAAAAAAAACTAACAGGGTTATTCAAAGAGATCCGAATTGCTTGAGAAAGGTAACCGAACGCTGAAAATCAGCGTTTGGTTACCTTTCTTGGCCATTCTGTTATCCAGAGAGTAGGCAATTCGCCAAATCCTGGCAAATTGCCTGAACATACGGTGCCTGTTTGGTGCCTGTTCGAGGGCAGTGAAATCCCCATAAAAAAAGCACTGCTTCGTCTATTCAGAGACCACAAACCAGCAGTGAAAGGTTCCCGAAATGCCCTGCCAATCTGCCATTCGGTGGTTTAATTCGGCAGGTTTATTCAGGAGAATCCCATAGGCTTCAATGTTAAAAATATTCCTGTTTTAATTCAATATCTAATAAACCGTTCATTATAAAATTCTGCAGTAAAGAGTCTAATTATAGATATTTTAGGATATTTTAAAGCATTCTTCCCAATTCCTCTTTTTTTTTTCAGTTTACTTATTTTTTCTGTAACAGCCCTCTTTATTATCATTCCCTGGACCTCATATGTAAATTTCAGACATTTTCGCTCAGTAGTTTCTTTGCAAACAGTGTTTCACTTATCATTCATGCAAACGGTTTTTCTAATTTATTCACTTCCCTCGTCTGCGGTGTCGGCTTTTTCCGGCAGCTTCACTGCGGGTGATCGGCTCCTGCTCGAGTTTTTCCGTGGTTTTCGGCAGGTCAATCCAGATGTTTGAGGGTTTTCGGCGTGCGTTCGCTGGGGTTTTGTGGTTAGTTTTCGTCGGGTTTGCGGCAGCCTTTCCCTGCAATTCGGGGACCCTGTGGTGTTTGCTGGATACATCGCAGGGTCACCGAAATGGGATCGGCAAAACCAACCGAATTGAAGAGAACGAAAAGTCACCGAAGATGCGGTGACTTTTCGAATCTCTTTGAATAACCCTGTAAGCATTCTGGGACATGGCATCCGAGGACTGGCGATGCGGGTGCAGGCGCACCAACCATGTCACTGCTGTAAATTTCACCATAAAGCCCATTAAAAACAATTGAATCACAAAAAACATTAAATCTTTGGTGTTGTCAAATTTACTACATAGTTGAGTTTATTGATGGCTTGCTACAGGTCTGGGTGATTTCCACGATTGCAGTTGACCTCAATTTTACTTTTGCCCAAAGAAATAAAATAATTGAGGACTCTGGATTTATTATGAAAAGATGGAATAGAGAAAAAGTAAAAAAAAAAACAAAACCAAACCCACAATTACTTGTAAGAGAGAAGCTTCTCTGAAAACCTGGTGGAGAATAGACAAACACATGCAATCACTGACGTGTTGAGAGCGGCGCCTGAGAAATGGCCTGTGCGGTGACTTTACACTCAGTTGTACTGACGACCTGTCAACACCGAAACTGAACTATGGACTGATCTGGGAGGTGAGAACTGTTTAAAGTGATAGTGTTTATTTCAGAAGAATAAACAATCTCTCCGCTTTCTAATCTTCATATGGATCTCATCTTTACTCCATTGGATGTGAAGGGATCAGCGAGAGTGGAGGGAATTGAAGTCACCTTTCTCATTAAGATAAAACAAAACATACCACACTTTTCTATATACAAACTTTCTATAGGAACCGTTAAAGCCTCATCTATTCCATTGTAATCCCTGTTCTTTACTCAAGACCGTATTCAGTAATAAATAACGGTTCTCAGAGACGTTCTATTAAAGCAGTGTTTCCCAAACCTGTCCTCAGGACCCTCCGCCTCGCCACTTTTTCCAGATATGTGAAGCACATCACAGGTGATATGATTTGCTGCTCAGTGATTGCAGGATTCAGTCTGCATTTCCCCAAGGGGATCCTTAAAACCTGGCCTGTTAGGCCAGTGGTTCTCAGGACCCCCTAAGGGATATCAGCTCTTATCGATATATATTCAAATATTGGCTACCCCTCAAATTCCCCGGCTAGGAGGCTCTACCCAATACAAATATATATCATTTTTTAGATTAGTTTCACAAGAAAATTAGATAAATGGATTTTGTAAATTGCAAGTTCAGTTACTATCGAATGTTAAAACATCTTGCAATATTCAGCTTATAAACCATATTCCGAAACACCGAGTACGAGGACATCTGCTGTCTGCTTATTAAAACAGGCTCAACATGTCTTTATGGAGTTTCCCACTGAATCTTCAGTTGCCTTCTATAAAGTTATTTGTTGTTTCTTTTAATTATTTCTTTGCAGTCTCTATCCTGCAACAACCCCTGACCCTTGCAGCAACACCAAGAAGCCCCTCTGCAACCCCTGGAAAACAGCCAGATGAAGTGGAACATACCTTGGAACTGTTCAGCGGGACAGTCCTGTGGAAATTGTGTATATATATATATATATATACACACACACACACACACACACACACGTCCCCCCATGCCGTAGCCAAGCAAAAATTGTCATAATTGGTTCCTTTGCCAGGTGAGGTGAACCAATTCATGGCCATCATGCCGGAGAAGCCGAGGAAACATCAGCAGTTGCCAGTTTCCAACATATTTGGAATAAAGCCCCAGGTTTGTGCAGGAAAGGACAGAAACTATAAAAAGCCATTTCAGATATGAAAAAAGGAAAAAGCAGTAATTTGAAAAAAAAGTGGTTACAGAGAAGGAAAAAGACAAACCAAAAACCCTAAAAGACAGAGGTTGAGAACCCCTTTTCCAGAATACTTGGGACCGAGCATTCTGGATTTCTACATTCAGAAGCAAATAGAATCCTGAAGGCTTCAGAGTATTCCAGATTTTTGGATACAGCGAGCTCAAAACATCTGGGGTGCCAAGGTTTGCCATCACCTTGATAGGGTTTTTAACGCAAATGTTTAAGACTCATCAATAAAAGGTCAATCTCTAAAATTTAAATGAAGGTTTTAACAGAAACTACGCGAGTCCAGGAGAAAATCTACACCTTTACCCACCAGCTCATGTGATTTAGGATTTAAATTTAGGTGATGGCGCTTCCGCCGCAGCTTGAGGCTAAAGGTCTACTTGGAAATTTATGACTTTTGTAAGTATTATTGGACTAGAGGTCATCTAAAGTTTTGATCTCTATCCAGAGCAATAAACCAAGTTAAAAAATTTAGGTTTAGTCCTAAAGCACAAGACGGCAGTTTTAACTTTGTTACCAAAATGATGCGTTTGGCGGTCTTCTTCCAATTAAATCTTCCCCACATACAGACATTAAAGATTGGGTTTATAATATTCAGGGTTACCGGCTGCAGATCAGGAGGGTGGCAACCGTATTGTAATCCTGCCTATTCTGGGAGAAGAAAACCCTGTGATTGCTGCTGAAACGGGATTTCAGCACCATGGACAGCCCCGTCCAGCACAGCAGAAGCAGAAAAAAAAAAGAAACCACTCAGTTTACTACACCTTGCCAAAGGCTGAATGGGGGGGGGGGGATTAACCCCCGGTCTATGGTGCTAAAATACCGGTAGGTTTCAGCACCAAGGACAGCAACGCTGAATGCAGCTGGCCAGGAAGAGGGGGGGGGGAACTGCGTTCAGCAAGAGAGAAAAAGCCTAGTTTTTTTAAATTATGAAAATGAAAGAACCCAAAATGTCAAAAAAATAAATAAAAAAAGATTCTTTGCTGCGAATGAAAAAAATTGTTAAAAAAAGATTCTGTTCTTTTTATGTTTTAAAACATAATTTTTATTGAATATTAACACCAGGAGTTTCCAGTAGTCAGCATACACATACTTTATGCATTATTGGCGAAACCTAATGCATTAACCACAAACCGGGGAAGACGCACACAAGACAAAGAGGAAAGGAGAGAAGAGAGGAGAGAAGCGAAAAAGAGAAAAGTAGACAGTAAAGGGGGAAAGAAAAAAGAAGAGTGTAAGTCTGTCCTACAGATATATCACTTCTAGAGAAACTTCAGAGCCCGACACACATCTGCATCAACCGTTCTACGCAACATATTCCATCCATGATTCCCACACCTTATAAAATGCCTCTACGGTGTGGCGCACCTTAGCAGTTAGCTCATCCATTAACATGGCATCCCTAATGTTAATTGCCAAAGTGGGGGGGGCTCCGTGGCCCTCCACACAGCCGCAATGGCACGGCACCCAGCCAAGGCCAGCTTAGATAAAATTTCTTTTGTCTCAACGTCAGATCCTCCAACGGACTTGCCAAAAGAAAAATTGCCGGTGTAAAGGGGATGTCCAGTTCCAACACAGCCTGTGCCAGAGAATGTATTTTCTTCCACAGGCCCACCAAACGGGACAATCCCACCACATGTGCAAAAATTGCCTTTGCGGCCGCACAGCCTCCAACATACATCCGTGGTTGTCACCTTCATCTTGGCAAGCTGGCGTACCAGCGGAAAATCATCTTTAATGCCTGTTCCTGATGGGCAGTACAAATGGACATCCTCCGAGCTGCCTCCCATATATCCAACCACTCATCCCCTTCCAGGGTTTCTCCCAAGTCTGCGTGCCACGATTTAACATAGGTCAGTTCCCTCAAATCAAGGGTTGACGTAATAGATGAATAAATTGGGGGGGGGGGGGGAAATCCTTTAGGGTATCCTCCCTGAAGACAGCCGTGCAAACCATGAGGGTCTGATTAATGCCGCTGCTTTGATATGCGGCACAGAGGCAAAGTCCTTTATTTGCAAAAACTGAAAAAAAAATGTGGAAGCGGGAGGGTGCTACATTGCTGTAAGTCTGGATATTGTACCAGAGTGCCCTTGGGGTAGAGGTGTACCAAGCGGTGGAGACCTGCCGCTTCCAACAGTCTGAAGGATTGCGGACTCATGCCAGGTGGGAACTCCTCATTGTGCAGAATTGGCGTAAGCGGCGAGGGAAAGCATGTTAGTTCACTAACAGAGTTCCATAGTTTGATGTCAGCTACAATAGCTGGGCACTCAGTCCGTATTTCTGGGCGATGTGAGGCTGCCATCCACAGCCAAAACCGTGGGAGATTTGAGGACATCATGGTAGATTCTAAGTCCACCCATCTATGGGCTCCGACCGGGGAATGTCAAGCCACAATCTGGGCAAACCTTGCCGCCCTGTAGTATGACAAGAGAAGGCCTATACAATGTCTGTCTCGCCACCCTATGCCTTTTATTATCCCAAACAACAGCATCTATAGCCATTTGCAACTTTGCAAGATCCGACTGGGACAGCGTCATCGAAAGGGCCTGAAAGAGGTACAGGAGGCAAGGCAGCACATTCATTTTTACACAATGCACCCTCCCCAGCCATGAAATAGGCAATGTACCCCAACGTTCAAGATCACATTTAATTTGTCGAAACAACAGAGCATAGTTAAGCAGATGTATGTCCAAATGAGACCCTGGGAGCTGAACACCAAGGTAAGGAATAGAGATCGTGGCTTTTGACATTCACTTTATACCCCGCCACCTCCGAGAACCGATCCAACACCATCAGCCTAGCCACCGAGGTCACAGGACTGGTCAGGGACATGAGCACATCATCTGCACAAGTAGAAACCTTATACTCATCCCCCCACACACTATGCCTTTAATCTGGGGGTCTGCGTGAATAGTGACTAGCAGGGGCTCAAGTGACAAAGCGAACAGCAGTGGCGATAGTGGGCATCCCTGTCTTGTACCGTTCGCCAGACCAGAAGGCCTAGGGGTCTTGCACAGAATCTTGATCTGTGCCATAGGCTGGTCCTACATAGCCCCAAGTGCCACCCTAAATTCCACAGGAAATCCCAAAGGTGTCATCAGTTGAAATAAAAAGGGCCATCCTACTCTGTCAAATGCCTTCTCGGCATCCAACGACAAAAGAACCGAAGGTTCCCCTGTGTGTTGTGCTAGCCATACCAAATCACACGCTCGCCGAGTGTTGTCATAGGCCTGCCGGCCTGGGACAAACCCCACCTGATTGTCCCGGGACTGGTCCATGCCAATAGCATTCAAGCGAAGCGCCAACACCTTAGCAAGAACCTTTATAAAATCAAAATTTAGGAAGGAAAAGGGTCTAATTTTCTGGGCAAAGGGGGCCTTTGCCCAGCTTAAGGAAAGTGACCAAAGAGGCAGTCAGAGACCCGAGAAGAAGGAGCCCCTTCTCTCGTCAAGTTACACATCGCAGTTAGGGGAGTTGAGGGAGCAATAACAGCAGAAAGGACTTATAATACCGCCCAGGAAGTCTGTCAGGGCCCGGTGCTTTATTCGGTTGCATGAGACCAATGGCATCTTTGATCTTCTCCTGGCTTATGGGAGCCCGTAAAAGCTCCGTCTGATTTTCTGACAATACCGGCAAGTCCAAACCAGACAGGAAGGATTGCACATTCGCTACATGCACCGGGTTACCTGAGGACAACCGTGGGACAATCCTCTCATAAAAGTGTGAAAATCCTCTCTGATCTTGCACGGAGATCTACAAACCACTCCCGACTCATGTTGGAGATCCGCTATTCGGCACGCCAATGGAGTGTCCATCTTATTTGATTTCTCATAATAAAAACGCCAGGACCACAACAGAGCTCTACTAACCTCATCTAGGGATAATTGGGTCAGCGCCCGTCTCGTGTCCTGCAACACAACTAATGAGTCGGGTCCAGGGGCAGATTTATGTTGAAATTGCAAGAATCGCTCCGCTTTACGTTCTTTCCGGTATGCCGCCTGACTAATAAGCACACCTCGCACTACCGCTTTATGTGCAGCCCACACCACCTGCGGGGAGACATCGGCAGTCGCATTAATTTGAAAATTTGATTCTAGCTCCTGTTCAACCACCTGCGAAATCTCCTTCTTAGCCAGCAAGGTCGGGTCGGGTCCATCCGCCACTGATCCGGATCTTTTCCCAGGCACTGCCAGTGTCATACTGACGTCTGCGTGGTCCGACCACGTAATGGAGCCAATGTCAAGGGACCCGACCCCCGGAAGAGAGGCCGACGCCACCAGCAAATAGTCTATTCGCAAATATGATGCATGGGGGTGCAAATAAAAAGGTATAATCCCTAGTAGTGGGGAAGGAGGTCCTCCAGACATCCACCAGTCCCATATTCCTGACAAAGCGATAAAACATTTTATCCTATGACCTTTCAGCCTGCAGTACCTCCGGCTGGGAGGCACTGGATCGGTCCAAGGTAGGGAAGAACACAGCATTAAAATCCCCGGCCACCAACAAGGAGCCAGTAGCATGAGTGGTAATAAATATCTGCAAACTGATGATGTTTAGACAGATTCCCTGTCTGTCTCAGAGGTTTCCAGGTTGGGAGTGGTTCTTAGGTCACTCCCCTCTTCCCTGCTGCAGTGCATGCTGGATGAGGAAGCTGTACCAGTCCAGGAAGAACACAGCCTTCTGATCTGTAGCAGAGAGCAGCCATGCAGGGAAGCATTTAGGCACAGAGTATATGCTGGAAACCTGTCCTGTTATTAATGCACAGACAATAATCTGATTCTGTACAGAACCCTGAGAGAGTAATAAACCTTTCCTGGTTAATAGTGACATCTGGCCTGTGTGTAAGTTACTGGACAATACTCACAGAAATACATACAACACCTAATTGCATGTCCACACCTTTGGGACATAACAGTGGCAACAAGGATTGTGGATATTACACACAAGGCGTTAATAGGATCTATTCAACCTTTTGATCCTGCTTCTGAATCATGGAGCTCTTGGGAAGAGAGAGACTAGAGCAATATATGGAAGCAAATGATGTTTCTGCAGCAAAGAAAGTTGCTGTTTTCCTCACAGCATTGGGTCAAACTGCTTATGGCACACTCCGATCTATTTTCTCCAGATAAACCTGCTTCTAGACCCCTGCCTGAGTTGATTGAGAGGCAGCATGAGCACTATAATCCAAAACCCTTAGAGATTGCAGAACGGTTTAAATTCTACAGTAGAAGACAGCATGCAGGAGAAGACCTAAAAGACTTCTGTTATTAAATTACGCAAGCTAGCTGCCACATGTCAGTTTGGAGACTATTTGCAGACCGCTCTTCGCGACATGTTTGTCAAGGGGCTCTGACACAGCCATACAGAAACTGTTGCTCACAGAATCTGACTTGACACTGAATAAAGCCACTGAGCTTGCCTCCATCATGGAAATGGCTGTTAGGGATGCTAAACTCCTGAACCCACACCCTGAAACTCCTGCAAGCCAGAGAGGAAATTTTCAGCACTTCTGTGACCCCCACGCACACAACAGTCTCTCCCAGGTCGCCCAAAATGCCAACAAAGTAATGTCTCGGGGTCTGCGTCACCAACCTGCTACCGTTGTGGCGACCCTACTCACAATGCACTCACATGCAAGTTTAAGGATGTAGTTTGTTTCCTTTGTGGGAAGACTGGTCATTTCAGGTGTGTTTGCCGCAGCTCCCGCTCCACTGTCACCACTACAAAATACAGAGCTAAGAAGACATTTCATGTAAACACTAACCACAAAGACTCAAGTTCTGATGTTGAGCTGTTTGTTCAATATGTTGCACTGTTCAGAGTGGATGGGAGTACTCCTGCTATTAAAGTGGATGTCACACTCAATGGTTGTCCTGTCTCAATGGATGTTGATACAGGGGCAGCTGTCTGTCATTCCATGGACTGATTTCAAGTCATTGGGCCTGTCTCTACCCCTCAAACCTCCTGAATGAGGAAGCTGTACCAGTCCAGGAAGAACACAGCCTTCTGATCTGTAGCAGAGAGCAGCCATGCAGGGAAGCATTTAGGCACAGAGTATATGCTAGAAACCTGTCCTGTTATTAATGCACAGACAATAATCTGATTCTGTACAGAACCCTTCTGAGAACTGTCTGAGTGAGTAATAAACCTTTCCTGGTTAAGTGACATCTGGCCTGTGTGTAAGTTACTGGACAATACTCACAGAAATACATACAACACCTAATTGCATGTCCACACCTTTGGGACATAAAACAAACCATCTCAAAAAGGACGCATCCGGGACATTAGGAGCCTACACTAAAACAATCGAATATTGCTGATGTGCTATCCACCCGTTAACCATTGCATACCTGCCCTCCCCCGACTCAACTGAGCTTGAGGTGAAAGGGCAGGAACCCCACACAAATTGAAACCCCGCACGTCTTATTCAGAGCACATGAGGAAAAGACCCGGGTGTAGCGCCTGTCAGAGACGAAAGGACGCGGATTTAGGAATCCTGGTTTCTTGTAGGCAAGCTATGTCGACCTTATGGTGGCGCAGCTCTCGAAACATAATTCCATGGTCCGGTGGGAAAAACCCAAAAACCAGGCCTCGGGGGGGAATCTGCAGGCAACCATAAAGCCACACGTGGAGCCCATTAAAAGGGCACCAGCCACCCGGTAGGTGACCTCACAGAACAGTTATAGAAATATCACAACAACCGTCAGCCCGAACAGAACAGATATTCCTAAAAGTTTCTAAACAGTCTCCTAGTACAAACTAGCATTTCCCAGCCTCAGGGCAGTCTGCATCCCCTCCCATGCGGCCCAACGAGCCTTTCCTCTATGCATCCCTAGACTTTGGGGATAGAAGGTCGACCAGCATAACATAACGTGAACCGTAAATCAACGAGGCATATATTTCCAATACAACGGGCAATGAGGTCGGGCTGATCAGAGTCGTTTGGCATCAAAGGCAACCCGACCAACTCACAGAGGGACACTTCTCACAATCAGAAACCTGCCGCACAAAAATGAAAAAAAAAATGCGGCCCGTTGAGGGCTTTTCAGGTATGAGCCTCCTGCCATTCCACAGGGAGCCGTTGAAGTTGTGTCGAGCCAGCTAAACGCATCCCCTCGGGCATCTTAAGGCCCAGTCATTCCATAAACGCAGGTAGAGCACTCACTGTAGCACAAGAAAATTAACGGGAATCTTTGGTTACCATTAAGCAAAATGGGAAGCCCCAGGGGTATTTGAGACCGTGTTCACGAAGTAGCTCAGTCACTGGCTTCCAATCCCGACGCCTGACCAGTGTCACCGGAGCCAAATCCTAGTAGATCTGAAGTGCAACATCCTCATACTGTATACATGTCACTCTATTGGCTCTGAGGATTTTTAGTTTTATAGTAGTGTAATCTCAAAATTAACATCATGGGGTTGCGAGTTTGGGGGGCCTCTGGATCTCAGTGCACCCCTATCACAGCAAAAACTTTCTACTGGAAATTCTGGTAATAATCTCTGAAATATGCCCACCACAGTGGCCTCCAAGGACACCTGTGCCACCTCTTCCGAGAGCCCACGGATGCGCAAATTATTCCGTCTGGAGCAGTTGGACATATCCAACATGGCCGCCTCCAAGCATTCCACTCTGTCCTGTAACACATTTACACAGTCCACAGACACATTGGCCTGTGCCACCACCTCTTCCACTCGGGCCACCAGGGAGTCAGTACGGTCCCCCAGGGCCTGATTTCTGCCCTCACTACCTGCGAGCCCTTCAGTATTTCCCCTGCCAGAACCTCTTGGCCTTGTTCCTCAAAATATCAGAGGTACAAAATATCCTACTTGGAGGCTGGAATGTGGTCTGCTAGGTTTTCTGTTTCCCCCTCGCCATCCGTTGCTGAGGTCCGGCCACCATCTTGCCTCGTGTCCATGGTGTAAAGATTGGCGCCACCTGGCCGTCGCTCGTTTTTGTTGCGGCATATCGGGGTCTGGGGGGGGGGGTCTTCTGCCAGCTGCCTGTCAGCTTTGGTCAGGTCTGTGCAAGCTGTGTCTGCGGATTTAGTCACCTTCCCTCCGGGAGCTCAGCTCTCACACATCCTGTCTCAGGCTCGGCCCCCCAATTATTTTTTTTAATTTTTTTTTATAGTGAATCCTATGGGCTGTTAAACTGAATCACTTCTCTATGGGGCCGTTTCCCTGCCGTGGCACGGCGGTTTAACTATACATTTGATGTTTTTCATGTAACTTGTACCAGATAGTCCAATAAATCCAAATGCAATGGCAAAGATCGCTAGTCTGTTGTCGCAAAAAATATATATACAGTATATATCTCGTCTAAAGTCACTCAATGGGAGTCAGAGGAAGAGGGCCGATTCACCTCCATGTTGTGGAATGAGTCAGACTACTTCAGATGATATCGGATGATCGCACCATCACAGGAATACTGACCCAGTGGACGGCCAGCATAAGGGTTTAACCTAGGAGCTTGAACACCCCCTACAGCAGTGTTTCCCAAACCTGTCCTCAGGACCCTCTGCCTCACCACTTTTTCCAGGTATCTGATGCACAGCACAGGTGATATGATTTACTGCTCAGTGATTGCAGGATTCAGTCTGCATTTCCCCAAGGTGATCTGCAAAATCTGGCCTGGTTGAGGGTCCCAAGGACTGGTTTGGGAACCACTGCCCTACAGCATGATTGGCACATGGAAAATGAGCAAACAACATATTTAGGAGTTGATTGTTAGCTAGTGTATTTAGAAACATTTAATTTTACCAACAATGCTGATATTCAGTCCTGAGTCCTCAGGATTCCATGCAGTGATAGAGTTTCTTCGAGTCCTTGTGTAGTAAGGGACGCAGAAGTTCACATTTTCCTCTGCATAGGGGCATCAGAAGTGAGTTTGCTCCCTGCCCCCACCCACAGGAGTGAATTTCACCATAAAAAAAGCATGTTAAAACCACAGAGTCGTAAACACCATCAAATCTAGAAAGATGGTTGCATTTATGCAGGTCTTGCTACAGATCTGGGAGATTTCCCAGATATTAATTGCAGTCGACCTTTATTTTACTTTTGCCCAAAATTCGAGGACTAGATTTTTTAATTGATGGAGAGTCCATCTGAGCATTGATGGCAGAATACAGATCTGCTCTCTCCCTGGCTGCTGTAATGCAGCAAAAAATGTGTTTGAACTTTTTGTTAGAGTCAGGTTTAGGGCTACCATCTACAGCTTGTTCTCGCTCTGCAGGGTGCCTGGACACAGATAAGATAGTGAAATTTGTTTCTCCACATGGAGCAAATTAATCCCACTTTTTTTTTTAAAAAAAAGTAAAAATGGTTTTAATATGCTTATGAGTGCTTATGTATTACAATGCAAAATCGAGATTACTCTAGTTTTGGGTGTGAAGGGGTTAAAAGCAATATCTTTGTCCCTAGGGCTTTGGTAGATTCAGAACATGGTGATTTACCTGTATGTGATGCTGATAAGGTGTGCAAGATCTGCAATCAAGTCTTTTGCCAGGACCACCAACGGATAAAACTAGAATGTTACATTCCAGACGCTCAGAGATATTGTGAGGATGATACAAAAGGAATGATAAAACTGAGGGTCGCTATGTTCTTACTGGACATTTCAAATGGAACTGGATGTTCTGAGATTAGAGAGATTAAACTGCCTCAGGCATCTGGACTTTAATTGAAATAAAGACAATAACTTTATGCCTTTGTGTAGAAGATCCAGATACATTGTACGCAAACACTCAGCCTGTTGCTGCGGAAGAAATTATTAATCGAAATCAGATTTGTGAACTTTTATTTGCTTTAGAAAAACCCCTACATTTATCTGAAAGTTATAGAAAGAGCACGGGCAGCCCTATCATATTGATACATGGATGCAAAAAAATGAAAACAAAAACATTCTGGACTTTGCTGCTGTGTTCTATTAGCACAAAGTCCATAAAGATAGTGTCAAAGACTAAATTCACATATGTAATAGAAATCATAAAACAGACATCCGCTCAAGAGAAAGAAAATAATTAAGCACAACATAGCATTTTGCAGAGCAATAAACATGTATAGTTATATGAATAGCATACACTGGACTCTGGTCAAAATCCAACAAGTAGACGGGAATCCTACAGCAGAAAGATTAAAGAGACCGAAATGCAAAACATAACAGAAGCACAGCATCAAACACATTGCACTGTAGTCCGGGTGGCTATTAAAAGTGTGCCTAGAGGGGTGTCAGCTATACCCTCCTGACGAGGCCCAATAAGGCCGAAACGATTGTCGGGGGTTGCTGCACCTCTCGTACAGGGATGACGTCCTTGGCAATCAGCACTGGCCACCCTTTTTGGGTGAGAGCAGGCTGATTTGCATATGGAAAATTCATCCCTGTAATGGCACAATCAAGCTAAAACCTTGTTTGTGAGACCTGAGCGGGCACCCACCGTAGAGCAGGCCATTGTGCTGTTGCTCGTTCTCAGGACCCTCACAAACACCCCCTTGTTTCTCACTTTAGTTATATGAATAGCATACACTGGACTCTGGTCAAAATCCAACAAGTAGACGGGAATCCTACAGCAGAAAGATTAAAGAGACCGAAATGCAAAACATAACAGAAACACAGCATCAAACACATTGCACTGTAGTCCGGGTGGCTATTAAAAGTTATTTTACAAGTAAAAGAAATCGCAAGTATTTTTTTTAAAACATAAATTCTGTGGGCATCTAGGGCCAGATTGACTGTTTTCCTGGATGCATATTAATCATTTCAGTCAAGGGGAGAATATTAATAAAATACTATGGATCAATGGGTTGCAGTCACTTTCATTGCCCTCCATCGCTTTACAGTGAGAAAAGAAAAGCCTCACACCATTTTAAGAATACACGGGCCCTATAACAACCTCCATAAACTCCATTGACTCTGGTAAGTATACATCAGGGTTGGAATAGAGGCCCACATCAGGAGCATACAGAGGGCTATCTTCCATTGTTGTCAGTAACGTATCCTGTAAGACAGAAAATGACATTGCGGCTGGAAGGTAGCGATTCCCTGTGCGAGGTTACTGTAAAGAAAGGTCTCCTATATTTATTAACCTCCCTGGCGGTCAAATTTTTTCAAAATTTTGTGTCTAAGGCTAGGGTCAGACGAACGCATTTTCGCGTTGTCTGTGAAAAAGTGCGTTCGAACGAATGGACGCATTTTTTCACGGAGTACGCGATAGCGGTCATACGATGCGCATTTGCATCCGTGATTTTGTACGGATCATCAATAAAACACTTTGTGCATCTGGACTTTATGTTGGCCGGACATTAGCAGTGTCTGACATCTCCAATTCACGCACACACGCCGCTAGCGGACGCAGCGCACTCTGTACAACCGTACTAGAGGTTTTACGTTCGACAAAATGCGTTCGTTTCCCTTGGTGCGCAGTACCGGACTTTTGTGCGACCGTACTTCGTATATTGGCCGTCATTGCCTGGCACTTGCTGCTACTACGGCCGTGATTAAGTGCGCCTGCACGTGCGTTCGCACTGCGCTCGTCTGACCCTAGCCTAAAGCGTCTCAATTTTTTTTTTAAAGGAAACGGGTTTTTGTACATAGTTAGCCTGTAATAATTAGGAATCACGCACTGAAATCCGTGCAAGAGTCCTTACTGGTAAAATCCTTTATAAATAAAAAAAATAAATAAATATATAAATAAATAAATAAATAAATAAATAAATTTACTAAAGGATTTTACCAGGAAGGATACATTGAGATTTCTCTCGTTTTCAAGTATGTCCTGGGTTCAAGTATAAATACACTGAGTCCGATAAAGTTTGAAACACGACATAAATGATATTCAATAAAATACAACAAAAAACACTGAAATCTGTCTGAAAACAAGGGTGAGGGGATGTATGGTCTGTTTCTTATCCTGTAGTGCCACCTAGTGGGCGTTCATAAACATTGCACTTTGGATTATACAGGGTAAAATTATTTTTTTCTAAGTTTGCTGCTGGTCCCGCCCCCTGCATCGTGTGACTCGCAGGGAGCCTTACCAGGAAGCAGCTCGCCGCGATCACACTGCGGGGGACAGCCAGGGAGCGCAGGAGGAGGTGAGTACGCATCCAGCCCGAGTGTGGCTCGGGGTTACCGATTGCGGTAGTGAAATTTAACCCCGAGTCACACTTGACATGCAAGATGTCAGCCTGCTGTGGTTGAAGCCCCAGATCGGCTGAACTGGGGCAACACAAAAGGTCCTCCTCTGCTTGTGGTGCCCCACCCCCTGGCAGGGGCCCTGGAGGCAAGTGTCACCCCTCCCCCCCCTACGTCACTGACCCGTTAGTCTTTTATTTGCGGACGAATCTGAGGAAAGACTAATTATATTGTAAATAAAACTAATAAAAACTGCAATAGCATAATTTGGGCTACATGAGACACCTGAAATTATAGGGTATGGTTTACCTTTTATCCTTACATAGGAAATGCCAAAAGGCAGCTCGAAATTAGTAATGAGCAAAGATTGACATAATTCGTAATGTGCAGAATCTGCATAAAGCTGTCAGACAGGATGCAAGAATGTAGCAAACATGAGAAATAAATGCAAAACAAATAATACCATCACTTATAAAGCCATAATTCTGTAGGTTACAGGTAAAGTTGCTGAATTACTGAAAACCCTTTGATTCAACTCAAATAAAATGGAGATGCTGGGTTGCAAACCTGACAGAACCGGTTGGCTTGATTTTAACATTTGTTTTGATCACTAATGTTGAACAAAAGGTTGTAATTGTTCAGGTCTTCAGAGTTATGCAAATTCTTCTGTTTAAAGGCATTCAAGCCTCTGGTAAAATCTGCCATTAATCCAAAATATGACACAGATGTGTCGAAATGGTAAACTGATAGTTTATGAAAACATTTTATTAGAGACACGCAGTACCTCTTGTCATGCTCCAGGCCTCCAATGAAATTTGAGAATGCACATCTTGTGGGTTCCAGCCAATCCACTGGCAGCCCAGCTTATAGAGCCGTGATGGCAAACCTCGGCATCCCAGAGGTTTTGGAACTACATGTCCCATAATGCTGCGTCTTAAAATTATGCTCTGCCAGCTTTAGTCAAGGCTAAGGCTAGGGTCAGACGAGCGCAGTCTGTGCAGACTTTGCGTCCATGCACAATGGACGTACTTTCTGACTACGGTAGCGGCCACATGGTCCGTTTTTGTGACTGACTTTTTTGACTGATGTAGAAGGGAAAATAAATATGAAAAACATTTTGTCCGTCAAAAAGGCTGGACGTGAAAAATGCAGTCCGTCTGACTTCGTTCCATCACTCACACACAAAGCTAGCGGACGTTGCGGATGCAGCGCACTCTGTGCATCTGTTCTAGCAGATTTAAGTTCTTGCCTAACTTGCGTCCACTTGCCGTGTCTGTTGTGCGTGCGCAGTTCGGTGCGGACGCACTTCGTGTGTGGGTCTCTATTGCTCATAATTGTATGCTACCACGGATGTTAATATGTAATCACTTGCACACAAAGCTATGCAGATGTTGCGGACGCAGCGCACTTTGTGCGGCCATTCAAGGGGTTGTACGTTCTTGCCTGCCTTGCGTCCGTGGCCGTTGTGCGTACGCAGTTCAGTGCGGACGTATCGTGTGTCGGGCTCCGATGGGCTTTCTGTCATGCTATCACGGACGTACTTTTAGGCGCAATCACGGACGTGAACACTACGCTCGTCTGACCCCAGCCTTAGGGGTTATTCAGAAAGCACCAAAATGTCAATGCTTTCTAGTTTGGCTTACTTCGGCGATTCCGCTGACCACAGGGTCCCCGAAGTGTGCCAAAGAGTCACTGAACTGGGAAGAATAAAAATAAATTTAAAATAAGAAATATGCTCTTCTTCTAAAAAGGTGCTTAAAACAACATAAATGCATTACAAGGCGTCTAAATAAAAAAGGTCCTATTAAAAAAAAAAAAAAAAAGGGTTCCAAAAGACTACTAAGAAAAAACAATCTTTTCTCTTTTTAGACATTGAACCCTATGGGATTCACCTGTTTAAACCTGCTGAACTGAATCACCAACAATCTGGGCATGTCACTGACATTCCAGTGCTGTTCTCTGAATAGATTAACCATTATTTCTCTATGGGACAATTTCACTGCTGCCAAAGATTGCCGAATTGTGGCGCACTGCACTGTATTTCGCTGTCAATTTGCCAGGTTGACAGTTTAGGCAAATAGTCAAACTCCACCGAAATTGCACCGTACTGTGAAATCCATCGTTTGGTACAATTGGTGGCAAGTTCACCCCTTACTTAACCCCTTTAGCATTATGGGACATGTAGTTCTTAAACATCTGGGGTGGCAAGGTTTGTCATCGCTGCTATAGATCATGCAGAAGAAAAGAAACAGCTGGTCATAGCATTGCAATAAAAGAAGCGCTGTTTTTCTTTTCTTTTTTTGGAGTGGTGCAACATATCGGTTCAAATCATGAATCTTCTCCGACATCAATCCAATAATCACAATGGTGTGACCAGCTTTCCACTATTTTTCCTGCACGGTTATAGTCTAGAGCAGGTGGTCAGCAACCTTGGCCCTCCAGCTGTTTTAGAACTGCATCTCCCATGATGCACAGCTACTTATTTGAATGGTGAAGCCTTGTGGGAAATGTAGTTCCAAAAGATCTGGAGGGTCAAGGTTGCTGACCCCTGTGCTAAACCACCCATGAATGTGTCCTCAACTATTATTCCGCTGGCTAGTAAGTTCAGAGCAATGGAATGGAGGGAAGGCATCCTCACTGCATCTCTAATGGCCCCTTAGATACAGGTGGCACTTTGTCTACCATTCATGTGAAAGCCTAGAACAGATTCTACTCCTGTAAGCGAATTTCACTCTTCTGTAATCAAGGAGCAATATTCTGTCTTATCTGTGGAGATACAATCCTTGGGTGTGTGGGGCCACCAGGGCACCGCGTGAAACCATAATTACGTGAACAGCCATCATGTTTAAGAGATGATCAGTAAAACAGATTCTTTTTATTTACCTGCACACCTATTACCCTCAGCCATGCAGTTGTTTGGAACCGTTAGAGAATTAACAAAAATGGCAGGAAATACCCAAGTTGGCATTTGCCAAGGCAGTGTTTTTTTTTTTTTTTTTGCACAAAATAAAAATAAGATTGATGTTAACGGTTTGCATTTTTGGGTTACTGTGTTTGCTGTACAGTAATTGTTAAGTAATAAAGAGTATAAGCATTGATAATGAACTTTGGCACTCTGGATGTTTCTGAACTGCAAGTCCCATGATGCTTAGTCAGTTTTATGCGTGACTTAGCACCATGGGACATGTCGTTCTGAAACATCTGGGGCGGCAAGGTTCATCAATACTGGATTACGTTATTCACGAATACACTTTAAGATGAATACACAGTCACTTTGTACTTTTTCCAGATATACACATCCTCTTCACAGGTGACAACAGATTTACAGAAATCTAAATTGCTTAACATTTCCTGCGTTTCAATATCAACAAATAGATATATTTTTGAAATACATATTGGATACATGTATATGCGCAATGGATACTTTTTGGAAGGTGTTCTCTTACCTTTGTTTACCAACAGAGCTACAGGGACAGCAATGGCAACGATGACAACTGCCCCCACCAGCAAACCGATCATCCACTTCACCCATGTCTAGAAGAACAAGGACAGAATAATCATAAAAAATAAATCAGATCTCTGAGCTCACTTTTTGGATCGGTTAGAAGACTTTTAGAAAAGAGGAAGCCCTTCAAGCTTCTTGACACACGCATGACCCTTTAACACTGGAAATAGGACCTATGAGCACAAATAACCCAACCAGATGTTTGACATATCAAAAACACACACTTTTATAAAAGCTCATGTAAAAAAAGTCAGGAAAATGAATTCAATAGGATGTTATTAATCCGTTACAGTAACTCACCTTCATTCTTACTGGATTTCCCAGCAGCGTGTAGTCGCCTCCTGAGCCAGGGAAGAGAAGATCAGGGAAGAACAAAATAAGTTTAAGGACAGACTCTTGATTACACAAGTCAGGCGTGTTAAAGTGCTGCAGTCCAAACGGTTAAACATTAGTAAGGAGGCGATTGAGTAGGGGTGAGGTTCAAGATAGGATAGCCAGCAGATCCAAAGTTTTTTTTTTCCTCCTTTTCAAAGTATTCTGGCAGTAGGAAAACTAGTGATCTGTAAAGAATTCTTAACTCTAAAAAAAAAAACCTAAAAAAAAACACTGTTGCAAGAAGGAAGGGGGGGGGTATGTTCTACTCTGTAAGAGTTTATTTTTGGGGAAGGGCAATGTGATCAATTATCCCTCAGCTCTGAAAGATATAGAAGATCTGTCCGACAGCTGGAGAAGTTTTAGAAAATGTACCAGGTTAAGGTTTTGTAAATTTTGATTATTCGCAAAAGGCAGAGGAGAGCACTCATAGGTTGCTTTATACGTTATAACGACTTGTTTTATGTGTCCAAGTGAACGGCCTCTCACTCCTTAATGGAGATTGAGGGATTTTTTTTTCTGCCCCCACATAAAATGTTGGTCTGCTGTACAGCAAGCAAGGGGTTAATTATTTTACAGCAGTTACATTATTCACCAAGCAGCTGGAAAGTTTGTGCGGTCAACTTTATTTTTGGTTGTGGGAGGGGTTGCCAAAAAAGGTATAGACCTGCACTAATTCACAACAAACATAAGGCTCGTGTCAGACGAGCGCAGTGTTCACGTCCGTGTTGTCGCACATAAGTACGTCCGTGATAGCATACAATTGTGGTGAATGGAGCCCCACACACGAAGTACGTCCACACAGAAGTGCGGACGCGCCAAACGGACGCGGTTAGGGAAGAACGTAATACTGCTAGAACGGACGTGCGGAGTGCGCCAACTCTGCATAGCTTTGTGTGAGAGTGATGGAACGCGGTCAGACGGACTGCATTTATGCATCCAGCATTTTTGACGGACAAAATGTTTTTTCATTTTAAATTTATTTTCCCTCCTACATCCGTCCAAAATAACGTCAGTCGCAAAAACGGACTGTGTGGCCACTACTGCGTCTTCCGTCAAAGTGCGTCCGTACTGCACGGGCGCACAGTCCGTAGAAAATGCGCTCGTCTGACCCTAGCCTAAGGGATTATTCACTAAACAGCAACGCTGGGTCAATGAAGTTCACTACAGATGCCAATGGGAAGGGGGTCCCCCACCACCATTGCTGTATTTGTGGTGAAGCGTATCAAAATTTAAATACTGGCAAGCAATTTGGACGTAACCAACGGTGAACAACTTTATGACCGTTATACTTTTCAACAACAGCAGGTGAACAGGATGCAAACTATGGCAGACAGCGTTGACCGATGGAACCGACATTCCATTTTTCGAAAAACAAGCGTCTGCTTCTATCCTCCATTTAGCACGGTCCCATCATGGTTTGCAACTAGGGTTGCCAGATCGGCCATGTTTTCCTGGACACATAAGTTACTCATATTGATGGACCGTGCATGAAAAATGCCACCCTGCAGCATGTATAATCCATACACTGCAGGTAAGAAATCAAAAGTTGAACTGCCTTTATACATGTTGCAGAGCAGCACATTTCTCTTTGCTTCCTTCTGCATGAAATAGTAATGTGTGCCCAGGAAAACATGGCCGACCTGGCAACCCTATCTGCAACATCGCAGGGAACGTGTGTCTGTGATTAGAAAGCGACAAACTCCACTGAACGCAGACTGAAACACTCAAAAGTATTAAAAACAAGTCTAGGCAAGTTTAACGGACACTTTGGTGGAAACTACCATGAAATCTGTGCTAAATAATATCAGTGGCAGAAACCAGCAGTGAAATAGAGGCTGAAAAGTACGGTGACCTGTAAGGGCCATTCCGTGACTGAAAAATGTCCCGTGGTTTCATCGTACTTCCCCAAAGTAAAACCATCACTCTTCCAATAAAAGAACAGTGCTCAGTGAACAACCCTTTTCGATTTGTATCCCCACAGATCGATTCCCCCCCCCCCCGAAAAAAAGGTAGTTAAAAAAAATGGAATAAAACAAATGATATATTCAGGTTAAACTAGAGGGGCTTAGGGTAAAATTAAATAATTGGTCAGATGAGAAATAAACCGTACATGCCATGATATATACATATGTGATATAGATTATATATAGGGCTGCCAGGTCGGCCATGTTTTCCTGGACATATCATTAACTCATGTTGATGGGCAGTGCATGAGATATGCCACCCTGCAGCATGTATAATTCATACGTTGCAGGTAAGAACTCAAAGTAATCCCTGGTGACCTGCCTTGATCTCCTACTTGCATCATATGAATCATGCATGTAACAGGGCAGCACCTTTCAAAGCACTCACCCTCTGAATGATAGATGTCCAGGAAACACGGCCAATCTGGCAACTCTAATGACAGAACGGTTTAGTTATTAGGAAGCATCCAATGCCCACTTGTACCTAGAGCAGCGTTTCCCAAACCTGTCTTCAGGACCTGCTGACCCAGCCAGGTTTGCAGGATATCTGAAGCACAGCACAGGTGATATGATTTGCTTCTAAGGGATTACAGGATTCAGTCTGCATTTCCCCAATGTGAACTGCAAAATCTGGTCAGTTAAAGGGTCCTGACAACAGGTTTGGGAAACACAAACCTAGAGGGACCACCTTAATTATCCACCCGATCCATGGGTACTCCTGATGTTGGGGAGAGGCTGATAGAATGATAAAGGTCCAGCGCCCCCTCTAAACCATGAAATAGTTTCATGGAACATTAGTAACAGTTTATGAAGGGGGCTACTTGCTTTTATTTTTCTCTTTTTTGATCATCATTCCCTGCCATGACAAGTCTTTTAATGGACCATCCCGAGACCCCATGCAATCCTCAGGGTACCCAATCACCTGGTATTAAAACAAACTGCAAACATGGCCTGCTTTGCAAAGGCATTTCTGTTGTAATACAGTGGATATAATCCTGTTCTGAAGTCCCGGGTGGCTGGATCGCTCCAGACTAACCCATCACAATTCTTCTCTGACACAAGGCTTTAAATCCCTTTGTTTAAAATCCCGTGTTAATGGGATTGGCTGAGGGAGTCTGGCAAATCACATGTGCAAGGTGCCTCAAATTTGCAGGGTTATTCAAAGAGATCCGAATTGCCTGAGAAAGGTAACCGAACGCTGAAAATCAGTGTTCGGTTACCTTTCCTGGCCATTCGGCTATCCAGAGAGCAGGCAATTCGCCAAATCCTGGCGAATTGCCTGAACATACGGTGCCTGTTCGGTCCCTGTTCGAGGGCAGTGAAATCCCCATAAAAAAGCACTGCTTCGGCTATTCAGAGAACACAAACCAGCAGTGAAAGGTTCCCCTAATGCCCTGCCATTCGGTGGTTTCATTCGACAGGTTTATTCAGGAGAATCCCATAGGCTTCAATGTTAAAAATATTCCCGTTTTAATTCAATATCTAATAAACCGTTCATTATAAAATTCTGCAGTAAAGAGTCTCTTTATTTATAGATTTTATTTAGGAAATTTTAATCATTTTTCTGAATTTTTTTTTTTTTTTTTTTTTTTAAAGTTTACTTCTTTTTTCTGTAACAGCCCTCTTTATTATCATTCCCTGGACCTCATATGTAAATTTCAGACATTTTCGCTCAGTAGTTTCTTTGCAAACAGTGTTTCATTTTTCAATCATTCATACAAACTGTTTTCCTAATTTATTCACTTCACTCGTCTGCGGTCTCGGCTTTTCCGGTGGCTTCCCTGCATGTGATCGGCTCCTGCTCGGGGTGGTTTTCGGCAGGTTAATCCAGATGTTTTTGCAGGTTTTCGGCGTGCATTCGCCGGGTTTTGTGGTTCGTTTTCGTCAGGTTTGCGACAGCTTTTCCCTGCAATTCGGGGGCCCTGTGGTGTTTGCTGAATACACCGCAGGGTCACCGAAATGGGATCGGCAAAAGGAACCGAATTGAAGAGAATGAAAAGTCACCGAACGTGCGGTGACTTTTCGAATCTCTTTGATTTAACCTGTTAGAGTTGCCTGGTCGGCCATGTTTCCCTGGACACATATTACTATTTCACGCAGAGGGAAAAGTGCAGCCCTTCAACATGTATAACTCATATGCCGCAGTAAAGAAAGGGAATCCCATTTGATTCCTTACTTGCAGCGTATGGATTCAACGTGCTGCGGGGTGGCTTTCTTTCATGCACTGCCCATCAGCATGAATAAATTATATGTATTCAGGAAAATATGGTAACCCCAGAGGGGTGCCGCCACCACAATCCTTAAACCAATGTTATAATCTAGTCCCAGGGTGGCGATTACAGTCACAATTATAATTATATATTAAGCACCAACATATTCCACAGCGCTGTACTATTTTTAAGGCTGGGGTCAGACGAATGCAGTTTTAACGTGCATTTAGGCTAGGGTCAGACTAACGCATTTTTCACGTTGTCCGTGAAAATGTGCGTTCGAAGAATGGACGTATTTTTTCACGGAATACGCAATAGCGGTCATACTATGCGCAGTTTCATCCGTGATTTTGTATGGATCATCAATAAAACACTTCTTGCATCTGGACGTTATGTTGGCCGGACATTAGCAGCGTCTGATGTCTCCAATTCACGCACACACGCCTCTAGCGTACGCAGCGCACTCTGTACGTCAGTACTAGTGGTTTAACGTTCTCGAAAAAATGCGTTCATTTTCCACTTGCGTTGCGCAGCCGGACTTTTGTGCGACCGTACTTCGTATATTGGCCGTCATTGCCCGGCATCTGCTGCTAGTGCGGCCGTGATTAAGTGCGCCAGAACGCGCGTTCGCACTGCCTCAGTCTGACCCTAGCCTTAGCCACACGAAATCACGGCCGTGCTAGCAGCAAATGACGTCCAATGCCGGGCAGCATACGACGAACGGCCGCACGAAAGTTCGTCCGTGCAACGCAAGTGGCAAACGAACGCATTTTTTCGAGAACGTCAAACCGCTAGAACGGACGTACAGAGTGCGCTGCGGCCGCATAGCGGCGTGTTTGCGTGATTGGGAGACGTCAGACGCTGCTAATGTCCGGCCAACATAACGTCCAGACGCAAAAAGTGTTTTATTGATGATCCGTACAAAATCACGGACGAAAATGCGCATCGTATGACTGCTATCGCGTATTCCGTGAAAAAATACGTCCATTCGTTCGAAAGCACTTTTCCACGAACGACGCGAAAAATGCGTTCGTCTGACCCTACAGGGTTATCCAAAGAGATTCGAAAAGTCACCGCACGTTCGGTGACTTTTCGTTCTCTTCAGTTCGGTTCCTTTTGCCGATTGCATTTCGGTGACCCTGCGGTGTATTCAGCAAACAGCACAGGGTCCCCGAATTGCAGGGAAAAGCTGCCGCAAACCTGACGAAAACTAACCGAATGCACGCTGAAAACAAGCAAAAACATCTGGATTAACCTTCGAAAAAGCCGAACAGGAGCCGAACATGAGCCGAATCACACAGAGCCGAAGCAGCTGTGACGTAGAGGAGGCAGTGAATAAATTAGCAAAACCATATGTATGAATCTGGGAAAAAGAAATGCTGTTTGCAAAGAAACTACTGAGCGAAAATGTCTGAAATTTTCACAGGAGGTCCAGGGAATGATAATAAAGAGAGCTGTTACAGAAAAAATAAGTAAACTGAAAAAAATCAATAAAAAAAATCGGACTTTTAAAAAAAAAAAAAAAAAATCTGAAAAATGCTTAAAGTATCCTAAAAAATCTATAAATAAAGAGACTTTTTGCTGCAGAATTTTATAATGAACGGTTTATTAGATATTGAATTAAAACGGGAATATTTTTAACATTGAAGTCTATGGGATTCTCCTGAATAAATTTGCCGAATTAAACCACCGAATGGCAGGGCATTAGGGGAACCTTTCACTGCTGGTTTGTGTTCTCTGAATAGTCGAAGCAGTGCTTTTTTATGGGGATTTCACTGCCCTCGAACAGGCACCGTATGTGCAGGCAATTCGCCAGGATTTGGCGAATTGCCTGCTCTCTGGATAGCCGAATGGCCAGGAAAGGTAACCGAACACTGATTTTCAGCGTTCGGTTACCTTTCTCAAGCAATTCGGATCTCTTTGGATAACCCTGCTAGTCTAAAAGGTCCATTGACATTGAACACCATTGCGGTTATTTAGAAAGCGCCAGTGTTTGCGAAAATTGCAGACATTGGTGAAAATTAGGGATGCCAGATCGACCATGTTTTCCTGGACACATATTACTATTACATGCAAAGGGGATCATGGGGAAAAGTGCTGCCCTGCAACATGTATAATTCAATGACGCAGGAAGGAGATCAAGGCAGGTCACATAGAATTCCTTTTTTACGTCTTACCTGCAGCATATGAATTATATATGCTGCAGGGTGGCATTTTTCCTGCACTGCCCATCAGCATGAATAAATTATATGTGTTCAGGAAAACATGGATGATCTGGCAACCTAACGCTCACTTGTGCCCTCACTTATATTTAGGAATGGTTCAGGACAGCTATGTGAAACACCAGCGCTAGTTAACAATAGGTTCTTTTCCGAACGTAAGTTCCGTAAGTATTGTTGGAATTCCAGATGCTTATGTTCGGAAGCATAGTTTGAGGCTGGGGTCAGACGAACGCAGTGTTCACGTGCGTTTAGGCTAGGGTCAAACGAAAGTATTTTTACACGCGAACGTAAAAAAGTGCGTCCGAACGCATTGATGTATTTTTTCACGGAATATGCGAAAACGGTCATACGATGCGCATTTTCGTGCGTATGGTTTACGAATCCAAACCAGGAAACTTTGGGTGTCTGGACATTATGTTGGCCGGACACGAGCAGGGTCTGACGTCTCCAAATCAGTCTGACCCTAGCCTTACTTTTACTGCCCCAGAATGTCTGGCTTTTGCCGCAGACGAGGATCTGCCCTTAGTTCACTCTGATCTGTGTGTTTCCTGATCAATGACTTTGATTTCAATCGCCGCTTTTTTTCCGCTGAGAGCAAAGGGAATTCACTCAGAATCCGGCACGGCTTTCACGTCTGCCAGCGAGATTTTTGACTTTACATTTTTCTTTAAATATATCCAAACTTTCAGCGGAAAAATAGAATACGAAGTAGGTCCTACAACGTGTGCCTGCAATAGAGTTGCCAGGTCGGCCATGTTTCCTAGACACATAATTAATTCGTGATGGGCAGTGCATTAAGGCTAGGGTCAGACGAACGTGATTTCTACGGACTGTAGGTCCGTGCACACGGACGTACGTCAGTACGGAAGACGCAGTAGCGACCACACAGTCCGTTTATTACCTGACGTATATTTTGACGGATGTAGGAGGGAAAAAAGCAGAACCATTTTGTCCGTGAAAAATGCTGGACGTAAAAGGCTAGGGTCAGACGAACGCATTTTCGCGTTGTCTGTGAAAAAGTGCGTTCGAACGAATGAACGCATTTTTTCACGGAGTACGCGATAGCGGTCATACGATGCGCATTTGCGTTCGTGTTTTTATACGGATCATCAATAAAACACTTTTGCATCTGGACGTTATGTTGGCCGGACATTAGCAGTGTCTGACATCTCCAAATCACGCACACATGCCGCTAGCGGACGCAGCGCACTCTGTACGTCCGTACTAGTGGTTTCACGTTTTCGACAAAATGCGTTCGTTGGCCACTTGCGTTGCGCGGACGAACTTTCGTGCGGCCGTACTTCGTGTGTTCCCCGGCATTGGACGTCATTTGCTGCTAGCACGGCCGTGATTTCGTGCGGCTAAACGCACGTTAAAACTGCTTTCGTCTGACCCTAGCCTTAATGCAGTCCGTCTGACCACGTTCCATCACTCACACACACAGCTATGCAGACGTTGGGGATGCAGCGCACTTTGTGCGGCCGTTCTAGGGGTTCTACGTTCTTGCCTGCCTTGTGGGCCGAGGCCATTGTGCGTCCGCAGTTCAGTGCGGGCGTACTTCGTGTGTCAGGCTCCGATGGGCTTTCTGTCATGCTATCACGGACGTTCTTTTAGGCGCAATCACAGACGTGAACACTACGCTCGTCTGACCCCAACCTAAAATGTAACTCTACAGCAGTGGTTCCCACCCGTGGTTCTCAAGTATCCCCGACAAGTCAGGTTTGCAGGATATGTGAAGCACAGCACAGGTGATATGATTTGCCTCTCAGTGATTGCAGGATTCAGTCTGCATTTCCCCAAGGTGATCCTTAAAACCTGGCCTGTTAGGGGGACTTGAGGCTCACGGGTGGGAACCACTGCTCAACAGCATCCATACTCTGCAGGTAAGGAATCCCAGGTGACCAGCCTTGATTTCCTTCCTGCAGTATATGAATTATACATTTTGCAGGGCAGCACTTTTCCCTGTGCTCCCCTCTGCATGAAATAGTGCTAGGTGTCCAGGAAAACATGGCCGACCTGACAACACAAGGCTGCAACCAGTTTCCGGGTGAAATCTTTATATGGTGAGAATTCATTTTCTTTTCATTTCCTCACATAATAATTTAGGGCTCTATCACCTCCTTAACGCTAGCGCCAGCCCTCACGTACATGAGCGTTAGCGCTAGGGTTGCCAGATCGGCCATGTTTTCCTGGACACATGTAATTTTTTCATGTTGATGGGTAGTGCAGAAAAAAAAGCAACCCTGCTGTATGTATAACTCATATGCCGCAGATAAGAAATCACAAAGGATTCCCAGGTGACCTGCCTGGATTTTCTTCCTGCAGCATATGAATTATACATGTTGCAGGGCAGCATTTTATTTCTGTGCTCGTCTCTGCATGAAATAGTAATACGTGTCCAGGAAAACATGGCCAATCTGGTAACCCTAGTTAGCGCTAGGTCAAAATAGGTAATATTATTTATTTATAACGTATTTTACCAGGAAGGTTTCATTGAGATTTCTCTCGTTTTTCCAGTATGTCCAGACCTGATCCTGATCGCTAACGGGTTCAAACATCTGCAGAATCATTTAGCACCAGCTGGAACCCCCCAGAAATCAGATACTTCCCTCTCATCTCGCTGCGAGAATGGTGGCCAGATCTGCTGCTTCTGGCCGACGGGAGCAGAGTGAGACTGGGGGAAAAAAGTCAACGGTCTCCCTCCACGATCGTTCCATATCCCTGCACGATCTTGCGAGAACCAGGGCTCAGCAAACTTGGCCCTCCAGTTGTTTAAGTACAACATCTCCTGTGATGCTTAACCCTTTCACTGTGGAGGACGCGCTCAGTGCGTCCACCCACAGTGTCGTTCCATGCGGAGGACGCGCCGAGCGCGTCCTCCCTTTGCGGCCAGCGATCGGCCGGATTCCGGCCGATCGCTGTGCCCCCTGGTGCGGGCTGACATCCTCGATGTCAGCCCAGCACTCGGGGACCCCGGCAGGGCCATTAGATGTCATTGCGGCGGCGCGATGACATCAAATTCAGGCGCCCCCCGCGTGTGCCTCTCTCCCTCCCGATCGCTGGGGTGCACTGGGTTAAGCCTGCTCTTCCAAACGGTGACTGTCATTAACCCCTGGGGAGCCGGATCACGATTCGGCGCTGAAAAGCGCCGGATAGTGATCCTTTCCCAGAGCTGGCCGACATCTTGGATGTCGGCCAAGCCTCTGGGAACTCCCCCTGAGGACTGGCGTCATCGTGCATAGCATGATGATGCCAGTCCTGGAGTTAACCCCTAGCTGCCAGCAATGGTGGAGATAGGGGGTTCCAATGAACCCCCTATCTCCCGATCTGTGGCAGCTAGGGGTTAATGTTTGATATGGTTGGATCGGCCAGAGCATGGCCTTTCCAACGATACCAAACTTGAACATGTAAAAAAATTTTTAACAAATAAAAAAATTAAAAATAAAAATAAAAAAATATTTTAAAAAAGAATAAACAAGTTTTTTTTTTGGGTTTTGTTAATGCAGCAATATTGTTCCCATTTCAATTATAATGTGAACAATGATGCTGCACTAACGATTTTTGTATGCGATGCGTTTGCTAAAAATAGCAAAATTTTCCCCCCAAAAAAATGGAACGAGTCCCCATTTCTAATTTTTTTAACAAGCGCACCCCATAGAAAATATAATCGCAATTGCTCGCATGTTAAAATGTGAAAAAAAACACTTTACACATTGTAAATTATTGAAAATTCGAATTTTATTGCATTTTTTGTTATAATATACAGACAAGTCATGACATATACATATAATAATGACATATTATGAATCTGCCGAGTCTGCCGGAAAGAACGATATATAATATGTCTGGGTCATATATGGCTTCAAAACGCGGTTAAACATGATGAGAGAAAGCAGTAAAAATGACCTCAGCACAGAGGTGTGAAAAGCCTCAGCAGCGAAAGGGTTAATCACTCATTAGATTGGATGGGTTTTGTGGGAAATGTGCTTCTAAAACATCTGGAGGGTCAAGGTTGCTGAACCCTGGTTGTCGCGAGATTGTGCCGGGCTGCTGGTGTGGAAATATCCCTTTTGTCATCCACGCACAGTTCAAACCTTATCCCCTTCACTACCATTTGGTTTTCCAAGAGACCACTGTCAGAAACCAGTGGGCTTATGGAAACGACTGTCTAGTAACCAGACTGTAATAATGTATTTAAGGCCTGTACATACATTGTTACAATACAGTAGACTCATTTGGCGGGCAGAGGGCTCCTCCTGCTGGTCAAATTTTGCATTTGCAGCATGTGTCTGTCAGGCGCATACAGTCTAGAGTCATTACGAACAAAGAGAGCAGTTCCCTGAGCCGCAGCACGTCAGCTGCAATGTGCTGTATGACTATGCTGCAGCTTGTGCAACACGTTCTGGAGACCATATGCAAACAAATTTCACTTGCAATTAAATAAAATTCCTTTGCATTGCTCAAGAATAAATCCAAATCATCTATACTCGATCTTGGGGCTCCTGCAGGTGCTTTTAAAATTCGAGTATACTCCATCATGGTGGTGAAGGGGTTAAACATATGTGGGAAATATATATAATAAATCACCATTAAAGCCATCTACTGAAAACATTGTAAAAGGACTATTTTTATGACTTTAATGTTGGTGTGACATATGTTTTTAGCATTTTGCGAGTAAAAACAACAATAACAGGATACTAGGGCGGATTGAAGTAGGATGGAATTAATCAGCGTCTCATCACCCTGTGTTTAATGGTCATCATGAGTAAAAAGTGTCTCAATCGAGACCTGCTTAACCCCTGCATGCCCAACCCTTCTCAATTCTCTACACATTAGGCTTCCATTAGCTGTGTGTGTGTGTGTGTGTGTGTGTGTGTGTGTGTGTGTGTGTGTGTGTGTGTGTGTGTGTTTTAGGGCTGTTAAGGCTGGGATCACATGAGCTTACAGGAATGTGGAAAGAACGTCCTGGAGAACGGATCTCTTTCTGCTCGGACGCCGGTGTGGCCACCTTGCTGTGCGCACATTTGTGCACACGGCTCTATACAGCGAATGCCTCCCATGGAAACGCATGCTTTGTAGACCCGTCTGACGTCCGTCGTAGCAGTTCCACATGAAAGTAAGATTGACGTCCGTTGTAACGTACGAGAAAAGTAAGCATGTTTTATCATGTGGTCCTCCCAGTCGTTCCATTGAAACACTACGATGGACGCTGGAAGGGGGGGGGATTCACAAGTGATGCAATGCGTCCTCGTGGCCCTCAGCCGTAGGTGGCGCATTATTCCTTGTGGAATTGGGACTGTAGTTGTGGTTTGGTTGACGAATGCTTCAAATTACAAGAAGTGAAATTAAAGGACACATTTGATTGATGCGTCTGTGTTCCTGTAGAGAAGCCTCCCAACCCTGGTCCTCAAGTCCCAAATTTTGCAGATCACCTTGGGGGAAATGCAGACTTAGGCTAGGGTCAGACTAACGCATTTTTCACGTTGTCCGTGAAAATGTGCGTTCGAAGAATGGACGTATTTTTTCACGGAATACGCAATAGCGGTCATACTATGCGCAGTTTCATTCGTGATTTTGTACGGATCATCAATAAAACACTTCTTGCATCTGGACGTTATGTTGGCCGGACATTAGCAGCGTCTGACATCTCCAATTCACTCACACACGCCGCTAGCGGACGCAGCGCACTCTGTACGTCAGTACTAGTGGTTTAACGTTCTCGAAAAAATGCGTTCATTTTCCACTTGCGTTGCGCAGCCGGACTTTTGTGCGACCGTACTTCGTATATTGGCCGTCATTGCCCGTCATTTGCTGCTAGTGCGGCCGTGATTAAGTGCGCCAGAACGCGCGTTCGCACTGCCTCAGTCTGACCCTAGCCTGAATCCTGCAATCACTGAGCAGCAAATTATATCACCTGTGCTGTGCTTCACATATTCTGCAAACCTGGCCTGTTAGGACTAGGGATGGGAAACACTGCTGTGGATAGAATGATTATTGAAAGCTCTTCTCCTTATTTTTAATTTTTTATAAGGGTTTAATAACTATGTAGTAAACAGGTGGAAGAAAACAATGGATTTGGACATTTTAAGCCAAAAAAGCTGAATTTTTTTTTTCCTACTATGGTGTTTTCTCCAGCTGTATTATTTTGTCTCTAAGGCTAGGGTCAGACAAACGTGATTTCTACGGACTGTGCTTCCGTGCAGTACGGACGCCGTTAGAACGGAAGACGCAGCAGTGGCCACACAGTCCGTTTATTCACTGATGTATATTTTTGACGGATGTAGGAGGGAAAATAAATTAAAAAGCAAAACCATTTTGTCCGTGAAAAATGCTGGACGTATAAATGCAGTCCGTCTGACCACGTTCCATCACTCACACACAAAGCTATGCAGACGTTGCGGACGCAGCGCACTTTGTGCGGCCGTTCTAGGGGTTCTACGTTCTTGCCTGCCTTGCAGCCGTTGTGCGTCCTCAGTTCAGTGCGGACATACTTTGTGTGTCGGGCTCCGACGGGCTTTCTGTCATGTTATCACGGACATACTTTTAGGCTGGGGTCAGACGAGCGTAGTGTTCACGTCTGTGATTGCGCCTAAAAGTACGTCCGTGATAGCATGACAGGAAGCCCATCGGAGCCAGACACACGAAGTACGTCCGCACTGAACTGCGGACGCACAACGGCCGCGGCCCACGGACGCAAGGCAGGCAAGAACGTACAACCCCTAGAACGGCCGCACAAAGTGCGCTGCGTCCGCAACGTCTCCATAGCTTTGTGTGTGAGTGATGGAACGTGGTCAGACGGACTGCATTTATACGTCCAGCATTTTTCACGGACAAAATGGTTTTGCTTTTTAATTTATTTTCCCTCCTACATCCGTCAAAATATACGTCAGTGAATAAACGGACTGTGTGGCCACTACTGCGTCTTCCGTACTGACGTACGTCCGTGTGCACTGACGTACAGTCCGTAGAAATCACGCTCGTCTGACCCTAGCCTTAGGCGACATCATGGACGTGAACACTACGCTCGTCTGACCCCAGCCTAAGTCTGCAGTTCCTCATCAGGCTAATGTCAGACGAGCGCCTTTCGTACGAAATGTGCGTCCGTGCTCAACGGACGCACTTTCTGACTGACGACAAGGTAGTGGCCACATGGTCCATTTTTGTGACTGATGGTTTTTTTGACCGATGTAGATGGAAAATAGATTAAAATGAAAAAACATTTTGTCCGTCAAAAATGCAGTCCGTCTGACTACGTTCCATCACTCACACACAAAGCTATGCGGACTTGCGGATGCAGCGCACTCTGTGCGTCCGTTTAGTGGATTTACGTTCTTACCTAACTTGCGTCTGTTTTCCGCGTCCGTTGTGCGTCCGCACTTCTGTGCGGACGAACTTCGTGTGTGATCTCAAATGATCATAATTTTATGCTACAACGGACGTACAAATGTGCGGCAACACGGACATGAACACTGCGCTCGTCTGACATGGGCCTCAGTGACTGATCCATTGATGTGTTATTATCGACGGAGCCGGTTTTAGGACTTTTTTTTTTTTTCTTTTCAGTGAATTTGCTAAGAAATTTGCAGGTTTCATAATAAATGAGTATTCATAATAAATGTTTTCATTCCCGACTCAACTACACTTGGCCTCTCCATTCTTGCCTATTGAGTCCATGTGTCTATGTTGTTTCATTGAGGTTACTGGTACAATGTATCATGCCTGGCGAACATCCATCAACTCAAATTTGGTTTGCATGGGTCGATTTTATCACACGTTTGCAAGTTTAACGCGCTGAAGCTGTGTCTGTTGATTTAAGGTGGATCCTATTTCTGTCCAGAGACATCCAGGTATTGTCTTTTTATACTGATGTTGAAATATCGTGTGAAAGGTCATGGAACCGATCGAATTGACCAAAGTAATATAAACATTGGTGGATTCTCAGTTATTTGACCGAGCAGACAATCCCTTGTATGAGACTAGTAAAAATATAAGCCAATCTAAAAGTATCATGGCACCAAATACGGCACTCAACCCATCATTCCATAATACTGGGCCAAGTCATGGGTGCTCTGAAGATCCCTGGAGGAACAAGCTCCTAGGCGGGGCCACTTAGGAACTTGCCATGCCCTTTACTTAAAAATCAAAAAAGATCCTTTACTGGGAAATGCAATGTTTCTGCTACATGTACATCATTTCTCAAGGCAATGTCACATTTTCCAATAAAGTCTCTTTGGAACGCTTCTGCACCAACGCGAGTATCAAATGGAGTTGATAGGACTCCATGGAGGGTTGCGCTTCCAGGCCGCGAGCCCTGCACGATCTCGCTCTCGACAGACTAATGCAGACGGTATTCCGGGGTAGGTGCTTTATTAGCTTCTGGCCCTGGAACAAACCGCAAAGCTATGAGATACTGGCAGCGGCGCAGTGCACTTCCACGGGTATCAGCTTGTGGAGTCCATAGGACTTCACAGAGCTTTGCACATACTGGCTGCGAGCTCCAATCGAGTTTGTTCTTGTACGATTGCACAACATCATGGAGGAATCACAGAGGGAGACTTGGAACTATTCGTTCCCAGTCTCACTCTGCTCCCGGCGGCCAGAATAAGTGGCGGATCAGGCCACCGTTAGCGCCGCGGGATGAGAGGTGATTATCAGATTTTTTTTGGGGGGTTTTCAGCTGGTGCTGACTGATTCTGCAGAAGTGGTATCAGTTAGCATCAGCTTCTAGTTGTGGATAACTTTTCAGTCAGCTGCAGCGGTACGTTAATTAGCGGTACGACTTTGTAATCCTAAAGCTAATTACTCTTTGCGCTCCTCATGTTAAGTATAGAGAGCGCAAAGTACAGTAAGGTTGCGGAAGTGAGTGCAATCCCCCATGCGCTAACAGGTTTTTTTAACCCATTAGTGCTCGGATTGTAATATGGGGACCAGCTGCTAGGGCCACTTAAGCTAGCCCTAACGCTAATATAGCTGGGCGCTGAAGTTAACGGTAAGATTGTAATATCGCCCAATATCTCTAAACAGGTCTCTTAACCTCTTAGAAAACTGGTTTAAAATTCCTTCTTAATCACTTTGACAATGACCCTAAACCAGAGGTCAAGTGGAGCAGGAACCATTTTTTGCACAAGGAGCAGCGTTCCCTTTGGGCCAGACTCTGTAATACATTTATTTAGGTTTTAATAATATGTTTCCTTAAGTCACAAGAAATATGAAATATACTTCATTTATCCCAACGATACCTTAAAACCAGGGCAACATTATAATTTAAATGACCATGTCGAATTTGAGTGTGGGGTGGTGGATCAAGCACAGCAGGTCAATAGCTGAGGCCTGGTTAACAGCTGGGAGTTTTGCAGCGCGTTCCTACGCGCTGTAAAATGCTCAACCATTGAAATCCCATTATTTCCTATGGGCATGGTTGACACCTGGGCGTTTTACAGCGCGTAGGAACCCACTGTAAAACTCCCTACGCCCAAAGAAGTACAGGAGCTTCTTTGGGGCGTATTACAGCGCGTTTTCGACCATAGACTTCAAAAAACGCACGTACGATGCGCGTTTCTAATTTTAAAAAACGTTCATAAAACGCCTGACAAGAACCGTGCATAAAACTCGCATATGAGATACGCTCAGTTGTGAACCCAGCCTGAGGAGCAATTTTTTTTTGGGGGGGCGGGGGGTTAGACCCCTGATCTAAACCCATAGCAAGGATTCGCCTGCTGTATCTGAAGAGCAAGAAAAAGCAAGAATTGTACATTAGCATCACTTTGCCTAGTCTTCACCCACCTCCTTTTTAGAAAAGGCGCCAGCAACTTTGTCCCTCCAGATGTTGTGCAGCTACAGTTGTGTTCAAAATTATTCAACCCCCAATGCTGTAAAGGGTTTTAGGGAATTTAGTGTACATTTGTAATTGTATTCAGAATGAAATCCTACAAGGACTTTTTAAAGAACCATATGCAACTAAAATGACATCAATTGGTTTTGTAATACAGTAGTAAATGTTTCTTTTGTGAATTCTTCATTGACACAATTATTCAACCCCTTAAAGACTACCACTCTGAAGAACAGAGGTTCATTCAAGTGTTTTCAATCAGGTATTGAAAACACCTGTGGATGTCACGGAGCAGCAATAAAGCATAATAAGCACCAATTAGGCAGCTTTAAAATGACTGTGATACTCAGCTCCTTCTAGACATTTACTGGTGTGGTTACAAACATGGTGAAGTCAAGAGAATGGTCCAGGAAGACAAGAGAAGAGGTGATTACTCTTCACAGGAAGGGCAATGGCTATAAGAAGATTGCAAAGATGTTAAACATACCAAGAGAGACCATAGGAAGCATCATTCGCAAATTCAAGGAAAAGGGCACTGTTGAAATGCTACCTGGTCGTGGCAGAAAGAAGATGCTGACTTCGACTGCTGTGCGCTACCTGAAGCGTAGAGTGGAGAAAAGTCCCCGTGTGACTGCTGAGGAACTGAGAAAAGATTTGTCAGAAGTGGGTACTGAAGTTTCTTCTCAGACAATACGGCGCACACTGCGTAATGAAGGCCTCCATGCCAGAACTCCCAGGCGCACCCCCTTGCTGTCTCCAAAGAATAAGAAGAGTCGACTGCAGTATGCCAAAAGTCATGTGGACAAAACACAGAAGTTTTGGGATAGTGTTCTGTGGACTGATGAAACAAAATTAGAACTGTTTGGGCCCATGGATCAACGCTATGTTTGGAGGAGGAAGAACAAGGCCTATGAAGAAAAGAACACCTTGCCTACTGTGAAGCATGGCGGGGGGTCAATCATGCTATGGGGCTGTTTTGCTTCTGCAGGTACAGGGAAGCTTCAGCGTGTGCAAGGTACCATGAATTCTCTTCAGTACCAGGAGATATTGGATGACAATGTGATGCAGTCCGTCACAAACCTGAGGCTTGGGAGACGTTGGACCTTTTAACAGGACAATGATCCCAAGCATACCTCCAAGTCCACTAGAGCATGGTTGCAGATTAAGGGTTGGAACATTTTGGAGTGGCCATCGCAGTCACCTGACTTAAATCTGATTGAGAACCTCTGGTGGGACTTAAAGAAAGCAGTTGCAGTGCGCAAGCCTAAGAATGTGACTGAACTGGAGGCTTTTGCCCATGACGAATGGGCGAAGATACCCGTAGATCGCTGCAAGACACTTGTGTCAAGCTATGCTTCACGTTTAAAAGCGGTTATAACTGTAAAAGGATGTTGTACTAAGTACTAAGATTGAATGTCACTTGGGGGTTGAATTAAACTGATAATGATGTGAGCACAGAAAAGACATTTGTGGTTATTTCATTATAAATGTTATGTTCTATTTGTCTGACCTACACGTGCCTCATTGATTTAGGCTGGGGTCAGACCAGCGCACTTTTAACGTGCGTTCTGGCGCACATAATTACGGCCGCACTAGCAGCAGATGACGGGCAATGACGGCCAATATACGATGTACGGCCGCACAAAAGTCCGGCCGTGCAACGCAAGTGGAATTTGAACGCATTTTTCTGAGAACGTTGAACCGCTAGTACTGAGTGCGCAGCTGCAGCATAGCGGCGTGTGTGCGTGATTAGGAGATGTCAGACGCTGCTAATGTCCAGCCTACATAACGTCCAGACGCAAGAAGAGTTTTATTGACGATCCGTACAAAATCACGCCCGAAAATGCGCGTCGTCTGACCGTTTTTGCGCATTCTGTGAAAAAATACGTCAATGCGTTCGGACGCACTTTTTCACGTTCGCGGGGAAAAATGTTTTCGTCTGACCCTAGCCTTAATTGTAAGCAAGATGACTGAATGATCAAAATCAATGTCAAACTGGCCAAAACACTCAATTTCAGTGGGGGTTGAATAATTTTGAACACAACTGTATATCTCCCAAGATGCTCAGCCAACCTACTGAGTGGCTGCACATTAGGGATGAGCCGAACACCCCCTGAGTTCGGTTCGAGCCCGAACCCGAACTTCCCATTTGTTTGGGTCCGAACCCAAACCCGAACCCCCCTGCAAGTCAATGGGGCTGAAAATTCGTGTTTTTAGAGTGCCCTCCAAGAGGGCATATATGCTACATATTTGCCATAAAAGGTGTATGGGGGTCTGGGTAGTGCCCTGGGGGACAGGAAACAAGGACAAAAAGTAAAAAAAAAAACGTTTTTAAAGGGACAGTGAGTTTTCCATGAAATAAGGGTTAAAAATAAAAACGAAAAATTCCTTCAAATATCGTGCCTAGGAGGTCCCCATAACCTGCCCGTGAAGTGGCGGATTTCTAGGATGTATAGAAATATGTAAAAACCAAAAAATGACATTTCAAATGACGGTAAATGCTTTTCCTTTAATCTATCCATAAACAACTGCTTGGGGCGGCAGCCTGGATGAAAAGAGGAGACATTTTCGGACACGCAGAAAAAGTTTACTGATTTTTTTGGCGGTGAAAAGCAGGAGAATGACTGGAGAATGGAAAATTCTAGGTCAAAATAGCCAAACCAGAAAAATTCTCCCATTTAGGCTAGGGTCAGACTAGCGAATTTTTAACGTGCGTTTAGGCGCACTTAATCACGGCCGCACTAGCAGCAAATGACGGGCAATGACAGCCAATATACGAAGTACGGTCACACGAAAGTCCGGCTGCGCAATGCAAGCGGAAAATGAACGCATTTTTTCGAGAACGCAGAACCGCTAGTACGGACATACAGAGTGCGCTGCGTCCACTAGCGGCGTGTGTGCGTGATTTGGAGACGTCAGACCCTGCTCATGTCCCACCAACATAACGTCCAGACACCCAAAGTTTCCTGGTTTGGATCCGTAAAAAATCACGCACAAAAATGCGCATCGTATGACCGTTTTCGTGCAATCCGTGAAAAAATACGGCAATGCGTTCGGACGCACTTTTTGACGGTCGCTGCGAAAAATGCGTTAGTCTGACCCTAGCCTTATCTCACTTTCCAAATCGGCTATTTGGTCCAGATTGTTCTCTTTTCCTGCCATTCTCCTGGTTTTCACCTTTCTCTGAACAACCCTGAGAGAGAGGTGAAAGCCAGGAGAACTGGCAAGAGAAGAGAACAATCTAGACCAAATAGCCGATTTGGAAAGTGAGATAAATGGGAGAATTTTTCTGGTTTGGCTATTTTGACCTAGAATTTTCCATTCTCCAGTCATTCTCCTGAGTTTCACCTTTCTCTGAATAACCCTGTCAGGGTTATTCAGAGAGCGGTGAAGAGCAGGAGAATGACTGGAGAATGGAAAATTCTAGGTCAAAATATATATATTCACCGCTCTCTGAATAACCCTGTGAATGTTTTAGGCTGGGGTCAGACCAGCGCACTTTTAGGCTAGGGTCAGATGAAAGCATTTTTCCCCGCGAACGTGAAAAAGTGCGTCCGAACGCATTGACGTATTTTTTCACGGAATGCGCAAAAACGGTCAGACGACGCGCATTTTCGGGCGTGATTTTGTACGGATCGTCAATAAAACTCTTTTTGCGTCTGGACGTTATGTAGGCTGGACATTAGCAGTGTCTGACATCTCCTAATCACGCACACACGCCGCTATGCCGCAACTGCGCACTCAGTACGTCAGTACTAGCGGTTCAGCGTTCTCAGAAAAATGCGTTCAAATTCCGCTTGCGTTGCACGGCCGGACTTTTGTGCGGCCGTACATCGTATATTGGCCGTCATTGCCCGTCATCTGCTGCTAGTGCGGCCGTAATTATGTGCGCCAGAACGCACGTTAAAAGTGCGCTGGTCTGACCCCAGCCTTAACGTGCGTTCTGGCGCCTAATACCGAGGTGAAAAATAACATTGCTTTAGATTTTTTTCAAACACCAGTTAACCACTTGGCTGCTATGGACGCGCTCAGCGTGTCCAGCCAAGTGGTTCTCCTGTGCTATGGACGCGCTGAGCGCGTCCATGCACATGAGACAGCAATCCGCCGGATTCCGGCGGATTGCTGCGCCCCCTGGTGCGGGCTGACATCTTGGATGTCAGCCCAGCACTCCGGGACCCCGGTGGAGCCATTAGATGTCATCACGGCGGCGCGATGACATCTAATTCAGGCGCCCCCCCACATGTGCGGAGGAAGCGCCTGAAAGGGAGGGGGGGAGGTCCTTCGGACCTCTCTCCCTCCCGATCGCCGGGGGGCAGAGGGTTAATCCAGGCACTGTTTGGAAGGGCACAGCCTGTCCTTCCAAACGGTGGCTGTGATTAACCCCTCGGGAGCCGGATCACTGGAGCTGGCAAACATCTTGGATGTCGGCCAAGCCTCCAGGAACTCCCCCTGAGGACTGGCGTCATCATGGATAGCCAGTCCTGGAGTTAACCCCTAGCTGCCACCAATGGTGGAGATAGGGGGTTACAATGAACCCCCTATCTCCCGATCCGTGGCAGCTAGGGGTTAATGTTTGATATCGTTGGATCGGCCAGAGCATGACCTTTCCAAGGATACTAAACATGAGCATGAAAAAGGTTTTTTAAAAAAATTCTAATAAAAAATAAACAAGTTTTTTTGTTTGTTTTTGTTTTGTTAATGCAGCAATATTGTTCCCATTTGAATTATAATGTGAACAATAATGCTGCACTAACGATCTTTGTATGCGGTGCGTTTGTTAAAAAAGCAAAATTTTCACCAAAAAAAAATGTAACGAGACCCCATTTCTAATTTTTTTAACAAGCGCACCCCATACAAAATATAACCGCAAACGATCACATGTTACAATGTGAAAAAAAAACACTTTACAGATAATAAATTATTGAAAATTCGAATTTTATTGCATTTTTTGTTATAATATACAGACATGACATAACGTATACATATAATAATGACATATTATGAATCTGCCAAGTCTGCCGGAAAGAACGATATATAATATGTCTGCGTCATATATCAAAATATGGCTACAAAACGTGGTTAAACATGATGAGCGAAAGCGGTAAAAATGACCTCAGCACAGAGGTGTGAAAAGCCTCAGCAGCGAAAGGGTTAAATGCAGCATATTAGGATGTTTTAGGAGGGAAATTAATTCTCAAATCTCAATCAGAAACAGACACCACCCCACCCCCTCACTATATTGTACAATGTATCAAATTGATTACCAGACTAAAAACACCTGGTGTTATGCCCGTTTGTGAACAGAGGTCATTGATAATCTTTCCACGTACACATTAGTTTTTAATTCAATATCTAATAAACCGTTGCTTATAATATTCTGCAGTAAAGAGTCTCTTTATTTCTAGATTTTTTAGTATTTTTTTAAGCATTCTCTATACTTTTTTCAAAATTTCTTTTTTTTTTCGAACCCGAACCGAACACGCATAAAAGTTCGAAATTCGCGAACTTTCCAACTGCCAAAGTTCAGGTCGAACTCCGAACCGTCCGAACCCGAACAGCTCATCCCTACTGCACATCATGGGAGATGTAGTTACAAAACATCTGGAGGACCATGGCTGCCGAACCCTGCTTTAGAATGTAAGCTCCCCCGGGAATGGGGTTCTATCTGCATCACGGCTGCGTCCATCTACCTCTTGATGTAATTTATTGTAACTTCTGTAACACTGTGCAGAATATGTTGGCGCAAAACAAATAAACACATAATAATAATGACTTTGTATCTGCAATCCTCGACAACCCCCCCCACTGACCATCATGTTTAAGAAGATTTGAAAACAGTAACGAAGGAGAACACTGACATTCTCTCAGATGAAGCTGTAATGAGGGATGCAACATTCTGTATAAACGTATAGAATGTAACAGTTATCAAGGCATATGGTTGGGGGGATTTGTTGAACACCCTCCTACTTCCACTGGTCCTGCAGCATATGCCGGTGCTTCAGGAACACTGCAAATGTAAATCGATGATGTCTTGCTATTTTTAAAGAACAGATAGTGCTCTTAACCCATGTCTTTCTTACACACACACACACACACACACACACACACTTATAATACTTTAGCTATGCTTTCACTTTGTCCCGTAGCTGAGTTTTACTATAACGTATAGCATACATTATACATGGTTATAAATTATCTGCAATATATATGACCCACCCAGCTCGGTATCCCCGAATTTGCGGTTTCGTTTTCTTACCTCCTCTCTGGTGTCTTCTCCATTCCATATGTATTTTGTATGTACCGTACGACAATACAACCGCTGCTAAAACTATCAAATAATAGTCCGCAACAGTAAGCATAGTCGAGACTGACACTGTACATGACTCTGCCAGGGATTTAATATGGAAAGCTTCAGGCCGCACAACCAGCCGAGCAACTCTGATAACTGGTTCTGCCGCATATAGGATGCTATTTGCAGAGTGACACGGCGCACACTCTACTTATATTCAATGTTTATTTAAAATATGAAGTGGACCGGTTTAACAATTATCACTTGTATTTGTATTTAAACACTTTACATCTAATTAGTCGTAAGTGTAAGTAATGTAGGTACGTATGAACGTGTGTTGGTATGTGTAAGTGTGTGTGTATGTATAGATCAGTGACGTGCGGTGAGGTCAGTGGCTGGTGAGGCACTGGCTAGTATCAGAGCCAGATATACACAGGGTTACGCAGTCGCAAATTTACGCATTTGATTATCGTTACATATGAGATTAGAATTTTACTATTTATAAAGTAAAGTTTGCTTTTTTTTTTACAGTTCTAAGAGCATGCACTTACAATACTGACTAATAGAGGGCGCTATTACACACATGCTGAATGATTGCTGAGCTCTGCCTGCCTGCCAGCCCCCCCCCCACGACTGACAAGGACAGTCGCATGACTGTCCTGCATCATTCAATCCATGGGGAGCTCTGCCTCCCATGGGGGCGTTTTTTTAAAAAAAAGAAGTGCATGTGACCAATGGAGCTTTCCCATTGGCTCAAGCTTTCAATTGCTCTCAGTGCCTCTGGAGGCACTGAAAAATGTAGAACCAGGAAGTCCGCTTGAGCTACGCAATTAGTGTAGCATTCAGCTGCGCAAATTGCGTAGGCTAGGCTGGCTCAGTGCTGCCCCTGCTGTCTGTGTAATGAATCACACAGACACACACACACAGCAGCCGGCAAACTGAAAGTGCAGGGGAAAATAAAGTGGAGGACAGAGAAGCACAGTGAGGGAGCGTGGATAAGTGAGTTTGAAACTTTTTTCAATAAATAACATTTTATTTACAGTTTAAATATACACACATGTCATTACAGCACAAAGCGCACATTCATTTACTGGAATGGCAGGGAAGGCCCCCTGACTGCATGTCCCTGAAATAGATATATATATATATCTCATTTAAGTTGTGGTAGAGGGCAAAAAATGAGATTGAGAGCCTCTGCACAGCAAATAATAAAGTTTATTATAGCAAAAGTCCTTTACACATCCCAGCAATTCAAAGACGTGCATCACAGAGCTCATGTGCTACATTCCCCATAAGCAGCACAGAGCTCTGGGTAAGATATGCAAATGACGTCTGCGATTTCTCTCTTTTTTTTTGCATCCTGAGTCAGTTTTCACACAGAACCCTCCAATCAATGCCATGCCATACTAGATGGCTTTTATTAGCAGCGATCAATATATACAGTATGTATGTTACAGGGACCTGTGCGACTATACATTTTCTATTTTGTGTGTTACTTTATGTGTTTTCTTAATAGATTAAATGGGAGACACTCCCAACATGGAATGTCTCTTTCCACCGGGGTCTAATTAAGTCACCATTGTACTCCCTTCACTCTTAGCAATGTTTTAATTATGTGGGAAGCGTCCTCCCACCAGTTAATACTATAGCGAGGCGTTTACAAGACAGCTGTGGCCAGTGAAGATACCGCCTTTCCCTTTCATAGACACTTTGTCCGTTAGACTTACATTGCATGTGAACGTCTCACTTTGATCTTAATCAGCTTTTTGGAGAAATCATTCCCCTTGTTAGGGATTTCTCTTTTATGCTCAGCCATTACTTCCTCAATTTTTTTTTTTTTATTATTTTTACTTATCCTAAACCATGTGGGTACCCAAGCCGAAACAGAGTTTAAGAGAACACAAGAGTTGATTAGACGGCAGTCTGTCCTTCAGTTGGTTCACGGGTCTTTAACAGGTTTTAGCTCAACTGTTCTTTACATAAGGGATGTGTACCATGTGTTTATTTATGTACTCCCATCCATAGTGAGGGTCCAGAACCTAAATACCTTGTAATTCTCAGAGACAGGACGCCCCTGTGAATTGGCTTTCTTTGCCGCACCACAACACAAAAGTGCATATTCTGGTCCTCTGGGCACTTTGTATAAATGGATCAATACTATTATCTCTCAAACCCTAATGATATACAGATACACAATGATGGAATTTCAGAGAACACTGACAATGGATCAAAAAAAAACTCATTCACTTGTCCTCGATGTAGTTCAAGGTCACTTTAGACATTGCAATAGGAACCTACACAATAGGGGTTATTCACTAAACTCCAAACTTGCCACTGAATTGCACTGAACGGTACAATTTCGTGGCAGTTTGTCTATTCAGAAAGCTTTCAATTCACCAAATAATGATGACTTGGCAGCAATATATGATGCAGTTTGCTGCAGATCGGCATTCTTCGGCAGCAGTGAAATTGTCCCATAGAGAAGTAATGGTTAATCTATTCAGAGAACATCGAACTGCACCAAAGTGTCAGTGAAATGATCTTATTTTCCGTGATTCAGTTCGACAGGTTAAAACTGGCGAATCCTATAGGATTCAATTTAAAAACATATCTTTTCTTTTTAAATGTTTATACTTTTCATTTCATTTTCAGGAAAAAATATTTCTATTTATTTTTTTAACACCTTTTTTGTATTTTTATTTTGAAAAATTCTGGTTCCCATTTTTTTAAACACTTTTTTTTTGCCTGAAAAAGATCTTTTTTTTACTATTTTTTTAAAAGACCTATTTTTATTATTTAGACACATTTTAATAAATGTTTATTGCTTTAAACATCTATTAGGAGAGTTCCGTTTTGAATTATTATTTTCCCGTTTGGTGGATTTCGCCGATGCCACTTCAGTGCAGTTCGGTGCTCTTCGGCAACTTCTTCAACTTTTTTGTGGGGCTTCTGCGACTCCATCTTCGGCGCAGTACCTTGACCCTATAGTGAATTCACCATAGTTTCGGTGAAATGGAATCGCCGAAGTGCAAAGCACCAAACTATCACTGTAATTTCAGTGCTTCGTGAATAACCCCTAATGTGATAGATGGATCCCTCTCGTTTCCGAACTGTTAGACTTGATACGTCACCCCTGAGTCTGCGTTTTATTATTATTCTTTATAAAGCGCCAGCATATTTCGCAGCGCTGTACAATAGGCACAGTATAGACAGGGTTACAATACATTGAACAACATTTGACAAACAGTACAGGAGGAGATGAGGGCCCTATTCTCGTAGGAACTCACAATCTAGGAGGGTTGGGGTTGGAAACAGGAGGAGAGGACTGCAAGGTGAGAGTGATTGATGGTTGTGTCAGTGAGTTGGGTGGTAGGCTTCCCTAAATAGGAATGGTTTAAGGGAGCGTTTGAAGGAAGAGAAGTTAGGGGAAAGTCTGACAGTACGAGAGAGAGCGTTCCAGAGAGTGGGGGCTGCGCGTGAGAAATCCTGCAGTCTATCATGGGAAGAGGTGATGCGGGGAGAAGCTAGGCGCAGGTCACTGTTTGACCTTAGGGAGCGGGCTGGGGTGTATTTGGTGATTAGTGAGGACAGGTAGTGGGGAGCTGAGTTAGTGAGGGTTTTGTAGGTAAGGATAAGGATTTTGAACTTAATTCTGCAGTGGATGGGGAGCCAGTGAAGGGACTCGCAGAGGGGAGCGGCAGAGACAGAGCGGCGGGTGAGGTGAATTAGCCTGGCGGAGGCGTTCAGGATGGATTGTAGGGGGGAGAGGCGGGACAGAGGGAGGCCAGATAAGAGATTATTGCAATAGTCGAGTCGGGAGATTACCAGGACGTGAATGAGTTGTTTTGTGGTGACAGCGGTGAGAAATGGCCGAATTCTGGAAAGTTATGCATGTTTTACAGGGTTATCCAAAGAGATTCGAAAAGTCACCGCACGTTCGGTGACTTTTCGTTCTCTTCAATTCGGTTCCTTTTGCCGATTGCATTTCGGTAACCTTGCGGTGTATTCAGCAAACACCACAGAGTCCCCGAATTGCAGGGAAAAGCTGCCGCAAACCTGACGAAAACTAACCGAATGCACACTGAAAACAAGCAAAAACATCTGGATTAACCTTCAAAAAAGCCGAACATGAGCCGAACAGGAGCCGAACATGAGCCGAATCACACAGAGCCGAAGCAGCTGTGACGTAGAGGAGGCAGTGAATAAATTAGAAAAACCATTTGTATGAATCTGGGAAAAAGAAACGCTGTTTGCAAAGAAACTACTGAGCGAAAATGTCTGAAATTTTCACAGGAGGTCCAGGGAATGATAATAAAGAGGGCTGTTACAGAAAAAATAAGTAAACTGAAAAAAAAAATTAAAAAAAATCGGACTTTTAAAAAAAAAAAAAAAAATCAGAAAAATGCTTAAAGTATCCTAAAAAATCTATATATAAAGAGACTCTTTGCTGCAGAATTTTATAATGAACGGTTTATTAGATATTGAATTAAAACGGGAATATTTTTAACATTGAAGCCTATGGGATTCTCCTGAATAAATTTGCCGAATTAAACCACCGAATGGCAGGGCATTAGGGGAACCTTTCACTGCTGGTTTGTGTTCTCTGAATAGCCGAAGCAGTGCTTCTCTATGGGGATTTCACTGCCCTCGAACAGGCACCGAACAGGCACCGTATGTTCAGGCAATTCGCCAGGATTTGGCAAATTGCCTGCTCTCTGGATAGCCGAATGGCCAGGAAAGGTAACCGAACGCTGATTTTCAGCGTTCGGTTACCTTTCTCAAGCAATTCGGATCTCTTTGGATAACCATGTTAATCTTTCTCCCTTCCAATGATATGTCACAAACCATAATGTTTTGTTAATAATTGTCTTGAAGAGTTACATTTTCAAGTTGCTGCCTTTTGTATAAATGAGTCAAATAAATGCCAGCACCAATGTCTTTCCAGAAGGAATTGCAGGTAATGTTTGCACAGCCCTAATTAAGTTTTCATTTCGGTCCTGGAAAGGACACAGCAATATCATTGTTTCCCATCATCATTCTTCAAGATCCTAAGCTCCTGTATGCCTGGTTACCGTTTTGTTCTGCTTCATTTCCCTTGTCTCATTGTGCTGCCACTATTAATAATCCTTTAGTATTTGTTGCTACACTGTTTGTACTTTTTATATATGTTCTAAAATGATTTTGGCAACAATTTGCATTTTTTTAAGTGCAACTACACTTGGTACTCTTCACCCCTTCTCGTCTGTCTCTTGTGCTCCCTGTTCCGAATGCACATAGACCAGCTCATAACTTAATGCGATCCAGGTGTAGGATCGAAATATTTTAAAATTTTCTTCCTTTGAATTCACTTCTACACAAAGGATAATGTAGCATAGATGATTGTTTTGCCCTTCCTGCGCTGTGTCCGTGAATATAATATAGTGGAACCTGTCTTATTCTGTCATGTCATAAGGTATGGCTTCGGGCTCACTACTGAAAAGCATTAAATTGTCCTGTCTTGTCTTTGCAGACCTGCCAACTTTGCCAGAACTGAGGTCTCAATATTGGTGGTGTGACCTGCTGCATGGGCGTGATGTGGCTTGTGTCATTGTCACCTGTCCCAAACTGGCATGTCATCCAGACATGTACAGGGTTGGCCCGTCCAAGGGTCCCAATGGGGTCATTGCCTCAGGTGGCACTTTGACAGGGGCAGCATTTTAAATGTAATTATTATACAATGTATTTTAATATAATATTTATATATCCTGTATATATTATATAATATTAAATATTTATTTCCTTGACATATAATGTAATAGAGATTTTAATATTTTTATGTATGTTTATTTTAATATTTCAATTTACTTTAATATAATTACTTGAATATATATATTTTATATTTCGTTTCAATATAATTTTTAGCTATATTCTTTTTAGTTTTATTGCTGTGGATTTCTGATGCGTGTCGGTGGGGTTGGGAGGGAGGGCAGCATTTCATCCTTGTACCCAGGCAGCACAATGCTTTGGGTTGGTCCTGGGAGTGTATATGTGCAGCATAGGCGTGCGCAGCCTATTGCATTAGGGTGTGCACCCAAAAGCTCAAACACACACACATATATATACATACATACATACATATAACGACACACACACACCATTACTATCAGGGTTATTCAAAGAGATTCGAAAAGTCACCGCACGTTCGGTGACTTTTCGTTCTCTTCAATTCGGTTCCTTTTGCCGATCCCATTTCGGTGACCCAGGGAAAAGCTGCCGCAAACCTGACGAAAACTAACCGCAAAACCCACCGAATGCACGCCGAAAACCCCCAAAAACATCTGGATTAACCTGCTGAAAACCGGAGCCGAACACAGCCGAAGCAGCCGAAGCAGCTGAGACCGCAGACGAGGGAGGTGAATAAATTAGCAAAACTGTTTGTATGAATCTGTGAAAATGAAACGCTGTTTGCAAAGAAAAAAAAATTCAGAAAAATGCTTAAAGTATCCTAAAAAATCTATAAATAAAGAGACTTTTTGCTGCAGAATTTTATAATGAACGATTAGATATTGAATTAAAACGGGAATATTTTTAACATTGAAGCCTATGGGATTCTCCTGAATTAACTTGCCGAATTAAACCACCGAATGGCAGGGCATTAGGGGAACCTTTCACTGCTGGTTTGTGTTCTCTGAATAGACGAAGCAGTGCTTTTTCATGGGGATTTCACTGCCCTCGAACAGGCACCGAACAGGCACCGTATGTGCAGGCAATTCGCCAGGATTTGGCGTATTGCCTGCTCTCTGGATAGCCGAATGGCCAGGAAAGGTAACTGAACAATGATTTTCAGCGTTCGTTACCTTTCTCAAGCAATTCAGATCTCTTTGGATAACCCTGTATGTGTATGTTTCAGGGGTTAAGCAACCTTCGATACCCAGACATTTTGAAACTACATTTCCAATGAGTCTCAACTATCTTAATTAGGGGCCGAGCAACATAGGAGATATAGTTCCAAATGAGCTAGAGGACCAATGACCCCGGTATACATCATGTCACCTCAAAATGCTAGATCAAAAAATTTAAATTTGGATTTCGATCACATACAGCGTGTAAATTTATTTTACCACATTTTTTCATCCAAAAGATTGTTAGTTAGATATTCTACGGGCCATATTACATTCCTAACGTTAATGTTAGTGTCCATCTGAGTGAGCGTTAACGTTAGCTCTGGTGGTCCTACCGCGGGTGTACCATATTAAAATCCAAACGCTAATCTGTTAGAAAACCCTTTACCATTTAGAATCTTGCTCTTTTCAGCTCCCTATACTTAACATGGGGAGTGGAAAGTGTTAATCAGCATTAGCATTACAATCTACTAGTGCTGATTACCGTCCGGTTGCGGTTACTGAACATTTACTCACAACCAGGACCTGGTGATAACGGATTCCACTTCTGCAGAATCAGTCAGCACCAGCTGAAACCCCCCCCCCCCAAAATCAGATACTCACCTCTCATCCTGCAGAAAGAACGACTGCTCCATTCGCCTCCTCTGGCCGCCAGGAGCAGAGGGAGACTGGGAGAAAAAGTCCCTCAGTCTCACTCTGGGAATCACTATGTTGACCTGCCGGATCTCACAAGGACTTCAACGACGTGCCGAGTACATCCTCTACACACAAACATGAAACCAGAGGATGCGCTCAGCACGTCGTCAGCAGCAAAGTGGTTAAATGTTAAAAAGGGAGTGAAATTTGAGTAAAGTGGCCCATTTAACCTCTTGCTGACTTGTACCAATACAGTCTCCTACCTGTACCTCACGACGCTGCCAAGACGCTCGCTGTAATTCTTTTTGCGGAGTGCAGGCAGCAGATATTGTGGCGATTTCTGTGCACAATACAATCCTTTATGGTGCAAGACAAGGGGGCAACACCGGACTGCGACAAGGAAACAGGTGCAGAATTTTACGCAAAGCAGCCTATTTAAAGACAGATACATGCATTTATACACACAGCCATACGTTCACATACATAACTATATATCCTCCTTCCTACACCCTGGGGGTATGTAGCAATAAAGCCCACATTAATGTGCAGTGTGTATGAGCATATCCCAGAATCCACAACAATAAAACTCACAGTAATGTGCAGTGTGTGTGAGCGTATCACAGAGCTCCACAGTAATAAAACCCACAGTAATCTGCAGTGTGTATGAGCATATCAGAGATTCGCAGCAATAAAACCTTCAGTAATATACAGAGTGTATGAGCGTATCAGAGCTCCACAGCAATAAAACTCAGCAATGTGCAGTGTGTATGAGCGTATCACAGAATCCACAGCAATAAAACCAAGCAATGTGCGGTGTGAATGAGCATATCACAGAATTCACAGCAATAAAACCAAGCAATGTGCGGTGTGAATGAGCAAATCAGAGAATCCACAGCCATAAAACGCAGCAGTATGCAGTGTATGTGTATCACAGAATCCACAACCATAAAACTCAGCAGTATGCAGGGTGTATCAGTGCATCACAGAATCCACAGCCATAAAACTCAGCAGTATGTGTATCACAGAATCCACAGCCATAAAACTCAGCAGTATGTGTATCACAGAATCCACAGCCATAAAACTCAGCAGTATGCAGGGTGTATCAGTGTATCACAGAATCCACAGCCATAAAACTCAGCAGTATGTGTATCACAGAATCCACAGCCATAAAACTCAGCATTATGCAGGGTGTATCAGTGTATCACAGAATCCACAGCCATAAAACTCAGCATTATGCAGGGTGTATCAGTGTATCACAGAATCCACAGCCATAAAACTCAGCAGTATGTGTATCACAGAATCCACAGCCATAAAACTCATCAGTATGTGTATCACAGAATCCACAGCCATAAAACTCAGCAGTATGTGTATCACAGAATCCAAAGCCATAAAACTCAGCAGTATGCAGGGTGTATCAGTGTATCACAGAATCCACAGCCATAAAACTCCGCAGTATGTGTATCACAGAATCCACAGCCATAAAACTCAGCATTATGCAGGGTGTATCAGTGTATCACAGAATCCACAGCCATAAAACTCAGCATTATGCAGGGTGTATCAGTGTATCACAGAATCCACAGCCATAAAACTCAGCAGTATGTGTATCACAGAATCCACAGCCATAAAGCTCTGTGTTTAAAAATATTTTGAATACACTATTAAAAAATATTTTTGATATATAAAAATTGCCCCCTCTCCTGCTTACCTTTGTTTGTTTTTTCTGCTTGCAGGGAGGGGGTTGAATATGTATCATTGGTGGTCCAGTGGCACAGAAGGGGGGGTCGAGGAGGGGAACCCGGCTGGCCGCATCTGATGGATAGCCGCCGGGACCCCTCATTTCCGCGGGCCTGGCGGCAGCCTCCGCTTCCCTGGTGGTCCCTGTGGTTCGTGGGGTGCTGCACTGCGATCTGTGCATGGCGCACAGACCGCACAGCACATCCCTCACTGACCCGAGCGGCCGGCGATCGCTGATGACCTTGTCACCTGACCGCCGGCGCTTACTGACTGTGTCAGAGCGCCGGCGGTCAGGTGACAGGTCATCAGCGATCGCCGGCCGCTCGGGTCAGTGAGGGATGTGCTGTGCGGTCTGTGCGCCATGCACAGATCGCAGTGCAGCACCCCACGAACCACAGGGACCACCAGGGAAGCGGAGGCTGCCGCCAGGCCCGCGGAGTTGAGGGGTCCCGGCGGCTATCCATCGGATTCGGCCAGCCGGGACCCAGAATGTGTCGCTGGCCGGCATTAGGGTGTGCCTAGGCACACCCGGCACACCCCGTGCGCACGCCTATGATGTGCAGGATGACCAGCTGCCTGGCCCAGCAGTCAATCAGGATTGAACCTACACAAGCACTGCATTAACATTTCTGTATGGGCTTTAGAAACGCACATTTTTAACCCTTAGACTGCTGAGGACGTGTGGGGAACGTCCTCATTGACTCCTAAGGAAAGATAGGGGTGGAGATCAGGGTTCATTTGAACCCAGATATCTACCGACAGTTTTCAGCTAGCAGGGTCATATTTGGTATCATTAGAAAGGCCAGAGCATGGCCTTGTCAATGATACCAAACATGACCATGTTTAAAGTAAAGAAAAAAAATAATAACAGTAATAATACAGAAAAGAATAAGGTGTTTTTTTTAAGACGTGAAATGGCTCAGCAGTGAAGGGGTTAAGGTTTAAGCACCATGAACTCCATAAAACAGACGCTTTGACCCTCAGTCCTCCTGATTAGTCACATGACTGGCTAAGGCTGCCATTTGATCATGAAGACTGAGGGGAAACGGAGTGTCACATGAGGGCATCGTGTCCGGTGTCAGGACTTTCCTTGACTGTATTTTTTTTTATGCACTGTATGTATTTCATTATAATATTTGGAATTGTGTATTTTGTCTTCTATCATATAAATAAAATTTCAACACTGGATAGCTGCCAGGCCTTTGTATTTTCTCTTAATTAATGTCAGTAATTGTAATGAAAAGAGATTATGTTTTGAGCATCTAGTTGGTTCATCCCATTTCATTATTTTAAATATTGGCATTTCTGTACCGGGATATCATTAATGCCACACTTCCAGCATCCGTCTTCATCAGATGGTAAGCATGCATGATCAGGAGCATCGCTACGTCTTCCTATTCTCATCCTAAATCACTCATCCTAAAATATTTTTTCTAATGTTTAATTTACAGGGAAATCCTTGTTAATATCATATTATATATAATTAAAGTATTCTCAAACATGGAGATAATGTGACTCATGTTCATCCTCCTAATGGTCACATTATAACTCAGGGCTCAAAATTTCCACTCGCCTACTCACATTTGGCGAGTGGAAATTAAGTGAGGGCGAGTGGAAATGCACACGCAGGCAGCACAATAAATTATTTTGTGCTGCATATTCCAGCAGTAACACCGTGCAGTCCCTCCCTTTCCCAGGAATCAGCTGCTTGACCTGACCCAGCTCATCTCTGTCACTGGCAGGGGGGTGGAAAGGAGCTTCCCTGCCTCTTCACTCTGCTCACACTGGGCTCTGATGACTGAGTATACACGTATCTGGGGTCTGATGTCTGGGTATTAATGTTATTTTTGTAACTTTATTCTAAATAAAACCCATAGCAGTGTAATTTCATAAGATAATTAAAGGGGGTGTGTTTGGGGGCAGAGGTAAAGGATGGGTAGGGGTTAGGTGGAGCAACTGGTGGCGAGTAACTCTTATGGCCTGGTTAGTAGCTTGGAACTTGAAATTTTGAGCCCTGTTAATAACTGATATCAATCCTTCGCTGTAACATCTCCTGAAATACATACATACACACACTCATACACACATTTTTCTCTAGACGTCATGTTTGGCAAATTCACTGTAACAGGATTAAAATTCCGCACGTCTGAACAAAACGCAATCATTTGTTGAACACGTGGAAGGACAAAAATTGCCGTTTTATTATAGTCATGTGTCGGAGAGAAATAGCAGCTTTTCCCAAGGTACTAGAAGAATGTAGCGTCGATCGAGGATGGATTCAGTTTCACACATTTGTCTACTTAATCATAATGCACCGAATGGGGTTCACAGATGATACAAAGTATACCATTTTAAACCTTAAAACACCTATCTATAGTGAAAAATGTGTAGATTTGATCGCACCACACGAACATCTGGTTTGATTTTTAAACACAACGAAAGAAAACTCAAAGTCAAAATATCAACCAACATTTTAACAATATTATACAGCCAAGCTTTAATAATGCAAGGAGTATACTGTTGTACACGATGGACCAATCACATGAGGTATATCACAGGTTTAAGGAGGTCTTCGGTTTTGGAATAGGGGGCTCCAGGATGGTGGTGATTAGGGTTGGTGGGCTTAGAAATAGGGTATTTAATGGACCTGGGATACACGGCATAGAGAGGTAGGGAGTTTATAAGTGGTTAATATTTAAGGGGTTATTCAATAAGCGACAAACTTGCCACCAAATTCCCCCGATCGCCGCAATTTGGCGATCTTCAGCAGCAACGGAAAATTATCTTGTTTTTTATTCAACCGTTTATTCTTTTTGCTTTCTGCACACCGTCTTTTTAATTTTTTTTTTGGAACACCTTTATGTATTTTTTAAAAAAGAATTAAACAAAATTTTTGATTCCCAATTATTTAAAGTCTTTTTTTTATTCTGTAACAGACCGTTTTATAGCACCTTTTTTATTATTTAATAACATTTTAATGCATTTTTATTGGTTTAAACACGCATTAGAAGAATAGTATAGTTACCTTTTTTTCTGCAGTTGGGTGGCGTTCAGCACAGTCTGTACGGTGGTCTTTGGCAGCGTTCGGTGGTCTTCATCAGCTCCATGTTTGGCGCACTTCGGGGATGCTCCGGTGAATAGTGAATTCACTGCAGGGTCGGCGAAATGGAACCACCGAAAATGCACTGAAGTGCGCCGAACCAGAAAGCACCGAAATTTATAACTGGGCTTAGGTTTAAGGGTTCTTAGGGTTTCAGAGACTTGCCTTCTGGTGGTTCAGAACTGTAGCCCCCATTATCCTTAGCCAGATTAGTAATGAATTCTCCTAGTCCATCATATTGTTACACTTGACATGCTCTTTTCCCATTGGCAATAGTAAGTACAAATTAATACGAAATACTTCTCACAAGTCTTTAAAGACACACTATTAAAATCTCTATATGTTTTTTTTAAACCATTATTATTCTCGCCCGCTACCTGCAAAAATGCTCCTGTGCTGCTGAGCATTGGGGGAAGAAATCATGTTGCCAAGCTGACTTTTTCCCCTTCAAATTCATTTTATAGTTTTACACATCTGCCCCCTCCCCCCTCCTGGTGAAAAAAACCTATTACATCTCTTTTAATATCTTATCACTCTTGTAACCTGGACAACGCTTCTCCGCCTTCAATTTGCTCCACCACTGTCCTCTACTATTAATGCTCAAGAACTCTCAACCACTCCCAGCTTCTTCCACCCTCTGCTATTTTGTCCCGGGAACCTTAGATAAAGTATGGCCACATCTTATTATTATCAAGCCTCACTTCATGCTCCCTCAACCCTATTGCCTTATTTCTACTCCCTCGACGCATCTTAAACCACTTTCTTGTTTCTACCATTGTTCTACTCTTATTCAATCATCACAATCATTGCCCCATTATCAAAAATCTTTCACTTGAACCAAACTCTCCGCACAACTACCGTCCAATATCACTGCTACCTCTAGCCTTAACGCTCCTTGAGGCTGGTATACAACTAACTGACTATTTGTTTTCCTCCAAATTCCTACTAGACCTTCTACAATCTGGTTTCTGTGCCTTTCACCCCACTGAAACGGCTCTTACTAAAGTCATCAATGAGTAATCTCAGCTAAATACAAGGTATGCTTTTCAATACTTCTACTGGAGATCTGTTCCCTTCGACAATGTATACCTCTGTTACCTTCGACACTACCTCTCTGTTACCTTCGACACTGTATACCTCTCTGTTACCTTCGACACTGTATACCTCTCTGTTACCTTCGACACTGTATACCTCTCTGTTACCTTCGACACTGTATACCTCTCTGTTCCCTTCGACACTATATACCTCTCTGTTACCTTCGACATTGTATACCGTTCTGTTACCTTCGACACTGTATACCGTTCTGTTACCTTCAACACTGTATATCTCTCTGTTACCTTCGACACTGTATACCGTTCTGTTACCTTCGACACTGTATACCTCTCTGTTGCCTTCGACACTACCTCACTGTTACCTTCGACACTGTATTCCTCTCTGTTACCTTTGACGCTGTATACCTCTCTGTTACCTTCGACACTGTATACCTCTCTGTTACCTTTGACACTGTATGCCTCTTACCTTCGACACTGTATACCTCTCTGTTACCTTCGACATTGTATACCGTTCTGTTACCTTCGACACTGTATACCTCTCTGTTACCTTCGACATTGTATACCGTTCTGTTACCTTCGACACTGTATACCTCTCTGTTACCTTCGACACTGTATACCGTTCTGTTACCTTCAACACTGTATACCTCTCTGTTACCTTCGACACTACCTCACTGTTACCTTCAACACTGTATTCCTCTCTGTTACCTTTGATGCTGTATACCTCTCTGTTACCTTTGACGCTGTATACCTCTCTGTTACCTTTGACACTGTATTCCTCTCTGTTACCTTTTATGCTGTATACCTCTTTGTTACCTTTTGACGCTGTATTCCTCTCTGTTACCTTCGACACTGTATACCTCTCTGTTACCTTTGACACTGTATGCCTCTTACCTTCGACACTGTATACCTCTCTGTTCCCTTCGACACTATATACCTCTCTGTTACCTTCGACACTGTATACCTCTCTGTTACCTTTGACACTGTATACCGTTCTGTTACCTTCGACACTGTATACCTCTCTGTTCCCTTCGACACTATATACCTCTCTGTTACCTTCGACACTGTATACCGTTCTGTTACCTTCAACACTGTATACCTCTCTGTTACCTTCGACACTGTATACCGTTCTGTTACCTTCGACACTGTATACCTCTCTGTTACCTTCGACACTATACCGTTCTGTTACCTTCGACACTGTATACCTCTGTTACCTTCGACACTACCTCACTGTTACCTTCGACACTGTATTGCTCTCTGTTACCTTTGACGCTGTATACCTCTGTTACCTTTGACACTGTATTCCTCTCTGTTACCTTTGACGCTGTATACCTCTCTGTTACCTTTGACACTGTATACCTCTCTGTTACCTTCGACACTGTATACCTCTCTGTTACCTTTGACACTGTATACCTCTCTGTTACCTTTGACACTGTATGCCTCTTACCTTCGACACTGTATACCTCTCTGTTCCCTTCGACACTATATACCTCTCTGTTACCTTCGACATTGTATACCGTTCTGTTACCTTCGACACTGTATACCTCTCTGTTACCTTCGACATTGTATACCGTTCTGTTACCTTCGACACTGTATACCTCTCTGTTACCTTCGACACTGTATACCTCTCTGTTACCTTTGATGCTGTATACCTCTCTGTTACCTTTGATGCTGTATACCTCTCTGTTACCTTTGACACTGTATACTTCTCTGTTACCTTTGACGCTGTATACCTCTCTGTTACCTTCGACACTGTATACCGTTCTGTTATCTTCGACACTGTATACCTCTCTGTTACCTTTGACACTGTATGCCTCTTACCTTCGACACTGTATACCTCTCTGTTACCTTCGACACTACCTCTCTGTTACCTTCGACACTGTATACCTCTCTGTTACTTTCGACACTGTATACCTCTGTTACCTTTCGACACTCTATACCTTTTGTTACCTTCGACAATGTATACCTCTCTGTTACCTTCGACACCCTATACCACTCCATACATCTACAAACACAGCACTCTGGGACTCTCATGACTCTGAGCTTGCCGTATATAAAATGACCGACAACCAAAACGAAGCTTGAAAAAACTTTATTTAAGGCTACTAGTAAATATTCAGAAAGCTTAGCATTTTCATAATAAACATTTCAAACAAGGTAACCCATTCATCATTATTTTCTGACACGATTGATTGGACTAAATTCTATGTACAATTCAACTTCATAGAAAAATAAGTTATTTTCTTTTAAATTTAAACAAGTTTTCTTTTTTTTTTTGCTTTTTTTTTTGGTTATATATTTTTACTGCAATTATTTGGGCAAGAAAATGGCACTTTTGTATTCAGGCCCTCCTAGCTTAGGTAGGACTCGTGACAGCAAAGTCCAGCCATTACTAATCGAGGAGTTAACTCTATCACATTAGATGTGCATTTGAAAATAATCTGTTCGTTGTGTAATCCCCCAACAAGGAAACACTATTGTGAATGTCATTTACTTTGCATGCAAAGCTATACTGTATGGCTTTATGAGACACCTGCTTGAATTTACAGAACACAAATTCAACATTTCCATGTGACAGCCGGGTAATTCATTGTTGAAGACAAGTCCGTGTTGTTTTATTGTTCCTCCAGCAGGTCTCTAAAAAAAAAAAAAAAAAAGTAAAAAGAATTTTTGGTAACAATGTGGTTTATCTAAATGATTGATAATTCATATTATTGATTGATTCCTCAATAATACACAGAATTAATTGTAATAATTCCCACAACTGATCCCAATTAATATGATTTCACAAATGTGATTATATACATATACTGAACAGCAAATGTCCATCCTTGCTCTCAAACACTAATATATAATTTAATTTAAACCTTAATATCATATTTTTTTTTTATATTTAACACTAATATAATTTTCAATAAAATTTATTTAATGGTTTTTAATTCTGTAAATTATCCTGTTACAAATGTAGTTAAACTGCCACTAATTCAAAATCAATATTATTTATTAAAATAAAATTGTAATATTTTTGTGTGGTCTTTTTTTTACGTTTTTTTTTTTAATAAAACTCTTTTAAATAATTTTAGGTTCCTTGAATTTGCATATTGTGTCTATTTTCGCATTTATTTATTTCTGCATCTCTTTATAAATAAGAATAAATGAGTCTTTCGTGTTTGCCTGCCAGGGATGGACATTTGCAAGTAATTTCACAACGACAAGGAATTTGTGTAGATTGAAAAAAAGTCTATCAAATCAGAATTAACTTCGAATTACCGCGTTTGCTCAAAACCTGTAAAAGTCCCTGAAATAAATGTTTACCTTTCAGTAACTTTGGTGTTAACTAACCAATCTAAGAACTCTTGTGCGGCAATAATGTCTAGGACTTTATTGACATCATTTGTGAAACTGCCATCAGCGTGTCGCCTGTCCATCTCCTCAATGCTGTTTATTTCCGAAAAACTTTAAAAAAAAAAAAAGAATTTTTAAAACAACTTAAAACGCGAACAGTTTAAAATAAATAAAAACTGCAACGTTGACTTTTTAACGTTGAATTTTTAATGAACCAAATCCAAATGTTTTCATTGATTTTTCAATGGTAGATAAGTGACTATTGGTCCATTCCAAAACCTCATATTTATTTTTTACCCCACGACAACCTTAAAAGTAAATATGATTTTTATAGTATTTATACTATCACATTGTGTATCTGCTCTATGTATACGTAGCTGGGGCTTATGCCTAGCTCACACACTGAATTGCAAATTTAAAGGCAGAGAAGGTTGGAGAAACATAGTCAAACTTTGCCATTTTGTTTCCATACATACAGTAAGTCATTGTTTTGGTAATAATTCTATGGTTGACTCTAATCTATAAATTTCAGGGTAATTTCTGTCGTTTCTCGTCCAGTGCACTTCGGCGATTTCATTTCGCGACCCTGCAGTGAATTCACTATTCACCGCAAGGTTCCTGAAGTGTGGCGAACAAGGAGTTGCCGTACGCCACCAAAGACCACCAAACGCTGCCCAAGACCACCGAACGCTGCTGAACTGCAAAAAAAAATACTGAACTCTATTTTTAAAAGGCGTTTAAAACAAATAAAATCCATGAAAATGTGTGGAAATCGTAAAAAAGGTCCTATAAGAACGATAATTTTTTTTACATTGAATCCTACGGGATTAATTTTTTTAAATCCGTCGAACTGAACCACCGAAAATCTGGCCGTTTCACCAACATTTCAGTGGCAGCTTCGGCGCTTATTGAATAACTCTTTATGGTGCATATTGGCCTAGTTAAAAAAAAGGTGCTGTTGTATAAAGGTCAAAATGATTAATCCTTTAACAACCAAGTGATTTTACAAATAACGCTGTCAGGAACCAGTGTTTTTTTGGAAAATTGTTTCTAGTTAATTATACAGTAAGAAATATTTGGGAATATTCCCAATGTATTCCTTACTGTAATCACCTATTTGGCAGACACATGTCACCATCTACTGGCTAAAAGGAGTTACTGCATTTCTGAGCTATGTGCAGGATCTGCTGGGGAAATGTTCTTTCAAGCCAATCCCCAGCTGGTGTTCAAAAGTGTAAGGACTTTGGGCACCATTCCCATGGTGCTAAAACTTTGGGGGCACCTTCTGGAGCCCAAATGCCCAAATGCAACGATACAGCATAGCTCCGGGTCTTGTTAACATGATCACAGGCTGCTGTGACTGCTACTGCTGATTGTGTATTCACAATGGTGAAGGGGTTAAATTACACAACTGTTTGAGTATTGAGGTCATTGAGGTCAAAATCCTAACACTCCTTTATCACAGTTTCGAAATATGCTTCATACTGATAATTATCCCTTCATTAACTCACTTCCTTTTTGGTCTTCCTTTAATTAACCAATCAACAAATTCTTTGGCTGCTTTTTCTTCCAAGAAGTTGCTCATGTCATTTGTGAATGTTCCTTCTGCGTGTCTTGTGAGTCTCCTGTAAGATAAATGTAAAACAATGAGCCCATCGCATTTTAACTCACCCGCTTATATATTCTATTCTATTTATATAATAATGCTCACTTTAATATTCTTTAATTAGTCGTGTATGACTGAATACAGATTGTGTTTTCCTACAAACTATAAACCACCTCATAAGATGTGAGCACTTTCCTTCAGAATAATGTAACTGTATCAGTGCAAATATTTACTATCACAGACTATCACGGAATCCTCAGATGTTTATTTTAACGTCTAACATTTGCAAGTTGTTTCTAGCACTGGTAGATACTGAAAGGGCAGGAATGTATGGCCATAACAGCTGTAAAATGATTACATATTCAAAATGTAGGCAAAGATAGCCTGGACGTTAGGCTTGTGCACCGATTTTTTTTTTTTCGGTTCGATTTGTTCGGATGTTTAAAATTTTCGATTCGGCTCGTTTCGACCGATTTCTGTTTCGATTCGGTTCGGTTCAGCTCGTTTTTCGTGTACATTTTTTTTCGGAATATCGACCATTTTTCGTGTTTTCGGGTAACTTTGCTCGTTTTTTTTATCGACTTTTCGGAAATTTCGGAAATTTTTGTTTTTTCGGAACGTCTGTTCTCCTCGTTTCAAAGTGTCTACGATAATTCTGGCGATTCTATCGTGTTTTTTTTTATTAAATAAAGATCCTTTTTTTCTTATGATTAAATAAAGTTGTGAAATGTATATTCATATTAAAATGGTATGAAAGCCAAGGAACAAAAAAAATGAACAAAACGATTTAAAAAACGCTAAACTGACCCGAATGCCACAAGAAACAAGTGATACGCATTTACAAATACAAAATTTACAGAATCAGTGATATAACCGATAATAGTTAAATATACGATTTCCAGAATTACCGAAATGGAACCGAAATCACGAATGGAACCGAAATCATGAATAGAGCAAAAATAAATTTCGATTTGACACATTTCAAGTCCATTCGAAAAATCCGAAAAATTTTCGTTTCGGCTCGGAAAACTTTTCGGATCTGTTGGTTTTCGGGTCCGACCCGATTCGGAAATTCGGCCGAATCCGAAGACACGAATCGGGAAATTTCGTGAAAATTCCGAACTTCCGAAACCCGAAACGCACATCCCTACTGGACGTTAACATTTTTATTCATTTAAAGAGACACTCTACACACCCTGACACTTTAGCCTATTACAGGGGTAAGGCTGCGTCGATTGCCCCCCATCCCCTTTCCTCCAGCCTTGTTTGGCTGGTGCAGTTGATTGAAGAGGAGGGTCACTCAACAGATGGGAGTTTGAATTCGGGCACCAATGATGTCAGCATCCTCTGCCTGCTGACATCACCTGGTCTCCCAATCACTCACAGCAGCGAGCAAACAGGGAGGCAGCACCTCTGCGCTGGTGCTGCGTGTGCACGGGATACACGCGCAGCACCAAACCATCGTGCTCATGAAGATGAGAAAGAAGCTCTGGGGAAAGGGAGCCGGAGCCCAACACTGCTGGACAAAAGATGAGTATTCACACCTTTTATAAAAGACGTATTAAAAATATAATTGTACAGTTGTTGTCAGCAGGGGGAAAAAAAGAGGGAGAGGGGTGATTTTTTTTTGTGTAGAGCGTTCTTTTAAGGAGTTATTCCCAAAGCGCCGGTGTTTGCTGGCATTGCATTGAAACCCTCACTAACTCAGCTCCCCACTACCTGTCCTCACTAATCACCAAATACACCCCAGCCCGCTCCCTAAGGTCAAACAGTGACCTGCGCCTAGCTTCTCCCCGCATCACCTCTTCCCATGATAGACTGCAGGATTTCTCACGCGCAGCCCCCACTCTCTGGAACGCTTTCCCTCGTACTGTCAGACTTTCCCCTAACTTCTCTTCCTTCAAACGCTCCCTTAAAACGTTCCTATTTAGGGAAGCCTACCACCCAACTCGCTGACGCAACCATCAATCACTCTCACCTTACAGTCCTCTCCTCCTGTTTCCAACCCCAACCCTCCTAGATTGTGAGTTCCTACGGGAATAGGGCCCTCATCTCCTCCTGTACTGTTTGTCAAATGTTGTTCAATGTATTGTAACCCTGTGTATACTGTGCCTATTGTACAGCGCTGCGGAATATGCTGGCGCTTTATAAATAAAGAATAATAATAAAATAATAATAATTGCGAAAATTGACACGGACAAATGCCGGCATTTCACAGAAGTGATATATCCAAAGAGCAACAGGAGAAGCCGCAACGTGAAGCTTCTCCTGTTGCTCTTTGGGTTCTATCTTCTTATTCATTGGATTATATTTTTGTGCTGATGATTTTCACCGCCGTTTCGAAACACTGGCAAGCACTGCAGCTGTTTGCATGTAACTGAATTTCCAAGATGTCTTCATTTCACCGCAGGCAAGAAGCTGACCGCAGTTTGTAAGGGAATGTCTGGTCATTGGTTATTATTTGAATTTTAATATATAGCGCGACCCTTTGATTATTATTTTGAACAAATAGAAGAACGAGCAAATGGTCGCGCTATATATTAGAATTCAATGGTCTGAATAGGCGAATATTTAATAAAAAATCTAATAAAAAGCATAAATAACATATATCAAATATATGAGAAAAATCTAACAATTTGTTCTTTACTTGTCAATGTAAAGTTATTTAGGGCCAGACCTGTGCAGTGCAGATCTCAGCAGTTTTGTGATGGTTAATATGAAAGGCTGGTCTTGCTACATTCTAACCATTTTAAGGAAATTCATGGAAACAAAGCACATCATGTACTGTGTTACTACTCAATCAGCACAGATGCCATCACATTGCGGGCGCTCAAGGATTCCCTGAAAAGATTACAGAAACTACTAAAAAATTTTGCTGTACAATAAAATATTAGACTTTTCCAGAGGCTTAAACTAATAGAAGACGAATGATTACTTGGAATTAACCTCATGCTTATGTAGGAGGACGTCGTCTCATGCAAAACCCTTGGATTTTTTTTCTATCCTGAAAAGATAAAATGCTGTATTTTTTTTGCATCTATTTATTGTTTTTCATGTAATATTCTGTGTTAAAACCGTAATACACAAATCGAAATGCAGCAAAATCCTCAAGCTAGAAATCTGATGAAAAAAAAAAGAAACTTTGGCATCGGAGAAAAAAAACCTTCGCTATTCAGTTAAATGGCGGTGTACATTGTGTCTTATTCTTACATTTTCTTTGGTTTTCCTTTTATCAACCAATCAATGAACTCTTTGGCTGCTTTTTCTTCCAAAAACTGAGTGACGTCATTGGTGTATGTGCCTTCCGCATGCCTTTCATACTGAACATTGCGTTTTGTGATACCTCTACAAATAAGAGAATCTAAATGTTAAGCAGTATAAAACAGATTATAAACAAGCACGTGCGCACACACACACACACACACACACACACACACACACACACACACACACACACACACACACACACACACACCCTCTTCATCAGTTGTTGTCCAAAAGGTAGGTGATTTCAGACAAAGGCAGGGACACAAAATTACAGATGACTTCTGGTTCTGTAGTGCTATGGTCCCCAGCCCAATCCTTAAGTTCCCCTAACAGGCCTGATTTTAAGGAATCCGTTGTTTTTTGATACTGCAGCATGTGACTTCTTTTTTTTTTTTTGAGAAAGTATTTTACCAGGAAGGATACATTGAGATTTCTCTCGTTTTCAAGTATGTCCTGGGTGGCGAGTATGTACCGTTAGGTGTCTTGCCCAAGGACACTTACTGGAGAGGTGCTCTTGCTGGGATCGAACCTGTGTCTACACAGGCTCTCTCCACGCAGAGCAGTGATGTTCCCTCTACTCCACCAGCCGGTACTTCATATGTAATCTAATGTCACTTTCGTGTGAAATCAATCTACTTGCCTGTCCGTTTATTGATATCTCCGTATCTATTTCTATCCATCCATGTATCAGAATTGTACAACATTTTGCAGAGTGAAAATATATAAAGTTTTGCTACAACATTGCACCATTTAATTTCCAAGTTACTATATTTAATTTGTTTAACACTGCGAATGAAACATTACTTAGAACTAGACAAAATAAACATTTAACAGATATAATTCACCTCCTACACAAATGTTGCATATGGTTTCTGACTGTACATCTGATTTCACCTAATGTGATAGTTACATACAGTATGTGTTTTTGTCCACTAGAAGAGATTCTACAAGCGTCTGCTCATGTTGAAAGCTCTGTTCTTTAATTTTGCCCTCTGCGAGCATAAAATGCACTTTTAATGCAGACAGACATATGTTTCAAGGTAAAGCATGCTTAGGTCTGGATTCAGTTATGTATCAAAGAACCATATGAAGCTATGGAAATCATTAACATTTGCGAGAGAAGTGTGGTGCTCGGCAACATTTCTCTGATATCACGTTAAAACAGTGTTTACTATATATACATCTATATAATATCACAAGACATTAACTGTATAATATATACTTTACCATTGTATAGCACTGCCGAATGCGTTGGAACTTTATAAATGAAGCATTATAATTATGATCAATAAAAAAGATGTAACGATAACAATGTTCCTATCAGATAGGATAGGAACATCGTTATTGCTACATCTTTTTTATTGATTTTTGTCTACCTTTTTGTGGTCAAACGACAAGGACAACGCTGGATGTTTTAGCGATTTTCCTTACGACATCACTTATCAGCGCTGCCAAATATTTTGTGTATTATATTTATGATGATATATTAGAATTAATTATGATCTTGGAATGCAATTCTGATGGCCAGGGATGAATGTTCCCCACTGTACCAGACATCTAAAAGAAGGGACATTTATGAAGCAACTGCCTTGTCTCATGAATTTTAAAAATAAATCTCTTTCCACTATTCTACTGGCTATGACCCGAACCTAGTTGGCCTATGCCTATCCTTCAGATACGTTGACTTATGTATCCGTTCATCACTGAATCTTCATTAAGCGGTTTTATCAAGTTATTCAAATTATTAGTGAGAAAAAGTGAGGTTTGTGAGGTTTGAACGGCACTAGTGTCCTGCTCTACGGTTTGGCCCGCTCAGGTCTAACAAGGCTTTAGCTCGATTGTACAATACAGGGACAACTATAGGGACAACCATATGCAAATCAGACGCTATCACCCAGAAATGGCGGCCAGTATTGAAACGCCAACGTCATCCCTGCATGAGAGATTCAGCAACCCCCGACGATCGTTTCGGCCTTGTTTGGCCTCGTCAGGAGGGTATAGCTGACACCCCTCTAGGCACATCAAGCAAGGGGTCCATGTCTAGATTACCCTTTAAACTTGTAGTGAGAAAAAGAGAGGTTTGTGAGGGTCCTGAGAACGAGCAACGGCACTAGTGACCTGCTCTACGGTGGGGCCCGCTCAGGTCTCACAAGGTTTTAGCTTGATTGGTAAATCTTTAATTTTGGTAGTTTAAATAACACTTACTTAAGACATTAATGTATAATATAGGGAACATAGGGTGCTATTCCAGTAATTTTAACAGACCCACCCATTAATAATAATGATTCGCCTCACTATTTCAAGCTGAGCTGCAGCTGCTGTCCTTCCCGTTGGCACAGTGCAGTCCCATGAGTCTGGGTACAAGCAGAATCGATCAGGGCTCATATGCTTCGTCATGTGTCCTTTAGCAACTCCCAAAAATTACCTCTTAAGCCTCTTAAATAGTAGCTTATTCTTAGTATATGGAACAAGGCAAACCACTCCAATAGGAAGACTACTTTGTTGGGTGCTCATCAGCTGCATAGACCAGACAAGCTTGAGAAAGGCTGGTCCATACAGCAGAAACGTTGTGCTGAACACCCAATAAAGTGGTCTTTCTACTAACCAAGTGGTCTTTCTACTGGGCTGGAGCATCAGGATCCTGAATTACAAAAAGAACACCCCAGTGGCACTAAGGTGTACCAAAATCACACTGATCGCTAGTGCACTTACATTAAAGTGGTTATTCCCAAAAACTGCTGTAGAAATCTGAAACCGAAAAAGGAATAGTGCAGCGATCCTGAATTAGCAAGAATGAGTATTTTTGGAGGTTTTTTTTGGGCCTTCCTGGTTCCCTGAGCACCTGTCTTAAATGATACCTGTAATATTCGCCTCTGTATTCCCCTTCTATATACAACCCTAATATAACCGCTGCCTGGCTGTATCATATGTGAACTGGTAATAACGAGCTAATTTGCTATCTTAGAGCCTCCTTATAACTCAGGGGTCAAGTCCTAAAACAAGATGTGTGTGTGAACGCGCCAAGATTTCTATCTTAATTAGTGATTATCACCTTGCAATTAACAGAAACACACACTCAAATCTCTTGTTTTTTTATGCATATATGGGGATTTTACCAAAATTATATGATAAATCCTATATTAATTTTGACTTCACAGGAAAAGATATGATTGAACACCTGAATATAAGCTTTATAGTGAGTGGGGACCAATGGGAACACCGTTCCTTCTGAAAAACTAGTGTAGGAACTGCGTTCCCACAGGTTTTTGCTCGACTAGACCCCTGTTCTAACTGACTCGGTGGTATATAGCTCTATATTGCTGTTCTTAGATATCTTGAAAACAAAATTAGTAAACTGTATCATTTTTTTTTCACCTTTTACAGAAATCCTGCTGGGACGAAATGTTCTAGACGCTACACATTATAACTTTCAGGTGCACAGAGCATCCGTGACCAAAATCAATAGATAATGCTGGTTAAATGATATATTTTGGGTATATCATTGAGTCTGAAAGAACCACAAATGCGGTTACCATTATAGCTTCATCCGAGACCAATGGAAAGTAAACATAATGTCTGTATGTGGCACACTGTCTCTGAACAGTAGGTCGAGTTACACCATGCCTGTATCACACAGCTTGTAAAGCAGCCTGCCGTTTATCCCTTACATTAAAGTGACTGGCCTCAGTCTTCCACCCTCCTCATTGCAAGAACGCAACAATAAAGTTTTGCTTGTTGAAGCTTCCTTTACAGTGATAGAGGAAGGAGGAGTGGCCATTTTTAGTCCTAGACCAGTGTTTCCCAAACCTGTCCTCAGAACCCGCTGACAGGCCAGGTTTGCAGGATATCTGAAGCACAGCACAGGTGATATAATTTGCTGTTCAGTGATTGCAGGATTCAGTCTGCTTTTCCCCAAGGTGATCTGCAAAATCAGGCCTGGTCGAGGGTCCCAAGGACAGGTTTGGGAAACACTGTCCTAGATGGAGATAGAAAGGGATAGAATAGAGCGCAGGCAGAGCTAGAGGAACTACTTTCTTTCCAAAGTTAGTATCACTCATGCAGCTAAAAAAAAAGTAAGCACTGAAAGCTGAATTGTGTATGTATCATATTATATAACATATACGTTTGTAAACTGTTAGGGCTCTATTACATTCTTCACGCAAAAACGCACGCAGAACGTGTGAATTTTTGCGCGAAGCGTTAAACGTTAACGCGCGTAAATCAACGCTGGTATTACAATCCTCGCGCATCTTTTCATCCGTCAAAAAATAACGCGAGTAAAACGGAGGCGCAAAAACACACGAGCAGCAACGTTGCGCACAGAAATCAGTGTGTGGACTGTTTTTTCACGCGATTTAGCCAATCAGAATGAAGAACCACAATTGTCTCACACTAGGTTTTTGCGCCTGTCAAAGTCAATCTGCGCATATATGCTGCATCAATAAAAAAAACACACATAACTTCTCAAATTTATTGGTTTGGTATGTGTAGAATGTGTAACTATACTTTCCTACGTATTTTTTTTGGGCTGGTGTATTTGGTTTGGGCCAGGTTGATAGAATTTGCCATTAACACCAGCTTTTAGGAGTTGCTAAAATTATGCGCGCAAAGGCTGTGCGTTACAAACTGCGCATAGATTGTAATACCATCCGCGTACCAGCGCACAGACGTATTTGCGCTCACAATGTTAAGTATAGGACGTGCGCAGTACAGTAAGCTCGCGCAGCTTTCGCGCATGGTTACTTGCGGTAGACAATTACGTGCGTTTGTTGCGTGACATTGTAATACGACGTTCAGCGCAAAGGGTTTTTCCCCTCGCTTTAATGCGTTTTTGCCCACGCGCAAACGTATGCGGGAAGATTGTAATAGGGTCCTTAGACTGGTTGTGGTGAATATTATTCTTTCTCAAAGAGAATGAGTTTCAAATAAACAGAAGGGGATCATTAGAACCAGGAATATAGTAAAATATTTTGGAAACGTAGAGTTTACAAGACAAACAAAGAGAATTATCTGGGAATGGAGGATGAGGGACCGAGGGTTCTGATAGAAACAAAGGTAGACTTAATGGATGACTCTAAAGTTCTTACCCGTTTCTTTTTGAGTTCATTAACCACTGGACAAAGTCTTGAGTCCTCCTGGAGTCTAGGTACTTGCTGTAATCACTAGTAAACGTGCCTTGTGAGTGACGTTTAACTTCATTGAGCTGTTCTGTATCATCTAGAGCTTCATTCCTTGCCACTTTCACTGATCTGTGTAAACAATTTTTGTTTTTCATTTGAGTTATGTATCTATCATGATGGTGACAATATTTTTCCTGTAACCATTGGTTTTTTTTTAACTCCTCATTATAAGATGATGTTACAGATTCGAAAAACTACAAATCTGCATTATTGCAAACGGGTAAAAAGTAAATTATGTTTTTTTAATGCGTTTCGATTTAAATCTGGCTTTCATTAGTAACAGTATTTTATTTTTCATATCTCATTAAATATGTTCTATGCGTGTATAACATTAGGATAATTTTTAAAAATACATTATGCAGAATTTTAGTCTGTAAGAGGCAATGTGACATCAATTTTGATTTTAAAAATTATTTTAACGGTACATATTTATCTCAAATGATGAATTTACTTATTCTCATCAGCCTGGGTTTTAAAAACTTTCTATTTTGATCTCAGATTGTATTGACAAGAAAATGATTTATGGAGAGGGAATCCGATGATATTTTGACAGTTAATTTGATAGAGCATGACATATAAGTGGGTGCCGGACAAAATCCCTACTGTCAGGTTCCCTAATGTCAACATCCCATCAGCCAACTTCCAAACAGAACAAGTGCCGGACATACCAAGTTCCCTACACGGCCAACTTCCAGACATCCACAATCCAAGTGGGTAACCCTAATACTAACACCCTAACCCTAGGTTTAGGGGGGTTAGGGCTATGTTTAGGGGCGTTAGGGCTGTGTTTAGGGGGGTTAGGGCTATGTTTAGGGGGTTAGGTTAGGGCTAGGTTTAGGGGTTAGGGCTAGGTTTAGGGGGTTAGGGCTAGGTTTAGTGGGTTAGGGCTAGATTTAGGGGGATAGGGTTAGGGCTAGATTTAGGGGGGTTAGGGCTATGTTTGGGGGTTAGGGTTAGGGCTAGGTTTAGAGGGTTAGGGTTAGGGCTAGGTTTAGGGGGTTAGGTTTAGGGGTTAGGGCTAGGTTTAGGGGGGTTAGGGTTAGGGCTAGGTTTAGGGGTTATGGAGTAGGGGTAGTGTTAGCCGCTGGGATTTTGGATGTCTGGAAGTTGGCCGTCAGGGAGTTGTCTGTGTAGGGTAGTTGGCCGTGTAGGGAAGTTGGCCGTCGGGATTTTGGCATTAGGGAACCTGGTTGTAGGGATTTCGACCCAAACCCCATATAAGCAAACTTTATATATAACTTTATCAGAAATTGTGCAGGGCATTTCTAATTTGTGGTATAAATCTAGAGCAATGGTTCCCAACCTTGGTCCTCGGTGCCCCCTAACAGGCCAGGTTTTAAGGATCACCTTGGTGAAATGCAGACTGAATCCGGCAATCACCGAGCAGCAAATCCTATCACATGTGCTGTGCTTCAGATATCTGGCAAACCTGGTCTGTTAGAGGTACTCGAGGACCGTGGTTGGGAACCACTAATCTAGAATGACACTTTTATTGGATTTTGGGGAAAAGATGACCTTGGCTGGAGTTCTAAATCATAATCTGGCCCAAGGACTGCAATAGGAAAGTACAAGGTGCTCAATACAGATAAGTTGGCTCCAAGGGACTAGACCGAAAAAATAATAATACGTGAGTGAACTCTCCAAGATTTCTGCTGCTCAACTAACCATTTACATGTTGCTCTTTACCCTCCACTCCACATGCAAATTTGATATCCATGTTAGTACTTAGGCTGGGTTTTAGTGGATCCTTACAATAATTGTAACACATATCATATGTTTCTGGTGACGTATTGATTATAACCTAATAAAAGCTTAATTTTGTGTGTGGCCCAAAAAGGAACTCCATTCCTCCTGAGAAAATAGTGGAGTGGAGTGTGGCGTTCCCACACATTCTTGCTTGTCTTGACCCCTGCTTACTCCATCCATTAACAAATTGACATATCAGCGAATAATTCAAGATGTTTCAGCTCAAAATGCTTTTACTGCACAAAACAAGTATCATTTCATAATAATCAGTCTATCCTGCCCAGACCGCCAATTGTTTTCTAAACTAAAGCAATCATCAGTTTGTATAGGATGCTTAACTGTTTGCTGTCAGAATTTAGCTAACATCCCCTAATGTGAGACTAAAGACTTTAATCTATTCTGAGCGAAATGCATCGAGACGCCAATTTGGTTAATAAACAAGAATAACAATTCTAGCTTTGGCGTTTGTGTCACTCCATTAACTATGCATAAATGAGTCATATGAATCCATGAGGCAAGATAGCCTTGATTGGGACAGAAGTGTACAAAGTGGCAAGCCACAATGCTGTCGTTAACCCCTTCTCTGCCAAGTTTGTTGGATAAAATGTTTATCATAAAATTTATTTGACACACGGGATGTGTAGTTAACAATTAAACAGAGGGTAAAATAGAGATTTTGCACAGAATTGTTGTTCTGAGATACAAAGTACAGCAGTGAGTGACCCCAGAGCTCTCCCTGTATTCTGTCCCCTCCCTGGCTGTTGTAATGAAGCAGCAAAGTGTTTGAACGTTTTGTTAGAGGGAGGGGCTGCTATTTGCCGCTTGATTACAGTAATATGGGGTGACTGGAGAGAGATAAAACCAAATTTTTGTTTCTCTATAGAGGAATCACTGATCTTGATTTAAAATGTATGCAAATGGGTTTTTGATATGCTAATTATTTCTTTTCATTGTGTTAATTCGATTTTAGTAGTGAAAGAGTTAACAACATATAAAACCTTGAGAATAACACTTACAGAGTTATTCAGAAAGCATGAAAAGCAGGAGAATGACTGGAGAATGACTGGAGAATGAAAAATTCTAGGTTAAAATAGCTGATTTGGAAAGTGAAATGAAAGGGAGAATTTTTCTGGTTTGGCTATTTTGACCTAGAATTTTTCATTCTCCAGTCATTCTCCGGCTTTTCACCGCTCTCTGAATAACCCTGAAAGTCTCAGGCTGCTAAATTGCATTGCAATTGCTTCTGTACCATATTTAATTGTTGCTTTATGAAACTAAAGAAAAAGAGGGACCAAGAAGTTTTATACTAGCTCTAACTTTTCATCAAAACTCCAAAGCTCAAACTATATCTATTCATAAGTAAATCATTGTTTATGCAATGTTTAGTTTATCTTAAATATTTCTTTGTGCTCTTTACATAGTAAATCTTTTATCTTCTGGTTCCTCACCTGGATTTGTCTTCTGTTTCTTGGATGGGGCTTTGCCAAGTTCCTTGAAGCAACATAAAAAGTAGTCCGACCATATAGTAAATGTTCCGCATGATTATTCTGTAAAATAAAATCTGTCGTTACTTTAACTAATATAATCAATCATGGTTCTGTTGTATCCATAGTTCTGTTTTTTTTATTTTAAATATGTGTTTTCCTGTTTAATAATCAATACAGATGACGTAAAATCTTCCTTTTTTTGTACTAAATGATGATTGTTTAGTCTTGGGGTGATGGACAAAATATCTGCGGAGTACAGTGACCCAAAAAGGTGAAAAAATGTATCGACAAAATGTAATATCTTAATGTTTCATAAACATAAAATCTCAAATATCTAAATATCAAGATAATCAAATTTAAAAAAACAGCTGACATGAAAACTAATAGTAATTTAATAATAGAAATATACATAAAAGATCCAGTGGATGAATATAAACATCCTCAGAAAGTCAACAGTACTATAAATCCCAATGTATGCCTCACCGATCCACTGGTCTAGCAATCTCTACAGCTCCCACCCCCTGGCACAAGCCATAGCCTGCCATCTGCCTGATATTGTGGGATGGACGAGGTGGGTAAATTTAGGACGTGCCACAACCTTATTATTTTTTTGTAAGATTTTAATCATGGGGTGGAGAACAAAATGTCTGGATTATCTAGTGATGCCAAAAGACCGAAAACAGGCTAAGCATTTATTACTAGTAGTAGTGAAGGGGTCAGCAACCTTGGCTCTACAGATGTTTTAGAACTACATCACCCATGATGCTCAGTCACCCATTAGGCCAAGGGAAATGTAGTTCCCAAAACATCAGGGAGCCAAGGTTGCTGACCCTGGTCTAGACCTATCCTTGATGAACTGTGTTGACAGACAGGTAGTGACGTGCATAATAGACACCCGAGAGGGAAAAAAAATTACTTATTAAATTTTATACATTTTTTTATAATTTTTTGGAGAATAAGTAAACTGAGAGAAAGTATTTGACTGATTCTACATCGATGAAAAGCAATTCTTTGTGGAAGAGTTAGAAGTGTCGGCAACAAACACAAATCTTCTTGGTTCGAACCGATGACAGAAAACGTTTTAACAGTTTCCTAATAGGTATTATTATTATTATTCTTTAGTTATAAAGCGCCAGCATATTCCACAGCGCTGTACAATGGGTAGAGGCTATATTCCAAGTCAGACGTAAAATGAACCAGAGAGATTGTAAACATACCAACTCCATAGCCTTTAATGGTTGTGGTAAGCTTACACAAGCTCTAGTTACGTTCGTACCTGACTTGAGGCTATTCCAAGCCTGGTGTAAGCTTAACCAGAGCAGTTGGATAGTTTCCAGATCCCTTAAAATCTATGCACTTGGAATGTTTACAACAGATCTGGTTACTTTTAACCCACGGTTGGAATAAAGCCCTTGGCGTCTTGCCGAATGTGACTACAGTAACAAATGTATATGTTTTATGATAATGCAAAGTTACAAGTTTTAAAACAAAGTATAACTGCGTTTTCATCAACAAACATATTTACTGGTTACTTGTGTCCATTATTTAACTTTAATCTGCCATTGTTGGGGATGGAATAACTGTTTTATTAATGATACATTTGGTGGCTAGCTGCACGCTTATACAAAATAAATCTGCATTTGTTTACAGAAATAGTTATAAACAAAGTTAATCTGAGTATCCACAGTCCACTAGAGATCCTGAAATCAAGACTGATCCTCAGAACCTTTCAAAGTGGTCCTTAGTATGAATCCATGAGGCAAGATAGCCTTGATTGGGACAGAAGTGTACAAAGTGGCAAGCCACAATGCTGTCGTTAACCCCTTCTCTGCCAAGTTTGTTGGATAAAATGTTTATCATTACCAAAGCAATGCGATAAAGACAATGTTGGCATAATTAGGCACCAAGTTACTGAAGAGTTAATTTGGAGTTTGCATGAGCTGTTGGATGTGGATTATTGGGTACAAAGTGAAAAGTTACCAGGCGTTCAGGTTCTGTCTCTTTTCTTTGATACTTACAAAGGCGAGTTACAATCTAAAGTAAATTAAATTACTCCATGAAATTCTAAGCGTATCGGCAAATGGGTTTTCCTCATTCCCGCTAGTTAAGCACAACCAGTGTATTTCCCTAAGTTTGGGAGAAGCCACTGTGAATGAATAAATTATTGAGTAAATGAATGTTGGGATGTAACATCACTGGTATCTTTAAATAAAAAAAAAAAATTAAAAGTCACCCAGAAGCAAAACTGATACATTCACAGCTTTCCCTAGTATTGACATTTACAGAGAAACGCAACAAAGAAGATCAGATACAAAAGCTAAATCACATGTAAAAACACGGAACAAAATAGGAAATTATCTCATAAATACATGAACACTCACGATATTAAGTGCAGAAATACAAAAGTGGACTTTAAAACATTTTTTCAGTTATAAAGTAGCTTCTTCCTTTTGAATCCAATGGACGAAACTTACTGTTTTGTGTGTTTCTTCTATAGATGGATAAAACGAAGCTTCCTAATAAGTAACTTTACCAGTCCTCTTGATCTTGATGATGAGACCAACTGTTCATCGTCAAAGCATTTTATACTCTTTTCAGCTCCATTGAGCAATGTGAGAATGCATTATGTGCATTATTTCTGACATAGATGATCACGTGCTTGCCGTTGGTTTAGGCGTTTCACATTTGACTGACTGCTTTTTGCTTAATTTACACATTAGAGACGGCTGGAAAATCATTTTGAAACAATTGCACACGTACAAACACTTCCTAAAGTACAGGTATAATGCAGCGCCAAATAAAAAAATGATGTGAACCGAATGTGCTTTGATTAGATTGCGTCTGATAAGGGATTGTGCAGTGATTGACAATATTGTATCAATTTCAAATTTAAGGATTGGTAATGATTGAAAAGAATGTAATATAGTATAATATAAGTATATGGAATGTTTAATTATTCTTTGAAAGTCTGTCTATGTCTATATCTGTATTGCTACCTGTCTCTGTCTATATCTATCTGTATATAGCTGTCTATCTGTCTGTCCCTCTGTCTATATCTATCTGTATTGCTACCTATCTGTCTATCTGTCTGTCTATCTGTCTATATCTATCTGTATTGCTACCTATCTGTCTATCTGTATTGCTACCTATCTGTCTATCTGTCTGTCTATCTGTCTATATCTATCTGTATTGCTACCTATCTGTCTATCTGTATTGCTATCTATCTGTCTATCTTTCTCTCTATCTGTCTATCTGTCTATCTGTCTGTCTCTCTGTCTATATCTATCTGTATAGCTACCTATCTGTCTGTCTCTCTGTCTATATCTATCTGTATAGCTACCTATCTGTCTGTCTCTCTGTCTATATCTATCTGTATAGCTACCTATCTGTCTATCTGTATTGCTACCTGTCTATCTGTATTGCTACCTATCTGTCTGTCTCTCTATCTGTCTGTCTCTCTGTCTATATCTATCTGTATAGCTACCTATCTGTCTATCTGTATTGCTACCTGTCTATCTGTATTGCTACCTATCTGTCTGTCTCTCTGTCTATATCTATCTGTATAGCTACCTATCTGTCTGTCTGTATTGCTACCTGTCTATCTGTATTGCTACCTATCTGTCTGTCTCTCTATCTGTCTGTCTCTCTGTCTATATCTATCTGTATAGCTACCTATCTGTCTGTCTGTCTATATATATCTGTATAGCTACCTATCTGTCTATCTGTATTGCTACCTGTCTATCTGTCTGTATCTCTGTCTATATCTATCTGTATTGCTACCTGTCTGTCTATCAGTCTGTCTCTATGTCTATATCTATCTGTATTGCTACCTGTCTATCTGTCTGTCTCTCTGTCTATATCTATCTGTATTGCTACCTATCTGTATTGCTACCTGTCTATCTGTCTGTCTCTCTGTCTATATCTATATGTCTGTCTCTCTGTCTATATCTATCTGTATTGCTACCTATCTGTCTGTATCTCTGTCTATATCTATCTGTATTGCTACCTGTCTATCTGTCTGTCTCTCTGTCTATATCTATCTGTATGTCTCTCTATCTATCTGTATTGCTACCTATCTGTCTATCTGTCTGTCTCTCTGTCTATATCTATCTGTATTGCTACCTATCTGTCTGTATCTCACTCTGTCTATATCTATCTGTATTGCTACCTGTCTGTCTGTCTCTCTGTCTATATCTATCTGTATTGCTACCTATCTGTCTATCTGTCAGACAGAGACAGAGAGAGACAGACAGATAGGTAGCAATACAGATAGATATAGACAGAGAGACAGACAGATAGGTAGCAATACAGATAGATATAGACAGAGAGACAGACAGATAGGTAGCAATACAGATAGATATAGACAGAGAGATAGGTAGCAATACAGATAGATATAGACAGAGAGACAGACAGATAGATAGGTAGCAATACAGATAGATATAGACAGACAGATAGACAGATAGGTAGCAATACAGATAGATAGAGAGACATTTATTTATTTATTTTATTTATTTATATTTATAAAGGATTTTACCAGGAAGGATACATTGAGATTTCTCTCGTTTTCAAGTATGTCCTGGGTTCAAGTACATTGAAGTGTTACATTTACAGAAATACAAAGTAATACAATGTAAGATATTAAGAGACATACAGATAGATATAGACAGAGAGACAGACAGATAGGTAGCAATACAGATAGATATAGACAGAGAGACAGACAGATAGACAGATAGGTAGCAATACAGATAGATATAGACACAGAGACAGACTGATAGACAGATAGGTAGCAATACAGATAGATATAGACAGAGACACAGACAGACAGGTAGCAATACAGATAGACAGATAGGTAGCTATACAGATATATATAGACAGACAGACAGATAGACAGATAGGTAGCTATACAGATAGATATAGACAGAGAGACAGACAGATAGAGAGACAGACAGATAGGTAGCTATACAGGTAGCAATACAGATAGACAGATAGGTAGCAATACAGATAGATATAGACAGAGAGACAGACAGATAGGTAGCAATACAGATAGACAGATAGGTAGCAATACAGATAGAAATAGACAGAGGGACAGACAGATAGACAGATAGGTAGCAATACAAATAGATATGGACAGAGAGACAGACAGATAGACAGATAGGTAGCAATACAGATAGATATAGACAGAGAGACAGACAGAAAGGTAGCAATACAGATAGATATAGACATAGAAAATCAGCGTTCGGTTACCTGTCTTGGCCGTTCGGCTATCCAGAGAGCAGGCAATTCGCCAAATGTTGGCGAATTGCCTGCACATACGGTGCCTGTTCGGTGCCTGTTTGAGGGCAGTGAAATCCCCATAGCTTCAGCTATTCAGAGAACAAAACCCAGCAGTGAAAAGTTGCCGAAATGCCCTGCCATTCGGTTGCTTCATTCAACAGGTTTATTCAGGCGAATCCCATAGGCTTCAATGTTAAAAATATTCCCGTTTTAATCCAATATCTAATAAACCGTTCATTATAATATTCTGCAGTAAAAAGTCTCTATATTTATAGATTTTTTTGGGATATTTTAAGCATTTTTCAGGACTTTTTTGCCAATTTCTTTTTCTGATTTCTTTTTAAAAAAATTTAATCGTTTTTTCTTTTTTCTGTAACAGCCCTTTTTTATTATCATTCCCTGGACCTCATATGTAAATTTCAGACATTTTCGTTCAGTAGTTTCTTTGCAAACAGCGTTCCACTTTTCAAACATTCAAGCGTACTGATTTGTTTTTTTCACTCCATTCGTCTGTGGTGTCGGGTTTTTCTGGCGGCTGCTCTGCGCTCTGATCGGTGGCTGCTCGGGTTTCTCTGGCGTATTCGGTGGGGTTAATCCAGCTGTTTTGCGGGTTTTAGTGAGTGTTCGGCTGGTTGGCGGTGAGTTTTCGGCAGGTTTGCGGCGGCTTTTCCCTGCAATGCGACGGCCCTGTGGTGCTTTCTGAATACACCGCAGGGTCGCCGAAATGGGATCGCCAAATCGTACCGAATTGAAGAGAACAAAAAGTCACCGAACGTGCGGTGACGTTTCGATTCTCTTTGAATAACCTTGATAGTGTGGGGCATGGACTTTCTCCCAGTCTGTTGTGTTGAGTATTGGGGTTTGAGATCAGGTTACAGAAGGATTGAGGAAGAGAGATGCAGCAAAAAATAATCATTCACAGCTGCTTTGAATTCTATAACTAAAAAGGTAACTAATTGTTTGGCAAAGCCGTTTTAAATAGAATCATGCTATAGTTTGGTGCTGCTAAATAGAATAAATGTAGGGTGCAACAGAACACTATCAGGGTTATCCAAAGAGATCCGAATTGCTAGAGAAAGGTAACCGAACGCTGAAAATCAGCGTTCGGTTACCTTTCTTGGCCATTCGGCTATCCAGAGAGCAGGCAATTCGCCAAATCCTGGCGAATTGCCTGCACATACGGTGCCTGTTCTAGGGCAGTGAAATCCGCATGAAAATGCACTGCTTCGGCTATTCAGAGAACACAAACCAGCAGTGAAAGGTTCCCCTAATGCCCTGCCATTCGGTGGTTTAATTCGGCAGATTTATTCAGGAGAATCCCATAGGCTTCAATGTTAAAAATATTCCCGTTTTAATTCAATATCTAATAAACCGTTCATTATAAAATTCTGAAGTAAAGAGTCTCTTTATTTATAGATTTTTTGGGATATTTTAAGCATTTTTCTGATTTTTTTTTTTTTAAAAGTCCGATTTTTTTATTTTTATTTTTTTAAGTTTACTTCTTTTTTCTGTAACAGCCCTCTTTATTATCATTCCCTGGACCTCATATGCAAATTTCAGACATTATTATTATTATTATTCTTTATTTATAAAGCGCCAGCATATTCCGCAGCGCTGTACAATAGGCACAGTATAGACAGGGTTACAATACATTGAACATTTGACAAACAGTACAGGAGGAGATGAGGGCCCTATTCCCGTAGGAACTCACAATCTGGGAGGGTTGGGGTTGGAAACAGGAGGAGAGGACTGTAAGGTGAGAGTGATTGATGGTTGCGTCAGTGAGTTGGGTGGTAGGCGTCCCTAAATAGGAACGTTTTAAGGAGCGTTTGAAGAAGAGAAGTTAGGGAAAGTCTGACAGTACGAGGGAGAGCGTTCCAGAGAGTGGGGGCTGCGCGTGAGAAATCCTGCAGTCTATCATGGGAAGAGGTGATGCGGGGAGAAGCTAGGCGCAGGTCACTGTTTGACCTTAGGGAGCGGGCTGGGGTGTATTTGGTGATTAGTGAGGACATTTTCGCTCAGTAGTTTCTTTGCAAACAGCGTTTCATGTTCACACATTCACACAAACTATTTTGCTCATTTATTCACCTCCCTCGTCTGCGGTCTCAGCTGCTTCGGCTGCTTCGGCTGTGTGTGATCGGCTCCTGCTCGGGTTTTTCCGGCATCTTCGACGTGTTAATCCAGATGTTTTTGTGGCTTTTCTGCGTGTATTCGGTGGGTTTTGCGGTTAGTTTTCGTCAGGTTTGCGGCAGCTTTTCCCTGCAATTTGGGGACCCTCTGGTGTTTGCTGAATACAGCGCAGGGTCACCGAAATGGGATCGGCAAAAGTAACCGAATTGAAGAGAACGAAAAGTCACCAAACGTGCGGTGACTTTTCGAATCTCTTTGAATTACCCTGTATGTAAATATCCCTTTAATAAACAGTAAAGTTGTGGAGAAACACAATGGGGTTACACATTTTAAGACAGGGATCTCAAACTCTGGTCCCAGATGTTTCTGAACTACATCTCCCATGATTCTGTGGCTATCTGTTGCATTCAAAGCATTCTGGGAATTGTAGGCAACAAACATCTGGTGGGTCTGGAATCTGCGATCTCTCTTTCAACACTAAAATAACAAAGTAGAAAAAAATGACATTCAGCAATTCCCCCAGTTTGAATTCAGTTACAATTTTCATTAATTTCTGTTTTCTTTTTTCTTGCTTCTCCTTTTGATTCAAATACATTTTATTTTTTAAGAACCACAAAAAAATCAACGTTGCCTCTCAGCACTCATTCTCTGTTTCTATTATAGATTCGTTTTGTGTGACATTACAATATAATATAATATCTACAGCTAAAATGTTAATTTTCTAATTTGTATCATTCTACTTAATTTCATATCTGAATAGCATTATCATGGTAATCACTTCTGCTTTAATGTTTCATATTGTCTCTGTGTGTAGCTAGTCTCGGATCATCTTTTTTCATATTCTTCTTTCATCATTTTGCTATATACGTTTACAATGGAGAATTAAAACCAATGACCATCATTTGCATGTCGAGCTGATTCCTTTCTTGCTGTTCCTTTAGAAGATGCAGCTTTTGATAACATTAGTTTGCGTTGGGTTTGCCAGATCAGCCATGTTTTCCTGGACACATATTACTGTTTCATGCAGAGGGGGAGCACAGGGAAAAGTGCTGCCCTGCAATCTATATAATTCATATGCGGCAGGAAAGAAATCAACGCAGGTCACCTGTGATTCCTTTTTTATTTCTTACCTGCAGTGCATGGATTCTACGATCAGTGGGGAGGCATTTTTCATGCACTGCCCATCAGTGGTTATTTTATTTTAATCCATAAAAAGTTCATATATATATATATTTTGACAGTGTGATTATATGCTGGGTGGTAGACCACAGGTTTATCAGCAGGCAGATGGAAGACTCCCTTTTTTCCCTATAGGGTTGACCAACAGCCATTGTCTAATTAGGACTGCCCTGCCCTTTACAGGAGATGTGGTTCCCTTTGAGAGAGCAGTCTTGGTGCTGGGTGCAGCAGGGAAGGAAGTGCAGTCCTGAACACAGAAGGGAAGTACATCAGATTTTTGTTTGTCACTGATTGGTAAGCGACTTAGCCGCCCAATACTTCAGAGAGGGATTCTGATGTTTATTTAGCCTCCACATAAAGGTGTTTGTTTTATATTTGTTTCATATTTGTTTATTTGCTGTTTATGCTCTACCCTGCAAAGTTCAGGCCTGCACAAACAAGAAAAGCAGAGGCACTGATACCTGCGTCCAGTGGCTATATCACAATATATATATATCAACCCACTGATCATATAGAACCCTATTCCATTGTTGTCAGTAAAATGGAGATGGTAAGCAAGAAAACCCGTGACTGCAGATTTTCCATATCATCTCCATTTTAGCGTCCGTATTCCTAGGTAGGCGCTTTGTTAACTCCTAGCTCCTGAATGAAACGCGAGGCTGCTAGATACCGGTAGCGTCTCTCTGCTCCACCGCGAGTAGCAGCTCATGAAATCCATAGGACTGGAGCCCTGTGCGTCCCAGCCGCAAACTCAGAGGTGGAATCGTGGAGGGAGTCTCACTCTGCTTCCAGCGATTGGAAGTGGCCGATCGGTCCGCCCGCTCCACCGTGGGATGAGAGGTGAGCAAGGGATTTAATGGGAGGGGGGTTTCATAGCAGTTGGAAGCTCAGACTAATTAATTCACAGTAACTTTCCATAGAGAATCACTACATTCGAGCTGCAAGTCCAGTTTGCGTCAGGAGCAGAATAGCAATTGCCCTCGATACATCTCCTATAGTTATCTTAACAACAATGGAATAAGGCCCACAGAGAAGCAAATAGTCCTGCAAGATGCTTTAGTTCATTAATTTCTGTGGATAATATATATATATAAAATATCCACAGAAATTAATGAAGAACTAAAGCATCTTGCGGGTCTGTTTGCTCTTGACTCTGTATATTCTCTGTATATTCTGTTTTTCAGTGGGTCGGCAAATAAACCTTATTTTTACCATATATCGCAACATACACAAAGCAGACACTGTACGGCTCTTGCCTTTATAGATGTTTAATGTAAAAATAAAACATGCATTTGCCACCAGGCTGCTGATGACTTTAGCGAGTGATCTCAGGGGTTTGTTGGTGTGTTTAATATGAGCACTGAATGAAGCAGAAATGTTGACTGAGAGCATCTCGCAGGTGAACTGAACTGAAATGCTTCTAATGACGCACATTGTAATCAGTGCATCTAAAAAACAAGGGCATCTTAGATCTGGTTATTCACACCACTGGCATTGCGAGGGGTCAGAATGCAAGTAAATCCGATGACCCTCACGTGAACAGTACCGGCTTGCTCTGAAGCCCCAGACTAAATGATATTTCGTCTCTATTTGACACGTAATTGTACGCCATTACAAAAGGTTTAAATGGTTTTAATTTTACTCATATGTATCTGTGGACCTTTTAAACTAAACCATTACTGTACTGGTAGTAGATACTCGACTATACCGTTAGAGTTTGGTGACAAAAATTTACCTTCAAATTGGAGGGGTAGCGTTATATTCGAGACATCTGCAACGCGTGGCCTCTGCCGGCCATCTAATCGCTAGTAAAGAAGATGGGTAGCCGGCGGCTTCATACTTCGTAACAACTGCAATCATTCTAGAGCAGAGCACCCTGGCTCAAGGAGGAGCCTGACTGTGTTAAGGGAACCTGGAAGGATTTTAATTGTTTACCGGTACAGTAAAATTTTGTTCCTCGCGTTATATACGAGTCTTAAGTATTCTCTCATTTCCATAATAAATCTCTATCCATCGCGTTGTATTCGGGTCGCGCTATACTCGAGTATCTACGATAATTGTCTGGATCAATTCTGGAAAGGATCACAATCAAGGGGGGTGACAGCCCATGATATGTTCAGCGGCCCAGTTACTTCAGGAGGCCCTAGCCCTTGTCAAACCCTCTACAACTTATCTAAGTGCCATAGATGTACTGGACCATCTATGCCACTCAGGACTGTCCTACCAAGATACCAATACATTTCCTGGTGGGCTGCGGCATCTGGGAATGTACCCTGAATTACCACTGAGGGAGCTATTAGTATGGTCGGCACCAGATAAAGGTGCACACTAAACGCACTCTCCCATCAGGGAATACTTTTTTTATCCCCTTGTTGGTCCACCAGGAATTTAGGCCACTCCCTGCTAATCGGATTAGCAGAAAAGAAGGCAAAATGTTTTATTTTTAATTTGTTTGTTGAAATAGGAAGCTGAGGGAAGGGGGTCCCAACCAATTTTTCAGTAAGGGGCCCCAAGAATTCCAATGGCAGCCCTGATTCTGGCTTCATATGACATAAGCACATAAATTAAATATAATATCACTTCGAGAATTGCTAAACAATAGCACCTCACTTAAACTAATTGGTTTTAACCAGTGTTTGGGCTTTTTTAAGCTTTTTTTCAATTGAACCAATTGATCCCTGGTTTAGAAGCTTAGTGTAACGATGAGCCCCCTATAGGGTGATGGGGAGCCCCCAATCTGTGGAGATTGAAGCCTTTAGGGCAGGTATACAGATTCCAGGGAACAAACCAGGATATTACAGGAATTAGAAAGATCCCGAAGCCCTGACTGAGATCCTTGAAAGGTGGTCTCGAAATACTAACTAAGCTAGGTCTGCAAGGTGTATAAAACATAAACCAGACATACAATGAATGCAGGTAATACACGGATAAATAAGCACGGTACAGGGGACAGACAGAAGAGAGATCCAAATACAAGAGCCAAAGGTCATACACGGAATATCATAACTTGAGGGGTCAGACAAGAGAGAGATCCTAAACACATGAGCCAGAGGTCATACACAGAATATCAAAGTCAAACAGCACACAGGGACTAGGCAAGAAAGACTATCCTGGTCCAAGGATCAAGGGGAATCCTGGTTCTACATATAGGGCAGAACAGGTCATGTGACCGCAGACCAATAAGCCCAACAGATGGCCTGTAGCCTGAAAACAAAAACAAACAGGAATCCCTGCTACCACCAGCAGGGGGCAAGGCCGAGACGTGACACTTAGCTTGCGTTTTGGAATTAGTGGGTGGATACTGTACATTAGTGACTCATATACTTTGTACCGGAGCCATTGATAATGGCTCAGCTTGAGAACAGCAAGCTAGATAAATGATGACAATAATAATATTCCAACATAGGTCACTGTTCTCGTCTCGAGCCGGTATTCAGGAACAAATGCTCTCTCTCAGAGCCTGGTGTTAAGTGATTTTGCAAAAAGTCAAATCACTTAACACATAAAAATTAACCTGCCAAAAAATCCTAAACTAGCCTGATAATTATTTAATCGTAAACTTTGAGTGTGGAAAATTCTTTACCAGTTCTGGTATTATGGACATGACACAATTCATAGTGAAATTGTCAACACAAGCAACATCAGCATGTCTATTCCTTCCTATAGATGTCATAGGGAAAGCCCCCTACAACCAAAACACTCATGATGGATAAGGTTGGCAGAGATTAAAAAATAAATAATTTGCTATTTTCCATCTTTTCATCCCGTCTCCCCAAAATGATTACATCCCATATTCACGTCTATATTATGATGAAACTGGTGTTTAGTGTTTATGCTAATCTCATTTGTTTCTGGACCAAAATCATCATATTTTACACTTGATGAAAAAAACAGACACAACAACGAAAGGGCACCCACAGGTATATCTATTATTTTATTTTATTTTATTTTAAATAAGAAAGCATTTCTTAAGAAAGTGGGTCATGTGTGTATATAGATGCCATCTTCCAGATCCTGAAATCGAATGATCTTTATCTGTATACCACTGGGGAAAAAAAAATATTAAAAAAGTATAAAACCATCGGTTTTGTAAAAGGTAAACAAAATACAATACATACGTGAGCTGTAAATTGTAATTTATTTCACTTAGGGAAAACCAACTGTAGTGATGCTTAATCTTATATGGTCCTGTCAGCTGTTTGATAGATCTAATAGGACATTTATCCATCTGACTGGCTGCTGACATCACTTCCTCCCCTTCCAAGATGGCTGCATTTATGCTGAAGCATTGACATATCTTCAAAGTGTAATTACTAAGCTTACCGTAGATGGGTTGGAGCAAAATATTCAAGGAATTTGTGTTGTTAGTTGACAATTAATGATTTATGAAAAGATTATTTGAGATGAAAGTGACAATTAAGGCTAAGGTCAGACGAAAGCATTTTTAACGTGCGTTTAGCCGCACGAAATCACGGCCGTGCTAGCAGCAAATGACGTCCAATGCCGGGGAACATACGACGAACGGCCGCACGAAAGTTCGTCCGTGGAACGCAAGTGGCCAACGAACGCATTTTTTCGAGAACGTCAAACCGCTACTACTGACGTACAGAGTGCGCTGCGTCCGCGTAGCGGTGTGTTTGCGTGATTGGGAGACGTCAGACGCTGCACACGTCCGGCCAACATAACATCCAGACGCAAAAGGGTTTTATTGATGATCCGTACAAAATCACGGACGAAAATGCTCATCGTATGACCGCTATCGCGTATTCCGTGAAAAAATACGTCCATTCGTTCGAACGCACTTTTTCACGGACAACGTGAAAAATGCGTTCGTCTGACCCTAGCCTTAAGTTGCCAGAAAGGGTCACTTGATTGTGGCACAGTATTCTGTCAATGTTTCTTAGACACATGTTGTTGTTTTTTTCACTTTTTTGTTGTGGTTGTGCAGAAGCTTCACCTGCCGATGCTTGGCTTATCTAATTATGATGAAATGGCGACGGTCGTCAGCGTTGCAACAATGGCAATTTTCGAACATGTTTGCAACTTTGGCAAACACTGGCGCTCTTTGAATAACCCTCAAAGGGCCCGATTTCTTAGCTAACGCTAAAATGCAGGTTTCCCTGTAGCGTCCCCATTTTAGCATTAGATTCCGGGGCAGGCGTTACCTTAGCAATTTGCCCCGGAACGTAGCGTTACCCTCAGTGATACTCGCTGTAGCGCTTCCGTGCCTCTGCGAGTATCACTTCCTAGAGTCCATAGGACTCCATGGAGGGTTGCGCTGCCAGGCCGTGAGCCCTGCACGTTCACAGAGGGAGACTGTAGACCATTTTTTCCCAGTCTGACTCTACATGTGGCCAGGAGAAGGGGCAGATTGGGCCACCGTTCTCACTGCAAGATGAGAGGTTGAGAGGTGAGTATCGGATTTATTGGGGCATTTACAGGGTGCTAAATGATTTTGCAAAAGCAGAAACAGCACCAGCATTTAGGTGTCGCTAAAATTTTGAGCATTGGTGCGGTAATTAGCGCTAATACTTTGTAATACCTTACTTATCGAAACGCTAACTAGTGAGTGTAATCCTCATGTTAAGTACAGTAAGCTCGCGCAAGCTAGCGCAATCACTGATGCGTTAACGGATTTTTCATGGGTTTATCGTTAGGAATGTAATATGGGGGCATGCACTAAAGTCACGTTTCCTGGTGTTAACGCTTAAATATCCAAACGCTACAGTTAGCTTTCACAGGGAATAAAGCCCATAAGGGTCTATTCACTAAGTGTGAAGTTAGGAGAATTGGCAGAAGTGAAAATTCTAGGTCAAAGTAGCCAAACCAGAAAAATTCTCCCATTTATCTCACTTTCCAAATCGGCTATTTGATCTCTAGATTGTTCTCTTCTCCTGGTTTTCACTTTTTAGTGAATAGACCCCTTAAAGGTCTATTCAAAGAAAGGTGAACCTCAGGAGAATGACTGGAGAAGTGAAAATTCTAGGTTAAAATAGCCAAACCAGAAAAATTCTCCCATTTATCTCACTTTCCAAATCGGCAATTTGGTCTAGATTGTTCTCTTCTCCTGCCAGTTCTCCTGGTTTTCACCTTTCTCTGAATAACCCGATAGTGTTTTATTTCCATTTTTCCACTGAAAAAGGTCTCAATGTTAAATTGTGTAATAGATGTATTTACACTTTTGAACAATACTAAATACTTTGCAGGATACTAAAGAATTAAATGCCGGCTGGGTGGAGTAGAGGTAACATCACTGCTCTATAACTGTGGAGAGAGACTGTGGAGACAAAGGTTCAATCCTGGCAAGAGCACCTCTCCAGTAAGTGTCCTTGGCCAAGACACCTAACGGTACATATTTGCCACCCAGGACATACTTGAAAACGAGAGAAATCTCAATGTATCCTTCCTGGTAAAATACTGTCTCAAAAAAAAATGTTTGTCTTTTTTTGTTTTTATTTTCACTGTTCCCAAAAACCTTTTAGCAGAGCGTACTGAAAATGCCAGTTTAAAGGTTAATTTAATCCAGAACAGGAAATGGAACAGTGATTTGGAGAAACCCTCTGCTGTCGTGTGTTTTGCATATGGTAAGAATTTGTGAGCGTGCTGTATATCTGCATCGAGGGATCTTGTTAAGCAGAGAATTACACTAGTCCCATTGTCGAGCGAAACCTCAGGAGGAACAGGCAGATCTTAAAATCTGGAAATTTAATAATACTAAGCTTGTTTACCGAGCAGATAATGTGCAGCTTATCTCTCAGCACATTTTCAAGTCATTCTTTCATATTATTTGATTTGAATTCTATGCAGAGCTGTTGAGAATCCAGTATGGTTTAACCTCTGCAAGTCTGCTAGTTAAAAAGCATATACAGGGTTATTCAAAGAAAGCGGAATTGCCTCCGAAATTGCAACGAACGGTGACTTTCCCCATACGGTGCAATTTTGGGGTCATTCGGCTATTCAAAACGTTGGCTGTTCGCCAAATATTGGCGAATTGCCAGTGAAATTTTGCGATTTTCGGCAGCAGTGAACTCCCCATAGAGAAGTAATAGTCAATCTATTCAGAAAACACCAAACAGCACCGAAATCTCAACAAAATGACACTGATTTTCAGTGGTTTCATTTGACAGGTTTAATCAGGCGAATCCCATAGGTTTCAATGTAAAAAATATTCACTGTTTTTATTAAATATTTATTCAACCGTTTATTCTTTTCACTTGCAGTAAAAAAGTATCTTTACTTATTTTAGGATTTTTAGACATTTTTTGGGACTTTTTTCAGCGAAAGTTTTTTTAAATGTTTTTTTTTCTGCCACAGACCTATTTATTATTCATAGGACCTTTTATATGTTATTTTCAGGCATTTTCGTGCAGTCGTTTTTTGCAAACACCTTTTAAAAGTTTTTTTTTTTTACATGTTCGGCAGCTTGTCGGCTATTTCTGGCGGCTGGTCGGCCATCTGTTCTGCAGGTTGTCGGCTTTTTTCGGATCAATTTGGTGTTTTTTGAGAGGTTTTTTCAAATAGATTCAGTGTTTTTTCAGATGAGTTCGGCGGTGTTGCGGCATTGGCGGTTTTGCAGCGTTTTTTCGGATGTGTTCAGCAGCTTGTTCCCTGAACTTTGGGGAGTCAAATTGGCCACAGAGTCCCCAAAGTGCGGGGAACGAAAGAGCGCCGAAATTTTGGTGCTCTTTGAATAACCCCTCTTTAAAGTGTGTGACCAGTGAATTGCAAAGTTGATATATAGTAGCGGGGTCAAAAATCTACCTCCTGACACTAAAATATGTCAATATGCTAATATAATATTATGTAATATAACGTTTTAACCTGTTATTGCCAATTCATCTCTATTATAACTATAACTATATCCTGCTCAATGCAAGTTTGTTGCTTCATTCTTTAGCTAGTGAAACATTATGTACAATGTAACAATAATATTACAAAATTAATAATGAAGCTATACAATAATTTTAATTAAAGATGATGTGAACGGCGATTTCTAAGGCTAGTGTCAGACGGGCGTCTTTGGAGAGCAGAAGGGACGTCCGTGTGAGTGGACCTTCCTTAAACTCAACGCCCGTCTGGCTACCTCGCTGAGCGCACTCAGTGCTGCAAAGCGTGATCCTCCTATGGAGAATCGCGCTTTGCAGCTCCGTCAATGCGTGTCATAGCGCTTTGCCGGAGAGGCTTGGATAAAGGACGCTTGTTGCACACGCATTTCGTGTGCGCGCACAAGCGTGTGACCGGCCCTGTTCCAGCGTCACAACGCTGCGACAGACGCCGGTAATCACATCAGTACAAGCGCACGTAGCGCGCTCGTCTGACACCAGCTTAAAGGCATAGGGACAATAATGCATATGGTGAGCACCCAAGAATAAAACTGAAACAAAGTGATGTTGAATACAAAACAAGAACTAAAAAAAGAATAGACGGCGATGGCAACAAATTATATACGTTATCATATAGGCTTTTACCATGGCTTCAAAATCTACTTGTGCATCGACCAAAGCTTTGGAAATCTGTGCTGCTTGTTGAAAATGTACATTATCTGCAACGTAAAAAAAATGTAAAATACAAAAGAAAGAAGTCAATCGGTCACAAAATACATAATAAACACTTTATAATCACTGGACCCTGCGGCCAAATATTAAAATGATTTGAATCTGGTACAGGCATCAGTGCATCCAAATATTTTGCCTTTGGTGGCAGCAAGTGTCTTCACACTGTAAGTAACCCCTCTGTGGTATTGTGGAAGAGTGCAGTGGTGGAGGTTTTGGTTCATATCATTTTAATATTGGACCACAGGGTCCAACCCTGCACTCTTCCACAATACCACAGAGGGGTTACGGTGTGACTGCACTGTTTGCTGACACTAAAGGCCCAATTTTAAAGCACCTATTGTTACTTTCATCCAAAGCCTGCATAAGTTTCACCATAATTTAGCCAAAAAATCACTAAACTTGTTCTGCGTATCCTAAAATGTCTCCTCTTTTCATACAGACTGCCGCCCCAAGCAGTTGTTTATGAATAGATTAAAGGAAAACCGTCTACCGTCATTTGAAATGTCATTTTTTTGTTTTTAAATGTTTCTGTACATCCTACAAATCCGCCACTTCACGGGCAGGTTATGGGGACCTCCTAGGCACGATATTTGAAGGAATTTTTCGTTTTTATGTGTAACCCTTATTTCATGGAAAACTCACTGTTCCTTTAAAAACGTTTTTTTAAACTTGTTGTCCTTGTTTCCTGTCCCCCAGGGCACTACCCGGAGCCCCATACACCTTTTATGGCAAATATCTTGCATACTGTATATGCCCTCTTGGAGGGCACTCTAAAATTCGAACTTTCGAGTCACATTGACTTGCATTAAGTTCGGTTCGTGTTCGAACTCGAACTTTTGAAATAGTTCGAGTTCGAATGCGAACCGAACACGGGGGTGTTCGGCTCATCCCTAATTACCAGTAAGAAAGTGGCAAGAATCTCACATCAGATGGAAGATTCTTGCAGAGAAAAGAAAAAAACACAACCAGGACGCCCCTGTCGATTTGCTTCCACGTGCAATCAAGACTTGCATTATCAACTCGGTTGGTGTAGTAAATAAAACCTTGTTTATGAACACATTTTATGTAATTTGGACCATGTAAATGAATCTTCCTGTCTCCTTCACCTTGTGAAAGGGCACCTCACTCTCCAGGAGAGATTTAGTGGATCAAACCTTTTTGCTTGTTTGTTTCTCACTCAGACAAGAAGTTGTTTTCACTTGTGATCTTTTTGCGCAATGAGTTAACACCTTGCTTAACATAGTTTACAAACAGTTTACCTTTTTCATTAATAAAAATAGAAAACGAATCTAAGCTTCTATGTAACGTAACGCAGGGGTCATTGTATCTGGGCATACTTTCTGTTTAACCAGAAAAGATCCTCAAATTGTGCTAGTGACATACTGTCAGTATTGTGGTGATGACCCTGAACGCATTAAATAGGGTCACTGGTGTTAAAACACATTTATGCATTATCAGAAACCAAGCAGTATGTCTAATGCTCTCCAAACATAATCATTTTCCTATTCTGTCTCCTTATTTACACTGGAGATTGGCCTCCGATAGGACTCACCATCTGCCGTTCCATGAATAAGCAGGTAATCCACTTCCTTGAAATTTTGCGCCCTGGCCATCACAGTCGAATTCTGCAAAAGGAAGAAGAATCAAATTGTTCAGATGTGATTTCTGATGCAGATCTAATATAAAAAGGCTTGTGTTTGACTAATTTGTTATCTATGGTGCTTCTTGGGCACTGAGCGCGGCTTTCATCACTTCCGATTTGATTTCTCTTCTAAGAACTCTAGATTTTAGTCTGACCCTTTACTACCTGTAGGATGGCCGTCCACTGGGTCCATAGTCGGACGACCGACCTGGCCGTTCGACTACGATGTGGACAACAATTTAACAATTTGGGTCATCCACTGCAAGCGACTATGGACGACCCAGATCGACTACGATGGACAGACCGCCGAATGTTGGCAAACGCTGCTGAAGAGCACTAGACTGAAGAAAGAAGAAAAAAAGCCGCCGAAGACCACTGGACTGCAGGAAAAAGGAAAAAAATGGATCTCTGCTGTTCTTCTAATAGGTATTTTTAAAAAAACATGCATTTAACATGTGTCTAAATAATAAAAAAGGTCCTTTAAAAAAGAATAAAAAGGGGGCGTGGCCGGCTACTGAAGGGAGCAAACGTGTTCTAGAGGAGCTCTGCACGTTTGCCACTCTCTGGGACCCTTATTCGGACTTTCCTGCAGTGCTAATTTTGTTTTGGGGACCCGACTAGCTGGCCACCAGAACCGAGTTGTCCGGAGGCCGCATTGTTCCCCCCCCTCCGGACTGTTGCTGGAGCGAGGTGCTGGCGGGCATCTTGTGGCCTTTACACCAGCCTCTTTCAAATCTCTGCCCAGCTGTCCTGCCGCATGGGGCCTTCACGGAGGGTGGAGGAGACGGGGGGCCCTCCCTCGTCCCCTGACTGCCCTGGGTGGCTACCTGGTGGGAGTGATGGACGGCTTGTCGGCTGTACGCCGGAAAGGACCCCCCCTTCACAGCAGGTACTGATGCCCTTCTTGCAGGCCTGGAGGCCTGCTTGCAGCTGCTGGATGGGGAGGATATGGAGGGCTCGCTCACCAGGGGCTTCTGGCACCGGGCAATGTTCATGCTGCGGGGCTGCCTAGAGGAGGAAGATGCAGGAGCTGAAGAGGTCCAGGCCGCAACAGTCAGGCGCCATGAGGAGGCATGCTTTGCGGCTGCTGCTGGGAGGGTTGACGAGGTCAATGTCTCGGCTGAGACACTGATGCCGGAGTCTGGGACCTCGCAGTCATTTTTGGCAGTGCTGAGGGGGATCAACGGCTACTGTGCTGAGGGGAGGCAGTGCTGGCCTGGACCCTGGTTTGGGGCCTCTGCGGCAAGGGTGGGGGCATGGAGACTGGCGTACCGCCAGGTGCCGAGCACCATCAGCAGTATTAAGATGGCCTTTAGTCCTGCGTCCCTGATGGATGTACCTGGCCTGCTCAGCTTCGCTTTACCTGTTGTTGGCCCACTACCATTTAGAGACACTGGCTGAGGACACCCCTTGCTCTTATCTCTGACATCCTGCGTTTTTGATGACCCCCCTTTTCTTTTTGTTCTTTTCTTTTGGACGCACTCTGTAGACATTTGTTGCCTTTTTGTTCTCCTTTTCCTGATGAGAAATGGAGGGCCCCGGCTGGGGCCGTCTCTGCAGAGACTTTCTGTTTTATGATTTGGCCCTAAGAGGCCACTTTTGTTTTTTTATTTTGATGAGACCCCCCCACTTGGGGATGATTCCGCTGACACCTGTTGACGTCATTCAGACTATTGTTTCTGATCATTTGTTTTTTATCTGAGTCTTGTTGTTTTATTATCCCCCCCTCATTTTTAGATAATTTGCAGCTGTCTTTTGAGACCCCCCCCCCCCTTATGTGTTTCTTATGTGACTAAGATGTTTGGCCCTGCGAGGTCAACTTTGCTGGTCGATCTGTGACCATTTGTTTGAAATTAAAATAAAAAACCTTTAAATATAAAAAAGAACAAAAAGATCTGTTATGGAGTAAAAAAAACCTTATTTTTTTCTTAAAAAAAAAAATCGTGAATCAAAAATTTCGTTAAAATAATAAAAAAAATACAAAAAGATGTTCAGAAAAATAAATAAATAAGAAGACTTTCTGCTGAAAATGAAAAGAATAAACGTTTCAATAAAAGAAAGAACTAAAATGAAAATATTTTACATTGCATCGTATGGGATTCGCCTGTTTTACCTGTCGAACTGAAGCACCGAAAATCAGGGCATTTTTTTCATGTAAATTGTACCAGATCGTCCTGGCTTCGTCCGACAAATCCCCTTTCAATGGGAAAGATCGCTAGTCTGATGTAGTCACACAAAGTCGTTTGATGGAAGTCAGAGGCAGTGGAAGAGGCTGATTCTCCTCTGTGTTTTGGGAATAGTCTGATGACTACGGATGACTTTAGACGACTTGTTAGTCACACAAATACGGACCCAATGGACAGCCAGCCTTAGTTTTGCCATGGACACAATTTGGAATCTATCATAACGATGTTATTGCACAGACTGCGTATCTTTAGATATTTTACCTTGTAGTTTTCAAGATTATCTGATTTTGTTGGCAGACCCATATACCGTTCTGTGTAGATTGAGGCTGGAAAGGGAAACATACACAAATGTAAAATAAATCATCTCTGTAGCTAGACAGGCTATCAAACTCTGGCCCCCTCAGAATTTTCTGAACTACAGCTCCCATGATTCCCTAGCCATCCCTTGCATTCAAAGTATTCAAGGAATTGTAGGCCATCAAAATCTGGAGGGCTGGAGTTTGACGTTCCTGGGTTAAAGTATGCATGTAGGCTGTAATTAAAAATCTTGGAAAACAGTTTATAAGTGTTTACAAAGCGCTGACACGTTCGGTAGCGCTGTACAATGGGTGAGACAGAAAACAACAAATATACATACAAGTTAAACACACAGAACAGTAGGAGAGAGGACCCTGCTCGAGAGCTTACAATCTAAGAGGAGAGGGGCGACACACCAGATCAATGCAAAACAATAAAAACGAAATAATACAAAACTACAACAAAACAAAATAATATAATGAGCGAATCGGAGATATTTCATTTTTTAAATAAAGTTCTTTAAAATTTTCACGGTCCCAGACTAATTTTGATGGCAACCGTTTACCCCATTGAACGTAACATTTTAAACAAACTCGTTTTGAGTTTGAAAGCATTTATTATGGTTTCAGTTTGCAGATCGTCAGAGCAGCTTGTGCACGCTAAATGTCTCTCTCTCTGAGTTAATTATACTTTCCCACCATATGTTGGTTCTCATTATTTCTGCGCATCCAATCCTGCAAACAGAAAGGTCTGTTTAACCCATTAACTACTGGGTGGTTTTACATAAAACCACTGCAAGAAACCAGTGACTTTATGGAAAACCGCTTTACTGGAGCTATATAGCATAAACCTGCTGTAGAACACCTATAGAATATTTCCACACTGTATGCACTACTTGGCAGGCAGATAGCTCCATCTGCTGGATAAAAAGTGCTACTACCACTGTAGTGCAGCTGGGACTGGCATGTCTGCGATAGGAGACACAGGCTTGTCCCGGCAGGTCAAACCGTTCTAGCACATCAGCTGTTGTGGATTCAATGTGGAGCTCTTATACGTACGAATTACATTTTCAGTACATAATATTTGTTGGCTTTGCTTCATAAAAAGACCAGATCGAATTAACTTGGTCTTTGGGTCCCGCGGCTGTTTCTGCAGATCTATTTTATCGCTCTTGGTAGTGGAGGTGTTAACTGCATTATTTGGTTCTGCCGCCTGTCACCTCCAATAATTAAACCACGTTAGCAGCTAAAAATGCTGAAATCTACAATCTAATGGTTTATTCAGTAACTTGTGATGAGTCGATTTCTATACATTTAGGGCCCTAAGCTAAAAGAAACGGGGTCGCAACTCTCCATTTACCGTCCCCATTTAACAAGTGGATTACGAGGCAGGTGCTGAATCCCGCAGCCTGCCCCGTAGCAGCCGCTATCCTCCAGGTTGCTCAAGGCAGCGCTAATGCGCCTTTGCGAGCATCCCCTCCATGAAGTCCATAGGACTCCATGGAGGCTTCTCCTGCTGGGCCATGTGACCACCAGCAGGATCTCGCCTTTTGTGAGATCCTGCAAGTTGGCGGAATGTTCACAGAGGGAGACTGACTGGGGACTTTTTTCCCCAGTCTCCCTCTGCTCCCAGCAGTCAGAAGCAGCAGATCGGGCTGCTGTTCTCGCTGCGGTATGAGAGGTAAGTATTTGATATTTGATTTTTTGGGGGGGTTTACTGGTGCTGCTAACTGATTCTGCAGAAGCTCTAAGCTGTAGCAAACTTTTTTTAGTTAGTGACAGCTGTTCGTAATTAGCGTTAAGACTGTGATCCTAACGCTCATTACTGATTACTTATTCTATGCGCTCCCCATGTCAAGCATAGGGAGCGCAAAGCACAGTAAGCTTGTGCTAAAAAGCACTAATACCGATTCGCTAATGGTTTTTTAACCTGTTAGTGATCGGGAGGTGATACAGGCGTCCCGCTATCACCTCAATTAACCTAGCGCTAACGCTCATTTATGTGAGTACTAGCGTTAATGAGGTGATAGTGAAATAATTAAAATAGAAAGAATAAAATTAAGACCCCCCACACTTGTACCCCTGATTTTGAAACTCAATATCTTACTTTCCCAACCTCACAACTATTCTGTATAAATTTCTCATTGTCCATATCCACCTATTTTTGCGACTCATTAGAGTTTCAGTCCTACAAAACACTCTATTGTGTCAAATTGTCACACATAAATTTATTGTACATTGAAAAGTCTTCTGGACACTTTTTCTCGTTTAAAACCAAGAAATAATCATACACAAGATGTCACCAGATGGGATTACACACAGTGAATAAATACACACATTAAAAAAAATATATATATATATATATAAATCACGAGTATAGCCGTACGTAGTGATACCTTTTTTACTGGACTAACGTTACATTTAAAAGACAAGCTTTCGAGAGGATTCCTCTCTTCCTCAGGTCTGGATGCTTACTGATCAGTTCCTAGAATTGAACATTAGGACATCACATGGGTGGGGGTATTAGATGTCGTAAAAAGTGAGAGTCAAATGGTATGTTCAAAATGGGAAAATCTATGTATTTCGTTGTAAAAAACAAACAAAACAAATCAACAAGAAAATAAACAACAAGCAAAACAAACTCACCATAATATTCCCAATCTGAAACTGGAGCGACCGCTATCCCACATTTAAATAGTCCAGTGCCATGACCGAGAGCCATAGACGTGACGTAACCTCCATAGGACTAGAGACATAACAGCAAAGTCAGAAAGAATGCAGGTTGCCCCAAATATAACCAGTTTAACTTCATTATTAGCAGTGATGAATTAATCTGTTTATTAAAGCTCAAGGCGGCGAAACAAAAAAGAAACTAAAGCTAACCAGCAGTTATTGTTACCATTATTACCTTTACTAATAGTAGTTGACATACAGGAAAATGAATATTAACAAATTACACTCAGTTCTAGAATATATTCCAGTTTATTTTCTGCTGCATCACGGTTAATGTTCGTATTATGACATTCCTTCGAACGTAATATTTGTAAAACTTTATGGATAATAGGGCAATAGTTTATATTACATTTTCTTATCATAGATTTAACCATTTACTGTTCAAAGTCCCACCCTTTTGATGGATTTTTAATGTGATTATTTTGTTGGGAGCACAGGTAGTTATGTGAAATTTTGGTGTTTTCTCATTCAACGCACTTCGGCTATTTCAGTTTGCCGACCCTGGGGTGAATTCAGTTTTTACCGCGGGCAGCCCGAAGTGCGGTGATCGTGAGATGCCGAAGACTGCTGAATGCCGCCGACCAGCCTGCTGAACGCTGCTGAACAGACCATCGAACGACACCAAGAAGACCGCCGAACACCATCGAAGAGCGCCGAGCAAACCGCGGAATGCCGTTGAGCTGGTAATATAACAAAAACATAACTCTGCTATTCTTTAAAAAGGTGTTTAAAACAATGAAAATGCACAAAATTGTGTGTAAATTATTAAAAAAAGGTCCTAGAAAAAATAATAAAACGGTCTGTTACAGTACAGAAAAAACAACTTTAAAAAATCGGGAATCAAAAATTTCACCTAAAAATTCAAAAAATACTCCCAAAATCCCAAAAATATATATATATTTTTTGCTAAAATTGAAAAGAATAAATAGTTGAATAAAAATAAAAATGATAATATTTTTTTACATTGAATCCTATGGGAGTTTCCTGTTTAAACCTGCTGAACTGAACCACCGAAAGTCAGGGCATTTCACTGATACTTCGGTGCAGTTCGGCGTTCTCTGAATAGATTAACCATTACTTCTCTATGGGACAATTTCACTGCCGCCAAAGAGAGCTGAACTATGGCAATCTGCGGCGAACTGCACTGTATTTCGCTGTCAATTCGCTCTTCAAATAACCCTTACAGATCCAAGAGGCTGCAATCCCAAAGATGAGTTAAACTCACATATGAAGGCTTCCAACATATTATATCCCAGGAAAGACACCGGCGCTCCAAATCTTCCTTTAGTAAGTCAAATTTATGGAAGCCACATCAGCACGTAGACAACGTTTCAGCTTAAGTCTGAAAAAGACTGAGGATTTGAAATGTAATCTACCTGTTGACGTGACTTAAATAAATTTGTCTGCCCATGTCTTTCCTTGGATCTCCCATTGAGTGTGTCTTTCTCCTGTTTTTAAGAGTTGGGAGGAGCAGAAGGGTCAAGACATGGTGGAGGTGGCAATGTCGTCCTTCCCTATCCGTCGCCCGGGGACCTTGGCTTTCTCAATTGCCTTCTTGCATAGACTTAATTTTGTAGCTGCAGGCTGAAGAAATGATCATAATATTTTACCATGATTTGAGAATCTTAAATAACACATCCTATACAGCAGTGGTTCCCAACCGCAGTTCTCAAGTCCCCCTAATAGGCCAAGTTTTAAGGATTATCTTGGAAAAAAGCAGACTGAACCCTGCAATCACTGAGCAGCAAATCATATCACCTGTGCTGTGCTTCAGATATCTGGAAAACGTGACCTGTTGGGGGTACTTGAGGACCACGGTTGGGAACCACTGCTATACAGCATAGAATATCCACCACTACGATAATCTTACTTCTTAATTTGTACATTATCATTGTGTGTTAATAAGGACCTGAAGGCAAAACAGTCTGCAATGACCTAGACCTGACTTAATGCAGTAGAAGTGAAATCACAGTCCTCAAAAGATGACAATCACTAATCAAAGATTAACTATCCTTTACTTGGTTTATTACTTAAGATATGGTTACAAGGGGGCAAACATTGCACTTTGCTCCAGGTAATAATAGGTTTACGATCCTATGGAATTAGGCCATAAATTATTGAACTTGTTTTTTTATTTTAGGCATATTACATGTTCTTCAGATAACCTAGAAATAAAAGAAGTTAATTATCTCAATGCAATACTTTTTTAATTATCTGTTCGGTACAACAGCCTTGTTTGCTACATGTATTGTCCATAAAATGCCAATTTTCCTAGGGAGTATTCATTACAAAATAGCCAATCTATGGGTTATGGACCATGATCGCCCTATTAGTTAAAAAACGTCTCTGGACATATCCATTCCAGCAGATCTGTGACCTTTTTGACTGTTTCTCTTTCTATTAGGGCAAAATAATGTGCAGTATGATTTTCATGAACTCAACAGGGACTGAGGCCCTATTCTAAGGTTGACGATAAGATAACATATACATAACGTATCGACCAGTTCTCTTAGGCTCTTGGTGTCTGCTTTGATTCGGACATAGCTCGGAACTCAGCTCCAACCAGTGGCTCCCAAAGCATTTCTATTGCTGCTCAAGCATCCAGGTCACATGACTGATGCGGCTTACAGGAAGTCAGCAGGCCGTCACATCTGACCAGTGCCGAGGGAGACCGGCCATGGAATACAGGGGAGATTTTACAAAGGCGTACGGGTTACAATTGAAGGGTATGGCAGTGCAAGAGGGATTAATGGTTATCACGTCTATTCTCCCCATCCTGGTTTAACCCCAGAGTTTACCATTAACCACTTCGATGCTGAGGACGCGCTCAGCGCGTCCTCAGCATTCCCGCTGGTATGCGGAGGACGCGCTGAGCGCGTCCTCCATTGGGGTCAGCGTTCGGCCGAGTTCCGGCCGATCGCTGGCCCCCCCGGTGCGGGCTGACATCCTGGATGTCAGCCGCGCATCCGGACCACAGCCGCCCGAATTAGGTGTCATTGCGGCAGCGCGATGACACCTAATTCAGGCGCCCCCCCCGCATGTGCGGAGAAGGCGCCTGAAAGGGAGGGGGGGAGGTCCTTCGGACCTCTCTCCCTCCCGATCGGCGGCTCTGCGGGGGTTAACCCAGGCATCATTTGGAAGGGCACAGCCTGCCCTTCCAAATGATGCCTGGCATTAACCCCTGGGGAGCTGGATCGCGAATCGGCGCTGAAAAGCGCCGATTCGCGATCCTTTCCCGGAGCTGGCCGACATCTTGGATGTCGGCCAAGCCTCCGGGAACTCCCCCTGAGGACTGGCGTCATCGTGCGTAGCACGATGACGCCAGTCCTGGACTTAACCCTTAACTGCCACCAACGGTGGAGATAGGGAGTTCCAATGAACTCCCTATCTCCCGATCCGTGGCAGTTAGGGGTTAAATTTTGGTATGGTTGGATCGGCCAGAGCATGGCCGTTCCAACTATACCAAACATGAAAGTGAAAAATTTTGTAAAAAAAAAAAAAAATGAAAAATAAAAAAATAAAAAAAAAAATAAAAAAAACACTTTTTTTTTTTTTTTGGGTTTGTTAATGCAGCAATATTGTTCCCATTTCAATTATAATGTGAACAATGATGCTGCACTAACGATTTTTGTATGCGGTGCGTTTGTTAAAAATCGCGTAATTTTCCCCCAAAAAAAATGTAACGAGACCCCATCTCTAATTTTTTTAACAAGCGCACCCCATACAAAATATAACCGCAATTGCTCGCATGTTAAAATGTGAAAAAAACACTTTACACATTGTAAATTATTGAAAATACATATTTTATTGCATTTTTTGTTATAATATACAGACATGACATAACGTATACATATAATAATGACATATTATGAATCTACCGAGTCTGACGGAGAGAACGATATATAATATGTCTGGGTCATATACTAAAATAAGCCTTCAAAACACGTTTAAACATGATGAGCAAAACCGGTAAAAATGACCTCAGCACAGGGGCGGGAAAAGCCTCAGCAGCGAAAGGGTTAAATTGTTAGTGAACACGTGAATGTGTGAAATCAATAGGGTGCTAAAATAGCAGCGGTCCAGAAGAAACTTTAAAATATGCTGCCTAAAAGGAAACAAGTGTGAAAAACCTAGAGATAAATAACACTATTAAAACAGCAACAAAACAGATAAAATGTTCCAATGGCATAATAAAAACAATAGTGAAATGTGAATTGTGCACATGCAAGTGCCCCAATGTATTCCCTTAGGGACCGCTGACATACCATGTACGTCCTGCCCACGGGTCTCCCTTGGACCCGTGGACGTACATAGTACGTCAGCGGCTCCTAACCTCCCTCCCGCCCAATACTTACCTCCCTCGCAGCTCTGGCAGGGAGGAAGCCTGCCCTCGTGTTTTAGAGGGGCCGGCGAGCTCGATGACGTCACCACACTGCGTGGTGACGTCATCAGCAGGCGCCCCCATTGAATTCAATGGAGGGGAGGGGGCTCCTTAGGAGCCCTCTATCTCCCCAACCATTAAAGATAGAGCACTGCAAGTTGCACCGCTGGAAAGGGGAGAGTCTCCCCTTTTCAGCAGTTTGCAGCATTAACTATTTCACTGCCGGTTCACGATTCAGTGCAAATTTGCGCCAAATCGCGATTCAAACCTGGAGGGGGCTGACATCGTGGATGTCAGCCAAGCCTCCAGGTCACCCCCCACCCACTGACATCCCCACCATATGTGTGAGGATGTCAGTGTGCCAGTTAACCCCATAGCTGCCAAGGGGAGATAGGGGGATCCTTTGGATCCTGTTAACTCCTGATCCGTGGCAGCTAGAGGGTCATGCTGGACATCATTGGAAAGGCCTGATCATGACTCGTTTCGGTGTAATAAAAAGCTAAAAAAAATATATAGAAAAATAAAAAATAATAATTTTTTTTTAAAAAAAATTGTTGGGGGGGTTTAGTTAAATAGGACCTAGGCTGTCATCTAAACATAATGAGCATAAAATGGTCAGAATGAGCTCAGCGCACATAGGTGAACTGGCTCAGCAGTGAAGGGGTTAAAAAGCAAAAACATGTAAAAATTGGCTATTTCTATTCAAAATTCTGAAACTATTTAGCTGGGGTATTTTTTGATGGTTGTAGATTTTGGGGATTAAATTACGAAAAAGTGTGTTTTTACAATTTTTTCATCATATTTCATATTTGTTTTATAGTAAATTATAGGATATGATGGAAATAATGGGATTTTTAGAAAGTCCATTTAATGCCGGGAAAAACAGTGTATAATATATGTGGGTTGCATAAACGAGTAAGAGGAAAATTTGACCTAAACACGAACAGCGCAGAAACATGAAAACAGCAGCGGTCACTAAAGAACAGATTTGTGTAAAACCGCCCGGTCACTAAGGGGTTAAGGAAAAAATTTAAAATAGTAATAATACTTATATTGCCAAACGTCTGTCCTCATAGCGTTGAGGAACTCGAAAATATAAGCACAAAAAAACAACCAATACTGTAGTAAAAATAAAAGTTGAACCATACAGCTTATGTATCCCTTTTAACTCACATTCTCAAGAGCCTTAATAAATCCTGGCTCTGCTTTAAGTGAGTCTGGTCACATAAAGGGTAACACTTCCCTTCTTTATCCAGGAGTCGCTATATCAATAGAGGACCTCAAAGAGAAGAAATTGGACACAGTGCTCCCCATAGCACCACAGATTTGTTTTTCACTATCGTTTTTATTGCGCCATTGGAACATTTTTTCTGTTTTGATCCATTAAATTAGACTGGTTAACCAAAAATAAAACTTTTTTTCTTTCACAAAAACTAAATTAGCTGAATCTAAGGGTCTTTGTCATGCTGAGTTCAAATATGCTTTCGGATTTTCTCCATCGGGCAGGGGTTTCTTGTGGCACACCTTTTAAATTTGTTATAGAATTAGTACATACGAAACACTGAATGATAAATATGCACCTCGTTTTGGCTTTCCTAAAAAGATTTATATGATGATTTTCAGAGTTATCACTTAAGGTCATGAATTCTGGACACTTTGGTACAGGGTACTGGTCACTATGTAATACAGGCCTCATTGCAGATGGCACATTGGGATAGTTAACTGTATATTTTGTTTTAGATGTGATTCCTCTAATGTTAAACAGAAATAGCAATCCATTGAATGGACCTTCTGTGCTCTCCAAATAAATGAATAAATAAATAAATAAATCATAGGAATTGCAAATGACATTTGTTGCGTACCATTTTTCCGTCCGGTTAGAAGCCTAATACAACATATATTTGGGGCCCAGTCTTTATCAAAGTCACCAGCTTTTCGCCCAAAATAAAGTTTACAACACGTTTTTACAAGTGGCGTGACATTTCGTCCCTGATGCGTGAAGGTTACTTCACCACACACGTAGCAGAAATTGTCTGGATGATTTAAACACTTTCTTGGCATATTGAAACTTTTTTTAAAAGTAGTAAAACATCAAAATGAGAACAACATACAGCATAAAACACTGCGCCTAAAGAGAACCAAAATACACATGTTGATGGGCTCACTACAAGTTCAATACTATCTGTTTATCCTTAACAATGCATAGCTAAACATGATACATGTCTGAACATGAATAAGTTTGCGTAACAATTTCCCACATTTCACAAAAAATTGCCACTTTTTGCAACTTACAAAATTCATAACAAAGAAAGCCTGATGTATTGTATAGAAGATATTATTCAAAAGCTGACTGTCACAAAAAACTATTTCCCCCTGCCATGTTCCCCCTGCCATGAGGATATGAACCAGGTACTCTGACTACTCATTATACAATATTTATGTGGTTTTATTTGTCTATTTGTCAATTTGTATGTATTAATAAAGGTGTACAACTGTGTATACACTGGGGACATAGATCCTTTACTCTTGTGAGCACCATTGTGGATGCATAGGTGATCTACTTTAGTTTTGGTTTGGGTTCACAAAAAAACTATGCCTGATGGAAAAATTCTGATTACATATTTGAATTCAGGATATAAAAAAAACTGCACCGAAGTCAGTATTTCGTTTTCTTGTGAAAAATATCATGTTGACCAGTGTTATTCGCCGACAAGGTGATTCATTTTTGCTGTAATAATTTTAAACTTTTATCATTTTAAAATTATTTCCGTTAGTCATTATTTTTAATTCTAGGGATGATTTTCAGTATCTTGTCACAAAATAAAGCCCTAATCTTGCATGAAATAGCAAAGCAACACCAAGACCTGCAGAGTGAAAAGAAAGCGTGTATAACAGATTTACGGTTCATATAACTAGATAGAACCTTTACAAGGGCATCTGAATATATGGAAGTGAGCTTGATAGAGGAAGTCATAGCATGCAAAGTCAACATGGCAAAGTCAATAGGATGATGGCTTTTGTAAGGAGTGGGTTGAAGCCATTACATGGATGTGACTCTTTACAAACATGAGAAAACGCTGCTTGATGTAACATCCCAGAATGGAAAAATCATGGCTCAGTGACTTAGTGGAATCCTCTGATTATCAGCATCCGCAGAGATAACATGTGGTTATTGCACAGGATTATTTCTCCCACTACATTTTTATGCATTAGCTGCTAATGGCTGTAAATGGAGGGACAGTAGTGAAAAAACTAAATTGCGAGGAAGTAATAACCAGATAAAGAGCTATCTTCAATCACTGAAATTTGTAATATTTTGCAGTTTATTATGAGTGTAAACTCATGGAACATAATCAATGACTTGAGCATGGCATGTTACCCAGGGGCCGTAAAACACCATTCAAAACTCTAATTGTAATTTGATTGGCTAAGCTTCTCCAGTCAATCACATTCTTCTTTTTACCGTGATGCGGGTGCCTAAATTCCTGATTGGACACTGTAAATGAAATGTATGCAACAACTTATACTATGTACCATAGGGTTACAAATACTCTCCTGAAAGACGACAGAAAAAAGCCACTGTTCCAGTTCACATGGAAGGTTTTATGCAGGGCCGTAATAACATAAGGGCTATTGGAGCAGCAGCAAAGTGATGGCGTTGTCCACTTGTCATGTATAAAATGAGCAATACCACTGCTATTACTCACCATCTCATTTCCCACACAGGGAACAAGTTCAGTATTTTATACATACAGGGTTATCCAAAGAGATTCGAAAAGTCACCGTACGTTCGGTGACTTTTCGTTCTCTTCAATTCGGTTCCTTTTGCCGATCCCATTTTGGTGACCCTGCGGTGTATTCAGCAAGCACCACAGGGTCCCCGAATTGCAGGGAAAGGCTGCCGCAAACCCGCCGAAAACGAACCACAAAACCCACCGAATGCACGCCGAAAACAAGCAAAAACATCTGGATTAACAATCGCTACCTAAAGGGTAGAGCGTAACAAATTGATACCAGAAATAGATGATTGCAAAGAAAAAATTGAGGGCAATCATGAGAGACCAAAGGGTTTGCCCCTAAATGTGAATAAGCTTCAGTTACTCCGATGTGACCATCAGGGTACTAGTGTCTCCCAGAGACCAAATTAATACATAACTTTTATTGAACTATATAAAATCAAACATAAACATAGACATAAATAGACAGAATTCACAGGACAATGATAAAACCAAATCTGCTGAAAGAAGTGGTAATATACCACTTCTTTCAGCAGATTTGGTTTTATCATTGTCCTGTGAATTCTGTCTATTTATGTCTATGTTTATGTTTGATTTTATATAGTTCAATAAAAGTTATGTATTAATTTGGTCTCTGGGAGACACTAGTACCCTGATGGTCACATCGGAGTAACTGGAACATCTGGATTAACCTTCGAAAAACCCGAGCAGGAGCCGATCACACGCAGCGAAGCCGAAGCAGGAGCCGAAGCAGCTGAGACGCAGAGGAGGCAGTGAATAAAATAGCAAAACCGTTTTGTATGAATCTGTGAAAATGAAACGCTGTTTGCAAAGAAACTACTGAGCGAAAATGTCTGAAATTTACACAGGAGGTCCAGGGAATGATAATAAAGAGGGCTGTTACAGAAAAAATAAGTAAACTTAAAAAAAAATTGGACTTTTTAACCCTTTCGCTGCTGAGGCGTTTCACGCCTCTGTGCTGAGGTCATTTTTACCGGTTTTGATCATCATGTTTAAATGCGTTTTGAAGGCTTATTTTAGTATATGACCCAGACATATTATATATCGTTCTTTCCGTCAGACTGTGCAGATTAATAATATGTCATTATTATATGTATACGTCATGACCTGTCTGTATATTATAACAAAAAATGCAATAAAATATGAATTTTCAATAATTTACAACGTGTAAAGTGTTTTTTTTTCACATTTTAACATGCGAGCAATTGCGGTTATATTTTGTATGGGGTGCGCTTGTTAAAAAAATTAGAGATGGGGTCCTCGTTACATTTTTTTTTGGGGGAAATTACACGATTTTTAACAAACGCACCGCATACAAAAATCGTTAGTGCAGCATCATTGTTCACATTATAATTGAAATGGGAACAATATTGCGGCATTAACAAACCAAAAAAAAAAAACAACTTGTTTATTTTTTTTATAATTTTTTTTGTTAAATATTTTTTCATTTTTATTTTTAATTTTTTTTTTTAAAAAAACTTTTTTCACAGTGGTGTTTGGTATCGTTGGAACGGCCATGCTCTGGCCGATCCAACAGTACCAAACATTGCACGATGACGCCAGTCCTCAGGGGGAGTTCCCGGAGGCTTGGCCAACATCCAAGATGTCGGCCAGCTCCGGGAAAGGATCACGAACCGGCGCTTTTCAGCGCCGATTCGTGATCCGGCTCCCCAGGGGTTAATGAGAGCCACCGTTTGGAAGGGCAGGCTGTGCCCTTCCAAGCGGTGTCTGTCTTAACCCCCTGCTCCCCGGCGATCGGGAGGGAGAGAGGTCCGAAGGACCTCCCCCCCTCCCTTTCAGGCGCCTCCTCCGCACATGCGGGGGGGGGGCGCCTGAATTAGATGTCATCGCGTAGCCGCGATGACATCTAATGTCCCCGCCGGGCTCCCGAGTGCTGGGCCGACATCCAAGATGTCAGCCCGAACGGGGGGCGCAGCAATCCGCCGGAATCTGGCGGATTGCTGCCTCCTGTGCTCGGACGCGCTGAGCGCGTCCGTAGCACAGGAGAACCACTTGGCTGGACGCGCTGAGCGCGTCCATAGCAGTCAAGTGGTTAAAAAAAAAATCTGAAAAATGCTTAAAGTATCCTAAAAAATCTATAAATAAAGAGGCTTTTTGCTGCAGAATTTTATAATGAACGGTTTATTAGATATTGAATTAAAACGGGAATATTTTTAACATTGAAGTCTATGGGATTCTCCTGAATAAATTTACCGAATTAAACCACCGAATGGCAGGACATTAGGGGAACCTTTCACTGCTGGTTTGTGTTCTCTGAATAGCCGACACAGTGCTTTTCATGGGGATTTCACTGCCCTCGAACAGGCACCAAACAGTATGTGCAGGCAATTCGCCAGGATTTGGCGTATTGCCTGCTCTCTGGATAGCCGAATGGCCAGGAAAGGTAACCGAACGCTGATTTTCAGCGTTCGGTTACCTTTCTCCAGCAATTCAGATCTCTTTGGATAACCCTGATAGTCATATTATTCATAAAACACCATCCTCCAAAACACAAGCAAAATTTTAACAAAAATTCAGTTTTGGTTAAAATTGTGTATTTTCTCAGAAAAATGCAGTAAGAGGTTCCCATTTCATTTTTTTATAAAAAATGTTGTTAGCTTAAAGGGATACTCTAAGCAACATGACCACCTAAACTATTTTAGGTGGTCATGATGCCCGGAGTATCCTGCCCCCTGTCCCCCCTCCCTCCGCTCAGCGGTTCAGCTGTAAATGCTGAAAACAGCTGAGAGAGGCGGAGAACTTTACTCCGCCCTCCCAGCTGTCAGTCAGCAGAGCGGGATTCATATTTCCCACTTCTGCCGACTTTTGCCGAGTAGGAGACTTCAGCGCGCTTTCAGCGCGATGACGTCTCCAACTCATCGCAGTAGCTGGCGGCTGAGGGTTAGTGTTGCGCGCATCCTCTTGCGCGCAACACTAATCCTCAGAGGGAGCCGGGAGGAAGCCTGCCGATTGGCTGGTTTACGTGAGAGGCGCGCATGCGCGCTTCTCACGTAAACCAGAAGGCAAGAAGACTCAAGAAGGACGGGAGCAGAAGAGGAGGGAGGTGAGTATAAAAAAAAAAAACAGCGCTGGAAACAAGAGGATTTTAGGGTAAGTATTACAGTTACACAAAAAAAAACAAAAAAAAACTATTTATTAAGGGAATAGGGATAGGTTAGGATAAAAAAACGGGGGGGGGTGATTTTTTTGTCAGAGTGTTCCTTTAAGTGAATTTACTCACCTTTTCTCCCTCAGCGTGTGTTTCTTGTCCTGTTCAGTTCAGGGGCTTCTAAACCCTGAAGTCCCCGAAGCTTTTCTACACAATTTACGCTCCTACGTAACTTACGTATCGTAGGAACCGCAGATGGAACATAGCTACGGAATTGCACACATTTCAGACGCAAGTTCCATAGCACCTGCACAGAACGATGGATCAGCTACAGTGGTCAGGATGAGTAAAGTTTCCCTTTAACTAAGTCAGCTGAATAAAAGCTCCCATTAGAAAACCTCACTCTGCAGTACAATATATTTCTTTAATATTTTTTTTTAAATAAAAATATGAATTTTAAATGAAGAAATATAGTAGTACTTACCCAGCCCCAGATTCCTATTCTTGTCTCATCAATGAATCCCATTTCAATAAATTTCCTAGGATTTAAATAGAAACAATATTATTTTGTAAATGCATTTTAATAATATTCATTATTTTAAATCTACTGTTCGGAGGCAGAAGATGAAAACATCGAGCTCTTTTAATTCTCTTTGCTTTGGTGTCTATGCCTTCAGATTGAATTCTACGTGTAAAATATGGTGGGATTACAAAGCGGTAATAGAAGCTATTGGCTGGACATTGTAACAGCAAAACGTGTATTTTTTATTGGTGACTTATCAAGTCTGCCTAGAGATGTCAGATCAGCTTTATTCTTATGGACGTTTATTGCTTCTAAATGCTAAAAAGTGGTACCTGCAAGCACCTCCCTGGGGTATATAAAATATACTAGATGCATAAGGAAAATTGATTCACTACAGAGGGTAGATTTTTTTTTAATTCAGCCTGGGAATTCCCCATACAGCCTGTCTTCAGCATGTCAAGGTTATATGTGTCCCAAAATATGACCAATTTGACATCCATAATCACAGGACCAGTCGTGCATCCCTAATCAGGTGACCAATCCGGCATCCCTAATCATATGACCAATCTGACCAATCTGACCAATCTGACATCTTCTAATGGTTCAGTACCACTAAAATATATATACGAGTAACCTACCTAACAGCAAAGATCTGATCTTCCACTTCGCAGGTTCCAAGCCTTTTATAGATTGAGTGCATAAATTTATCCCCCTGGTAAGCCGTGCCTCTGCCATCCACCGAGGCAACAATGACTTCTTCAGAACTTGCCAAGTACGTCTTCCAGCCTATTGAAAAACTGTGTAGCACCTCTTGACTGGATGGTCCACCATAGCTGCAAAAAGATACCATATGTTTCAGTTTCACAGATTTTTTTTCTCTTAATGCAGAGCCTAATAGTACAGCTTGGAAAAAAGACGAGACAGAGGAGATATGATAGAAACATTTAAATACGTAAATTGAATCCACAAGGTAGAGGAAGGGAGTATATTTAAACGGAAACAAAGTAGCAAAACAAGAGGACATAGTCTTAGATTAGAGGGGCAAAGGTTTAAAAGTAACATCAGGAAGCATTATTTTACTGAGAGGGTGGTGGATACATGGAACAGCCTTCCAGTAGAAGTGGTAGAGGCCAAAACAGTGATTGAATTTAAGCAGGCATGGGATAGGCATAAGGCTATCCTAAACAAAAGATAAATCCAGGTAAAGTATCCATGTAATTGGGCAGACTAGATGGGCCGAAAGGTTCTTATCTGCCGACATTTTTCTATGTTTCTAATAGTTTTTTTTTGTTGTTGCTCAAATCTTAAGTAATAATGTTGCACCTGCTTGGTTACATTTCAGCAGTGCACAGAAGGGACACTCGAACCAGAAGACATTTGACTAATTATGAGTTGGTTGCAAATCCTAATTTTATTTCATCCTGTCCCTCCAAACCTGTGTCCACTGTTTATTAGTTTTTAAAAGGTTGAGCTCTCTAGACTTCAGGACACCTGGTGGAAGGGGTGCAGTCTCAAAGGAACCACACTGCATATGTGGTGGTCATGATGTCATCTTCAGTCTTCCTGGGCTCGGACCTTAAGCCTCTACATGGAGGTAATTCTCAAGCCAGTTCCGAAGGATGACTGGACTTGTCTTCTATCTAGACTTGTCAACTCACCTACCCCTTCCAGAGAACAACCTTTTTTGCTGGAATCTTTCTGGCGGCCAGACGGGTTTTGGCCAAACATTGGCATGTACGCACATACCCTTCAATCTTCCTACTACTTCCCAAAATCCAGGACAATAGGATCACAGACGAAACGACTGCATTTGTGAACAAAAGTCACATAGCTTTTCTTAGGCTGGGGTCAGACCAGCGCACTTTTAACGTGCGTTCTGGCGCACATAATTACGGCCGCACTAGCAGCAGATGACGGGCAATGACGGCCAATATACGATGTACGCCCGCACAAAAGTCCGGCCGTGCAACGCAAGTGGAATTTGAACGCATTTTTTTGAGAACGCTGAACCACTAGTACTGACGTACTGAGTGCGCAGCTGCGGCATAGCGGCGTGTTTGCGTGATTAGGAGATGTCAGACACTGCTAATGTCCGGCCTACATAACGTCCAGACGCAAAAAGAGTTTTATTGACGATCCGTACAAAATCACGCCCGAAAATGCGCGTCATCTGACCGTTTTTGCGCATTCCGTGAAAAAATACGTCAATGCGTTCGGACGCACTTTTTCACGTTCGCGGGGAAAAATGCTTTCGTCTGACCCTAGCCTTAAAGTCTGGTAAGCTCATAACCTTTCTAGCAGTCCCCTGTAATACGGCTTTGGTGTTTATTACTCTTTGTCCCTAATATGGTGTTCAGGGGCGTTGTTAGCCAGGTCATGTGGTAACACGTCCTGCCTCATAGTGCTTATTATCTTTTTTTTTCTTCATTTTTTTTTTATTTTTCTCCCCCTTCCTTTTATCAGAGAGTTTTTTTCTCTCTCTCCGTCAGCCTCTCTTCTCCACTCTCCTCGGACTCCTCGCATTTCTACATCTATGATCTCCCATTTTACGGGAGACAGAAAAAGGTGACTGTACCCATAACCCCCCCCCCATACAATCATTAACGCAATACCTTTTATTTTCTGTGGACGTGTACTGTGGTGCATTCTTGACAAATATAACGTAAAAAAAAAGTTGTGTTAATTTTTTATGCTAATTTAATAAGTCGTTACCATATATATATATAGTACATACACATAAATTAGTAGTGGGTATTTCTTTGTTTCCTTGAAATTTGGTGGTAGAGTCATCTTGTACCAAAATGCTAGGCGGAAAAAAAATGAAAAAGGAAAATTAACAAAAAAGCACAATCATATTATTAATTACAATGAATATAATATACCTAAAACATATTTTGTACCAAAAAGGAGAGAAAGACCGTCTGGGACTAGTTTGTGCAGATGGCAGTTTTGTGTATATGTGGATATAATTTTGGAAAGTTTCCATATATTTTATCCGTGATAATTTGGCTGGATACTTTGTGAAAATTCTAGTGTAACATATTTTTATATGAAAAAAGCCCCAATTAATTTCACATCTTTTTAAAAGTTTCTACTGATTGCTCGTCAGCCGATAGATTCTGTAGCAAAAGGAACTAAAGGAAACATACTCATCCCATTGTGTACAATCTTTTCAATTCGTTCCGAAGGCAGTCGTATAGTTTGCAGTTTGGTTTCCAAGCTGAGATTATCTTCCAGAATCTGAATTTCTAGAGAAATAATTATACAGAGAAGCGAATTGAATAATGATTCACTCGGAATACAATAATTTAACTGAAGGTTTATTGTGTCTTTTAGTTGATATTTTAACATATTTGTTGGTTAAATATTTACCTTTCATAGCTAAACTTCCCCACCTTGGTCCTATCCCCTTAAATTTCATCTGGAGTGACCTTCTCTCCATAAAGTGATCCTCCAAGGTTGTACTGGCAAGATGGCGTCTGCTGCAGAAAACAGCATGGTGCCGTCCATATGATGGTCACTATGTGTGCATCCAACATACACACATCCAATCAGCTGCAGCTCAATGCAGAAGCACCGGGCACCATTGGGGGATAGTGTGGTTTAACCCATTTGTTGGGGACGATGATATACAGATGATGTTCATTTTCCCACTCTGGTGGGAATGCCCAAGGTGCTAAAACTGGTTATAATCAGTTGGGGAATTCCATGACATATCGGGCATTCCCCAGGAGACACGGGGCCACGTGCTGCATGTCTACCTTCGGTAACTCCATATGGCCAGTAGATGGCGATAGCTGCCTGCCAAATAGGTTATTACAGTAAGAAATACACTGGGAATATTCCCAAATATTTCTTACTGTGTAATGAATTAAAAATGATTTTCCCAAAAAAAATCACTGGTTCCTGAAAGTGGATTTCTGGAAAATCACTTGGCAGTGAAGGGGAGAACATGTTCAACTCAAAATGGTCAAAATGACGTCTCACATGGTGGTGAAATAGCTCAGCAGTGAAGGCTAATTTATATTAAAATACAGATAATTGTATGTGTAATGTATATACCTTTATTGTTACTTGCATCATGAAGAGTTACAATGGGTAGGCCGGGACCTACAGGACCAGAAAAAGTATGAAACAGCAATAACAGAAGTAGAAACTTCACAACATAAACGTGTAAACTTGTTTTCAAATAACATTTAAAACTGCATTTATAACAGATCAGTATCTCATGCAGGCTCAGAGTCTTCATTGTTCTGATGAGCAGCTCCAGTAGTAGGCTCTCATACATAAAGGAAGGAAGAATTAATGACCATAGTGAAGGATCCAAGGTGTAAAAAAATAAAACAAATTTATTGCGCTTACAATGTTAAAAATGATAAGCTGCATGTAAAAGTCATATCACCCAGTCCCGAATAAAAGAAGGCTCAATGGCTCAGTTTGGACCTCGGTACAACTGGACCAGACCCCGTCACTCGACGCGTTTCGTCTCACCGACTTTATAAAGAGACTCTTGATAAAGTCGTGAGACGAAACGCGTCAAGTGACGGGGTCTGGTCCAGTTGTACCGAGGTCCAAACTGAGCCAGTGAGCCTTCTTTTATTTGGGACTGGGTGATATGACTTTTACATGCAGCTTATCATTTGTAACATTGTAAGCACAATAAATTAGTTTTATTTTTACACCTTGGATCCTTCACTATGGTCTTTAATTCTTCCTTCCTTTATGTATGAGAGGCTACTACTGGAGCTGCTCATCAGAACAATGAAGAATCGGAGCCTGCTTGAGATACTACATGCTTGATTTACTCTTCGTCTTTGAGTAGGAAATTGGCATACCAATAAGCCACGGTGTTAAGGGTTTTTTACCCTATGTTTTTTACTCTTATATTACAGAATCCCCTGTTTATACTTGAGGATAACAGATCAGTGACTGAAAAGCGGCTCTCATCACTGGAGACCTAATGGCATGCAAATCGTATAGCATCACTTTAAATGTTAGATCTTTGTATATGAAGTTATGTCATCAGTGGACCATTTATTTATCTTAAAATATAAACCATCCAATAGAGAATTCTAATAGAATATTAATATATTTTGAGGTTTCTTTTTCCAGATTAACATTTACATAAACAGTTATGATTACATACCTCCATACAGTCTGTAGAGACATTTTAAAATCCTTTTTTAAAGTAAAAAATTTCTAGCCACACATGATGTCATCACTAAAAGTACCTGAACTTTTTTATATCTCCAGGAGTGGGGAAATGCCTGGGTGTTTTGGATGATGCGTAATTTTACCGAGATAATTGATATGGCAATGTTTTATGAGAGATTAATGAAAGGTAGGGAAAAAAAAAGGTCTAGCTGCAGAAGAGTCGATCTATACCAGTATACCATGAGAATGGCGCCACCATGAGGTCGCGTGTTGTAGTGTAAAAAAGATGCATCACTAAAACAATGCACAAACTTGATTGCTGATTGCACCAATATTTATACAGGCTTAACTCACATTGAGAAAATGACACTGACTCATTACTCAGCCTGTTGGCACACCATCACCTGCCAGAAGTGAGGAAGAAGGCTGTCCTACAGGATGCCTCTTCCATCAGTGGAAATGAGTGAAAGCAAGTATTTCATGGGCAATTAGCCAAAATCTACATACAGCGTAAGTGACAATGCTAGCAAGTGCACAAAATGTAATTCCCTATGAATTAAGCCCAAAAGGGTTATTCAATAAGTGCCGAACTTGCCACCGAATTGCTCCGAATGGTGAGTTTCACCGTACGGTGCAGTTTCGTGGCAGTTCGGCTATTCAGAGAGCTGAAAGTTCTCAAAAATATGGAGAAATGTTGGCGAAACACCGTGCAGTTCGCCACATTTCAGCGACAGCAAAATTGTCCTGTAGAGAAGTAATGGTTAGTCTATTCAGAGAAAGTCGAAATGCTCCAAAATGTTGGCAAAATGCCCAGATTTTCAATGGTTCAATTTGACAAGTTTAAACAGGCGAATCCCATTGTATTCAATGTAAAAAAATATTACTGTTTTAATATTTTTTTTATGCAACTGTTTATTGTTTTCAGTTTCAACAAAAGCCTTTTTATTTATTGATTGGTTTGAGGTATTTTTCTGGATTGTTTAAGCCAAATTTTTGATTCCCATTTCTGTAATGGCTTTTTTTTTTTTTATTCGGCAACAGACCTTTTTTATTATTTTTTTTATTGGACCTTTTTTATTATCTCCACACATTTAATTAGCCCTCAGAAGTTGATTTGTCTGGCACAGCTTCAAAGAAAGCCAGCACTCGAATCAGAGGGGTGAAAGCAAGTTAAAAACATTTAAAAAGAAATGGCCAACCAAGGAAGCCACATTATTTTTGGTGAAACGCGTTTTGGCTTTGTTTATTTCTTAATAAATGGTTTTTTTAACTTGCTTTCACCCCTCTGGTTCGTGTGCTGGCTTTCTTTGAAGTTGTGCCAAGCAAATCAACTTCTGAGCGCTAATTATTAACCTGCATTGGCTTCAACAAATGTAAGTATGCATCTGCATTAACCCCTTAACGACCAAGGGTCTTTAAAGTCAATGCATTCATGATGGAACAGCTCTGTCATTGGTCTTTAAGGGGTTAACGTATTGGCATTGCATATCCCAGAGTACATAATTTTTTCCGCTTTTCCATTTATTTGAAGAATATTGCTGTAACCTGATACCGATGCAAGAGGCTGATGGGTGGCCTTAGAAAATAGCCAAAAGCTGGAAATTGGCTGAGCACCAGATACACTCTAGATTTGTGAGTGCGTATATTAGCAACCTTAAGGAAATTTACATATGTTACAGTTTGATGTTATGTCTGAGCCCCGCGGTAAGAAAGCAGATTGTCCAAAAAATGCTTATGCCGGCTATTGAATGCGGAGATGTAGTGTATGCAGCGGCCCCGCAAACAAACCTTCATAAACTTACTACATTGTATAACTCATTCTGCTGATTTCTGTTACAATGTAACTACATGACCCACCACTGTGACATGTTAAAAGAACTAAACTGGCCGTCACTGGAATCCAGACGCACCCTTCACCTTTCCAACCTGGTGTTTAAGAGCTTTTCTGGGCAGCTGCCACCCTACCTGAATAGGCTGCTTCCCCAGCAGCTCCCTCATCCTATAACCTCCGATCCAGGTCCTGCACCTTACTTGCAATACCACAATACAAAAAGAAAGTGGCTCGATCCTCATTTTCCTACAGAGCACCGCAATTATGGAATAACCTTCCAAGCGCCATCAAATCTTCCCTCAGTCTAAAGTCACTTAAGAGATCTCTATTAACATACCTCAATACAGAATGCACCTGTAAACCTGTAACATAGTGACTATATACAGAATGCACCTGTAAACATGTAACATAATGACTATATTTCCTACATATTTATTTTTTGTTAATCTGTATATTTGTGTTGTTGTTTTTTTAACATCTGCCATTTTATTACTTTTTATTTCTGTGACTACTGTAACACTTCAATGCTCTTGAACCCAGGACATACTTGAAAATGAGAGAAATCTCAATGTATCCTTCCTGGTAAAATAAATTATAAATAAATAGATAGATAAATAAATATGGTTCCATTATACCCTCATAGATCTATGACACATACAGACGCTTGCATTCAATGCTGATATATAACAAAGGGTAAGTTTTCCAACGTTTCTGTAACACTGTTTATGCATGTGGCGCCGCACCTCGCTTAAAACTTAATTCATTGTTTTAACGATTTTTGGAAAATCACTTGTTAGTGAAGGGGTTAATGAGTGGCTGAGAATCTTGGAGAGATGTGGTACTTAAACCGGGGTGCTAAGGTTGCTGGTCCCTGCCCTAGGAAAATTATGGCCCTTTACAGCACACTCACCATAGCAATAAAGGGAGTAATATTTTGCTTTACTGCTGAACTTTGCAGTATAATATTGGCACCTTTCCTTTCTTATGTTGCACGTGATGCATTGCTTCTCTCTATTGTTTCCTTGCCGAGAAATCCTGAAGGAAAAATCCATGGGTGATTAGATAATGGGATGTTTCACTCCTTTTCAGCTACAGTTACAGGTATTTATAAAGTGCTAACAAGTTCCGTAACGCTGTACAACAGAGAGACAGAACAACAATTTACTGATCACTGAGTGAAAGAAATAATGGTAACTAAAATAAAAGAACTCACCGATAAATATTTCTTCGCCCTGGGAATCCTTCAAATTCATTACTTGAATAGTATCTGCAATTTTTAATTAATTGATGATTAACTGTTGATTAATAATTTTATATGTATTCGTTACAATGGAAAAGATTGACTCTTTTTAACCCTTTCGCTGCTGAGGCGTTTCACGCCTCTGTGCTGAGGTCATTTTTACCGGTTTTGATCATCATGTTTAAATGCGTTTTGAAGGCTTATTTTAGTATATGACCCAGACATATTATATATCGTTCTTTCCGTCAGACTCGGCAGATTAATAATATGTCATTATTATATGTATACGTCATGACCTGTCTGTATATTATAACAAAAAATGCAATAAAATATGAATTTTCAATAATTTACAACGTGTAAAGTAGTTTTTTTTTACATTTTAACATGCGAGCAATTGCGGTTATATTTTGTATGGGGTGCGCTTGTTAAAAAAATTAGAGATGGGGTCTCGTTACATTTTTTTTTGGGGGAAATTACGCGATTTTTAACAAACGCACCGCATACAAAAATCGTTAGTGCAGCATCATTGTTCACATTATAATTGAAATGGGAACAATATTGCTGCATTAACCAACCAAAAAAAAGAAAAAAAACTTGTTTATTTTTTTTTTATAATTTTTTTTAAAATATTTTTTCATTTTTACTTTTAATTTTTTTTTTAAAAAAAACTTTTTTCACAGTGGTGTTTGGTATCGTTGGAACGGCCATGCTCTGGCCGATCCAACAGTACCAAACATTAACCCCTAGCTGCCACGGATCGGGAGATAGGGGATTCATTGGAATCCCCTATGTCCACCGTTGGTGGCAGCTAGGGGTTAACTCCAGGACTGGCGTCATCGTGCTATGCACAATGACGCCAGTCCTCAGGGGGAGTTCCCGGAGGCTTGGCCGACATCCAAGATGTCGGCCAGCTCCGGGAAAGGATCACGAACCGGCGCTTCTCAGCGCCGATTCGTGATCCGGCTCCCCAGGGGTTAATGAGAGCCACCTTTTGGAAGGGCAGGCTGTGCCCTTCCAAGCGGTGTCTGTCTTAACCCCCTGCTCCCCGGCGATCGGGAGGGAGAGAGGTCCGAAGGACCTCCCCCCCCTCCCTTTCAGGCGCTTCCTCCGCACATGCGGGGGGGTGCCTGAATTAGATGTCATCGCGTAGCCGCGATGACATCTAATGTCCCCGCCGGGCTCCCGAGTGCTGGGTTGACATCCAAGATGTCAGCCCGCACCGGGGGGGCGCAGCAATCCGCCGGAATCCAGCGGATTGCTGCCTCCTGTGCTCGGACGCGCTGAGCGCGTCCGTAGCACAGGAGAACCACTTGGCTGGACGTGCTGAGCGCGTCCATAGCAGCCAAGTGGTTAAATAAATTCCAAATTGTTTTAAATTCATGAGATTAACTTAAAATGATTTACTATAAGGGGGTTTTATCATAAATTTGACACAAAGGACGAAGTATTTGACAGGATCATGTTGTCTATACGATATAGTGGATACAGAGTGATAGAAAATGCAACCTATGGCTCATCGATAACATTCGAGGCATCATATCACAACCCCTTTTTAATCAATTGTATTAAACGTTGGTATGTTATGTCCAGATATGATAGTAAGACAATTGTATTTACTCATGTATATATATATATATATATCCACGACAACCCGCAACACGGAGACTCTGCAATGAAATTTATTAACAGGGTCATTCAAAGAGATCCGAATGGCTGCCGAAAGGTAACTGAACGCGGAAATTCAGCGTTCGGTTACCTTTCCTGGCCATTCGGCTATTCAGAGAGCAGGCAATTCGCCATATGTTGGCGAATTGCCTGCACATACGGTGCCTGTTCGTTGCCTGTTCGAGGGCAGTGAAATCCCCATAGAGAAGCAATGCTTCGTCTATTCAGAGAACAAAAACCAGCAGTGAAAAGTTGCCGAAATGCCCTGCCATTCGGTGGCTTCATGCTGCAGATTTATTCAGGCGAATCCCATAGGCTTCAACGTTAAAAATATTCCTCGTTTTAACTCAATATCTAATAAACCACTTATTATAATATTCTGCAGTAAAAAGTCTCTTTATTTATAGATTTTTTAGGATCTGTTAAGCATTTATCGGGATTTTTTCGCCAAAAATATTTTCCGTTTATTTTTTTTATTTGTTTTTAAATCGTTTTTTCTTTCTTATGTAACAGCCCTTTTTATTATCATTCATTGGATCTTATATGTAAATTTGACATTTTCGCTAAGCAGTTTGTTTGCAAACAGCGTTTCCCTTTTCAAACATTCAAGCGAACGTTTTTTTTTTTTTTCACTCCATTCGTCTGCGGTGTCGGGTTTTTCTGACGGCTGCTCTGCGTGTGATCGACTCCTGCTCGGGTTTCTCCGTCGTCTTCGGCAGGGTTAACCCTTTCGCTGCTGAGGCTTTTCCCGCCCCTGTGCTGAGGTCATTTTTTACCTGTTTTGCGCATCATGTTTAAACGTGTTTTTAAGGCTTATTTTAGTATATGACACCGACATATTATATATCGTTCTTTCCGTCAGACTCGGTAGATTCATAATATGTCATTATTATATGTATACGTTATGTCCTGTCTGTATATTATAACAAAAAATGCAATAAAATATGTATTTTCAATAATTTACAACGTGTAAAGTGTTTTTTTCCACATTTTAACATGCGAGCAATTGCGGTTATATTTTGTATGGGGTGCGCTTGTTAAAAAAATTAGAGATGGGGTCTCGTTACATTTTTTTTTGGGGAAAATGACACTATTTTTAACAAACGCACCGCATACAAAAATCGTTAGTGCAGCATCATTGTTCACATTATAATTGAAATGGGAACAATATTGCTGCATTAACAAACCCAAAAAAAAGAAAAAAAAGTGTTTATTTTTTTTTTTTAATTTTTTTTTAAAATTTTTTTTAATTTTTTTTTTTTTTTTTTTTTTTTTTACAACATTTTTAACTTTCATGTTTGGTATCGTTGGAACGGCCATGCTCTGGCCGATCCAACGATATCAAAATTTAACCCCTAGCTGCCACGGATCGGGAGATAGGGAGTTCATTGGAACTCCCTATCTCCACACTTGGTGGCAGTTAGGGGTTAACTGTAGGACTGGCGTCATCGTGCTACGCACAATGATGCCAGTCCTCTGGGGGAGTTCCCGGAAGCTTGGCCGACATCCAAGATGTCAGCCAGCTCCCGGGAAGGATCGCGAATCGGCGCTTTTCAGCGCCGATTTGCGATCCAGCTCCCCAGGGGTTAATGCCAGGCATCATTTGGAAGGGCAGGCTGTGCCTTCCAAATGATGCCTGGGTTAACCCCCTGTGCGCCGCCGATCGGGAGGGAGAGAGGTCCGAAGGACCTCCCCCCCCTCCCTTTCAGGCGCCTCCTCCGCACATGCGGGGGGGGCGCCTGAATTAGGTGTCATCGCGCCCCCGCGATGACACCTAATAATGGCGGCTGCTGGTCCGGATGCCGGGCTGACATCCAGGATGTCAGCCCGCACCGGAGGGGCCAGCGATCGGCCGGAACCCGGCCGAACGCTGACCCCAATGTGAGGACGCGCTCAGCGCGTCCTCAGCACACCAGCGGTAATGCTGAGGACGCGCTGAGCGCGTCCTTAGCATTGAAGTGGTTAATCCAGATCTTTTTGTGGGTTTCTTCGCCTTCGCCCAGTTTTGCGGTGAGTTTTCAGCAGGTTTGCAGGGACTTTTCCCTGCATTACGGCGGCCCTGTGGTGCTTGCTGAATACACCGCAGGGTTGCCGAAATGGGATCGCCAAATCACACCGAATTGAAGAGAACGAAAAGTCACCGAACGTGCAGTGACTTTTCAATTCTCTTTGAATAATCCTGTAAATCTTTATTAAATCGACGTTTCAGTCCTCACGGGGACTTTTATCAAGATAACGATCTTGATAAAAGTCCCTGTGAGGCCTGAAACGTCAATTTAATAGACTTAATAAATTTCTTTGCAAAGTCTCCGTGTTGCGGGTTATCGTGGATATCTATGAGTCTGCAGCCAGTACCCAGCACCGGAGCCTTGTTTTTGCAGAGGCGGAGTGTGCGGATCGTGGTTGGTTTATATATATATATATATATAGCTTAGGGTTAAAACCTTGTAGTGCATTTTTCACGTCGTCCATGAAAAAGTGCGTTCGAACGAATGGACGTATTTATTCACGGAATACGCGATAGCGGTCAGACGATGTGCATTTTCGTCCGTGATTTAGTACGGATCATCAATAAAACCCTTTTTGCGTCTGGACGTTATGTTGGCTGGACATTAGCAGCGTCTGATGTCTCCTAATCACGCACACACACCGCTAGCGGACGCAGCGCACTCTGTACGTCAGTACTAGCGGTATCACGTTCTCGAAAAAATGCGTTTGTTTGCCGCTTGCGTTGCCCGGCCGCACGTATATTGCCCGTCATTGCCCGTCATTTGCTGCTAGTATGGCCGTGATAAAGTGCGGCTGCACGCGCGTTCGCACTGCGTTCGTCTGACCCCAGTCTAAATGTGTAAATATACAAGCTGCTGTTGAAGTCTGTATGTGTTTGTTGGTGTGAGCTCCTCCCGATTTGTTGTATTGTTTTGTCTTGAAGCACCCACACACTGTGCTTAGTAAAGGTTGAGCGCTGCCCTCCTGGTGTATTATTATAAATATATTATAGTATAAATGATATAGATATATATACAAACAAAGTATGAACATAAAGAACATTTTCCTGGACATTTTCCAGTGAATTTTTGCACACTTACATTGCTTCGTCTGTTACGTAATATATATAAATTGCTTCCCAGGATCCACTGGTAACTTGCACAGCTGTTTCCTAATAAAGAAGACATTGAAACCATAATATTGGTACAGGCAATATAATCCCATTTCATTATACTCCAGAATTACATTAAAGCGATACTCTAGTCACTATTCACACGTCATTGAATTGAAATGGTCATGATGTCATTAAAGTAACCCTGATTGTCCTTGGCTGCTGTGATAGAACTTCAGCAACTTCTCGCTGCCCTGGGGCTTTCCAGGGATAAGGTGCACTGGCAGGTATTATTACGTATCTGTTTCAGGAATAGTCGCTGGTTCATCCAGGCGTCTTTGTGGTGCCTATCGATGCTTCTGCATTCAGTGGCATGAGTGGCTACATGGATGCTAGTCACGTGCACCCTGATCATTGGTGAACCAGCATTTAGTCAGTTTCCTGGAGAGAATCGCCAACCACCCCGAAGAATGACTAACAGGGTTATTCAGAGAAAGGTGAAAACCAGGAGAACTGTCAGGAGAAGAGAACAATCTAGACCAAATAGCTGATTTGGAAAGTGAGATTAAATGGGAGATTTGTTCTGGTTTGGCTATTTTGACCTACAGGGTTATTCAGAGAGAGGTGAAAACCAGAAGAATGACTGGAGAAGTGAAAAATTCTAGGTCAAAATAGACAAACCAGAAAAATTCTCCCATTTATCTCACTTTTAAAATCAGCTATTATCACCTAAAATTTTCACTTCTCCAGTCATTCTCCTGGTTTTCACCTCTCGCTGAATAACCCTTCTAGAATTTTCACTTCTCCAGTCATTCTATTGAGTTTCACCTTTCTTTGAATAGATCTGTAAGGATACAAGCATAGTTTTAAGAAAAAAATAGGTTAGGGAGTGGGTTAATTTGTTTGTTATTTATTTATTTATTCAGCCTAATGTGTCCCTTTAAGGCTGGGGTCAATTCAGCGCACTTTTAACGTGCGTTCTGGCGCACATAATCACGGCCGCACTGGCAGCAGATGACGGGCAATGACGGCCAATATACGATGTACAGCCGCACAAAAGTCCGGCCGTGCAACGCAAGTGGAATTTGAACGCATTTTTTTGAGAACGCTGAACCGCTAGTACTGACGTACTGAGTGCGCAGCTGCGGCATAGTGGCGTGTTTGCGTGATTAGGAGATGTCAGACGCTGGTAATGTCCAGCCTACATAACGTCCAGACGCAAAAAGAGTTTTATTGACGATCCGTACAAAATCACGCCCGAAAATGCGCCTCGTCTGACCGTTTTTGCGCATTCCGTGAAAAAATACGTCAATGCGTTCGGACGCACTTTTTCACGTTCGCGGGGAAAAATGCTTTCGTCTGACCCTAGCCTTAATGTTAAACCTCAAGGAAACAGTAGTTTAGAAGAAATCTAATGCTTATTTAAGTCCATAAGCTCATTGTAGTCCCAAAAGGACAAACCCCTCCATCAAGCTAGCATTCTCTCTACTGTCCCTGGCAGTTCTACAAATAATCATTTGTAATTTAATTTATATTGTATAATGTATCACATGTTGTAATGCAACTTGAACTCGGCGCCACCTAGTGGAGTATAGCGTGTTTACGTCTCTCTTTTCACAAGCCCACAAATAAAACAAAAATACACTTGGGTTCCACATTTGGGATCAAGCTACAATTTTCAGATACAATAGACATCTCTACAAAGAAAGGTACATCTAATACAATTTACACGCTTTTTTATGATTTCAAACATTGTTACATTTGATGTGGACGCGTTTAGGTCTGCAGAGAAATACAACCCTTTTAACCCCTTCACTAACAAGCAATTTTTTGAAATTTTTATTATAAGATCATTTTGATCCATTGTATGTGAAGTTAACAATTAAATGTAGGGTAAACAGAAATTTTGCGCAGAGATTGTTGTTCTGAGATATAAAATTGCTCATATTTGAATTTTTCATGTATTCGTTCAAATATTGTTGGAATGAAAGAGTCTGAACTCTAGATCTCACTCTGTATGCTGCACAATGTCACACAGGGTCTGCATTATCAGCATACTGGCAGAAATAGTCCTTGTGTCAAATACAATAAATGTGATAAAGATAGATAATAAAATGTTCAGATCTCCTACTTATGGGGGTTTGTAGTGATCATAATGAGATTATTAGCAATGCAGCATCCAACAAATAACAATAGAATATATAGAAACATAGAAAAATGTCGGCAGATAAAAACCTTTCGGCCCATCTAGTCTGCCCAATTACATGGATACTTTACCTGGATTTATCTGTATGTGCTGCATAATGCCTGTATATGGAAATTACAGTCACACCTTGTATCTGTACTGTGCATACTAGAGGCTAGTGGCCATTACGGGGCGGGCTGCTGGATTCAGCGCCTGCCTCGTACTCTACTTGTAAAACAGGGACGCTAAGGGGAAATTTGCGACCACACATTTTTCCCCTTAGCACCCCCGTTTTAGCTTTGGGCACATGATAGCGCCCCCGTTTTAGCTTTGGGCACATGATAGCGCCCCCGTTTTAGCTTTGGGCACATGAAAGCGCCCAATTGTTTTCTTTTTAATTTGTTACCGAAATGGGGGAGGCTGAGGGAAGAGGATCATGACCAGTGGTTTAATAAGGAACCCCAACATTTCTCATGGCAGCCTTGAGCATAACCCCATGCAGGGGTGAGTGTATTCTTACAGAAATAAGAAGTAACAGTTTTAAAGAGTAGAAAGCAATAAAAAAAAATCCCGGCATATGAAAGACACATGTAGTTTTGAGGTCACGTACCACGGAATCGTTGATGTAATGGATGTGTTTGTAACCATTCCGGTTACTATAAATCTTATAGTACGATAGTGAATCCGAAGTGAACACCGGCAGTGAAGGAAAGAACTGAAACAAGAGGAGAAAATATCAGGATTATTCTAAATATTTCAAAAGGAACGATGGAAAAACAACGGTCTCTTGTTTAGTGATTTGCATGCACGGCTCTTTCTTTGACCCACATCTCCAGTAGTTTAGAATGTTTAGCGGAAACGCGATCGGATGTCCCTGTGTGTCATTTGTGACTTTTGTTCCCAATTATTCCAAATATCCCTAACAAAAAAATTAAGGACTTAAATGGTCTCATTACATATTCCCTGACCACAAAGCCTCTAAATACATTGAGTGCAAGGTGGAAGGATTGAAATTCAATCCGGTGACATTCGAGTGTTTGTTTGTGTTGTAAATCACGAGTCTGCAACCTTGGCCCCCCCAGATGGTTTAGAACTACATATCCCATGATGCCTAGTCAGCTCAGAGTGTCTGAGTACGATGAAAAATATTGTTTTAGAACATCTGGGGGGCCAAGGTTGCTGTTGTAAATCATTGAAGAAGTTATTGTAGTGAATACATATGAGGACTTTTAGAACTGTGCCAGTAAGGCACCTTGCTCTGATAAAAAAACTATTTACTATCATTTAAACCCCTGTATCTCTGGATCCCTAAAGGCTAGTGGGACATGTAAGGTGTCATTGAAAAGGCCAGAGCATGGACATTTCAATAATACCAAACATGGCTAGGTTTATGTAAAAATAATTAAAATAAAAATATTATTTACTTTTTTGTTTCCTAAAGCAGTACTATTGTTCATTTTTCAATTATAAAGTGAACAGTGATGCTGCATTAACTCACATTCTAATTTCCCATAATAACAGCAATTTTTTTTTCCCCCAAACAAAAATTAAAAAAATTAAAAAAGTACTTCCTCTTGATCTTGCACTTTTTTTTGGGGGGGGGGCTCCAGTATTATGTGCCCACAGGCTCTCGAGATATATATCTGGCTCTGTCCTTATTGCACTTTTACTCATTCTTTGCTGTGTATACTTTGTACAGAATGAGCCATGTAAAAGAGAACCGGTGAGAAGCAAGTGATTCGCGGCCACAAGTAACTCTTTGCTTCGATAGAGCGCACGTACTTATTTACATACATATTCATACAAAGCCAATTACCAGCTCATTCCATTGACATATGGGTTTGTATTTGCAGCCACAATTGTTTTATAATTAGTTGCAATGACATGAGAGAATATGTACTTCCCCATCCTGGCTTTCCTATTATACTGAATTAAAATGCAATCGGTGACCACTTAAAAGGCAGAGCGTATGAGCATGCTGCAGATGCTCAATTTGTGTTTGAATTTGTCATAAAAAAGTAAAAATGACTCAAGATATTCAAAAGAAACGATCAGTTTACATATAATTAACATTAGCTGTTATAGCGAGTAATTGTATTCGCCCATGAAACCAAACAATTTAAAAATCATTCCTTAGCTTTTTAAAAATAAGGAATTATACCACAATAAACCAAGAAAATTATGTATATCTAACATTTAGAATAGTGTGAGCAAAAGAAACAAAGTCATTCCAGTTGCATTCTGTCCTAATGATGCATTAACCCGTTGCATGCCTTACTCTAAAAATATATTATTGAATATCTATACATTATAGTACAGTTGTGAGTACCCTTAACCCCTTCATTACCATGATTGTGTATGCACGGCATAGTGCCCAAGGTGCTAAAGCTGGTTAAAATCGGCAAGGTAATGGCCCGACATATTGGGATTTCCCCAGCCGACACAGATCCACGTGCTGCGGTTCTATCTGCAGTAACTCCATTTGGCCAATAGGTGGAGACATCTGCCTGTCAATAGGTTATTACAGTAAGGAATACATTGGGAATATTCCCAAATATTCCTTACTGTATCATTAATTAAAAATGATTTTCCAAAATCAAACACTGGTTCCGGACAGTGGGTTTTCGGAAAATCACTTGGCAGTGGAGGGGTTAACCATTTAAATTATTTATATTGATCCTTCACTAACAAGTGATTTTATATATAACCTCTGCAAGGAACCAGAGCTTTTTTGGAAAATTATTTTTTTCCTTAATAATACAGTAGGCTTCTGCACCGATTTTTTTTCGTTCGGTTCGTTCGGATTTTGTAAATTTTAGTTTCGACTCGTTTCGGACGATTTTCGTTTCGGTTCGGTTCGTTTACTTTAGTTTTTCGTATCGACTTTTTTTTCGTGATTTCGGAAATTTTCGTGTTTTTCGGAACGTCTGTTCTCCTCGTTTCAAAGTGTCTATTCGTTTTGACGTAAACTAATGGTTTTTCGGATACGATAATTATACGATACGATAATTCTGCCGATACGATAATTCTGCCATTGAGATTTCTCATGTTTTACAAGAAGGATACATTGAGATTTCTCTGGTTTCCCGGGAAGGATACATTGAGATTTCTCTGGTTTCCCGGGAAGGATACATTGAGATTTCTCATGTTTTACAAGAAGGATACATTGAGATTTCTCTGGTTTCCCGGGAAGGATACATTGAGATTTCTTATGTTTTACAAGAAGGATACATTGAGATTTCTCTGGTTTCCCGGGTAGGATACATTGAGATTTCTCATGTTTTACAAGAAGGATACATTGAGATTTCTCTGGATTCCAGGGAAGGATACATTGAGATTTCTCTGGTTTCCCGGGAAGAATACATTGAGATTTCTCATGTTTTACAAGAAGGATACATTGAGATTTCTCTGATTTCCCGGGAAGGATACATTGATATTTCTCATGTTTTACAAGAAGGATACATTGAGATTTCTCTGGTTTCCCGGGAAGGATATATTGAGATTTCTCATGTCTTACAAGAAGTATACATTGAGATTTCTCTGGATTTCCAGGAAGGATACATTGAGATTTCTCTGGTTTTACAAGAAGGATACATTGAGATTTCTCTGGTTTTCCATGAAGGATACATTGAGATGGGAATGATACAAAATTTAATTACAGAATCAGCGATATAAATACGATATCCAAAATTACTGAAATGGAACCGAAATCAGGAATGGAGCCGAAATCACGAATGGAACGAAAATTAATTTCGATTTTACACATTTCTAGTCCATCCGAAAATTCCGAAAAGTTTTCGTTTCGGCACGAAAATTCGTTCGGATCTGCCATTTTCGGATCTGAAAATTTTCGGAAAATCGGCCGAATCCAAATGCACGAATCGGGAAATTTCGTGAAAATTCCGAAATTCCGAAACCCGAAACGCACATCCCTATAATACAGTAACAAATCATTGGTAAAGCATTTCTTTACCGTAGTAGCCCTACTTGACAGGCAGATGGTGCCATCTGCTGGCCAAAAGGTGCTACCACTGAAGCTCCATGCTGCACCAGCTGGGGATCCATATTTTAGCCACAGAGTTCCAGCTGTTCAAACTGTTTTACCAGCAGAATGTTTGTGGAACATTCTGGAGTCCATTTTTGCATACAAATTTTGTTTACAATCAACAAAATTCCGTTGCATTGCTCAAGACTTAAGCCAACACCAGTACACTTATTAACGGGGCACCCATAGGTTCTCTTGAAGATAATGTATGCTCGATCTTGGTAGTTAAGGGTTTAAAACAATAATACAGAAAACCTGGATTTCAAGGATCAAATTTTTTGCTTTTTTAAAATTTATTCTGTTGTTGGCTCTTCAAAATGTAGCTCAATGCTCGAATGAGACAAAAATATAATAACTGCAAAAATTAATGAAAGAACAATGATTTTTTTACATGATTTAAATAAATTAAGGATTTTCGTTTTAACAATATTGAATTTGATATATACACTGACCGTAATAAAATATATACATACCACACCAATCCACCCGGTTTCACTAGTTTCCAGATGCTCTCGGTTCTATATATTTCCAACAAAATGAGAAAAGGAGATTTTATAGCAAACAGCTATTATATTTACTCTTCTTCCAGAATGCATTTATGATCAGACAAACCATTATTTAAACTTTTTACGTGACATACTGCTTTAAGAAGACGAATCGTTCTTCAAGGGGCACTGGAATCATCCGGCGTATTTAAAGTGAGCTTATAAAATGTTTTCAATACTCAAAGCAAAATGTATCTGTAGCATTTTCAACAATAAATAAATAAAGCCGCAAGAGCCTGTGGACTCCTGGAAGAGACGACATGGGAGAAATTGATTCTAGTGCCAACTTTTAATGGGGTTTACCTACTAAAAATGAATGCAGAGAATGTACAAGGTAGCCATATATTTAGTCTGAAAATAATGAGTTGGAAAAACTACCAAAAATAGAATTCTCGTCAAATCTCTATTATGTCGTCGCTGGTATTATTCTCTTGTTATTTCTTTCACAATTATAGAGCTGCAGATTAAGTTCTGATTGTGTACCAGGAGCCTGCATATTGACCCCTTAACATCCAATCCTCCCCCCCCCATAAAACCAGTGCTATGATCCAGTGAATTTATGGTAAAAAAATTTTTACAGAACGTGTAAAAATGAATATACACTTCATAAAACACATTTGAGAGACAGTAAGCTTATTAGACAGGCAAAGAGTTCCCACTGCTTGTGGAAACAAACACTATTACATAATGTATATAATAATACAGCTGGGTGGTCTGTGTTCCTTTGAAGGAATAATTAGGACCCCAATCTGTTCAGAAAGCTTTGACACCTTGGCTCACATGGTTAAAGTGCCGGAAATTTGGGCGTACATGATTTTGTATGCAGTAAACAAAAATTCCTTTGAATTGGTCCAGAATATGAAATGATCGAGTATACTCAATGTTGGCTCCTGCATGAGATTTTGAACATCGAGTATACTCGACCATGGTATTAAAAGGTTTAGTTAACGAATAATATTTTTAGATTATATTTATATTTGAAAACATGACAAACAAGAAATAATGTTTGGACCGGCCGATGCAGTCATTTCGCTCCAAACACTAGCTTTAAGTCAGATGGCAACATCCATAACAACATACCTTAGGGCATATCCATCTATTTGATCTTTCCTCGAAGTCACAGATTGATATTGCAGATACATTCTGTATTCGTTTAACCCATTGCACAGACACACGGTCATCCAGAATCCATGTTACCCATGAAAAGTAATAATCACTGGAAAAGAAAATAACAAATCCCTTATTTATTCACAGAACGATCCCTACTGAAAGTTACCCTGAGTATGTGAGTATTCCTAAAGTACCTTGACCCTATCTGTGAGGGCACAGAAACCTGAACAGTTTTTATCGATCCTGGAACATCAACCTTCGCAATAAACAGTTTGACAGTAGGGTTTTTTGCTCCAGCCTGTCAAAAAAATACAGGAGACAAAGAAAATAATTAACACTTAGTTTTTCATATTTTGAAAAACTAAAAACTATTTAAAATAGAAATATTTAAAAATAATAGTTAACACTTATTTTTACATATCCAGATTTTTGTTAAAAAAAAAAATTTTTAGTCAAAGAATGCATGGATATCAAGGTTTAGTCTCTCTATAAATATATTCCGAGGAGAGACAAACAGATTGCTCTTTATTTCATCTGACTTTTGAATTTGCTCTTCCTCGTTGTAGTTTTCAGATTGTGACATGCATTGCAATGTTAGTAGAGCTACCTAAAATATAAAATTTCCTCATATTCAGAAGCTGTGACCAAAAAGACAGATTAAAGGAGCCAAATACTCAACTAACCAAGTCAATCAGAAAGACTTTTAGAGATAGAGAAATATTATCATAATACAAAGTTAACAAGAAAAGAATATTATTCTGAAATAGTTAAACAAAAATATATTTTTCACATATTTGTTTTTCCTTTACATAAATTTGAGCTGTAAAGGTTCTAAACTCTAGATTTGATGGTATTTATTTGCACAGCATATTATACCTTTGGGTATGGGATAGTAATAGTTTTAGGGTACTGGTCTTCACCATAATACGAATACTCAATAACAGGAACATCTGTATCGTTAAACTGGACATACGCAACAAACTTGCCATTTGGAGACCACCAGGTTGCATATTTTGTTCCAAGCATTTCCTCTGTGAGTGAAAAGAACACGGGTTAAATGAGAAAATTCATACACATTTCAATGAAACATCACTTTCCTTGAGTGAGCGAAAGTATGTGAAGACCCTGAGAACGGGCATTGTCACAAGGTTTGCGAGTGTCCTTCTGAGAACCCTTGCCCTACGCTGGGTCCTCTCTCAGGTCTCTCAAGGTTTTAGCTCGACGATGCCATTACAGTGGAGGCCAAACCATATTCAAATCCATCTGTTATCACCCAAAAAGGCCAGTCAGTGCTCAAATACCAAGGCAACACCTATGCAAGAGAGGAACCACAACCCCCGTCAATTGTTTCGGTCTTGTAAGGCCTCGTCAGGAGGGCATGGCGGATATATCTCTAGGCACTACGAGCAAAGTTTCCACGTCTGGATTACCCTATACACCAGTGGTCCCCAACCCTGGTCCTCAGGTCCCTCTAACAGGCCAGGTTTTCCAGATATCTGAAGCAAAGCACAGGTGATAGGATTTGCTGCTCAGTGATTGCAGAATTCAGTCTGCATTTCCCCAAGTTGATCTGTAAAATCTGACCTGTTAGAGGGTCCTGAGGACCAGGGTTGGGGACCACTACTATACACTACAAGCGAGCACAATTAAAATGACAAACAGCAAACAAATTTCAATAAAACACCACTTTCCTTAAATATCATGATGCAACACAGGCCAAGTGTCCCAGATCCAAAATTCTCGGGACGATAATTTTTCTGGATCTTAGATTTTGTTCGGATTTTGGAATATTTGCATTTAACCCTTTCGCTGCTGAGGCATTTCACGCCTCTGTGCTGAGCTCATTTTTACTGGTTTCGCTCATCACGTTTAACTGCGTTTTGAAGCCTTATTTTATTATAGCAGATTCATAATATATCATTATTATATGTATACGTCATGTCCTGTCTGTATATTATAACAAAAAATGCAATAAAATTTGAATTTGTTTGTTGTTTTTTTTTCACATTTTAACATGCGAGCATTTGCGGTTATATTTTCTATGGGCTGTGTTTGTTAAAAAAATTAGAAATGGGGTCTCGTTACTTTTTTTGGGGGAAATTACACAGTTTTTAACAAACGCACCCCATACAAAAATCGTTAGTGCAGCATCAATGTTCACATTATAATTGAAATGGACTGCATTAACAAAACAAAGCAAAAAAATAAACTTGTTTATTTTCTGTTTTATAATTTTTTTTATATATATATTTTTTTTAGTTAACATTTACATGGTCATGTTTGGTATCAATGGAAAGGCCATGCTCTAGCCAATCCAACAATACCAAACAGTAACCCTTAGCTGCCACGGATCGGGAGAAAGGGGGTTCATTGGAACCCCCTATCTCCACCATTGGTGGCAACTAGGGGTTAACTCTAGGACTGACGTCATCGCGCTGTGCACGATGACGCCAGTCGTCAGGGGGCATTTCCGGAAGCTTGGCCGACAGCCAAAATGTCGGCCAGCTCCGGGAGAGGATAACGATTTGGCGCTTTTCGGTGCCGAATCGTGATCCGGCAACCAAGGGGTTAAAGGCAGGCATGGTTTGGAAGGGCAGGCTGTGCCCTTCCAAACCGTGCCTGCCGTTAGCTGCTGGACCCCGGCGATCGGGAGGGAGTGAGGTCCGAAGGACCCCCCTCCCTTTCAAACACCTCCTCCGCACTCGCAGGGGGGGGGCACCTGAAATAGATGGATGTCATTCTATCAAGACATCTATCTTCCCCCCCCGGGATCCCGGAGTGCCAGGCTGACATGCAGATGTCAGCCCGCACCGAGGGGGCCAGCAATCAGCTGGAATCCCGGCTGATTGCTGCCTCCTGTGCTAGGACGTGCTCAGCGCGTCCGTAGCACAGGAGGTGCACTTGGCAGGACGCGCTGCGCTGAGCGCGTCCTTAGCAGCCAAGTGGTTAATAATTGATTTTTGGATTATTTCACATTCCAGAATTTCTAATGAGGGATACTCAACCCACAATATGGTTTTATGTAGATTAGTGGTATTTTTCAACTGTAGTAGCAACCGAGAAACCAAAAAATGAACAAATTGCAAAAATAAAGCAATGAAACTCAGAACAACTTCATCCGAGTGTTACTCCACCTCGACTATTTCGGAATAGACATGGAATTTGCAGATTCTACTAAAAATCATGTGTGAGACTGTGTTCTGCTAGAAGGACATTAAAATGTTCTAGCCAAACCACATCAAATATGAGATGTGGCTCCTTCAGTTTATGAACAGTAATTCTTCAAAGTGATGCTCATGCTCTCCACGTTTTAATGATGACAGATTCCAGTAAGAGTGGAGCTTGCTAATGAAAAAGGGCAGGAGGAGAAAGAAACATGTAAGAGGGCTGTCAGATGAGGTGAATAAAGACAAGGTTAGGCAAGGCACACATTTCTCAACCGACAGCAAAAAAAACTAAAAATGTTGCAGCATGATACATGAGCAAGTGTCCTTACTACGGAGTGAATGAGGTCACAGTTCTTGCCAGCTGCCCTAGTCATGTGAATGTGATTTTCATCATTTTTCCTGACTTCACCTACAAGCCCAATTCCAAACCAAAAGTATAAAAGTATTCCAAACATCAACTGAGCTGCGGTAAAAACCACAAGGTCTTTCGCAATTGTTTCTGCTCAGCCGGAATCCCAGCGGAAGCTGGAAGTGAGTTATTACTGTTGATTTTCCGTGCAGTTAAGCACTTTTGCACATTTTATATGTTGCAGAAGTCACGCAAAGCAGTTCTTGCTTAACCTCCCTGGCGGTCTAATTTTTTTCAAAATTTCGTGTGTAAAAGCCTCTCAATTTTTTTTTAAAGGAAACGTGTTTTTGTACATAGTTAGCCTGTAATAATTAGGAATCACGCACTGAAATCCGTGCAATCAAGAGTCCTTACTGGTAAAATCCTTTATAAATAAATTAATAAATAAATAAAAAATAAATAGTAAATACACTGAGTCCGATAAAGTTTGAAACACGACATAATAATTTATTATCCCAAAAATAATTATCCAAAATAATGCAAATAAATGATATTCAATAAAATACAACAAAAAACACTTAAATCTGTCTGCAAGCAAGGGTGAGACGATGTATGGTCTATTTCTTATCCTGTACTGCCACCCAGTGGCCGTTCATAAACATTACACTGTATAATCCAAAACGTAAACTGTAAAAAGATTTATTTTATGCTGGCCCCACCCCCCTGCATCGTTTGACTCGCAGGGATCCTTCCAGGAAGCAGCTCGCCGCGATCACACTGCAGGGGACAGCGAGGGAGCCAGGAGGAGGTGAGTAAACATCCAGCCCGAGTGTGGCTCGGGGTTACCGCTCACGGTAGCGAAATTTAACCCCGAGTCACACTCGGGAATACCGTCAGGGAGGTTAACCCCTTAGTGACCGGGCGGTTTTACACAAATCCGTCTTTTAGTGACCGCTGCTGTTTTTACGTTTCTGCGCTGTTAGTGTTTAGGACAATTTTTCCTCTTACTCGTTTATTCGACCCACACATATTATACACCCTTTTTCCCGCCATTAAATGGACTTTCTAGAAATACCATTATTTCCATCATATCGAATAATTTACTATAAAAAAATATGAAATATGAGGAAAAAAATGGTAAAAACACACTTTTTCGTAATTTAATCCCCAAAATCTACAACCACCCAAAAAGACCCTGGCTAAATAGGTTCAAAATTTTGTCCCGAGACTAGAAATACCCAATTTTAACATGCGTTTGCTTTTTAACCCCTTCACTGCTGAGACAGTTCACCTATGTGCGCTGCGCTCATTCTGACCATTTTGTGCTAATTATTTTTAGATGACAGCCTAGGTCCTATTTAATTAAACTCCCCCCAGACAAAAAAAACTTTTAAAAAAAAAAAAAATTATTTTATTTAATTTTTTTATTATTTTTTTTTTATTTAATTTTTTTAAAATTTTTTGTTTAAAACCAAACCTGGTCATGTTTGGTATCATTTGAAAGGCCATAATCATACCTTTTAAATGATGGCAAATATGACCATCCAGCTGCCATGGATCGGGAGATAAAGGGATCCTTAGGATCCCCTTATCTCTACATGGCAGCTAGAGGGTTAACTGGCCCACTGACATCCTCACACATATGGTGAGGTTGACAGTGGGTGGGGGGGGACCTGGAGGCTTGGCTGACATCCAAGATGTCAGCCCCCCTCCAGGTTTGAATCGCGTTTTGGCGCCAATTGGCGCCGAAAAGCGATCCGGCGGCGAAACTGTTAATGCCATACACCGCTGGAAAGGGGAGGCTCTCCCTCTCCAGTGGTGCAAACGGCATCTCCCTAGCTTCAATGGTTGGGGAGATAGAGGGCTCCGAAGGAGCCCCCCTCCCCTCCATTGAAACACATGGGGGCACCTTCTGATGACGTCACCACGCAGCGTGGCGACGTCATCAGCCTCGCCTGCCCATGTAAATCACATGGGCAGGCTTCCTCCCTGCCAGATCGCCGTGGGATCCGACGAGGGAGGTGAGTATCGGGCGGGAGGGGGATTTGGCGCCGCTGACGTACCCTGTACGTCCGCGGGTCTAAGGGAGACCCGAGGACAGGACGTACAGGGTACGTCAGGGGTCATTAAGGGGTTAAAGAATAACCAGTGCTTTTGTTATCTTAGGTCCGAGTGTTGCAAGCATCTAAAAGATAACGGACCCTATTACATTATTAATGCAAAAACGCACGCTAAACGTGTGTTTTTTTGCGTGAAGCGTTAAACGTTAACGCACGAAAATCACCGCTGGAATTACATTCCTCGCACATTTTTTCATCCATCGGGAAATTGCGCTCGTAAAACCGACGTGCAAAAATGCGCGCAAAGTACCGTTGTGCGCAGAAATCAGTGAGCGCAATGTTATTTATTTATTTTTTTTGTATTCAAAATTTTTATGTTGAAAGAAAGTCAGCGGTACAATCAGCTAGTTAAAATAAATGAAAGCGATAACGCAGGATCAACATACAGTTATTCAGCAAGTAATAAAACAATAAACAAATAGGAAAGTGGGGGGGGGACATACCAGAAAGTGCTCCAGAAAAAAAAAAGTAAAAAAGTGGCAAAAGCCAAGTATGTGACTTTCCTGACTCGCTCCTAAAGTAGGAGGCCATGGAAATGTGCAGGTCAAAAGGCCGGGGTACTCGAGGGCCAGGTATGGCGGGCAGAGCCATGGTGACCACCACAATGGCACACCCCGAGTTGGCCCCAAACGCCAAAAGAAAAAGTAATAAATAAAAAAAATTAAAAAAAAGGGGGAGAGGGAGTCTGCAGCACGAGGTGGCGTGTAAGAACAAGGGTAACGGAGGAAAACCGGGGGGGTAGGGTAGTAGTCATCAAAGTAACATGCTGAGCTAGGAGACAAATCAAAAACACTGTGCTAAATAACATAAACAAATCTGCATGAAAAATAAAAATAGAAAGTCAGCTTGTAACCAGCATGGAAAATAAAAACAAAAAGTCAGCCTGTAACCAGCATAAATCCATACAAAAAACAAAAAGAAAATGTCAGCTGTTTACTTAAAAGAAGCTTTTACGCCTTACGGGAACTCAGCGTTGCAGGGTAGGCCGTGAACTAGGGCACAGGATATCAGAAACAATTCAGCCAGTGTCCAGCCACATACTGGGTCTCCACATGTCTCCCAGCGAATAAATCCCATCTAGGTTACCAGGAGCGGTCGTCGCTCCGGCGCTCGATCCAGCCGCGCCACGAGGCCAAGGCATACACCACCCCCCAACAGTGCAGGGCCCGTCAGTCCCGATCGGCGCCTCCAAATCAACCCCCAAAGAAAGCTCCACAGGCACCATCATCTCAGATGCTGGGTTTTCTGTCTCATCGGCATATCTCTCTCGAAGAACATCCAGCCAAGAAGTCGTCTCCAGGCACGACGAGTCCCCACCAGGTACCGGGACAGAACCGCCTGGATCAGCTTCCCACAACACACCGACAGCAGTGACAGGAAATCCAGCCGCGCCGCCTTCAGGTAAGTCAGCTCCCGGCTCCGATCCATTCAGGGCCACCATGTCTCCGTCACCTCTCCATGCCTTCATCCGCCGGTTCCAAGCACCATTCAGATTCGGGTTCCCCACCAACCCATCTCCATCATGGCTGACCCCATCCGGATCAGGGAGATCCATCGCCCGATCAGCCGGTGAAGTCTTCTCCATGTGGGACCTTGTCCAAGCCTCCGCTTTCACCACCCGACTACCACGGAGCACCTCCATCAGTCGACGCCAGGAGCCTCTCGTCAAAGGGCTCCCCTCGTCCGTCCAGCAGCGACCGCAGACACTCCTCCAGGTCCACAAAGACAGCCTCCAAGTCCCTGGGTGTAGGAGGACAAGTCCGCTGACGCCACTCTACCTCCCCCGCTATCCGCTCCTCCTCGCGGGCAGCCGCAGTCAGTGCATGGGGGCCCTCCACTTTCCGGCCCTGCAGCAGCCGCTCTCCTGGGGCCTGGAACGCCATTGAGGGAGGATGGGTGACAAGGGATAGGCCCGAGAAATCAAAAAGTGCAATGTTATTTTTAACGCGAGTCCGTCAGACAAACCCATTTTGTGCGGACTGCGCACAACAGACGTACGTTCTGACGGAAGACAAGGTAGTGGCCTTCAATTTTGTTGGATCCAGTAAAATAAACTGTGCGCATTGACGTTCTCCGTTGTGAATCCGCAGTTTGGTACGGTCAGGTTGTTACAATTTGCCGTTACCACAAGCTTTTCAAAGATGTTAAAATTATGCGCGCAAACTTTGTCCATTAAGTTTTGCGCTAAGATTGTAATACCATACGCGCACCAGCGCACAAACGCATTTGTGCTCACAATGTTAAGTATAGGATGCGTGCACTAAATTGCGCTCGCGAAGGGTTCGCTCAGGGTCACTCGCGTTAGACGTTAACACGCATTTTATGCGCAAACGTCGTAATATGACGTTCAGCACAAAGGGTTTTGCCCCTCACGTTAATGCGTTTTTGCGCACGCGCACAATTGTACGCGAAGAATGTAATAGGGCCCAACGTCTAATTGTTTTGAAGTAGCATACGGTGATCCCTATTCCGAGACTTCCATTAAGTGAATCTAAGGTCCTATTATTTGGATTACAGTGCAACTATGGGCTATATTCCATTGTTGGTGCTAAGTTCGCTACCGCTAGCGCCTCAATATGTAAGCATGAGCGCCATGAGAAATCTGTTTCTAACGCATGCCTTCCATATTACATTCCTGACGCTATCTCCACTAGCAATTCGTTAGTGCACCGGTTTTTGCGCGAGCTTACTGTACATTGCGCATCCTATACTTAACATGGGGAGCGCAAACGTACAGTAGCATTTCGATAAGTAAGGTATTCCATAGCGCTAAATACCACATGGATGCGGCCAGCCACATGTTAGCACCCTCTAAAAGCTTGTGCTGGATGATTCTGCATTTGCAGAATCATGCAACACCCCTTAAAATCGCCCCAATAAATCCGATACTCTCCTCTCATACCACGGCGAGAATGGTGGCCCAATCCGCTTGTTATGGGGAGCAGAGTGAGACTGGGATACTGGGAATAGTTCCCAGTCTCACTCCGCGGCGCTACGTGATGCGCGTGAACAGGATCACGCAGGGCTTTCATTCTGGAGGCCCGACCAGTCCTATGGATTCCAGGAAATGATACTCCCGGCACGAGGAAACACTACTGCGAGTATCCCAACGGTTAGCACTGCGTTCCGCAGCAAGGTGCTGAGGTATCAACTGTGCTGGAATATCGCTCTAACATGTGGACGCTACAGGGAAATCGGCAGGCGCAGATTTTCCCTGTTAGCGCGATCTAGGGAATATAGCCTTACGTTTTTATGTATTTTAACCTAGAATTTTCACTTCTCCAGTCATTCTCTTGAGTTTCACCTTTCTTTGAATAGACCTGTTAGTTTTCATTTAGCATTTTTAATGTATTTTTCTACATCACTATGCATATAATAATCAAAAGTGAGTATACTGGCCTTATTTTGGAGTGCTAGTAATGGTTATTTAGACTTTTCTGTTTACATTTCACTATTTTTATGAAGCAGCTTTAGGGAGTGGAACGACAGTAAATCACAACACTGGATATACGGCCAACAAAACAATCCTTCATGCAGTGAAAGCAATAAACTGATGGGAGCTTTCATACTTTGCATTCCAGTACAGATTACACAGCCTGCAAACTAGTATGTTTACTCTATAATATTCTACATTTTGAACAAAACATTTCTACCATGCAGCGCTGCTAAGGTATGAAGAAAATGTCACATAGTGATGATATTTTCCGACACAGTTGTAAAAGCTTCACTGCTTTTCCTAATTACTATGAAGCCGAGAAGTGTGCAAGCAAATCGGGGTTTGTATAACTTACTATATGAATCGTATGGTTTTTTTTATGTTTATACTTCACATTTCTTGATATTCTGAAGACACCCAGTGTCATATCTTTATAATCAGTTACAGAGCTGTCCAAAAAGGTAAAATTTTTAAAAAAGGACCTGCCTTCCAATTTATCTTTTCAATACATCACAATTAATTAAGATTATTTTATCTGTTGCACAAAAGTAACATATGTTAACACTGTACAAATGCAATTATGGAAATGTATAATCCTGTTTTTGCCAAGTATCCCAGTAAGGATAGAGATATATTCACACAAATATACAGTATATATATATTTATATTGTGATAGACTGCTTGGGTTGGGTAACAGAATGTCTGGGAGAGTAATCAAGGGAAGATATTTAGGACCCAGAATCCTGCATGCCCTCTATCCTCTCGCACACTTGTTGCCAATTAATTGAGCAACAGGTAAATTCTCAGGCTGCCAACTCCTGGACAGAAGTGTTTAATTAGACGGCTGAGAGCAGGGCAGGGAGCAGTAACACTTCTAGGAAAAGCTGAGATTTTCTTTTGTTTATTAGATTATGTTACCTGGATAGTCAGGATCGCTGTATGGTTAGTAAGTGCTCTAATTGAGCTAGGATTTGTTTGAAGTTTTTGTTTAATAACCTGCAATTGTGATTCGAAGTCATGTGTGGCGTATGTTTGTTTATGCTGGAATAAAAGACCTCTCATTTCCACAACTTCAAATCTGCGGCTGTTTATACTCTAGAGGACCGTGTTGTTTGGATGGAACCAAGTATCCTGAATGACTGCTGTATCACGATATATATATACATATATATGAGTTGAGCGTTCTCTGGGTAAAATGTCACAGAAAACCTGCAAAAGTCCCAAAAATATGAAATCACACAGTCAACTGCAATCTCCTCCCATGATAAGTGTAGGAACCCACACCCTCAAGTGACTGAGAGTTGGCCACTGCCCTGGCCAAAGTGGAAACACAGTGAACCCTGTGCCGCAATAAAAACAACCTAGCGAGGTAAATAAAACAGAATAAAAACAAATGCATTTCAAACTCCTTTGTAAAACTGCACAAAAACGTAATAGTGCAGAAAATCATGTAAATTCACCCAAGAAATGGCCATGTTGCCAACTCAGTGTTACCTAGGAGCTTGGCCCCTTAACAAGGCAAAGTCAAAAGTACACTTTAGTTACTCGGGTCCTTCTTCTGCTAGGAGAAGATTGAGGAAAATTCAAGGAAAACCTTTTGGCAAAACAAAAGGCTTTGTCAACCTGGAATGAGTGCCTGGTCCACTTCTTCATTCACTCTATGGATATTTTTGAGGTAGTCGCCTTCCAGGTCGGGTTATACAATTATTTAATTGCATTTGTGTTTGATATACAGTATATAATTAAAAGGATCGTTACAAGAAAGCAATAAACTTTCAGTGCTGACAGGCCATGAATAACGCAAAAAAATGCCATGTTTATGAATATCAGGAAGCTACCTGTTCTTTTTTTTAAATAAATGTATAAAACATCTTACCTTCATACACCCAATCAGGAATTCCGTTGTATATCTGATTCATTTTGCCGCTGTTTGATAATCTAATTGGTGGATCGTCGGGCTCATTTTTTAAGTAGATGTCATTGTCGAAGACGTATAGCTGAAAAGTAAGGTGTTTAAACTTTCAGGAAAAAAAGGAAAGTATTTACAGTTTCAATAAAAAATCTAGGTTAATTTAAAGGGCCACTACCACCAAAAAATGAAATGTCCTTATTGTGTTTATTTTATGTTGCTGATATCTTACATGTGCTTTGTTTTCTCTTGTATATTTAGTTAAGAAATTATTTTACTCTATATGTGTCACTGGGTGCATCCATTGTGTGGTCTTTTGTGTTGTAAACTGCCCCCCAAAGTTTCTTTACATCACCTGCTCCTCATTGTGTGGCAGTGGCCATAGAATGGACTAAAGGGTCAGACATCCAGAAAACCGATTTATTAAGATTGCATTGTGGGGGATTTATGCAAAGGACATCACCGGGAGTAGATTAAAAGCCTGTAACACTCCCTGTTTTATTTCATACTGCTGCCATCTCTTATCTCAGGTAGCATACACAACACAACAGACCCCCTGTAGCCTTGTCTACATATTCCCTCCTCCACCCCATTGCCTCTTCACTATTGTAGAAGCTATACTAAAGCTGAAAAGTAAATCTTACCATAAGATTTTGTTAGACGTTGCATCATGAGTAAAATCCACAAAATGGAAACAGGAGATGAAAGCCTAAACTTATTTTTCCGTTTTACATGCAATTACTTCAAACAAAGAAAAAAAAAACAGCAGCGTGTGTATTATAATGTGCTTTTATTTGTAATGCACAAGTAATCTAGTTGCAGGTTATATAAGTGGTAGTGACACTTTAAATGTGTAATGGTGAGGAATAAATAAACCAGAATTGTGGCTAATTGTGAAGAAAAATGCAAACGTTAAGCCATAATAGCCTATATCCGGATTGGGGATTTTTTTTCCAAACTTATCTTTTACTCATTTGCCCATAAGTGTAAAGTTTCTATACATAAGTAGCTTTATTTCTTAAAAGAGAAATTAACAGGGTTATTCAAAGAGATCCGAATTGCTAGAGAAAGGTAACCGAATGTTGAAATTCAGCGTTCGGTTAACTTTCCTGGCCATTCGGCTATTCAGAGAGCAGGCAATTCGCCAAATCTTGGCGAATTGCCTGCACATACGGTGCCTGTTCAGTACCTGTTCAAGGGGAGTGAAATCCCCATAGAGAAGCACTGCTTCGTCTATTCAGAGAACACAAACCAGCAGGGAAAAGTTGCCGAAATTCCCTGCCATTCGGTGGTTTAATTCGGCAGGTTTATTCAGGCGAATCCCATAGGCTTCAATGTTAAAAATATTCCCGTTTTAATTCAATATCTAATAAACCGTTCATTATAATATTCTGCAGTAAAGAGTCTCTTTATTGATCGATTTTTTTTGATATTTTAAGCAATTTTTGGGTTGTTTTGTTTTTAAAAAAATCCGATATTTTTTTTTTATTTTTTTTTAACTTTACTTATTTTTTCTGTAACAGCCCTCTTTATTTTCATTCCCTGGACCTCACATGTAAATTTCAGACATTTTCACTCAGTAGTTTCTTTGCAAACAGCGTTTCACTTTTCAATCATTCAAGCAAACAGTTTTTAATTTATTCACTGCATTAGTCTGCGGTGTCGGCGGCTGCGCTGCGTGTGATCGGCTCCTGCTAGGGTTTTTCCGGCATTTTCGGCGGGTTAATCTAGATGTTTTTGTGGGTTTCAGTGTGCGTTCGCCTCGTTGTGCGATGAGTTTTCGGTGGGTTTGCCGCGACCTTTCCCTGCAATTTGGGGGCCCTGTGGTGCTTGCTGAATACACCGCACAGTTGGGATCGCAAATGGGATCGCCAAATCGAACCAAATTGAAGAGAGCGAAAAGTCACCGAACGTGCAGTGTTTTTTCGATTCTCTTTGAATTACCCTGTAAGTGAACAGATGCTAACATCTTGCCGCATTCAAATCAAAGTAATCCAAATTCCAGGTAAAGGAAGACTTGAAACCAAGATGTTATCTGAAATCTGAAAATTAAGGGGTTAAAACGGTGAATGAAGGAGATTTTATAGATATATATATATATATATATATAAAGACAGGCAATTTCCGTGGACTTACCAATTTATGACCAGCTGGTGACCAGGTAATGTATTGAACATTGGCTGGAAGTTCATTTTCGTTCATGAATTCTCTGCAAATGTAACAGTTTCATATATTATTAGAGACAAAAAACTGATTATATAATTGAAATATTAATATGTTGTAATAAATAGATGTCAATGCTGACCCATTCTCTACATCGTAAATGTGGTATGTTGCCGTGTAAGAGAATCTCCATTGCTGAAAAGATATTGTAAGCAGAAAAACCAAAATGTTAATATATAAAAAGGGAAAAAACCCTCACAGTATCTACATATATAACATAATGATAGTTAAAAGGAAAACATTATCAGGGTTATCCAAAGAGATCCGAATTGCTTGAGAAAGGTACCGAACGCTGAAAATCAGCGTTCGGTTACCTTTCCTGGCCATTCGGCTATCCAGAGAGCAGGCAATTCGCCAAATACTGGCGAATTGCCTGCACATACGGTGCCTGTTCGGTGCCTGTTCGAGGGCAGTGAAATCCCCATGAAAAAGCACTGCTTCGGCTATTCAGAGAACACAAACCAGCAGTGAGAGGTTCCCCTAATGCCCTGCCATTCGGTGGTTTAATTCGGCAAATTTATTCAGGAGAATCCCATAGGCTTCAATGTTAAAAATATTCCTGTTTTAATTCAATATCTAATAAACCGTTCATTCTAAAATTCTGCAGCAAAAAGTCTCTTTATTTATAGATTTTTTAGGATACTTTAAGCATTTTTCATTTTTTTTTTTTTTTTTATTAAAAGTCCGATTTTTTTTTTTTTTTTTTTCAGTTTACTTATTTTTTTTGTAACAGCCCTCTTTATTATCATTCCCTGGACCTCATATGCAAATTTCAGACATTTTCGCTCAGTAGTTTCTTTGCAAACAGCATTTCTTTTTCCCAGATTCATACAAATGGTTTTTCTAATTTATTCACTGCCTCTTCTACGTCACAGCTGCTTCGGCTCTGTGTGATTCGGCTCCTGTTCGGCTCCTGTTCGTCTTTTTCAAAGGTTAATCCAGATGTTTTTGCTTGTTTTCAGCGTGCATTCGGTTAGTTTTCGGTGGGTTTACGGCAGCTTTTCCCTGCAATTCGGTGTTTGCTGAATACACCGCAGGGTCACCGAAATGCAATCGGCAAAAGGAACCGAATTGAAGAGAACGAAAAGTCACCGAACGTGCGGTGACTTTTCGAATCTCTTTGGATAACCCTGTATGGAAAATCATGTGTGCGCCATATATTAATGCATGGTTATGACAGTGAACATGACATGCCCATGGGAGTTAAAATAATGGCAAATTTTCAGAAAATAATTTTTAAAGCAATTAAATTCATAATTCGCAGCTAAATGAAAAGAAAATGCAAGATAATGATAAAAGAAATATAGTTACTCTACATTAGCTGGAATCATTATTAAATGGTTTTAGGTACTATGCGGCAGGAGAATTACCTTTTTGAAATTGCTCTCGAAGTAAACGTATTTTCGATCCGCCGACAGTTGATAACTTGTGGCATTGACATCGCCCTGTAATTAAACAGAAACATTTTTGCAGAGTAGCTGTGATTTAATGTAATTAATATAAATATAGATCCTTGGCACATGCTTGCCATTTCCCCCAAACGTTACTTACAAATGTAGAATTCCTCAGTACGACGGACGTTTCCCCTGTTTTAACATTATAAAGGAGGACATTTCCTTCCTCTGTTTTGTGCAAATATTCGTTTTCTGTTTTGAAGGAAACATTGTAGAAATATAAACGTAAATACACAGGGGGAGCGGGAGCCTACACCCAGTCAAGTGTTATGTTAAATATACTTTAAATCTCATGGTATGTGTGTGGCACAGAAAACAATGAGGATTATTTTATATTGGTCATTGGAATAGGTGTTTCAGATAATGGATTCCATATATGATTGATGATATGGACCTGCTGGAATGCAGCTATCTTGGTTTGGTTTGCATAATTATTCTAATTTATTAATTTATTATGATTCCTCTTATTACTATTTATTAATTTATCGTGAATCCTATTATTTTTTATGATTCCTATTATTCAGATTTATTAATTTATTATGATTTGTGTTATTCATATCTATAAATTTATTATGATTTGTGTTATTCATATTTATTAATTTATTATGATTCCTCTTATTTCTATTTATTAATTTATCGTGAATCCTATTATTTTTTATGATTCCTATTATTCAGATTTATTAATTTATTATGATTTGTGTTATTCATATCTATAAATTTATTATGATTTGTGTTATTCATATTTATTAATTTATTATGATTCCTCTTATTTCTATTTATTAATTTATCATGAATCCTATTATTTTTTATGATTCCTATTATTCAGATTTATTAATTTATTATGATTTGTGTTATTCATATCTATAAATTTATTATGATTTGTGTTATTCATATTTATTAATTTATTATGATTCTTATTATCCCTATTTTTTATTTATTAAGATTCCTTCTATTCCTATTTTGATTTTATTATGATTCCTATTATTATTATTTATTAATTATTATTCCTTTTTACTATTTTTTTCTGATTTCTATTATTCATAGTTACTAAATCCTACTTACTCCACCTGGTTTAGTTTAAAAAAAATCTTTCCTCGTTGTGAATTCACTCCATTTGCTCCATTTGGTTTGTTTTATGTGATTACCTGCTGGTGCCCCAATATCGAGTATACTCATTCTGGTCTGGTTCTAAAGCAATGCCAAGGAATTTTATTTATTGCAAATGGGCTTCAGAACATGCTCCTGAAATTTCAGCACATTGGACATGATAGCTGGTGGTTGAATTGGCTTGAAAAGATATTTGCAGGTTAGATATACCTTCACAGAAACACGGAGCCCAAGCTATAATATAAATGTTAAGCTCTTTTTGGCCAGCAGATGCAGCTCTCTGCGTGTCACATAGGGTTTACCTACAGTGACCACATACAGTAGGACATCTCTGTATATATTTACTATGTGAGTAATGGAAAGTCATTTTCCATAAAACCACCAGGTCCTGCAGTGAAGTGGTTAAAGGGATGCTCTAACCATCATGAGCTTTCATGTGAATCCACAGAGTAGCCTTCAGGGTGTGACAGTGCATGACATGTTCAGGGGCCCAGCTGATCGAGGGAACCCTTGTCAACCCCTATGTGTCAAAGAGGTAAGGGCTCCTCTATGTCGCTCAGTTCTGGTCAACCAAGATACCAGCAATTTTCCCAGTGGGCTGCGGCATCTAGGGCCGGTTAGAGCACTCTGGCTCATAATGGAGGGAACGATCAGTATGATCTGCACCAGAGAACACTTTTTATCCCCTTGCCGGACCACCAAGGATTTAGCCCATTCCCATTAAAATAAGGTCTGCAGAATTAGGCAAAATGTTGTATTTTTAATTAGCTTATTGAAATGGGCAGCTGACAGAAGGGGGCCCTGACCAGTGGTTTAGTAAGGTGTAATATTTTCATATATCTGATGCAGAGACAGGTTGTGGAAGAATTACTTATTCTCTGTATTTGCCGGTACAGCATCTGCATCTGCACTCCAGTTCAGGAACTGACAACAACACTCTAAGACCCGGAAACACTATTTACATTAACAGACAACAGGTAACACAAACAACTATGCCCTCTAGTGGCAGATAACTATAACACTATGATCTACTACATAAGGGGCCCCGTGATTTCTGATGGCAGCCCTGTGAATCCATATATATTTTATATAGGCAATCTTCCAAGTAGAAATATAGATATTTTAGCTTATTTGTAAGGAATTTGCGTTGATAATGAGTATTTAATTAATATAACTACATTGACACATTTACGCTGGTTGAATAGCAGCTACATTTCAAACGCAAGACTTATCATTTACTATACAGTAATATCTAAAAAGCTACAAAAAGCATCCATTTCTTCTTTCTTTTTTACATCTAATTTTAAAGACCCCCTCAACTGTAGTAGTATTTAACAACCCTCCTTGTTATCAAACATCTAATATGCAGGAACCCTTGAGGTATTCCCCTATCTTCTTATTATAACCTACTTATTTAAGGCAAACACCTCTTCTAATCAAATACCTTTAAATTTACATGTACCTCGTTGCTTTTTTTCACACCTAAAATTAGTTTTTTCCCGAAAAAAGTCAGGAGTCGAGTCGAGGGGGGGACGCGTGATAATGCAGTTCCTCCACTAATTTTACAGAAGGAACGGAGTTCTCATTGGTCCCATGCACTATAAAGCTTGTATTCAGGTATTCAATCATATTGTTCCTTGTTAAGTCACAATAAATATAGGATTTATCAGACATTTTTGCTAAAATACACATTTGTACATAAATATGTCAGATTTGATTGTTTGTTGTGTTACGTGTGTGTTAATAATTGTTAATTGACTGTCAGATCTCAGTGAGTTCCCAGACTTCTTTTTTTAGGACCTCTGGGTAAAGTGTACAGGTGTTCATTTCACAGTTTCTGAATAATGAATGATTTCCGGTACCTGAAATCCACTGGTGAGAATGCAGTCTGTAATGGAAATCTGAGACGAATACGTCTTCAAATGTAAATTCCTTAAGGTCGTCTGATGAGCTCTCTAAAAAAAGTAATAAGAGGTTACACAATGTGCAAGCTGCAAATGTAATAAAGCATTTCAATAGCTTTGAATTAATAATATCAGATAGCTCCATGCCTTCTAATGAAGTCCAGCCCATCTTGTATATACATTAAAAACTGGTTTCCAGCGATCGGAAGTGTAGCACAGTCATATAGACCCTGATACTAGGCTTGTGCACCAATTTTTTTTTCGGTTCGATTCGGTTCGATTTTTCGGATTTTTAAACTTTTCGATTCGGCTCGTTTCGACCGATTTCTGTTTCAATTCGGTTCGGCTCGATTCGTTTTTCGTGTACATTTTTTTCGGAATATTGACCATCTTTTGTATTTTCGTGTCACTTTGCTCGTTTTTGTATCGACTTTTCGTAATTTCGGAAATTTTCGTTTTTTCGGAACGTCTGTTCTCCTCGTTTCAAAGCAATAAATTTCGATTTGACACATTTCAAGTCCATTCGAAAATTCCGAAAATATTTCGTTTCGGCTCGGAAAACCTTTCGGATCTGCCATTTTTGGATCTAAAAATTTTCGGAAATTCAGCCGCATCTGAAAACACGAATTGGGAAATTTCGTGAAAATTCCGAAATTCCGAAACCCGAAACGCACATCCCTACCTGATACTCCAGATTGGAGATATGGAGAACCTTGATGCTGGTGGACTGGGTGGTCAGGCATGGACTGTAACTTGACTGCCCCTTTCTGCTCTTTTCCATTGGCTGGATCGGATTATGTTATGCACGTGATCCAAGAAAACAAATCTGTGACAACACCTCCACCACTCAGTACTCCGGGTCCGGAACCACCTATCTCGATTTCAGACACTCACTTGAGATGCACCCACTTTTGTACAGCAGTTATGGTGCAGGACGCATTGTTATTGACACTGCGTCTATGTGTCATTCTAGCGTGCCACTGCCAAATCGTCCAAGCATTTCATGCACATTTTGGCTCAAGAAGCTGATGCTGACAAATGGACTCTGTCTTGTACACAAAAGTCTGAATGTCAGGCGCCACCTAGTGGTTTCTTATGAGAATGTCTTCCCAATGGATTTCGCTGAATATAGTGATAGTGAGTGGGATAGGGATTGTGGTGATGAAACAGTTCAGTATGTTATTGTGGACCTATACAGAAGTCCAGGGTGGGCTAGATCAGCAGCTCGTCTCCACTCACTAGAGGAAATATCCCAATTCCTCAAAGAGAAGCATATAGAAAAAAAACGATGTGGTGGGACAGGCGCTTCTTCCAGCCAGTGGGGGTGTTCTTTAAGATGTTTCCTCTATTTAGATGGGGTCCAGCCCTCAAATAAAACAGAAACAAATATATTGCGCAGTATGTCAGATAAATATATGAATAAATCCCTTTAGGGAGAAATGACTCACATTTTTCAGTGTCTCAAGATCAGACACTAGATGTAACAGCAACTGGCAGCTTTAGGAATGCTGGAATTCCCCTCTACTGAGGAAACGGCTTCATACCACGAAACGCGTTTAGATGCACTTTTTATTATATCTTTTACCTTAATAAATTAATTAATCTTACACCCCCTGCATGTTGATTTTCACTTTTACTGCTACAATCCTGGATTGCTGCTGAGGAGCGGAAAGAAGGCGCTGGAGTACTGTAAGGGGAATCCGGCATTCCTAAAGCTGCCGGTTGCTGTTACATCTAGTGTCTGATCTTGAGACACTGAAAAATGTGAGTCATTTCTCCCTAAAGGGGTTTATTCATATATTTTTATTTATAAAAGGATTTTACCAGGAAGGATACATTGAGATTTCTCTCGTTTTCAAGTATGTCCTGGGTTCGAGAACATTGAGTGGTTACATATTTACCTAACATACTGCGCAATATATTTGGACTCTGTCTTGTACCTGTGTAAGATTTGGGCATTCTGCTCTAGGCTCTGTCATGGTTTCCTATAACCAAGAGCGTATTGTATATTGCCCATTGTTATCCGTGTTATCCTTGTACCGATCTTGGCTTTTCCTATATGCTTATTGTGTCTTCTGGCATCCTATATTTCCTTGCATGAGAACCTTCATGGTTGCTGACCTTGGTTTTTATGACCATCTCATCTGGCTCATGTCCTTAGCTTTTCCTCTGAGCCTGCATTCTGTGTTTGTTATCTTATAGCTAGCTTTATACCGGCTATTATAAGGACCGGCAGTGTAGGTGGAGAGTCGTACTATGTGTTGGGGTCAGGGAGTCGAGACATTGCTGTGGTTATGGGAAAAAAGCGAAAGGAGGAGGAAAGATGGAGGCATCTGTGATGTCTCATCAAGGGAAGAGATATCCTATTGATCTTTACGACCAATGTGATATCCACCCCATGATGGGATATGGCAGCCTAAGTTCAATGATCACCGCGGGTGCTCTTTATCCCCAGGGAGACAGACGAAACTGAACTCGGGCAGCCCTCCAGCAGACAATAATGTCGATCGGCCGCAGGGAAGGAAGACCAGACGTAGGAGTTGCCGGAAAACCTACTATGTCACCCCTCTGCATTCGGCCCCACCAGCCGCAGGGACAGCATAGCACTCCTGAGAAAGTGTTAAGGGGTTAATAATGTACTACTTATTGCTATCCACTTCAACATTATTTTTATTTTTCCAGCTTTCTTATACATAAAATGATGTATAGAAAAAAAAGTAAGTTGAACCATCCGGGCTGCGTATCGGACTAACACCAACAGAAATAATCCGATATCTGGCATTCGTTCAGATTCACTAGTAGCGGCAATTAAACATTCCATATTGCTCTTTTTTTTCTTATTATTGTCCATCAGATAAAGGTGATGAAAAGATCCATCTGCTTTTTCATCGCAATGTGGAAATAAAAATATCACAATCCTGTTTTTACGTATATATCTACATAAGCTGTGGCCACCCCGAAACCAGATTTAAAGATGATTATTTGAATGCGCTTAGATTCATGACAAAGGTCAGCTGCGGCTCGTTACTCGTCTTCCCAATGCGCTACGTTTGTGTTAGGAAAGTATGTATTTGCTTTGAAATGGGACTTTATTTACGGATTTGTGACTCACACGTAATCTATCTGACAGCTTCCTTCTGCATTACTGCAAACACGGCCAATGTCAGTCGTCGAGCCGACGTGTGCATCGTAGTGTGACTAAAAGCCACTCCGGAGGATCCGTGTGGCATCTCTATGGAACCGGCGCGAGGAGATAGATAAAAAGCATTTTAGGTCTGTAATCCGTGCTGTTTGTCTTGCTTAATATAATGGAAAGAAGGAAGCTTGCGTTCGTTATTATCAGTATTTTAGATCTAGCTGTAAATTAACTTATCAGGACTTTGCTATCATTTCATGCTGTTTTCTTCTGCAAATAAGCCATTTTTTGGGTGTGTGGGGGGGGGTGAAATAGAAGGTAGAGTTGCTAACCCGTTCATGACTAGAGTTTTCTCTGTTTCTGTGTGTTTGTGACAGATGATGGAAGGAAAGTTGTCATTTCAGCTGCTAGCATGTGATATTCACATAAGGGGTTATTCAAAAAGCACCGACATTCCACCGAAATTATGGTGCTCTCTTGTTCCCCGCATTTCGGGGAAAAACTTCTCCGACCCTGTGATGAATTCACCATTTACTGCAGGGTCCCAAAGTGCAGGGAAAACCTACCCAAATCGAAAATAAAAACCGCCGCAATACCACCGAAATCAACGGATCCGATAAGCCGCCGAAAACTCGCTGAACACGTCCGAAAAAGCCAACGATCCGCCAAACACAGCACCGACCATCTGCCGCAGAAAAGCTGGCAAGCCAATGAACGGGGTGAAAAACCAAAAAAAAAAAAACTGCAACATTTAAAATTTTAAACGCTGTTTGCAAAAAAACTGCTGGATGAAAATGTCTGGAATTTACATATAAGGTCCTATGAATAATAATAAATAGGTCTGTTAAAAAAAAAGCTATATAAAAAAATCAAATCGGAAAAAAAAAATTGCCGGAAAAAATCCCGAAAAGTGACTAAAGAATCCTAAAAAAGAATAAAGAGACTTCTTGCTGCAAATTAAAATAATAAATGGTTTCATAGATATTGAATAAAAACTGGTATTTTTTTACATTGAAACCAATGGGATTCGCCTGATTAAACCTGCCGAATGAAACCACCGGACATCAGGGCATTTCACTGACATGTCTCTGCTGTTCGGTGTTCTCTTAATAGATTAACCATTGCTTCTCTATGGGGGATACCACTGCTGCCGAAGATCACCCGTATTTCGCTGGCAATTCGCTATTATTTGGGGAATTGCCAGGTTTTGAATAGCTGAACGGCCTAGAAATTGCACCGTACGGGGAAATTAACTGTTTGGTGCAATTTCGGGGGCCAGATTGGCTCTCTTTAAATAAACCCTTTAGTTTCACACTTTCATATTAAAAATTGGGATGCACAAAACAGAAAAAACAACTCCTACACATGAGCAGCTGTAGAAAGCCACTCCAAAACCAATTGATGTATTATGTCATCATTAATAAATATCTAGGATTAAGTAATGTATCATGATTATTAAAGAGACATTCTACTCATCTTGACCAGTTTGCAGTTATAAAGTGGTCAGGATGTGAGGGGTGCAACTGTCACGTCCTCCCAGCTCCACCGATCTTGTTAAAACGCTGGGTGAAGTGGATGAGATTCCTCCACCCCACTCGGCGTCACCAGCAGCCAGGATTTTTAAATTTCCCAGCTGCTGGTCACCAGAAAGGTAGCTAGTGCCAACATCACCCCTTCTGCGACCAATAGCGTCAGCGACTGGTCTGAAAGAGGCAGCCAATGGATCCGATATGCACATGGCTGCGGCTCTGATCCATCATTCTGCGCAGGCGCTATGGAACTTTTGTACGTAAAGAGCACAAGTCCTGTTGCGGTGCACAATTTGTGGTTGCAAGTTGCATAGGAGCGCGAATTGCGTGAAAAAGCTTCAGAGACTTGGTGGTGTAGGATGAAACTTAAAGGCTGTTAAGAGCAGCAATTTCAGAGAGATTAGGTAAAGGAGATCATGGGTGTTTGTTTGGAATATAGTTACAACGTATGTTATGGAAGAAGTCAATTGGAACGTGTCATGCCCTATGACTCAGGGTTTATTTGCATATTATAATGTTATGAATTGAATCTGCCTTTTGCTGCTTGCAGCTATTATTTCATAGCTATTTTGATCCTGCTGGGTTTCCTTAGCCTTGCTGTATCCAGCTAGCTCCACCCCTTTTTTGTTCAGTCTAGTTCTGAGGTACTTACTGGTCACCTAGCAGCCATCTTTGCTCAATGCTGGACAGAACTAATGTATTTTCACCTGCATTGCTGTACACTATTACAAAGATTGTCAGTCTGATCATGAAAGTTTTTAACTGGATTCATCTTTCTACATGTCAGTTTTGCTGAGTTGACACTGCTGAACTTTCATGGTGTGAGTACTGGTCAATACAGACTTAGTTAGTCTCAAGCACCTACGCCTCACAGCTTTTCTAGGGAGGCAGAATAGCACGCGTCCTGAAATATCTGATTTTTATTTTAATTAAACCATTTTACAGAAGACAGAAAATGACCTCACTCTTGGTCATCTCAACATCAACCTTGCCAGGATTGGAGGAGTGTAGTCTCTGCCCAGACTCTCGTAAAGGAGGGTGGGTACAATATCCTGGGACATTCGACAAAGAAACTTTATAGAAAACACAGTAATGTTTTCACCACTCAGCTTATACGCACTGATTTTTATATGTGCTCTTACATAAGACTGGACCTGGCACAACCCTTACCTTCTTTGTGTAGTGAAATATGCATAAAATAAATATGTATGAATGCCTTTTCTCATCGGAAAATATAATTGTGATTGTTGCATTCACTAAAAGCTCCATGTTGAGGGAGTAAATCAGTGGTTTCAAACTTAGGTCAAATGACCATCAATGGATAAAAATGTAACAGGCTTTATTATTCGTTTAATATATTTTTTAAATGTAATACATTAAGGGCCTGATAACACTTTAGCCGTTAACATTAACAAGCGTGCCGGAAAGTGTAACAGCTCCATCCTTTAACCACTTCACTACCAAGTGATTTTAAAAAAAACAACTTTTGGAATATCATTTTAATTAATTAGACAGCAAGAAATATTTGGGAATATCACCAATGTATTTCTTACTGTAATAACCTGTTTCGCAGGCAGATGTCGCCATCTACTTTCCAAATGGAGTTACTGCAGTTAGAACTGCAGCTCGTGGCTCCCTGCATCGGCTGGGGCAAGCCCGACAAGGACACTCACTATCCAATTTAAAACTGTTTTAGCACCTTGGGCATCATACCTGCACTGCTAAAACTTTGGGGGCATCTTCTGGTGCCCAAAGGCAAACTATATTCATTTGCAACAAACAGGTTTACTTTGCTTTTGTCGTGTTCAGTTGCAGATCATGATCACTCGATATTGGGCACCTGATGGTGCCTTTAAAGATCCGAGTTATCTCACAATCTGGTGTAAATGGGATTAATGCTAATGGATTCTGTCTTATTCCAGACGAGCCGCAAAAGTATCTTGTGGTTCGGTTGTACTTCTTATAAGATACATTCAGGGTTATTCAAAGAGAATCGAAAAGTCACCGCACGTTCGGTGACTTTTCGTTCTCTTCAATTCGGCTTGATTCGGCGATCCCATTTCGGTGACCGTGCGGTGTATTCAGCAAGCACCACAGGGCCGTCGTAGTGCAGGGAAAAGCCGCCGAAAACCTGCCGTACACTCACCGCAAAACCCAGGTGAATGCACACCGAAACCCGCAAAAACATCTGGATTAACCCCGCCGAAGACGACGGAGAAACCCGAGCAGGAGCCGATCAGAGTGCAGAGCAGCCGCTGGAAAAACCCGACACCGCAGACAAATGGAGTGATAAAAAAACAGTACGCTTGAATGTTTGAAAAGTGAAAAGCTGTTTTCAAAGAAACTACTGAGTGAAAATGTCTGAAATTTATATATGAGGTCCAGTGAATGATAATAAAAATGGCTGTTACAGAAAAAAGAAAAAACGTTTAAAAAAAATAAAAGAACAAAAATCCCAAAAAATGCTTTAAAAGATGCTAAAAAAATCTATAAATAAAGAGACTTTTTACTGCATAATATTATAATAAACGGTTTATTAGATATTGGATTAAAACGGGAATATTTTTAACATTGAAGCCTATGGGTCTCGTCTGAATAAATCTATCGCATGAAGCAACCGAATGGCAGGGCATTTCGGCAACTTTTCACTGCTCGTTTTTGTTCTCTGAATAGACGAAGCTATGGGGATTTCACTGCCCTCGAACAGGCACCGTATGTGCAGGCAATTCACCAACATTTGGCGAATTGCCTGCTCTCTGAATAGCCGAATGGCCAGGAAAGGTAACCGAATGCTGATTTTCAACGTTTGGTTACCTTTTGCCAGCAATTCGGACCTCTTTGAATAACCCTGATTGTATATGAAACGCTACATGAGAATGTGAAGGCAGCTGAAGAATAACAAGTAATTCCAAGGTTGCTCGTTGTTCTAGTCTGCAGCCAGGGCAGGATTTACATCTCAGGAGCCTGTAGGAACAGAAATCTGGAGCTCCCCAATTCACTTACTCATTCTACATTTTAGGCTAGGGTCAGACTAACGCATTTGTCGCGTTGTCTGTGAAAAAGTGCGTTCGAACGAATGGACGTATTTTTTCACGGAATACGCGATAGCGGTCATACGATGCGCCTTTTCGTCCGTGATTTTGTACGGATCATCAATAAAACACTTTTTGTGTCTGGACGTTATGTTGGCCGGACATTAGCAGCGTCTGACGTCTCCTAATCACGCACACACGCCGCTAGCGGACGCAGCGCACTCTGTACGTCAGTACTAGCGGTTTGACGTTCTAGAAAAAATGCGTTTGTTTGCCAGTTGCGTTGCGTGGACGAACTTTCGTGCGGCCGTACTTCGTGTGTTCCCCGGCATTGGACGTCATTTGCTGCTAGCACGGCCGTGATTTCGTGCGTCTAAACGCACGTTAAAACTGCTTTCGTCTGACCCTAGCCTTAATGGAAATATCTGCTGCATCAATTCAATTCTGATTTACCATTTGCTGATTTCGGAAAAAAATTCAAACCCTAAAAGGTGTTGATAGAGGGAATTAGACTGATATCTTTTTTAAAACGTCAGAGTTCTCTCCTAGTCATGTTTAAAGTCACAAATCCGTATGATGCTGCCCAAAAAAGAAGCCTTTTTGGGCGATTTTTCTGGCCAAACCTTTTTCACAGCAGCAACATTTTTCAGATATGGACTGGAATTTTTTTTAACTGAATCAGCCGATATGTAAAAAATATATTGGCCGCAACCAGCGGATATTCTCTTGAAAAATCAGTCGATGGAATTAAAACGAGTCCAAAGTGTCTCACTAATACCAGTAATAGAGCCAGTAATAGCCCTACCCAGTAATCTCACCATCTTTTGCCATTAGTGGCTCCAGCCGTCTCGCCCTGAGGCCCTGAGTGTTTATAATGAATAAATAGTGGTAAATATTGCAATGCTTAGCTTTACTGAAAAAAAGCAAATAACAATATTAATTATAACTCAATATTCGTGTATGAGCCAAGTGATGTAATGCACCAAAGTGTATTAAACAGGGTGGTGTGCTAATTATGTCAGCCTGGAATGTGGGATGGGTCAAGCAGGGTTCACAATTTAAAGACTATTTCTGAATTTATTAACTGCTGTTTTTTCCCTTTAGAAAAATACAAGCTCACAAAGGCAGGTCCTTCAACCCTTCCATGCCAGAACATCATATCCCATTTCTAAAATATAGGCAATGATAAAAATATGCAAGAAAAGTAGTTTAAAAAGTCAGAATTAAACAATCAGTGTTATTCAGAGAACGGTGAAAAGCAGGAGAATGACTGGAGAATGGAAAATTCTAGGTCAAAATAGTCGATTTGGAAAGTGAGATAAATGGGAGAATTTTTCTGGTTTGGATATTTTGACCCAGAATTTTTCATTCTCCAGTCATTCTCCTGCTTTTCACCTCTCTCTGAATAACCCTGATACAGTTCTCCTTTAATACAGACCCTCTAATAGACATGTGCACAGCACAAAATTTCGTTTGAACTAATGGATTAGTCCTAAAATGCAATTTATTTAGTTGCTAAAGAAATTCGTTTTCAGTTTTTTAGTATGAAAACTAATTTCATTCATCCGAAAACCAGTGGATACAATTACTATTGTAGTGGTTCCTCAGAGGGCTGAGATCGCTGCTTGTTACAGTATCTCTCACTCTCAGCACAATGTGTCAGGCAGAGCTGTTACAGTAACTGACTGCTGCTCATCACAGCGCTCAGAGTTTCAGTAAAAGTAGTAAATAATATTTTTATATATAAGAGGTTAGAACAATATTATTTCCTTGTTTTACTGAAACTCTGAGTGCTGTTAGTCAGTTACTGTAACAGCTGAGCCTGATACATTGTACTGAGAGATAATATAACAAGCAGCCGACCTCAGCTCTCACAGCCACTGCATTTAAAGGGCTAAAGTCTCCTCTCTGTATAATGTATAGAACATCCTCCTGCATTAATTAGTACCCCTCTCTGTATAATGTATATAACATCCTCCTGCATTAATTAATATACCTCTCTGTATAATGTATAGAACATCCTCTTGCATTAATTAATGCCCCTCTCTGTAAAGAACATCCTAGTGCATTGGCATGTGGAGGGTGCAGAACTTCGGAATGCAATGCTTATCCAGCACAGAAGAGGGAACTTTTACTTAAACTTTGTATCTCTGTGGGGGAGACACAGGAATATAAAAGTAGGGAGAGGGAAAATATTAACGTAAATTGGTCTGAAAGCTCAGAGAAGAGATGACTGGTGCAAATTTATTTTTATAGTAAAATAAAGCACTTTAAATCCAGGGAAAACATTCAAATAAATCACACTGAAGGCTCATAATGACAGAGTAGCTGTGAGAGCTGGATACTAAATGTATCAGACGTAAAAAAAAACTTTATAACAAGCAGCACTGGGAGAGGAGAGGGACTTTATATAAAACGTGTATTATAGATGAGGAAAGGGGGATAGTGCTCCTGGATAATATAAAATGTATCAGACCTAAGCCCCTATTATGCAGAGTGGGAGGGGAGATAACACACATTTTATAAAGTCCCTCTGTTCTCCAAGCGCTGCTTGATATAAAGGGTTTTTTACTGTCTAGCCCTCCTCTGTCATTAGCTTTCAGTGTAATTTATTTGAATGTTTTCCTTCTCCAGCTGCTTTTATCATTTTGTCTGCCTCATAGACATGCAAGGGTTAAGTAAAGGTTTCCTCTCCTGTGCTGCCTGTCTGTGCTGCAAGTGAGTATTCTGGAGCTCTATCACTGTCAGATTTTCGGGTAGGGGTCGGGAAGAATTACGCATACAAGCTTTTTCTGTAGCTTTGCGATGTTGCGCTCTTCATTGCTGGTCTCCTTCACTCATCAATGTAATATCACAAAAAGGACTGAAACTAAATTGTAGTGCATTTTATTTTAGTTTGTTTTGTTTTTTGTACTGAGCAGTTTCGTATCTCTTGAGTCACACGAAAACTAAATTATCCCAAAATTCGGACTAAATCGTTTTAGTTGCTAAAGAACTGAAAACGAATTTCTTTAGCAACTAAATAAATTGCATTTTAGGACTAATCCATTAGTTCAAAATGAAATTTTGTGCTGTGCACATGTCTACTCTCCGCCTTCAGGTGTTGGCACTTCGCTATGCGTATCTTATTAACTCCGTCATTTGTTCCCCCTGTATCGTAATGGTATGTCTCTTGTCAGTACATTCCTTTGTGTTGGTCCTAGATGAATACTTCACTTGTAATGTAATATTTGTTACACTTAACCCCTTCACTATAGATTTTCCAAAAAAAATTGTCAGAAACCAGTGGATTTTGTAAAATCATTTAAAATTAATTTTAAAGTAAGAATATTTGAGTTTTTACCCATTGTATTTCTTACTGTAAATAACCTATTTTTGGCCTGTAGATGCCATCAACTACTGTCAAATTGAGTTAGCGGTTTGAGCGACTGGTCTGTTTTCTTCTATTTTTCCCTGCATCGGCTGCTGAAAGTCTGATATTTCAGAGCATTCGGCAGCTGATTTTACAGTTTTAGCTCTTTGGGCATTATGCCCACAGGGCTAAAACTTTCTGCATCCCAAAAGTAAACTCATTTGCTTTTGGGCTGCAGATCAGCACACCTAGATATCTCAATATCAGGGCATACCAGACTGTGCCTTTGAAACCTGAGATATCTCGATATCGGTAGTGAAAGGGGTTAATTCATAGAAACATAGAAAATGTCGGCAGATAAGAACCTTTCGGCCCATCTAGTCTGCCCAATTACATGGATACTTGACCTGGATTTATCTTTTGTTTAGGATAGCCTTATGCCTATCCCATGCCTGCTTAAATTCAATTACTGTTTTGGCCTCTACCACTTCTACTGGAAGACTGTTCCATGTATCCACCACCCTCTCAGTAAAATAATGCTTCCTGATGTTACTTTTAAACCTTTGCCCCTCTAATCTAAGACTATGTCCTCTTGTTTTGCTACTTTGTTTCCTTTTAAATATACTCCCTTCCTCTACCTTGTGGATTCCCTTTACGTATTCATTCATTCCTCATTCCAATTCATTCCTCCTTTCTTTTCAGATAGCGGGAGAGGGGGTTCTCTGTTCACTGAATATCCATTCTTTAGCTACAACTACTATCAGCATTTGCTTTCTGGACTTAAAGATGATGAAAAGATAAAAGAAGTGAACATGCAAAAGTAATGATGGCATGGAGCAAGTGAGAAATGCTACGACACCATATTTAATAAACCATTGTATAATTATTTATATTCAAATTAACTATTACTGTATACATAGCAAGTGCATAAGTGAACAACAAGAGTAATGAAGACCATAAATTCGTGTGTAGGATGGATTCTCATGGGTACTGTAAAATCTAGAATTATTAAAATGCAGTTTTTGACTTTTACATTAATTTTCAAATTACTATCAGGGTTATTCAAAGAGAATCGAAAAGCCACCGCACGTTCGGTGACTTTTCGTTCTCTTCAATTCGGTTCGATTTGGCGATCCCATTTCAGCAACCCTGCGGTGTATTCAGCAAGCACCGCAGGGCCGTCGTAATGCAGGGAAAAGCCGCCACAAACCCGACGAACACTCACCGCAAAACCCGGCGAAGGCACACCGAAAAAACACAAAAGCATCTTGATTATCCCCACAGAAAATGCCGGAAAAACCCAAGCAGGAGCCGATCACACGCAGCGCAGCTGTCGGAAAAAACCGACACCGCAGACGAATGGAGTGAAAAAAACAAAAACAGTTTGCTTGAATGTTTGAAAAGTGAAACGTTGTTTGCAAAGAAACTACTGAGTGAAAATGTCTGAAATTTACATATGAGGTCCAGGGAATGATAATAAAAAGGGCTGTTACAGAAAAAAAAAGTAAAGTTAAAAAAAAATAATTCCCGAAAAATGCTTAAAATATCCTGAAAATTTTTAAATAAATAGATTTTTTACTGCAGAATATTATAATCAACGGTTTATTAGATATTGAATTAAAATGGGAATATTTTTAACATTGAAGCCTATGGGATTTGCCTGAATAAACCTGTTGAATGAAGCCACCGAATGGCAGGACAATTTGGCAACTTTTCACTGCTGGTTTTTGTTCTCTGAATAGCCGAAGCATTGCTTTTTTATGGGGATTTCACTGCCCTCGAACAGGCACCGAACAGGCACCGTATGTGCAGGCAATTCGCCAGGATTTGGTGAATTGCCTGCTCTCTGAATAGCCGAATGGCCAAGAAAGGTAACTGAACGCTGATTTTCAGCATTCGGTTCCCTTTCGGCAGCCATTCGGATCACTTTGAATAACCCTGTATATTTTCCCTGTTTTACGTTATTTTACTAATCAAAATTTTTCTACCTTTAAATCCAGTTGATAAAATTATACCCATTTATCTTTCTGAAGCTGTGTGGAGGACTAAAGCCATGTTTCCCAACCCTGGTCCTTAAGTCCCAGTAACAGGCCAGGTTTTAAGGATTGCCTTGGGGAAATACAGACTAAATCCTGCAATCCCTGAGCAACAAACCATATCACCTGTGCTGTGCTTCAGATATCCGGCAAACCTGGCCTGTTAGGCTAAGGTCAGACGAAAGCAGTTTTAACGTGCGTTTAGCCGCACGAAATCACGGCCGTGCTAGCAGCAAATGACGTCCAATGCCGGGGAACATACGACGAACGGCCACACGAAAGTCCGTCCGCGCAACGCAACTGGCAAACGAACGCATTTTTTTGAGAACGTCAAACCGCTACTACTGCCGTACAGAGTGCGCTGCGGCCGCATAGCGGCGTGTTTGCGTGATTGGGAGATGTCAGACGCTGCACACGTCCGGCCAACATCACGTCCAGACACAAAAAGTGTTTTATTGATGATCCGTACAAAATCACGGCCGAAAATGTGCATCGTATGACCGCTATCGCGTATTCCGTGAAAAAATACGTCCATTCGTTCGAACGCACTTTTTCACGGACAACGTGAAAAATGCGTTCGTCTGACCCTAGCCTTAGGGGGACCTGAGGACAGGGTTGGGAACTGATGGACTACTAGAGGATTCCCCTGGTACCAGCATGAGGTCCTCTCTAAGAAACTTGCAGTTGCTTTAGAAAACAGTTTGATACAGACCGTATACATAGAACCTGGAGACTCCAAACTGAATCATCACTTTAATACGCTAGACCAATCTTTCCCAACCCTGGTCCTCAGGTCCCCCTAACAGGCCAAATTTAAAGGATTCTCTTGGGGGAAATGCAGACTGAATTCTGCAATCACTGAGCAGCAAATCATATCCCCTGTGCTGTGCTTCATATATCCTGCAAACCTGACCTGTTAGGGGTACTTGAGGACCGCGGTTGGGTACCACTGCTCTAGACTGTAAGCTTATCCAAGCAGGGCCGCCTACACCAGTGATCCCCAACCCTGGTCCTCAGGTCCCCCATCCCCCTAACAGGCCAGGTTTGCAGGATATCTGAAGCACAGCACAGGTGACATGATTTGCTAATCAGTGATTGCAGGATTCAGTCTGCATTTGCCCAAGGTAATCCTTAAAATCTGGTCTGGTTGAGGGTCCTGAGGACAGGTTTGGGAAACACTGCTCTAGAGGGTCTAATACAAAACTAAAATAGAGTACTACTAGAGAGGCCCTGTTAGTGGCCCTGAGGACCAGGGCTTGGGACCACTGCTCTACACCTCTTGTTTTTGTTCTGGTGTTTGCTTAATATTGGGCCATTCGCATTGGTTATTGTAAAGCTCTGTTGAGCTTTGTTGGCGCTATATAAATGATGACGATGATAATAATGTTATAGAGTTTTATGTGCCCCTTTAAATGTTACTGTTACCTTGAGTTTTCTTTAAATGTAACATAAGGTCACAGAGTGCACTGGTCGCACTCCAGGGAAAATATTTTTGATCTGAGAAGGCAATTTCCAGAGGAAATAGAATCAAAACCACAAAAGAGAACTAATATTCTGACAGAAAAGGATAAATGTACTCAGACGTCCTGTATAAAGCCCCGGATTGGGTTACCAGATCAGTCATGTATTCGATGACACACATAATTTATTCATGTTGATGGTCAGAGCATGAAAGACACAACCCTGCAGCATGTAGAAGTCATATGCTGCAGGTAGGAAATAGAAAAGGACTCCCAGGTGACCTGCCTTGATTTCCTTCCTGCAGCATATGAATTATACATGTTGCAGTACAGTCCTTTATCCTGTCTTCCACTCTGCATGAAATAATAAAGTGTGTCCAGGAAAACATGGCCGGTCTGGCAAAACTAACCCTGGGTGAACTGCTGTAATTAGAAAATCTCAATATTATGCTGTGATTTGTGGCTGATGGTTTGCTGAAATATTTAAATCAGGTAAAATACAATCTCCACTTTTTTCTTTGTTTATCAATATGACTCGTTCAGCCCATTTCACAATGTAATGCTTAGTTATTATATACTTATTACATTTTCAAAAACATAAAACGTATACAGGGTTATTCAGGAAAAGGTGAAAAACAGAACTGGCTGGAGAAGAGAACAATCTAGACCAAATAGCCGATTTGGAAAGTGAGATAAATGGTTAAATGGGGGAATTTTTCTGGTTTGGCTATTTTGACCTGGAATTTTAACTTCTCCTGTCATTCTCCTGAGTTTCACCTTTCTTTGAATAGACCTGATAAAGCAGAGGTGATGAACCTTGGCACCCCATTTGTTTCTGAAATACGTGTCCCAGCCTTAAAGCTGGTGGAGCATTCATAGGACATGTAGTTCAGAAACATCTGGGTCGTCGAGGTTCTCCATCACCGCTATAGAATGTTCTGTAGCAGATTAATGCACTACCCAAACCTGACATAAGAGTACCAGCTGTCTGTACCTTGCTTAACTATCTGGCAGTTCTAGAATTAACTATTTAATGACACGGAATATAATACATCTCATTTTGCACGTGACGTGAAGTGGGCAGTAAGGGGTTAAAGCATTGTTCCTCTTTGTATTATTGCAGCATACTGTAACATAAAATAATATTTTTATTCACCATAGAAGGACTACTAAGGAAACGAATGTTAACCCCCAAGGCATAAAAATATGTTTTCACTTACTTGCTGCCAAGAATAAAAGAGTGGTCACTAACACTAAAAGAGAAACGACGCTGATTCCAACCACCACAATAACTACTTTTAATGGAACCTGCGAAAACAAAAATAGAATGTATCTTTAAAAACATCATAAAATGCCTTTTTTCATGTGTCCGCACAGTTACACGCATTGTATGGAAAACTGAAACCTGTTTGGAACCAAAGGATAAATACACAGTACAGAAGAAATGCCATGCAAGACTAAAGTGATACAATCACCATTTATGTTTCTTAACATAAACTTTACTGACCTTCATTGTGTAGAAAGGAAATGGTCCACTTCGGTGATTTTTTTTCTCTTAGTTTATAGGAATAAAAAAAATAGAGAGAATACAGTATAAGCGGCTTCAGGCATCAGTCCGTGCCCTGCAGATGCCGCAACATATTTTAAAACTTAAGTAAACTTTTCTCATTTTAAGAGAAATTAAAAACAGACCGTATGGGCGTTCTCAGCTTTGAGGTGAACAGTGGGTGGGTGCAGATCGTTGCAAAACCTCTGATTTCAGGGTTTTACAGTAAAACCTCCCTGTGAATGGCATTCCATGCAGTGACTCAAATGTATCGTGTTTTAAAATTGTGCAGATGTTACAAAACATCAATTTAAATGTCCTGCATGCCATGGAAACTGCAAGCAGGCCAAAACATACCCAGAGTTTGTTCACCAATATATAAACACTTAAACAAATATAAAATGCCAAATTATACAAGCACTTGTTGCACTGTTGTTTTTTGTTTTTTTTTTAAATTCTATTAAGATGACTAAGGTTACGTCAGAGTGAAAAGGAATCATATTCTGGTAAACACCCATCAAAATAAAAGTGTCATTTAAAAAAAAAAAAAACCTCGAGAAGTTAGGCTTTTTCTTGGAAGATTACACTTTTTCCATAGAATTCCGTCATCCGTAAAGGCTTCAATAGTGCTTTTTTTTTTTTTTTAAATACACTTGTTCCTTAACGATAGCCCCACTAAAAAGGGTCTAGGCTGGTAAGGGGTCCTATTTCGAGGTTATTGCAAAAAGGGAGACTGTAAGTAAAAATAATATGCGCTTCCCGAATTTTCTTACGATCTCTATTTTTCCGTACCTATTCAAAGGTTACAGTTACGCTCATTTAACTCCAGCAGATCCAAAGCGTTTTACATTGGGGAGTACAAACATGAGACGTAATAGATACATGAGGAAAAGGCGACCCTGTCCATAAGATAGCTGTCCTGCTAAGGCCAGGGTCACACGAGCATGGAGGGAACATCCGTGAGCATGGAAGTTCTCTCTGCTCGGATGCCCGTGTGACCACCTCACTGAGTACACGTTAGTGCACACAGTCCTACGAAGCACGGGCCTCCTACAGAGGAACGAGCTTTGTAGACCCGTACACTGTTGCAGGTCGACAGTGAGGAAAACTGCGCACAGGTTACACTGTGTGGCCCTCCCAGTCCAGCCGCCGTAACGATAAGACGGATGCTGGGTGGAGGGGTCACTACAGACGCACTTAACACAGCTTAATACAGAACTTTAAACAAGTGCTCAGCCAGACATCCTGTGAGCTTACAATCTAAGGGACGGGGTATGTGAAATAAATGTGAGCAGAGGGAAAGTGGAGCTGGTGGCCAGAAAGAATATAGCAGCAATTGCATGGGAAGGATCAGAAGCTTAGGCTTAGTAAGGGTAATCAGAGAGAAAAAGGTGGAAGCAGATGGAAAAGAGAGCTGAAATTTAGGACCAAGTCTGGGTGGGAGGGTGGATGGGACAGCAGAGTGAAAAAATGGACTTCAGTTTGTAAGTGTGAGGAAGATCTGATTGCTTGTTACTTGTTTCTGGTTGCAGTGTGGAAAAATGGAGTATAGTCTGTGATGTATAGATAGATGCATTATTAGACCCTGGCCCCGGAAGGAACCACAGCACAAGCTGAAACTTGTAGCGGTGCTCCGCGCCAAGTGCTAGCTCCTGTAGTCCGTAGGACTCCATGGAGTGTTGCGCTTCCCGGCTGCGAGCTCCCTCTCGTGAGATCACGCAATGTCAAGGAGGAATCGCAGGGAGGAAACTGGGAACTAATTGTTCCTAGTCTCAATCTGCTGCCGGCGAAAGGAAGTGACGGATTCTGCTGCCCTCTCCAATTTGGAATGAGAGGTGAGTATGGATTTATAGGAGACGTTAAGACTGTGCGAAATTCTCAGTGAAATACCATCTCCTGAGTGGAAGCACAAGCACCTTGGAATAGCCTGCACTTCTATTCGGAGGAGAAAATTAACGACGCCCGTACAAGGTATAGGAGATGTTAATTTACAGTAATCAAACACAAGAAAGTGCTACACTCGAAGCGCAAGCCCAGCTTGCACCATGAGTGGAATAGCAATTCCAGGCAATGTGATAACTTCTTGAGATGCTGGAATAGGGCCAAGATCAGGAGCCAGGATGGCCACAGTTTCTTGGAAATGGCATAGTTCTAAAAAGAATCTCTGCACTGTTGCCATTGGCTCATGTATAGCATGCTGCGCCATCTTGCCAGAAATAACCCCAGTGTCATTTTCAAGAGTAAGCCATTTTGTTCCTTGACCGTACTCTTCTCCTGGCTGTGCTGTTGTCATGGCTGTACTGCCAAGTAGCAGCCACTTCCAGCATGTGCTGTGATGTGGTCAACATAGGAGGAGGTACATTTTTCCTAAAACTCTCATTAATTGTCTTTTATTTGTTTATGATCTATGATAAAAACTATGTGAATCAGTCTAAATGGCCGGGAACCCTGATTTAAAATGGCCACCTAATGTATGATGATGCAAAGAGTATTTCTGGAGACCGGGTCATTCACAAGGCCATTACACTGGCCAACACACATTTTGGTGCCTCAAATATTAGACTTGTTTCTGGGTATATATGACCTGCTGATTCCAAAAATGGCACTAGTTTTCCCATATCGGCTCTAGTTTTTGAGTTACCGAACACATGCCATATTTCACTCTTTACTCTGCTTGCCCATAAAAAATCTGTATATTTTAATGTAGTTTTTAAATTAATATCTTTTAAGAATGAAGAAAACATTAATAATTAAAAGAAAAGTGTACTACATGAAAATCTGCTTATTTCATACCAAAAACACAAGTTTAGGACACAAACTTTCCAGTCATTCGACACACAAGAAGCTCCATTTGTAAGTCTTCCAAGAGTGGGATCTGCCAGGACAATCCCGCATAAAATTCCAACAATAGTCTGCCATCATGTGCGCGTTCCATCTTCCTCCTTGGTATCTGGCTTTCATTGTTTTTATGTCTTAGTGAAATCTTTCACCTTACTCTTCGCTTAAGTCACCGAGGTTCTCTAGAAAACGATCTAAGTGATTGTGCAGATAATGGACTTTAACACTCATGTTACAGCCAAGCCTATTGAAATGAAAGAGCGTATCCTCTACTATTTGCGTGTTGTCGTCTGCCTTCTTGCTGCCAAGAAAGTTTTTCACAACCAGAACAAATGAAGACCAGGCACATGATACGATTTCATTCATTGATGCTGTGAAATGTGGGTCCTTTATAAGTTGTATGATCTGTGGACCATCGAAAATGACCTGCCGTCAGTTTTTCCATGGTAAGTCCAGGTAACTAATGCGCTATGTATTCAATACACGTCTTTATTCAAAGCCTTTACAAATAGTTTCTTCAGACCTAGCATTACATGTATGATTCCATCTCATGCTACCAAAGGTTCATTGATTACATTTCATCCTCCAACCACCATGTATTCCCCCGGAAGTCAATCTTTTCTTGCCCAATGATCATGTTTGGTTCTACTATCCCAAAGGCATAAAAAGCAAGGATTGTTTGTGTAGCCACTTTGTTGACCAAGAAGAAAACTAACCCTCTTCAAGTCTACACAAATCACCCATTGATGTTCTTGGTAAATTATCTTTTCCAAGACTAAAGAGATGGTCTTGTACTCTTCTTTCATCCTGGTGGAGTGACCAAGTCTAGGAAACTAGAGCTGATGCGGTCTATCCAATGCAATTTTTAGAATTGGCGCCTCAAATACCCGAGGATCAGGTCTAAAAACCAAGGCACCAAGAAATGTTCTTTTTTTATTGGGCTCTATTATCTTTCACAACTCTTTATGCCTTTGCAGATGTTTGTAAGTGTCTGATGATGTTAATGGATATATTCTGCGTGTTTGACTGAGGGGAAAAATTACAGGATTTAATGACTGCGGCCACAGACTCATAACCTGGTCTGATTGCACCTATTTTACTATTATGTTTTACAGTCTCACTCACTGTTAGGCATTACTCATTCAAAATAATCCCCAAACGTACTACAGAATATCCTTTAAGATGGTGTTTTCCAAACCTGTACTCAGGGCCCCCTAACAGGCCAGGTTTTAAGGATTCTCTTGGGGAAATGCAGACTGATCCTACAATCACTGAGCAGCAAATCATATCACCTGTGCTGTGCTTCACATATCCTGCAAACCTTGCCTGTCAGACGGTCCTGGGGACCAGGTTTGGGTAACACTGCTTTTAGAAGTTTAGTTGTGTATAAAGTATGTAGTGTAACTGTAAATGTGTGTGTGTATGCTGAAAATGCTGTTTTTTGTTATTTTTGGTTTTATTTGTTTTTGCTAGATGCATAAATCCCTTTCTTAACCCCTTAACGATGGGCAGGCGTGCAGTGGCGTCGCAAGGTGGGGGCAGGGGGTGTGGCCCACACCAGGTGACACCCACCCTGAGGGTGACACCGTCCCCCTCAGGGCGGGTGTCTCACCCTGCGATGCAGTGTTCGGCTCCCCGCGAGAGTCCGAAGCTATGGAGCTTCGGCGCTCGCCTGGGGGAACCACGTCACCAGCCAAGTTCTTGCGAAATCGCGGCTGGTCACGTGGCTCCCCCAGACGAGCGCCCAAGCTCCATGCCGCCGGACGATCAGAGGGAGCCGAACACGTGGCGGCAGCGTGGCGGCAGGAGGTGAGTTGGGGCCTGGGGGCATATCCATGACAGCAGCTGGGGCATATCCATGAGAGCTGCTGGGGTAATATCCATGAGAGGAGCTGGGGCAATATCCATGAGAGAAGCTGGGGCATATCCATGAGAGGAGCTGGGGCAATATCCATGAGAGGAGCTGGGGCAATATCCATGAGAGGAGCTGGGGCAATATCCATGAGAGCTGCTGGGGCATATCCATGAGAGGAGCAGGGGCATATCCATGAGAGCTGCTGAGGCATATCCATGAGAGCTGGGGCATATCCATGTGAGCTGGGGCAGTATCCATGTGTGCTGGGGACATATCCATGAGAGCTGGGGCAATATCCATGAGAGCTGGGGCAGTATCCATGTGTGCTGGGGACATATCCATGAGAGCTGGGGCAATATCCATGAGAGCTGGGGCAATATCCATGTGTGAGCTGGTCTGGGGGCAATATATCCATGTGTGAGCTGGTCTGTGTAACATTGGGAGCTTCCAGCCCTACCTGTGTGCTTGAGGGCAACATGTCTGATGCTGCTCACTGACCAATGCCCGGTTTAAATGGAGACAGGCAGGGAGGTGGTTGCATGAGGCGCGGCTTGAGTGGGGGGCTTGGCCTGGTGAAGGTCTTTAAAAACCCTCAGTGTATTCTCAGCAGTTGCCTGATTGTGGTTATCCATACCTGAGCTCCTTGTACCTGACTGCTATATTGAATTAACCCGTTATTGACCTCTGCTTGTTTCTGACTATTCTGCCTTCTGTTGCCCTAGACCATTTTCTTGTACTACGCCACTGCTCTGATATCGACCCAGCTATTCCATTTGACCATTCTGAACTCTGTATTCCTGATTCTGGCTCGGCTGACTACTCCCCGTGTTGTTAACCCTTTCTGTCTAGCTAGTTTACCTGGCCAATTCTAAGGACCAGACAGTTAGAGATCTTTCACGGCTACTCTGCTGGTAGCTTCTGGGCTCTGTGGAGTGTGGGGTGTTAAGTACTGCGTGGTGGGATCTGGGAACCGTGACAGTCTGGGGGCAATATATCCATGTGTGAGCTGGTCTGGGGCAATATATCCATGTGTGAGCTGGTCTGGGGCAATATATCCATGTGCGAGCTGGTCTGGGGCAATATATCCATGTGTGAGCTGGTCTGGGGCAATATATCTATGTGTGAGCTGGTCTGGGGCAATATATCCATATGTGAGCTGAGGTGCAATATATCCATATGTGAGCTGGGGCAATATATATCCATGGGTGAGCTGCTGGGGGCAATAAATAATTGTGAGCTGGGGCAATATATCCATATGTGAGCTGTGGGCAATATATATCCACGGGTGAGCTGCTGGGGGCAATATATCCAGAGCTGATGGGGGCAATATATATCCATGTGTGCTTTCACTGCCTTCGAACAGGCACAGTACTTGCTGGCAGTTGGCAAAAATTTGTGTGAGCATATGAGAGAGCCCCACAGCAATAAACCTCACAGTAATGTGCGCTGTGTGTATGAGCATTCAGTGTTGTATGGGAGTACTGATTTAGGAGTATGAGTAGTTAAAAAAAATCCGTAAAACTCGGGGGGGGGGTGACACCATAAGTTACCGCACCGGGTGACACCAACCCTAGTGACGCCACTGCAGGCGTGGACCGTCGGGGTTGGTTAACGACGTGAGCCGTATAGGTATCGCGGGTCACTAATTTGGCCCACTCACGCAGCCCTGTGCCTGTATGCCCCACATCTTTAAGACCAAGGTTCCTAATAGGGATTTTCAAGAAAGCCACTTGGTAGTGAAGGGGTCAAATGGTTCTTTTAGACTTCTCTCTGGATGCCAGGCTGTTTTCTAAGAAGACAGCCCAAAAGAAAATCCATCAATAATCCAAGAACCCCACCTCTAAATCCTCTAAGAATAGTCTGTTTTATTATTCCGAATCCAGGTAACAGCAGCACTAGAGCTGAAAACGACATAAAATCCCATGGAACACATAGTCCGTATTTTTAAGGTCATTCTTCGTACAGCTCATATTCTGTTTCATACAGATTGAATTTGTTGTTTAACCCCTAGTGACAAAGCCTCATGCTGCTTGTTTGATACTTAACCCCTTCACTACCGAGATATCTCGGGCTTCAAAGGCACCATCCGGTGCCCCATTATTGAGATATCTCGATCTGGTGATCTGCAGCCCAAAAGCAAATGAAATTAAATTTTCAGCAAACAAATTTTGTTTGCTTTTGGGCTGCGGAAGGTGACCCAAAGTTTTATCCCTGTGGACATAATGATCAAAGAGCTAAAACTGTAAAAATCATGCTGCCTTACATTGGGCTTCAACAGCCGATGCAGGGGAAGAAAGAAGAAATTAGACCAGCAGCTCAACCTGCTGTAATTCAATTTAGCAGTAGATGGCGCCATGTACTGGCCAAAATACTTTATATACAGTAAGAAATACAATGGATATATGCCAAAATATTTCTTAATGTATAATTAATTTAAAAAATATATTTTTTTTTGGAAAATCACTTGGTAGTTTAGGGACCCAAGCGATTTTTGTGTTCATCCTGAATTTTTATATTTCTCATTTACTGCACCCACACATATCATATACCATTTCTTAAAAGACAGAGAGGGCTTTAGTTAAGTGTGCTATAAAAGCAAAACATATTATTACTGGCAAAACTGAAAAAATATATATGTCCATAGTTTGTACAGCTAAAGAAAAGTATTCAAAATGAATTCATTTGTTTTTGTCATGATTTACAAAGTATATCATGCGCTCAGGATATCAATATATTATGATAATTACTCAGGATATCAATATATTAATGATAATTACTTTTGAGAGAGAGAGAGAGTGAGGCAGGTACATAATGCATTGATCGCTGTGATTCACTGTACAAATTACTGTGCTGGGACATCAATTGCAGCTACAGGTCTGTCTGACACCAAGCACTCAGCAACAGTATTAACCCTGTTAAGCAGCACTCCAGCGGCTACACAGAGTGGTTTAAGCCGCATTATGGAATTATTCCGTTATGGGTCCTTAAACCTTTCACTCCCAAAATCGATTTAACGTGATTTTACATTGTAATACACTGAAAAGCAATCATTAGGTTATCAAACCCCATTTTTTACATAATTTATAAGCAAGATTAGCATGTCCCCTGGGGATAAAGAAAATGCTTTATTTAATATCTCCCCAGTTACCCTGTGTTACTGTATACAAGCTGCAAACAGCAGCCCCAAACCTCGCTGTAACAATAAAACTTCACAACATTGCTGCTGCATTACAGCTGCCAGGGAGAATACAGGGAGAGGTCTGGGGTCACTCACTGCTGTACAGGGATAAAATACAGGGGGTTATAATGAATGAAAATCCCTGTACAGTACAGATATAAGGTGTTACTGTAATTTCCATATACAGGCATTACGTCACATACAGATATCATTTTTATATTCTATTGTTTGTTTTTTTGGAAGCTGCATTAATACTAATCTCGTTATGATCATTACAAATCCCCATAAATTGAAGATCTGACTATTCCATTATCTGTCTTTATTACATTTACTGCATATAACACAAAGGCCATTTCTGTCTGTATGGTGATAATGCAGACCCTAAGTAAAATTCTGTAAAATAGTGGACACCATCTAGAATTTAGAAACTTTCATCCAGCAATGTTTCTGTAAAAGATAAATGAATACACAAAAAAATAAAAATTAACAAATGTACATTATTTTAACTTTTAATCTGGGAAAAACAATTTCCCTGCAAAATTATTATTTCACCATATATTTTACCATATATTTTACAATATATTTTATGGTTACATTCGCATCCCGTGTTTCAAATAAATGTTATGAAATAAAAAGCACTTGGTAGTGAAGGTGTTAACTGTAGAACCACCATGATGGAATAATCTTGCCATATGGAAGGATGTGGTTAAAACATGTTTATGAAGATAGAAAAGGCCAACTATACTTGTGACATATGCTATCTATTTGTATTAACTATGCCTAATACAATTTGTGCATATTTTAATAATAATAAAAAAATATATATATATATATATATGTGTCTTGATATAACAATAGAGATTGGAATGAGATGATGTTGTTTAGTAAGTGAAAAATCACAGGTCATTGCAGCAGCGACCACACATGAAGAAATACATATAGATACATAGATTTCTGTGCAAAATGTACAAAGAAGAGTTAAGATTTACATCGCATGAAAGGAACTTTTTTCATAATACATTTAATCTTCATCCGATTCATCAGTGGACAGCTCCACTTCTGCACATTTAAATTCAGGAAACTTGATGGGTACATCTCTCCACTGCTCAAATGTCTCAGGGGTCATTTTATTTGCTTTATATTTAACAACAAAGTTAAGGATTCTCACACAAGGTAAATCATAGCCTTTGTGCACCATCATCGTTCCCCACGGCTGCAAAAGAGGAGAGAATTTTATGTACCAGTTGTGGATTCATATCAGGAAAAATAAAAAAGTCACCAATAAAATTAAAAATCCTAAAATTGTCTTGGGTTCTGATAGCAGATGTACACATTCCATAATATATGTTTACACACAATAGTTTATATACCTCAACTCGAGTCCTCCACTTTTTTTGTAGAGGGAACTGAGTTCCCTTTTGCCCCATGCCCTAAAAAGTTTATTTTTAAGGTTTTATTTGTGTCTCTCCTTTTAAGCCACAATAAATATAGAGTTATTTTGTTAATTGTTATAATGGTTCCTCAAAATTCGACCTGGCTATAGTTTTAGTATCAATATCAAATTTGTGCGAGGGCTAAGGGCGAGGTGAAAAAGATTACATGGGGGAAGGAGATAGGCAGAAATATTGGTGAGTTCCCACACTTCTTTCTGTTGTTCTTGACCCCTGTATAGATTATATAGATATATCTACATACTGTACATACATACATACAAGTGGAGCACCCAATATCTTGACCTCAAGCAATCTGGATTCTTACAGATTTCAGAATCCCAATCTGGGAGAGTCCAATGTTTTAGAGGTTTAGAGGAATGAGGTTGTGCCAAAGAGTCACAATCCCTTCCCAGAGCAGATATCCCGAGCAGCAGCGACTGTTTGGGGCATCCGGAATTAGGAACATCCAGATAGCTTTGAAAATTCCATCTTTCAGTATTTTCTGGATCTTGGAATTCTGAACAGCTCCAGCTGTTAATTCAATGGTAAAATCAGAATAGGATCCAGGGGGTTTGAATTTATAACCAAGATCTAACATTCCTGCCGCTGCACCTAAATTTATATTTTTTTTATTCTAGGATTTTGCGATCATTTGAGGATGGCGTGCATTCTATTCTAGAATTAGGCATTTAAACGATAACTAGAATATTCTACTGCTCTTAGGATACAGGCCTGATTATTGATTTTACCTTTGTTTAAGACTAAAAACAAATTTAACCTAGCATTGCATCTTACTGCATTAATAGACCCATGCTTTTGTTTTACTCGCTTAATATGATGGGCTAAGCCACTTTTAAATAAGAATAAACAGTACTTACCCTTGAACAGCTTTTGCAGAAGATTTCCCTGTTAGTCTGATAATTTGCATGTTTTGCGTGTAAGGATTTATTTTCTCCTTTACCATAGAGTTCTCTGAAATAACAATGGAAATCGTGAAAGGGACATTCCCACTTACATAAACTGTAACTAGATTACCTGTGCATTATAAATGAAACCACTTTATAAAACACATGCTGCGGACTTCTTCTTTGCTCGAAGTAATTGCATGTAAAAAGGAAAAATATATATATATTTTTTATCTCTCTACCAACTTCCCATGAGGCTACATTTACCAAAGGGTTTTCTTTACTTCTGTGTTTTATCTAATCTGCAGTATTTTAACAGTTTACTGTGATGGAAGGAATGTTTTGATAAGGCTACAGGGAGCTTTTATTCTTCAGGCTACTCAAAATAAACAATAGCAGCTGAATGTGATAAATCAGTTACCTTAAGTCGGTTTGCTTTGTTTCTGTTGGCCAAGCCACGCTGCTGTAGGTCTGTGGGCCAAGCCACCCCGCTGTAGGTCTGTGGGCCAAGCCACCCCGCTGTAGGTCTGTGGGCCAAGTTATCCTGCTGTGCTCCTGTGGACTCCAAGTCACCAGTTTACCCCATGCCCCTTCTGCTCCTACATCCACCATGCTAGTTTATTGCTGCTCCCCATGCATCCTATCCAGTTTCCTTTAGTTTAATGTGAAGCCATCCTGCCTGTCCAGTCTGTCCCATCTGCCAAGTCTGTTTGTCCTCCTGTGAACATTACATATATATATACACACCTCTGTATTGTAGCCTGTCTGTCTTGTTACCTCCCTCTCTTGTGCCTTGTCTTTCCCTGACAACACGATTCTGCTCTACACTTCAACAGAACCTAAGGACATGGGAGAACTATTTGTTCCCTTTGTACCCTTTGAAATAAGGTGAAAGGAGACTGTGGATCACACCCTTCTTTTCACTGAGCAATGAGAGATAATAGATGTGGCTCAACTTGGTAAAGCAGAGAAACCGCCGACTTTTATGAGTGAACCGCTGTAGTTAACGGCTCATTCGTAAATAGTGGCTCCACTGGAATCGGAATGATTTTTAGTGAATCTTTTCTATCAATAGTTAATTTCTAGGTCATTGCTTTAACTTTTTTCCTTAGTTTAGTTTCATCTCACATAATGGTCAAGTTTTGCTTAAAAAAATAATCAAACTTCAGGGAGTGACTGAAACACTTACTTAAACGATTCTGTTGTATTTACATGATGCATGTTTTCTATGACGTAAATGTCAATCCCAGAGAAAGCTTTAAGGCTGCACTTCATACAGTGGAAGGTAACCACAGAAGGATCATATTTAATGTCTTTAACCATCTTTTTTTTATTCTTGGCTCTTTTCTCAATTATGTTCTGACATTGATATTCCTGAATCTGAAAAAAGTGCACAATGTTACATGATTTGAATACTCATGCATATCACATTTTATATGTAGTAATCCATGGGACGCGCACTCTGCTAAAACCTTTATATATGTAAATGCTGTAATTTATATCATATAATTGTACAATTTTATATTCAAAGGTTGCAACAAGTCTTCTTGCGTGCAACTTCCTTTGCTACACTTACAAGTATTTATAAAACGCTAACAAGTTCCGTAGAGCTGTACAACGGGAGAGACAGAATAACAAATATACATACAAGTTAAACACATAGAACAGTAGGAGAGAGGATCCTGCTCGAGAGTTTATAATCTAAGAGGAGAGAGGGCACACTAGATGAGGGTAAAAACAGAACCTAAAGTAGCGGGTGCATGTGCGTTGGGGTGGGAAGATGGAGTAAGAAATGAACAGTGGGAGAATAATGCAGTGAGCCGATAGGCTTTTGTAAAGTAATGTGTTTTCAGAGACTTCTTGAAGGACTGGAGAGACAGGGAGAGTCTAATGTTGCGGGGGAGGGAGTTCCATAGAAAGGGGGCAGCTTAGGAGAAGTCTTTAAGGTGGGAGTTAGGGGTGGGGGTACGAGGAGCTGATAGCATCAGATCGTTGGCAGAGCAAAGTGGTCGGTCGGGATGTACCTGATAATAAGGGAGGAGATGTAAGCAGGGGTGCGGTTATGAGGGGAGAGCTTTGTATGTGAGCACCAGTATTTTGAATTGGAGTCTAAAGGAAACAGGGAGCCAATGTAGAGATTGACGAAGGGGTGAGGTGTGGGAAGTGCGGGAGGTGAGGTGGGGGAGTCTGGCACAGGCATTTAGTACAGACTGCTGAGGGAGAATCTGGGATCTCTTAAGGCCAGAGAGAAGGAGGTTACAGTATTCAAGCCGGGAGATAATAAGAGCTTGGATGAGCATTTTAGTAGAGTCCTGATTAAGACTGGTTCGTACTCGTGCAATGTTTTTTAGGTGGAAGTAGCAAGATTTGGTTTGTGGATGATACCCTCTATTATAAGAAAATATACTTTTATATAAGTAATAAAACACGCTTAGCTGTTAGTTTGATAATGAAGTAAAAGTGGGGTATTTTGGAAGTGGAATTTGTAAAACACACATACCATAAATTAAAGTGCTTTTAGGGTTAGATGAACTGCATATTGAAACATGCAACATAATCGCCATATTATTGAATTCTTGGTTTGTAGAACCTGTAGATCTAATCTGTAGATTTTATGAAGGAAAATGTGAATTTAAAGCAATCTGAAAAAAAAGGAAGGTGAACCTACCTTATCCAAGTACTCTTTACGAGTCATGCTTTTAACTTTCTGAATGGCTTTGTACATCATCTGTTCTCTGCGTTCGTTAACGGTATCATGCTCCACGGCTCCTGACGAATTTGAAGCAATCAATACAAAGGAGCTGTCCTCATCTCGGGCACGTCCACGGGCCTAGGTATCAGAAAACGTATGGTGGTGAGTGATTCAACAAAATTGAGATCACTGAGGAGTTTAGAATCTGAGAGTCGAAAAATCACAAAACCACTTGTTTTTTTACTCCTCTGACAGCCAAAAATGGAAAAAGGACCACCCCATCATCAGAGAACAGAAAATGGTGATGTTATGGGGCTCGGGTTTGTCTTTAGCCATGATTGTAGCAAAGCTACACTTGTAGAATGTTTTGCAAAGGGAAGGCCAGATTAAATGATAAAGAAGTATAGATAGGGAGTACAGGTTGGCCACCTGCTATTCAGAATTTCAAATCTGGAAAACACCGAAAACCAAAGTTTTTTGTAGCCTTCCAGCCATAGCATAGAGTTTACATACCTTCTTGCTCCTTCTGCCGGGTCCTCATTTATTCCTATTACAAACAACAATTGTCTCATACTCTACGCGTTTCGCTGAAATACTTAGCGTCAACAGTAGTTATTTATCGAACTGCACCCTTCTTCGCTGTCTGTGGTGCTGATTGAATAGACTCAGGACCAGAAGCCAATTGACAGTGAAGTACGGTGCAGTTCCAGCACATTTCGGCGGCAGTGAAATTGTCCCATAGAGAACCATTGAATGAATGCTTCTCTATATACAGATCACCGAAGTTTGGTGAAACAGTAGTCTAACCCTAGCTTCTAACCCTCTTTTCTAATGATAATCTAACACTAAATGAGCAGGATTTATTCTTTTTTTAGCTATCCGAATCGATTAAAAATTCCAAAAACGAAACAGAATTACAAAAAGCCAGTTAAACAAATTCCATTTTGGATTAAATTGTTTTCGTCCGAAATGGAAGGAAACAAAACTCATTTTTTGCCCGTGCACACCTTTATGGTGGATGTCAAGTGGAAGAACATTTAGTCGACATCTTGAATTTTAATATTGATTGCTCCATGTTAATGCTAAAGATTCCTTACAATGACAAAGGTGTAACAAACAAAAAAGCCTTTATGTATCATCCAAGACATCAACATACCTGAACCATGGATATTTCATTGGTGACCTGACCATAGTTGATAACAAAGTTGCACTCTTTGATGTCCAAGCCTTCTTCGGCCACGGTGGTTGCAAGAAGCAGGTTAATGCTTCCAGTGCTGAATTTATTAAGCACTTCTCTCTGCTCATTCTAGAATGAGATATTATCATTAGGAGATCTTATTTTGCCACACACTTAAATATTATACTAAAAAAAACTATTTATGTAATAACAGTCAATAATAACAACATTTTATATATAATGTAGTTTTGTATAAAGTGGCATTTTATTTTCAGTCCATTTGACAAAGTACACATTTTTTTTAATGGTTGTATTTCTGAAGAGGGTATAGTTGGGACCTGAAATAATAGCTCTACATTTAGACTACATTTAGACAATTCCAGAGGAAGAATTCAGCCAATGTTGCAACTTATAATACTAGCTTCCTTCAGGACATAAGAGGATAGCTGACTATCTGGCTAGAGTGTTTGATTCTTTTTAAAGGGACACTACCATCAAAAAAATGAAATGTCCTTATTGTGTTTATTTTATGTTGCTGATATCTTACACATGTTTTGTTTTTCTCGTGTTTATTTAGTTATGAAAATATTTTACTCCATATGTGTCACTATGTGCGGTGTGTCGATTTTGGTATGCAAAGTATACAACAGGCAGCTGCAACAGCTGAGCTGCAAGGGAAGATTGATGCTTGGCTGAATAGCAAGGGAGTTGTTACAATGGGGCCGTTATACTTACCAGCTCACTCGATACCCATAAAGCTTCCCGTGGAAAAGAACCCATAGTTTTTATAACTCCTTCAGGACATGTGAGCTTTTTTAATACGTCCTTATATTACAGAGGTAATCTATTGTATTAGTGGCCCCACACTGGGAAAAAAAAGTGTAGTTTTTGAATTAAAATCCATACCGGAGTCATGGCCTTAAAATCACTGTTGCTTCCAGCACCGATCAGATAATGGGGACGAACACCAACTTCTCTGAACTTCTCATTCCCATCGATCCATTCGTGCAAAGCTACAGCGCTTTGACGTGTTTTTGTGAAAATAATCCCTCTGGCATTGTACTTTCTGGTGAATTCCATCATAATGGACTCTCTGAGGATGATCAGCTTCTCATTTTCATATTCTGGTTGTTTAGAAATTCTTTTCAGTTCTTTTGTATGTTCTACATGGAAAATCAACAGACACATAGATATATTTTTGTTTTGTTTTCCAGTTTTTTTTGGTGAAGAGGGTTCGGCGGCTGTCATGCGAGTGCACTTTTTGCGTATAGTTGAAAACGGATTCACTTTATAATGAATGAGATTGTGGTTAACATAGTATCAGTTAGTTATGATAGACGTTGATAAAAAAAAAAAAAAAAAGCTGTATAGTAACAGTTATGACTGATGTTGAGAAAAAGAATTGCGATATAGTATCAGTTAGTTTTGACTGACGTTGAGAAAAAGAAAAAGCTGTATGCATGGGTGTCTCTACGTCAGTAGAATCAGATTTTCAGAATATTACTCTATTTTGTAAACTTCTTTGTAGATCTTTTAAAATATCAATCGAAAAAAAAAAGGAATTTTGCATTATTATTATTATTATCTATACGTTAATCTTATTTTAGTAATGTGTGCGACATATTATATTTCTCTTTTTTCTTTCTACCCGCCAGAAATAGAAAACGAAAAATTAGACTTCTTTAAGGAGCGGTGTGTCTGGACTTACTGTAAAATAATTTAATAAGGAAGTCATCGGTTTCATCCATATGAACAGCAGACGCCCCTTCATTTTCTTCACTTAAACGAGCCTGTTTTGCCTTTTCTTCAGAGTAAAATTTAGTCAGGTGATTGAAGGCATCGGTCATTCGAATCGTATCATTGATGATCAGGGCATCATTGTATTTCTTGAGGTGCTCGGCACACACATGCTCTTTACGATTTCCTTCCTTAGCAGCTAAAAATTATAAATATACAAAAGTTTATTGTGTGGTCAAGTGAGTATAAACCAGATTATTATAAAAGTGACCAGTTATTACTCAGACATCAAAGAGAAAGGGGTATCTTATCAATAATACTCTGAAAATGACAATGTAAGTCCAGTTCACATGATACACATATACACAGGGTATATTTAACACATGATCACATGATACACCTATACACAGGGTATATTTAACACATGATCACACGATAAATATACCCTGTGTATATGTGTAACACATGATCACACGATACACATATATACAGAGTTTATTTAAATACAACATAGTAAAATATTTTGGACTCAAGTATTGTGGCAGTCGACACGCGTCCTTGTGGCTGACGCTTGATTGCTTTCCAAAGATCTGCATGCATAGTATTTGTTTTTAATCTTAAAATATAACATTTCTATTAGATAATATTAAACAACATATGTACAGGTGACTGAGTGATCACCCCCGCCTGAACCTGCTGTACCCCCACCTGGGCCTGCTGCACCCCCACCTGGGCCTGCTGTACCCCCACCTGGGCCTGCTGGGGAAAAGTTCTCAAAGCGATTTCTTCCCGAGCCGCTGGAAGACACTGACGTTGCCGGTGTTGTCCATCTGAGCGCTGCCCCCTTCGCTGGTGCTGCTCACGCGGGTTTTGCCTACAGTCCTCTTGAACGTGACTTTAAATGCCCCCGATGGAGGTTTAGTGCTACTGACTTTGCTATCCTGGGCGGCGGCTTCCGGTTTCTTCCCCAGCCGCTGTGCCAGGGTTGTTACCGTGGCACACTGACCACAGTCACTTCTCTCAAATATCTAGGTATGTGGTTGGACCCTAATCTATCCTTTGGCCCCCACATCGAAAAACTCTCATCTAAACTTTACCCCAAACTAGGTGCCCTGTACAGAAACAAATCCTGCCTGAGTCCCGCGGTAAGAAAGCAGATTGTACAGCAAATGCTTATGCCGGCTATTGATTACGGAGATGTAGTGTATGCAGCCGCCCCGCAAACACACCTTCATAAACTTACTACACTGTATAACTCATTCTGCCGCTTTGCGCTACAATGTAACTACATGACCCACCATTGTGACATGTTAAAACAGCTAAACTGGCCATCGCTAGAATCCAGACGCACCCTTCACCTTTCCAGGCTGGTGTTTAAGAGCATCTCTGGGAAGCTGCCACCCTACCTGAATAGACTGCTTCCCCCAGCAGCTCCCTCATCCTATAACCTCCGATCCAGGACCAGCACCTTACTTGCAATACCACAATACAAAAAGACAGTGGCTCGGTCCTCATTTTCCTACAGAGCACCACAATTATGGAATAACCTCCCAGACACCATCAAATCTTCCACCAGTCTTAAGTCACTCAAAATTTCCCTGTTAACATACCTCAATACAGAATGCACCTGTAAACATGTAACCTAGTGACTATATTTCCTACATATTTATTTTCTGTTAATCTGTATATTTGTGTTGTTAATATCTTACATTGTATTACTTTGTATTTCTGTAAATGTAACACTTCAATGTACTTGAACCCAGGACATACTTGAAAACGAGAGAAATCTCAATGTATCCTTCCTGGTAAAATCCTTTATAAATAAATAAATAAAATAAATGTACGTGGACAGACAATACATATGAAACTCATTAAGTAAGTTTCCGGCAACTTACTTCTTTCCATCGATGCCAGGTTCACTTGGCCCATGATGCCCTTTCTTCATGTTGCACCATTTACCAATGACTCCCTTGGGCATTTTGGGAAAACAGTGTAGAAATTTTATGGAAGGTTGCCATGTTCAGTCCAACATGGTACAGGTGAATAGTTCAACTGGGGGATAAGGATGCATGTACAGCCAAGGGCCTCATTTCGCTTTCAGATTGAAAGGAATAACATGGAGGTGTTTGTAGGAGGTTGTTCTGGCTGCTTCTACAATATTTAAATCCTCAACTCTTAACCAATGGGCAGCTCTAATCCCAGCTCCACTGAAATTATTACTCTCTAATGTGACTTGTGTCCCCTACTACTTTTTATGCATTATCTGGCCTGGGTTGAATCAGGGTTATTCAGAGAAAGGTGAAAACCAGAAGAATGGCAGGAGAAGAGAACAATGTGTACCAAATAGTCGATTTGGAAAGTGAGATAAATGAGAGAACTTTTCTGGTTAGGCTATTTTGACCTAGAATTTTCACTTCTCCAGTCATTCTCCTGGTGTTCACCTCTCTCTGATTAACCCTGTATGTATTTGAACATGTGTCGTCTGACGACCTTTTGCTTATTCATTGTCAAGTTTGTTTTACCTCTTTGTATCTCATCTTGGTTTTACACTAGTGTATATCCACCTGCACACTGAGCTTTGACATCTGCAAGCCTTACCTGATTTTTCTTTCTGAACAACCCATTGTTCAAAAGATTGAGTTCCAAAGTCAGATTTTGGGAATAGAGCACCATAATTTTGAATTTCTTCCATCATCTCATTAATTTTGTCGCCAAAGGGATTCTGTAAGTTAGTGGATGTAACATTAGACCAAGATCAAAAAAATACTGGATACAGAAATTACAATTCACTTTTAGTGAGATTTTATATGATTTATGTTTATAGGTGAAGGTATATGCATGGAAACGTTATCTATCTATCTAAAACAAATGGACGCCCTCAGGGTCTTGAAGTATAAGATAAAACACAATGCTTTATTAATCCATATTTAAATTGTTCTGTCCAAGAACCGACATGTCGGCCGCTTCAGAGTCTTTCTCAAGGTTACCTTTTTTTAATATGGATTAATAAAGCATTGTGTTTTATCTTATACTTCAAGACCCTGAGTGCGTCCATTTGTTTTGGATATACATTCTACTGGACTGTGAACCCCGGCTTTCTTTTTTTGGGTGGCTTTTTGCAGGCAGACATATATATACACACATTATATTATATATATATATAAAGGGTTGTGGTGGAGGACAAAAAGTGAGATAAAAAGCCTCCACGCTTTAATTAGTTATGTTTATTATTGCAGAAGCCACTTGCACTGGGATGCAATTCTTTGAATTGCTGTAATGTGCAAGTGGCTTCTGCAATAATAAACATATATATATATATATATATATATATATACTGTATATATTTCAGAAACCAAGAGCTGGCAAGCATCTCTCCCTGCCACTTAACAGTGCAGGTTCTATTTATATATATATATTTAAAGATGTGGAAAACACAAACAGAAGAGGGGGTGAAGGGGTTGGAGAACTGGCTAATATGTCTCTATGGGCTGAGAAAATGTTAATGGTGACCCACAGAAACTAACATGTAACATTTCCACTATCCACACTGTAAATTGATACCGGTTATCATCTGGATATATTATTTTATCTTTGTGCTAAGGATTAAGCTTGAGATATATGTCTAAATAACAACATACCCTTTTCTTATCTTCTGCTATCTCGACTCTCTTGCATGGTTCTTTTACATGTTCCCGCAGTTGATCAATGTTTTCTTGAACAATCATAATATTGTCGGCATCGAGGTTAGCACATATCTAGTGGTGAAAAGAAAGTCTATTTTATTAAACGTAAAATGTGCAATACCACGGCATGCTGTAAATTTACTATGGGCTGTAAGAGTCTGTCAGGCAGTGAACTTTGCTGCTTTACTTGCTGTCTTATGTTGACCTGAGATCAGTGTTACCAAAGGGTCTATTCACAAAGCATTGCAATTTGCGTGCAATTTCTGTGCTTTGTTTTTCGCCACATTTTGGCGCACTTCAGCGATTCCACTTTGCAGAAAATACAGTGAATTAACTATTTATCGAATGGTCACCATATTTTGCCGAAATTGGAGTCGCCAAAGCAGTTATCGGATGTCGTCAAAATACGCCGAATTGCACCGATAACTGCCGAATTCCACAGAACTGAAAAAAACAACGGAAGTCTCCTATTTTCCGAATAGGAGTTTAAATCAATAAAAATGTGTCTAAATAGTAAAGAAGGACCTTTAAAAAAAGCAAAAACATATATATATATATATCAGTATCTGTTACAGAATTTTAGAAAAAAAGTCTTTTAAGACTAAAAAAACCAAAAAATATCAAAAAATACAAAAAGGTCTTTTTAAAAAATAAAAAAATCTTTAAATTTTTTTAACAAAAGATATTACTTTTTTAAATTGAAACCTATGGGAGTCGCTTGTTTAAATCTGTCAAATTGACAAATTAAAACACTGAAAATTAGGGCATTTCGCAGCAATTCGAAAGCAAACCGTATGTCGCTGTCAATTCACCTGTATATGGTACCATTATGGGATCATGGCTTTATAAAAAAATTAAAAAATTCCCCTAATTTTGCAGCGCATATTAAAAATTACAACTTTGATTTTTTGTGCCATTTTTTTCCAAATACCAGCAATAACACAAACAATAGAAAATGTTATATCGGATTGGCCTTTTTCAGTACATACAAGGTGACTATGTAGCTCTATAACAAAATGCATTACTTTTAAAATATGCTCTTCGGCTTTTTTACTGTTTTTGGCTCCCCCTACTCCGGGCGATGCAGTCAGTCCTAGAATCTGTGGGACCGCAAGTAGAGGTTTATTAATCTTCTTCCTTTGTAAGTTCTTTTTTTTCATTTTCACATATCGTATCATAATGTTATTGTACACGGCATCTTTCTGGGTGTGGTGACATTCATCAATGATAATCAGGGAGAAGTCTGTAACATTAAAAAATAAAAACACTAAAGCTTGTCTGGTGGGGACACAAGTATATAAACAACTAGAAAAAAACCTCAAAGTTAATTTAATAAATACTGCTAAACAAAACTTAATGTTTATTAAATAATTTTAAATAATATTACCATTTATTATATTATTATTTTAAATATATACTTTGATTTTCATAAAAAAGAGGGATACAGAAAATAAAGCAGGGAGGGGTAGGGAACTGGAAGATCTGTAATGCATTAACTTTCAATAAAAAAATCTAAATTTAGATTAAAATTTAGTAAAATTCAATTTTTTGAAGATGAGTAAATGTTGAAAAATATAGCGTTACATATATGTTTGTTTTGTCATCTTATAGCTAAATACTATTTGAGGTACTACGCTGAGCTCTGGGGGGTGAAAAGTGTGCCTGCCTGGGGTTGTTTCAATTAAATTAAATTTTTTTAAAAATCTACAATATCTACAATTGTTTATTTTAACATTATTACTATTTTAACATTAGTAACATTGGATATTACAAATATCCAGCATAAAACCATAAGACCTGTAAGATTCAATATGGTTCCCTGTTTGTGAAGAATAATCAAATGCAACAAGAGTCCAAACACCATTAAATCAGACGCAATCAGTCATTTACCCAGGACATACTTGAAAATGAGAGAAATCTCAATGTATCCTTCCTGGTAAAATACTTTATAAATAAATAAATATATTTAAAGTGAAAGGATTAAAATACAGACTAAATTATGGACATGTTCTTCAAAGAAACTAAACAAATCCTCATCGTTCCAGTAAAGCATAAACGGAGCTTTGAAAAAAGAGACTCATACCTGACAGTTTGACACCTTCTTGCTCATCCTCTGCCGCTTGGATTAGGGAATTTTCTAAGATCTGAGCGGTGCATATGATGACATCATTTTTTTTAACTACTGGATGAAATGAGACTTTCAGTGCAGACTCTCCGCTGATTTTATCGATCTTATAGCGATCCTTTAAATAAGGGTTGAATTCCCGGCGGTAATGCTGATCTACTAAAGGTACCTGAGTAAGAGGAAAAAAAAAATGTTACTGATTATTTTGTTATAGATTTGCTTGTCTTGTCTGAAAATGTAACCCCTTCACTTCCAAGATTGAGTATATTCGATCTTCAAAAAGAAGCTGCTGGTACCTTGATTCTGCGTATACTCTATGTGGGCCCTTTCTGAAGCAATGCAAAGGAATTAAGAAGGTTATTTACTAACCTCCGAATTGCACGGAATGGTGAATTTCACCTTTCGGGCAAGTTCGTCTATTCGCTATGTTGGCAATTCGCCAAATACAGTCAATATATGGTGCAATTTACTGCAATTCTCCTGCACCGAAATTGCCCCATAGAAAACTATTGTATCTTCTATTCACAGAACAGAACTGCACCGAAATTACAGCGAAATACCCTGATATTTGAGGTTTCAATTCGGCAGGTTTAACCCCTTCACTACCGATAAAGATATGGAGTAGGTAGTTAAGCTTTTAAATACGCTTGAGCTAAAAGAGGGTGGGTGAGACTGCGTTAAAGGGGCAGGAGGGTTTCATATTGAAATCTCTAACCCCCACCCCTCATTTTTTAACTCAGAGTCCCCCCTTAACATATCTAGTGGTGTGAAGTTTTGTATACGAAAAAGAAGTTCAACTACAATAACAGAATAAACTAATTTAAAAATGTATTCCACGTTCCATTCTGTAGATACCTTATTGACAAGGACGATGACTTTTGCCGGAAGCCCTAGTTCGTTTCGTTTATCCAGATGTTCTCGGGCAATGTACACGGCCACTCTGGTTTTACCGCTCCCTGTGGGCAAGCAGATGATAATATTCTTCCCTTCTAAGGCTGGCTTGGCAACTTCCATTTGATAACTTCTGAGGGATATGTTGTTCACCGGGGATGCTCTGTCCATGTCATGATCTGCTTTAGGAGTAAGAACATTGAATTAAATCATGTTTATAAACCTCAACTGACTTTTTTTCAGTGTGTTTTAATAATTTCATATATTTTCACGTTAAGTGAAACGATAGCGCCTTCAATGTCAGAGTCGGAGTAAATCCACATGTAACACATAGATCATTGTATGAAAACTTGTCTTTTCCTTGTAACAAGGTAACTTTTTGTGTACAGAGTGTCTCTTCAATCCAGGAGCAACTCCTCTGATTTGTCTGCTACGGAATATGACTTCATGAATATATTCCAGTATTTTCATGTTATGAAGCGATTAGTCTTTGTGGTCTATCACTAAACTAGCAGCTGTGGAGAAATGTTGACAGCAATTACCTATTCTGATATCATTATGCATTCATTTGTTCTGGCCAAAATATTTGCCTTATTTGCCAATATTCTACAAATCGGCCCTATTACATTCTTCACGAAAAAACACACGCGCGACGCGTGAATTTTTGAGCGAACTATTAAACGTTAACGCGCGTAAATCAATGCTGGTATTACAATCCTCACGCATTTTTTCATCCGTCAAGCAACAACGTGCGTAAAACGGCCCCCCCCCCAATTCGCGCGCAGCAATGTTGCGCGCAGAAATCAGTGTACGGACTGTTTTTTCCACGCGATTCAGCCAATCAGAATTAAGAACCACAATTGTCTCACCTTAAGTTTTTGCGCCTGTCAAAGTCAATCTGCGCATTTATGCTGCATCAATAAAAAATGCACACACAACTTCTCCATTTTATTGGTTTGGTATGTGTAGAATGTGTAACTATACTTTGCCGAGTATTTTTTTTTTGGCTGGTGTATTTGGTTTCGGCCAGGTTGATAGAATTTGCCATTAACACCAGCTTTTAGGAGTTGCTAAAATTATGCGCGCAAAGGCTTTGCGTTACAAACTGCGCATAGATTGTAATACCATCAGCGTACCAGCGCACAAACACATTTGCGCTCACAATGTTAAGTATAGGACGCATGACGTACAGTAAGTTTGCGCTGGTTCACCCGCGGTAGACGTATACGCGTGTTTGTTGCACTGAGATTGTAATACGACGTTCAGCGGAAAGCATTTTGCCCCTCGCGTTAATGCGTTTTTGCGCCGACGCAGACGTTTGCGCGAAGAATGTAATGGGGCCCATCACGTTTACTAAATGACCTTACAAGTAATGAAGGAATTATATTTACTATGTTGTATGTGCTTTAACATTTGGAAATAAAAAGAAAACGGTACTTATTATTATAAGAACAAAACAGAAATAGAAATTTGGCAATAATATAAAATAATAAACTTAACTACGAGTATTACTAAGTAGATATGATATGACCCGTAACGCAACGGATAACGAATAAAACCAACAGCAAAAAACGATAAATTAAAAATAAAAAAAATCTATTATTGTCCAGCTTCCTGCACACAAGTCCTGAAAATAAAGCTAACCATCTGGTTTGCAGAGTGACCTCGCCTGGAACTGAATCGGTGAAAAGAATGAGAACCGATATAATGTCAAAGCACCTTTCACCTACGCTGAAGCTGTCGTACTTAAGTGTGCGCTGACATTATCGTACAAAGAGTTCATTGTGTTTTGAGATGATGGTTTGAAATCATAACACCTACAGTGTCATCCCTGCAGGAAATTTCCATGAGTCATCATGTAGCGTTCCAAACGACAGAGAGCTATGATTAAGTCTATACAGGTTCTGTACAACAATAGTTTTGGGTTTACACTAATTCTGGAAGACAAAAAGGTCAAAACATAAACCTATAAATCAAACCAGGCAATTTAAAGGGCCACTACCACAAATAATGAAATGTCCTTATTGTGTTTATTTTATGTTGTTTATAGATTACATGTGCTTTGTTTATCTTTTGTGTGATTAGTTAAGAAAATATTTTACTCTATGAGGGTTATTCAGAAAGCAGCGAAATGTCATTGATATTTCGGTGCTTTCTGGTTCGGCGCACTTTGCCGACACTGCAGTGAATTCAGTAATCATCACTAGGTCCCTGAAATGCACCAAACGTTGAGTTGCCGAAGACCACCCCCGCCGAAGACCACCGCCCGCCGAACCACCGCTGAGCTGCAGAGGAAAAAAAAATGTAACTCTGCTATTCTTTAAAAGGTGTTTAAAACAAATAAAAACGTGTGGAAATAATAAAAAAATTATTTAAAAAAATGCCATAAAAAAAAGGAAATTTAAAATTTTGCCTAAAAATCCAAAACAATTACCAAAAAGATTCTAAAAAGTAAATAAATAAAAAGGCTTTTTGCAGAAACTGAGAAGAATAAATGGTTGAATAAAAAAAATAATAAGTTTTTTACATTGAATCCTATGGGATTCACCTGTTTAACCCTTTCGCTGCTGAGGCATTTCCCGCCTTTGTGCTGAGCTCATTTTTACCGATTTTGCTCATCATGTTTAAACGTGTTTTGAAGGCTTATTTTAGTATATGACCCAGACATATTATATATCGTTCTTTCCGTCAGACTCGGCAGATTCATAATATGTCATTATTATATGTATACGTCATGACCTGTCTGTATATTATAACAAAAAATGCAATAAAATATGAATTTTCAATAATTTACAACGTGTAAAGTGTTTTTTTTTTCACATTTTAACATGCGAGCAATTGCGGTTATATTTTGTATGGGGTGCGCTTGTTAAAAAAATTAGAGATGGGGTCTCGTTACATTTTTGTTTGGGGAAAATTACGCGATTTATAACAAACGCACCGCATACAAAAATCGTTAGTGCAGCATCATTGTTCACATTATAATTGAAATGGGAACAATATTGCTGCATTAACGAACCAAAAAAAAGAAAAAAAAATGATTCTTTTTAATTATTTTTTTTTTAAATATTTTTTTATTTTTAATTCTTTTTAAAAAACTTTTTTCATAGTCAAGTTTGGTATTGTTGGAACGGTCATGCTCTGGCCGATCCAACAATACCAAACATTAACCCCTAACTGCCACGGATCGGGAGATAGGGGTTCCAATGAACCCCCTATCTGCACCATTGGTGGCAGTTAGGGGTTAACTCCAGGACTGGCGTCATCGTGCTATGCACGATGACGCCAGTCCTCAGGGGGCATTCCCGGAAGCTTGGCCGATATCATGGATGTCGGCCAGCTCCGGGAAAGGATCACGAACCGGCGCTTTTCGGCGCCGATTCGTGATCCAGCCCCCATGGGGTTAATTCCAGGTACCGTTAGGAAGGGCAGGCTGTGCTCTTCCAAACAGTGCCTGGATTAACCCCCGCAACACCGGCGATCGGGAGGGAGAGAGGTCCGAAGGACCTCCCCCCTCCCTTTTTAAGCGCCTCCTCCGCACATGCGGGGGGGCGCCTGAATTAGGTGTCATCGCGCCGCCGCGATGACACCTAATTAGGCCGGCGGCGGTTCCGGGTGCCGGGCTGACATCGAGGATGTCAGCCCGCACCGGGGGCCCAGCGATCGGCCGGAACCCGGCCGAACGCTGGCCCCAAAGGGAGGACGCGCTCAGCGCGTCCACCGCAAGGAACATTACCTGCGGGTGGACGCGCTGAGCGCGTCCATAGCAGCGAAGGGGTTATACCTGTCGAACTGAACCACTGAAAATCAGGGCATTTCACTGACATTTCGGTGCAGTTCAGCGTTCCCTAAATAGATTAACCATTACTTCTCTATGGGACAATTTCACTGCTGCCGAAGATTGCCGAATTGCGGCGAACTGCACCATATTTCGTTGTCATTTCACCAGTATTTGGGGAACTGACAGCTTTCTGAATGACGAACTGCCACAAAATTGCACCGTGCAGTGAAATTAACTGTTCGTTACAATTTGATGCAGGGGCAGGGTGGGTGGGGGCCTTGTTGATGGGAGTGAGCTGGCTTTGTGCACACAAATGCCTGGCCTTTCTGCTGCTTTGTCTTTCCTCCTCTGCTGCTCCTATGTAGAGCTGAAAGGAAGTGACACGTGGCATCAAACGGTCACTTCCTCTCAGCCCTGCATGGAGGAGGGAAGAGAGAGCTTATCAGAGACACTGCCCTCTGGCAATTCAGCCCAGAGGCAGTTCCCTACAGCCACCCACCAGCATGCTTCATGTCACCCCTCTGGAGGGTGTCACCTGGGTGCAGTGCGGACCCCCGCACCCCCATACTATTTGTTGTTGTATACAGCATGTTTTTGGACAAAGCCAGTGACGTCACTATGGCATAGTGACGCCACTGCCTATGTCCAAAACATGCTGTTTACAACAACAAATACTCTTAACCCCTTCACTACCAAGTGATATTCCAAAAAAACATTGTCAGAAACCAGTGGCCTTTTGAAAAATTATTTTTAATAAATTGTACCGTAATACCTATCTATTACTGCAAATAACCTATTTGGCCAGTAGAAAGACAGTAGATGGCCAGTAGATCAGGCGCCGATTTTACACTTTTAGCTCTTTGGGCATTATGCCCAGAGGGCTAAAACTTTGAGGACACCTTCTGCAGCCCAGAAGCTAACGAAATTAGTTTGCAGCAAACAAATTTCACTTTCTTTCGGGCTGCAGAACAGCACATCGCGATATAGGGGCACCAGATTATGCCTTTGAAACCCGAGATACCTCGATATTGGTAGTGAAGGGGTAAAACCACATACTATGTCAAAAACAGAGGGCAGTATTACATACTGCCTGCTAAAACGGGGACAATGAGGTGGAAAACCTGCACCTTAATGTTTCAGTTATCCGCAGCGGGCACAATTAGCGTTAGGACTTTGTAATCCTAATGCTAAATACTCTTTGCGCTCCCCATGTTAAGCATAGGGGGCACAAAGTACAGTAAGTTCGTGCTAGGAAGTGCAATCTCCGATGCGCTAACGGTTTTTCAATTGTAATATGGGCGGCCCGCGCTAGGGCCACTTAACCTCACGTTAACACTCACATAGCTGAGCACAAATGTTAGCATTAAGATTGGAATATTGCCCAAAGTGTGCAGATACACACCCCAGGGCCACTTGTAAACAAAGAAATATGGAGTATCCTTTTAAACAACAGGCGTGTGAAGCCATGAGAACGTGTTATCCTTTGAACAGAGCACTCAGGGATCACTGCAAATGCAACATGTTCTTTTGAAAATCCATGACAATTAGCCCTTTGTTTATAATAGTAAAAATACTAAAGTAAATGTATTCATGTTATTTTAATTAGAATTAAAGAGACAAGCCATAGAACACATAAGGGGTTATTCAGAAAGCACTAAAATTTCGCAGAGTCCCTGAAGTGCGCCGAATATGGAGTCATGGAAGACCGCCAAATGCCGCCGAACTGCACTGAATTTCATTTGCTTTTGGGCTGCAGATCAGCAGATCGAGATATCTCGATATTTGAGCACCGGATGGCGCCTTTGAAGCTCGAGATATCTCGCTCTTGGTAGTGAAGGGGTTAAAAAGCAATAAAGGTCTTTTACAGAATCAAAAGAAATCTATATTTAAAAAAAATTAGAATCAAAAATATCCTCGAAAAAATATGAATAAATACATAAAGGTGTTCCAAAAAATAAATAAATATAAAAAGACGGTTTGCTGAAAATGAAAAATAATAAACGGTTGAATTAAAAAAAAAAAAGATAATTTTTTTTACATTGAATCCTACGGAATTTGCCTGTTTAAACCTGTCGAACTGAACTACCGAAAATTTGGGTATTTCTCCAACATTTTGGTTGCAGTTCGGTGTTCACTGAACAGATTAGGCTAGGGTCAGACTAACGCATTTTTCGCGTCGTCTGTGAAAAAGTGCGTTCGAACGAATGGACGTATTTTTTCACGGAACACTCGATAGCGGTCATACGATGCGCATTTCCATCCGTGATTTTGTACGGATCATCAATAAAACACTTTTTGCGTCTGGACGTTATGTAGGCCGGACATTAGCAGCGTCTGACGTCTCCTAATCACGCACACACGCCGCTAGCGGATGCAGCGCACTCTGTACGTCAGTACTAGCGGTATCACGTTCTCGAACAAATGCGTTTGTTTGCCGCTTGCGTTGCGCAGCCACACTTTCGTGCGGCCGTACTTCGTATATTGCCCGTCATTGGCCGTCATTTGCTGCTACTACGGCCGTGATAAAGTGCGGCTGCATGCGCGTTCGCACTGCGTTCGTCTGACCCTAGCCTAAACCATTACTTTTCTATGGGACAATTTTGCTGCCGCCGAAGATCACTGAATTGCGGTGATCTACGGTGAACTGTAGATGTGTCCCATACAAGCTACAAATACTAGACATGTCACTTTCCGGCACACGTGTTAACAAAATCAGGAGACGAAATGTCTGTATGAGAACACAAGCGAATTTAACATAAACTAACCTGACCACCTGAGTAATGATGTGAAAAGGTCACAGGATATATTTACAGTATTTTTGTGACTTTTAAAGATGTTGACATATTGCCTCAAAAATATTTGCCAACTAAGCATTTCCTGTAGCAGTTATAAAAAGCAAAAAATAAAAAATAAAAATTAAATAAATAAACCTCTAAAAACAGATGAATAAGTGATTTTTTATTATTTTTATAAAACAGGGTTATGGTGTTTTTTTTTCTGCATTTGCAATGCTGAGTAAGTAACCATAATGCAATCTAAGAAGAACAACTTGTTCTTTTCACTTCCACCCACAGGAGACAGTGAAAGAAAACCCCCAGATCACTGAGGAGAAACCACGGACCACTGGGGTTATATTGACAAAAGTGCTATTTTTGAGTCTATCTCTGGCAAAGCATCATGGGACGTGTAGTTCTACATATGGAGACTTACTTGCTGGTCGTGGTCACCTCTTACTATGACTCCCTTTTTGTTTAGCAGTAATACACACGAATACCCTTATACACCCTAAGCAGTAACTCACTCACATAAGCAGTTAAAAGGTGAAAAAGTGCAAATTACAAATATTAAAATGCAATCTTAAAGTATTAAAGACAAGGGGCTCTGGACATCCACCAGGGTACAATTTTTTGATCTATATAAAATTTGTAATATAAAGCTTGCAAAGCAACATATAAGCGACTCTTTGTTAACATACATTTTTTTGAGTTCCTGTGTAAAATTAACAGACACTCACTGGCCACTTTATTAGGTACACCTTGTTAGTACTGGGTTGGACCCCCTTTTATCTTCAGAACTGCCTTAATTCTTCGTGGCATAGATTCTAAAAGGTTTTGGAAACATTCCTCAGAGATTTCAGGCCATACTGACATGATAACATCACGCAGTTGCTGCAGATTTGTCAGCTGCACATACATGATGCGAATGTCCCGTTCCTCCACATCCCAAAGCTGCTCTATTGGATTGAGATCTGGTGACTGTGGAGGCCATTGGAGCACAGCGAACTGATTGTCATGTTGAAGAAACCAGTTTGAGATGATTTGAGCTTTGTGACATGATGCATTACCCTTCTGGAAATAGCCATCAGAAGATACAGAGTACACTGTGGTCATAAAGGGATGGACATGGTCAGCAACAATACTTGGGTAGGCCATGGCATTTAAACGATGCTCACCTAGAACTAAGGGGCCCAAAGTGTGCCAAGAAAATATCCCGCACACCATTAAACCACCACCAGCCTGAGCCATTTGATACAAGGCAGGATGGATCCATACCTTCATGTTGTTTACACCAAATTCTGACCCTACCATCTGAATGTCGAAGCTGAAATCGAGACTCAGACCAGGCAACATTTTTTCTAATCTTCTATTGTCCAATTTTGTTGAGCCCATGTGAATTGTAGCCTCGGTTTCCTATTCTTAGCTGACAGGAGTGGAACCCAGTGTGGTCTGCTGCTGCTGTAGCCCATCTGCTTCAAGGTTGGACATGTTGTGTGTTCAGAGATGGTATTCTGCAAACCTTGGTTGTAACGAGTGGTTATTTGAGTTACGGTTGTCTTTCTATCATCTCGAACCAGTCTGCCCATTCTCCTCAGACCTCTGACATCAACAAGGTCTTTTTGTCCACACAGCTGACACTCGCCGGATATTAACTCTTTTTGGACCATTCCCTGTGAACCCTAGAGATGGTTGTGAGTGAAAATCCCAGTAGATCAGCAGTTTTATAAATACTCACAGCAGCCCATCTGGCACCAACAACCATGCAAAGTTCAAAGTCCCTTAAATCCCCTTTCTTCCCCATTCTGATGCTAGATTTGAACTTCAGCAAGTCGTCTTCACCTCGTCTAGATGCCCAAATGCATTGAGGTGCTGCCATGTGATTGGCTGATTAGCAATTTGTGTTCACAAGCAATTGAACAGGTGTACCTAATAAAGTGGCCCCAGTGGGTGTGTATAAACAGTATACAGTTGTGTTCAAAATTATTCAACCCCCAATGCTGTAAAGGGTTTTAGGGAATTTAGTGTACATTTGTAATTGTATTCAGAATGAAATCCTACAAGGACATTTTAAAGAATCATATGCAACTAAAATGACATCAATTGGTTTTGTAATACAGTAGTAAATGTTTCTTTTGTGAATTCTTCATTGACACAATTATTCAACCCCTTAAAGACTACCACTCTGAAGAACAGAGGTTCATTCAAGTGTTTTCAATCAGGTATTGAAAACACCTGTGGATATCACGGAGCAGCAATAAAGCATAATAAGCACCAATTAGGCAGCTTTAAAATGACTGTGATACTCAGCTCCTTCTAGACATTTACTGGTGTGGTTACAAACATGGTGAAGTCAAGAGAATGGTCCAGGAACACAAGAGAAGAGGTGATTACTCTTCACAGGAAGGGCAATGGCTATAAGAAGATTGCAAAGATGTTAAACATACCAAGAGAGACCATAGGAAGCATCATTTGCAAATTCAAGGCAAAGGGCACTGTTGAAACGCTACCTGGTCGTGGCAGAAAGAAGATGCTGACTTCGACTGCTGTGCGCTACCTGAAGCGTAGAGTGGAGAAAAGTCCCCGTGTGACTGCTGAGGAACTGAGAAAAGATTTGTCAGATGTGGGTACTGAAGTTTCAGCTCAGACAATATGGCGCACACTGCGTAATGAAGGCCTCCATGCCAGAACTCCCAGGCACGCACCCCCTTGCTGTCTCCAAAGAATAAGAAGAGTCGACTGCAGTATGCCAAAAGTCATGTGGACAAACCACAGAAGTTTTGGGATAGTGTTCTGTGGACTGATGAAACAAAATTAGAACTGTTTGGGCCCATGGATCAACGCTATGTTTGGAGGAGGAAGAACAAGGCCTATGAAGAAAAGAACACCTTGCCTACTGTGAAGCATGGCGGGGGGTCAATCATGCTTTGGGGCTGTTTTGCTTCTGCAGGTACAGGGAAGCTTCAGCATGTGCAAGGTACCATGAATTCTCTTCAGTACCAGGAGATATTGGATGACAATGTGATGCAGTCCGTCACAAACCTGAGGCTTGGGAGACGTTGGACCTTTCAACAGGACAATGATCCCAAGCATACCTCCAAGTCCACTAGAGCATGGTTGCAGATTAAAGGCTGGAACATTTTGGAGTGGCCATCGCAGTCACCTGACTTAAATCCGATTGAGAACCTCTGGTGGGACTTAAAGAAAGCAGTTGCAGTGCGCAAGCCTAAGAATGTTACTGAACTGGAGGCTTTTGACCATGACGAATGGGCGAAGATACCCGTAGATCGCTGCAAGACACTTGTGTCAAGCTATGCTTCACGTTTAAAAGCTGTTATAACTGTAAAAGGATGTTGTACTAAGTACTAAGATTGAATGTCACTTGGGGGTTGAATAAAACTGATAATGATGTGAGCACAGAAAAGACATTTGTGGTTATTTCATTATAAATGTTATGTTATATTTGTCTGACCTACACGTGCCTCTTTGATTTAATTGTAAGCAAGATGACTGAGTGATCAAAATCAATGTCAAACTGGCCAAAACACTCAATTTCAGTGGGGGTTGAATAATTTTGAACACAACTGTATATATATATATATATATATATATATATATAAAATCATTAGAGTTAGTAGAAATTGGTGGAAAAACCTTGAAAGATTAAACAATAAATATTCAAATATACATTTACTAACCCTTTAAAACAGGAAATAAAATTCTCATAATATCTGTTTCAGTTGTTTTTCAAGATAAAAAACATATATAAAATAATATAACATTGTACCTGATTCATTGCCTTTCCCATTGCTTTCACATGATTGGTTCAGACTTAAATTGGCAATGCTGGAGTCCAAATCTGAAATGAAACATTGAGACACATCAGATATGTGATGTTCTATGATATCGTTCAAATGTATGATTTGACATTTTCTCCTATTTTTTCACAGTAAATAAACAATATCTTTGGATTACTGAGTGGGCAGCAGAATAGCGCTGCTTCGTCATGTTCACTCACATCTTCTGCAAGACTGGATGCTGGAATAAATCCTTACGACAGCAGGATGACACATACTTACTCATCTAACTTTGGTTAACTTTGCTAGTACAGTACAGAGGAAATAAATAAGGAACGATTATTCATACATACGGTTTATACAATCAAAGTAATAAAGAAGAATGTGGGAGATATATTAAAGTATGGACTAGCAACATATGGGGGGGGATGACAAAACAGTGACCCATGAACCACTACCCCACCCCCACCCCTTTTTGAAATTATAAAATGAAAGGTATATTTTGTCTGCTGTGTATGAATGCAGGGTGTGTGTGTTATATCTATGTGTATGAATGCAGGGTGTGTGTGTCATATCTATGTGTATGAATGCAGGGTGTGTGTATTATATCTATGTGTATGAATGCAGGGTGTGTGTGTTATATCTATGTGTATGAATGCAGGGTGTGTGTGTTATATCTATGTGTATGAATGCAGGGTGTGTGTGTTATATCTATGTGTATGAATGCAGGGTGTGTGTGTTATATCTATGTGTATGAATGCAGGGTGTGTGTGTTATATCTATGTGTATGAATGCAGGGTGTGTGTGTTATATCTATGTGTATGAATGCAGGGTGTGTGTGTTATATCTATGTGTATGAATGCAGGGTGTGTGTGTTATATCTATGTGTATGAATGCAGGGTGTGTGTGTTATATCTATGTGTATGAATGCAGGGTGTGTGTGTATATCTATGTGTATGAATGCAGGGTGTGTGTGTTATATCTATGTGTATGAATGCAGGGTGCGTGTGTCATATCTATGTGTGTGAATGCAGGGTGTGTGTGTCATATCTATGTGTGTGAATGCAGGGTTTGTGTGTGTCATATCCATGTGTGTGAATGCAGGGTGTGTGTGTGTCATATCCATGTGTGTGAATGTAGGGTGTGTGTGTCATATCTATGTGTGTGAATGCAGGGTTTGTGTGTGTCATATCCATGTGTGTGAATGCAGGGTGTGTGTGTGTCATATCCATGTGTGTGAATGCAGGGTGTGTGTGTCATATCTATGTGTATGAATGCAGGGTGTGTGTGTCATATCTATGTGTGTGAATGCAGGGTTTGTGTGTGTCATATCCATGTGTGTGAATGCAGGGTGTGTGTGTGTCATATCCATGTGTGTGAATGTAGGGTGTGTGTGTCATATCTATGTGTGTGAATGCAGGGTTTGTGTGTGTCATATCCATGTGTGTGAATGCAGGGTGTGTGTGTGTCATATCCATGTGTGTGAATGCAGGGTGTGTGTGTCATATCTATGTGTGTGAATGCAGGGTGTGTGTGTGTCATATCCATGTGTGTGAATGCAGGGTGTGTGTGTCATATCTATGTGTATGAATGCAGGGTGTGTGTGTCATATCTAGGTGTATGAATGCAGGGTGTGTGTGTCATATCTATGTGTATGAATGCAGGGTGTGTGTGTTATATCTATGTGTATGAATGCAGGGTGTGTGTGTTATATCTATGTGTGTGAATGCAGGGTGTGTGTGTGTCATATCCATGTGTGTGAATGCAGGGTGTGTGTGTCATATCTATGTGTATGAATGCAGGGTGTGTGTGTGTCATATCCATGTGTGTGAATGCAGGCATTTGTTTATGAGGAGCGCCTGCGTGCGTGAAAATAGTTAGCTTGTAATTTCTGGGCTGTATTTAAGTGTGCTGCTATTATTGTCTTTTATGTCCGCTCATCTTTCTGACCTTCACTTTCCGTCTCCTCCTGACTCTCTTTGTGCTGTACTTGTATCTTTCCTGTCTGCCTGTGACTGCTGAGATTTCTTACAAATATGATTTTAAGATGTACGTGTGTTCCTTGAAAAGTGTGTCGTGGATGTCTGGATGTGAATGTCAGGAGTTCCTGCAAGTGTGAGTGGAAGAATGTCTGGATGTGATTGTTGGGAGTTCCTGTGAGTGAGCATGGAGGAATGTCTGGATGTGATTGTTGGGAGTTCCTGTGAGTATGGAAGAATGTCTGGATGTGATTGTTGGGAGTTCCTGTGAGTATGGAAGAATGTCTGGATGTGATTGATCGGAGTTCTTGTGAGTGAGCATGGAGGAATGTCTGGATGTGATTGTTGGGAGTTCCTGTGAGTGAGTATGGAGGAATGTCTGGATATGATTGTTGGGAGTTCCTGTGAGTGAGCATGGAGGAATGTCTGGATGTGATTGTTGGGAGTTCCTGTGAGTATGGAAGAATGTCTGGATGTGATTGATCTGAGTTCTTGTGAGTGAGCATGGAGGAATGTCTGGATGTGATTGTTGGGAGTTCCTGTGAGTATGGAAGAATGTCTGGATGTGATTGTTGGGAGTTCCTGTGAGTATGGAAGAATGTCTGGATGTGATTGATCGGAGTTCTTGTGAGTGAGCATGGAGGAATGTCTGGATGTGATTGTTGGGAGTTCCTGTGAGTGAGTATGGAGGAATGTCTGGATGTGATTGTGGGAGTTCCTGTGAGTGAGCATGGAGGAATGTCTGGATGTGATTGTTGGGAGTTCCTGTGAGTATGGAAGAATGTCTGGATGTGATTGATCTGAGTTCTTGTGAGTGAGCATGGAGGAATGTCTGGATGTGATTGTTGGGAGTTCCTGTGAGTGAGTATGGAGGAATGTCTGGATATGATTGTTGGGAGTTCCTGTGAGTGAGCATGGAGGAATGTCTGGATGTGATTGTTGGGAGTTCCTGTGAGTGAGTATGGAGGAATGTCTGGATGTCATTGTTGGGAGTTCCTGTGAGTATGGAGGAATGTCTGGATGTGATTGTTGGGAGTTCCTATGAGTATAGAGGAATGTCTGGATGTCAGTGTTGGGAGTTCCTGTGAGTGAGTATGGAGGAATGTCTGGTAGTCAGTGTTGGGAGTTCCTGTGAGTGAGTAAGGTAGAAGGTCTGGATGTGAGTGTTGGGAGTTCCTGTGAGTGAGTATGGAGAATGTCTGGATGTGAGTGTTGGGAGTTCCTGTGAGTATAGAGGAATGTCTGGATGTGAGTGTTGGGAGTTCCTGTGAGTGGGTATGGAGGAATGTCTGGTTGTGAGTGTTGGGAATTCCTGTGAGTATGGAGGAATGTCTGGATGTCAGTGTTGCAAGCTCTTTGGTAAGCACACACAAGGAGACATCTGGATGTGAAAGTTGGGAGTTTCTGTGAGTATGGAGAAATATCTGAATGTGATTGTTGGGAGTTCTTTTGAAAACATACATGAGCAGACATCTGGATGTGCGTGTTGGGATTGCTGTGAGTGCTTGAGGAGGAATGTTTGGATGTGAGTGTTGACTTGAGCTCTTTGGAAAGCAAGCACAGGGAGACATCTGGATGTGAGTGTTGAGAGTTTCTGTGAGTGCATGTGCAGGAATGTCTGGATGTGAGTGCTGAGAGTTCCTGTGAGTTCATGTGGAGGAATGTCTGAATGTGACTGTTGGGAGTTTTTTGGGGAGCACACATGGGAAGACATAAGGATTCAAGTTGTAGTAGTTCCTGTGAGTGTGTGATATATGTTTTCAGTTGTTCCTGGTAGAAATGTGTGAATATATTGTAAGATTAAATAATAAATCAAATATAATATTACAAAGGTTTTAAAACATGAAACTCTAAAATTAATATTTTTATGTTTTTTTACTTATTTTTTACAATGAAAACTTTTAGAATGATATATAAATAACATTATACCTGATTCGCTGCTATTCTCATTGTTGTCATATGACTGGTTTACACTTAAATCGGTAGAACTCGAGTCCAAATCTGAAACAAATCAATAAGAGACATTAATCAAAGACAGCCTAATTGGCCACGGAATTGCAAGGAAACAGTGAATTTCCCGTACAATGTAATTTCATGGCCATTCGGCTATTCAAAAGCTAGCGATCCAAATATTGACAAATTGCCAGTGAAATACGGTGACCTTCGGTGGCAGTGGGCTCCCCATAGAGAAGAAATGGTTAATCTATTCAGAGCACACCGAACAGCACCGAAAGGTTGTGGAAATGTCCTGATTTTTGGTGCGTGCATTCAACAGGTTTAAACAGGCGAATCCTATAGGTTTCAATGTAAAAAAATTCCCTGTTTTTATTAAATATTTATTCAACTGTTTATAATTTTCATTTGCAGCAAAATGTTTCTTCATCTATTTATTTTTTAGGCTTTTTTAGGTATTTTTCAGCGTACTTTTGATTCCGATTTTTATTAAATGCCGCTTTTTTTTTTTAGTTGTAACAGACCTTTTTATTGTTATTCATAGGATCTTATATATTATTTCCAAGCATTTTCATGCATTTTTTTTTTTTTTTTTTTAAAAACACCTTTTAAAAGTTGCGTTGTTTTTTTGTTTTTTTTTAAGGGCAAAGCTTGCGGATTCCTGCTCTATACCTTTCGCCTCTGGGTTTGTTTGTATATTTGTTAGTTGACCCCCCCCCCCAATTTCTATTATAAAGCGCTGCGGAAACTGTGGGCGCTATATAAATGATGATAACAAAATAACATTTATCTATCAGCCTGTCTAAGGCCATGTCTTCTTGTAGGTCACAATAAACAGTATAACTTGTATATGGGTATATGGGACCCAAGGTATGTGTTAGACCACAATGAGCATTTTGCATGAAAGGAACAAAGAGACATTAGGATGGTAAGAAAGTAAATAATAATGAAAAGGGAAAGATGAAGGGGATTAATAACATGTGATTGTTTGTAATAGTCCCTGTAAAGACAGGACTCTTAAATACTTAAACACATTGCAATTCCTTAGGAAATGCTTCCACCTGCTGGATGATCATGTGTACTGCGATTCTAACTAGCAAGCTAAGAAATGAAAAAAGAAAAGGATATTTTTGCAGTGCTCATTTATACCCTACATATATTCTATCTGCTACCAAACTTTATTATAATTCTTCTTAAATTGTTTAATATTGACTTGCCAAATAATGGCATTTAAAAACAGATATTTGATGATTTATCGGATGCGTTCGGTGTTTTTTCAAATGCATTCTTTGTTTTTTCGGCGGTTTATCGGATGTGTTCAGCGGTTTGTGGCTGTGTTCAGTGGATATTTAGGGGGCGTATCGATTCGGCGCACTTCACCACTGAGACGGCTAATTGAGCTCCCTGAAGTGACCCGAATGAAAGGGCACAGCAATTTCAGTGCTCATTGAATAGCCCCTTTATTATTTTGCTGTATTCCTGTTTGCTTTCTGTGTTTTGGCCTGATTTTGACACTGCCGGCTTCTCCTGTTCTCTGCATTCCTCGACCTTGCTTGTTTTTGATTTTGCTAGGCATTTTAAAGACCGGAATATCTCGCTTTTCTTCTGGCTTTTCTTCCTGGTTGTATTGCGGCCTCACTTGTCCTCGGGCGCTTCTGTGTGTAACATCTGACCTATTTTTGTCCAAACCTGACCCTACCTAAAAGCTTTAGCTAAAACACAAGTTTTATCATAGTTTATTTATTTATAATGTATTTTACCAGGAAGGATACATTGAGATTTCTCTCGTTTTCAAGTATGACCTGGGATGGTTTGATTAAGCACAATTAGGGGCATCTTTTAATTATCTGCTATGTAAGTTTTGCTTCAGTTATATCACAATTATAATCATTTTTTTGGATTTGTAGGCTTATTTCGTACATTCCATTGATTATGATGGTAACGTCATTGGCCTTACTCAAAGTGGGTTATTCACAAAGCAAAGAAAATTTCGGTGCTTTTAATTTCGTCTCACTTCGATGATCCCATTTTGCTGAAAATACAGTGCATTCACTATTCACCGAATATTTACCGTATCGCGACGAAAATTAAGTTGCCGAAGCAGGTATCGGATGTTGGCTGAAAGCACCGAAAACTGCAGAATTAGCCTCGGAAAATTCCAAACGGAAGAAGAAAAAAAAAGGAAGTCTCTTATTCTCCTAATAGGAGGTTAAATCAATAAAAATGTTGTAAAAATATACCTAAATTATAAAAAGAGGTCCTTTAAAAAAAATTTGAAAAAAAGGCTGTTAAAAAATAACAAAAAGTTATTTAAAAAAATAAAAAATAGGAAAGAGCTTTAATAAATAAAGTTTTTGTGAAAAATAAATATAATAAATGGTCTGTAAAAAAATTATTAGAATTACGTTACAGTAAGGCTAGGGTCAGACCAGCGCACTTTTAACGTGCGTTCTGGCGCACTTAATCACGGCCGCACTAGCAGCAAATGACGTGCAATGACAGCCAATATACGAAGTACGGTCGCACGAAAGTCTGGCCGCGCAACGCAAGTGGAAAACGAACGCATTTTTTCGAGAACGCCGAACCGCTAGTACGGACGTACAGAGTGTGCAGCTGCGGCATAGCGGCGTGTTTGCGTGATTAGGAGATGTCAGACACTGCTAATGTCCGGCCTACATAACGTCCAGACGCAAAAAGAGTTTTATTGACGATCCGAAAAAAATCACGCACGAAAAATGCACATCGTATGACCGTTTTCGCGAATTCCGTGAAAAAATACGTCAATTCGTTCGGACGCACTTTTTTACGTTCGCGTGTAAAAATGCTTTCGTTTGACCCTAGCCTTAAACTTATTAGATTTGGCTATTTAAACCTGTCCAATTCAAATCACCGAAATGCAATTTTTTCATCCTGTGAATAGACTAATCAGTTGTCTTTGGGACAATTTTGGTGCCGCCGAATTGCACTGAATTGCGGTGAAATGCACCTGTAATCGGCGAATTGACAGCTTCCCGAATAGAAGAATACCCCAAACTTAGTGAAATTCACCGTTTTGTGCAATTCGGTGGCATGGATGATAATACAAATAATAATTATAACATTTTAAAGCACAAAGTAGCCAGACCTAGTTGCCTAGCTCATAATAAAATATATACATAGATATAAATAATAAGCGTTTTCATTAAGAACTTCACCTGATGGTGCAGAGTTTTCTTCATATGAAATCTCAAGAGTTTTGATACTGTTTTCTGGATTCTGGCTTTCGTTGCTGTTTACAGACACATCACCATCACAAATACCTGTTTCTTGCTTCAACTGACCATTGGAAAGTTTGGACTTGTCAATGTCCTCTGGCTCCGCGGACTCATTGACCTCTGTTACAGAAACAGACAATCTTGTTACAAAGTTGCATCATTCTGATTACACGGTTCCCTTTATAAACATCCAGAGAACATTAAACCTATTAGAGTTTATTCGTTAAACAGAAAATTTCCCAGCTCGGCAAATCTGTGCTAAAATACAAATTTATCTTGGCAATTATGGGCAAGTCAAATCTTAACTCAATTTTGGTTGTGAAAGAGTTATCTTGAGTTTGCATTGTAATGCATTGAAAAGCTGTCATTAGCATAACAAAAGACCATTTCCACACCTTTTTAAAGCAAGATTAGTGTCTCCCCTGTGGAGAAACGAAATCCTTAGTTTATGCCTCTCCAAGCACCCTGGAGAGACAAAAAAACATCTGCAAATAGCAGCCCTGAACCTCACTGTAACAAAAATTCAAAACGATTACTGCTGCATTACAGCTGGCAGCGGGAGAGGGCAGAATACAGGGGGAGCTATGGAGTCACTCACTGCTGTACAGGGATAAGATTCAGGGGGTTATAATGATTGAAATTCCCTGTACAGTACAGATACAAGGTGTTACTGTAATTTCCATACACAGGCATTATGCAGCACATACAGATACAAGGTGTTACTGTAATTTCCATACACAGGCATTATGCAGCACATACAGATACAAGGTGTTACGGTAATTTCCATACACAGGCATTATGCAGCACATACAGATACAAGGTGTTACTGTAATTTCCATACACAGGCATTATGCAGCACATACAGATACAAGGTGTTACTGTAATTTCCATACACAGGCATTATGCAGCACATACAGATATTATTTTTATATTCTGCTGGTATTTTTTGAAGCTGCGTTACTAATAATCTCATTATGATCACTACAAACCCCCATAAGCAGGAGATCTGACCATTTTTATTATTTATCTTTATCACAGTTACTGTATCTAACACAAAGGTCTTTTCTGCCTGTATGATAGTAATGCAGACCCCGTTTGAAATTGTGCAAGTGAAGGGACACCATCTAGAGCTCAAAATCTTACATTTCAACAATATTTCTGTAAAGGATAAACGAATACATGACAATTTTAAAATGAGCAAATTAACATTTACATTTTTTAACATTTATCTCAGAATAACAATTTCTGTGCAGCACTTCTATTTTACCCCATATTTAATTGATAACGGCACATCCCATGATTCAAATAACTGTTATGATAAAAAAAATCAACAAAAATTGCTTAGTAGTGAAGGTGTTAACGATATTTTTGGGCTGTGATTTTTGTGATACTACATTATTTATAAACTGTCAGTATAAAACCATGGGGGCCCTATTCCAACATGGCTCTTAACATGGAGCCGCGAGAAGGAAATATCAATGGGGATTGATAAGCTTAGTGCAGTGTTTCCCAACCCTAGTCCTCAGGTTCCCCTAACAGGCCAGGTTTGCAGATATCTGAAGCACAGCACAGGTGATATAATTTGCTGTTCAGTGATTGCAGGATTCAGTCTGCTTTTCCCCAAGGGAATCCTTAAAGGGACACTACCATTTACATAAGCTGTAACTAGCTTACTGGGGCATTACGAATAAAACCACTTTATAAGACACAAGCTGCTGTTTTTCTTTCTTTATTTCAACTAATTGCATGTAAAAATGAAAAATAAAATTTGGGGGTTTTTTTACCTCCGGTTCCCATTTTGTGGATTTTACCCATGGTGCAACATTTACTAAATTCTCTGCAAAGGTTTTACTTAAGGCTGGGGTCAGACCAGCGCACTTTTTAACGTGCGTTTCTGGCACATAATTACGGCCGCACTAGCAGCAGATGACGGGCAATGACGGCCAATATACGATGTACGGTCGCACGAAAGTCCGGCCGGCAACGCAGTGGAAAACGAACGCATTTTTTCGAGAACGCCGAACGCTAGTACTGACGTACAGAGTCGCAGCTGCGGCATAGCGGCATGTGTGCGTGATTTAGGAACGTCAGACACTGCTAATGTCCAGCCTACATAACGTCAGACGCAAAAAGAGTTTTATTGACGATCTGAAAAAATCACGCACGAAAAATGCGCATCGTATGACCGTTTTTGCGCACTCCTGAAAAAATACGTCAATTCGTTCGGACGCACTTTTTACGTTCGCGTGTAAAAATGCTTTCGTTTGACCCTAGCCTTACTGCTGTGTTTTTTTCTTATTCATTATTTAACAGTTAATGAGGTGCAGGAGGTAATGTTTAGATAAGTCTGCAGGAGGCTATTTTCCTGTCTTTGCTACCTGAGATACTGAGATAAGAGGTGGCAGCTGAATGAGATAAGACAGGGAGCATAAAAGACTACTAATCTACCCCTGGTGTCTGGTGAAGTGCTTTGAATACATCCCACATAATACATTGATGAGAGTCAGTGACTGACCCATAGACCGCATTATATGACCAAAGCCACACAGTGAGGAGCAAGTGATGGAAAGACACTGTTGGGGGGGGGGACAGTTTACAACACAAAAGATAACAAAATGCACACACATAGAGTGAAATATTTTCTTAACTAAATATACAAGAGAAAAACAAAGCACATGTATGATATCAGCAACATCAAATAAGGACATTTCATTTTTTGGTGGTAGTGGCCCTTTAAATATTTAGATGCATGTTTGCGTTGCGTGCTCTGAATTGCATATGTTTTGCTTAATGCGCTCAGCAGCACCGTATGAGGTGTGTATGTTTAGGTTGAGTGCAGCCCTCTTCTTGCTTTATATGTACAGTAAATGGTTTTGTGGCCTCTCCATGTACTGTACTTTTTGATGGTGAGATGGCCGAAAACTATATAAAAAGTCTTATGGTCAGGAGGGACCACGGGGGAAGTTACGGAGTTCATGTAAAAATTGCAGAACGAGTCCAAGGGGCAGTTGATGAGGGGCTCCTCTGTGATTCTAAGCCTTGCACACATAACCCAACCAACCTGCAATACAATTTGCCAGTATAGAGGGTGGTGGTGTGATGAATGCATACAGGCTGCATAGGGATGCTCCTATGAAATGATGAGGAAGGATGGGACGGTGTTTATAGCAAAGGCAAATGTGAGAGCATTGAATACCTGTACTTTCATCCAGTGAGCCTCCTGATAAGCTAGTGGCCAGTTCTTGATAACCCATTTCATTTAACACTTCAATAAATTTTGGAAACCAGTTTTTCTTTTTCGTTATCCTCACAAGAAGTTCTCTGCTTGCACAGATTAGTCCTTTTTGTTGGCACATAGCAGTAATCTGTAGGAGGGGAGAAAAGAAAATATGTGGTGTGATCATTATACAACCCTATATTTTACGAGATACATCTATTTGGTGACATCCTATTAGCCAGGTAATGGTATGAATATTTAGACTGGGACTAGGTCTATCAATCGAAAAAATGCAGCCAGTACGGCCTCTCAGGAAAAGGTCCAAATGGGAGCTTTTATTCAAAATATTTGTATTGTTTGAGAAACGAGCCTTTCTAATGAAACAGTGTAAGAAAAGCTTGTTTCTGGGTCACAACGCTGTGTGACACATACTTGAATAAAAGCTCCCATTTGAACCTATGCCATTCCTGTCTGTGAGTTTTTTCATACTGGAATCAAGGTGTCATGATCCGCGCTTGCAGCAACTCCATGAAAAGTACTGCCCTTGCTCAGCATCAGTATTCTGTACCACAAACAGTTAATCACAGTCAAACACTCACCACACCCCCACCTGTTTCAATAAAGGTTCTCTCATCCCTTCCCATGATGCTTCAGCACTGTCGCTTTATCATCCTCTGATTCGTGGTTTCATATTCTCGATTGCTCCCGTTGTGTACCAGACCTCCTGCTTTGCCCACTGACTCTGCCTCCTCTCTGCCTGCCCTTGAACCTCGATTACTGCCTATCCCTTTGGCACCACGCTAGTTCTGCAAGGTACTGTCTGCATATCCACCCCGATCTCACTGCATACTGGGCTCATATATAACACTCCAGTACCCTAAGCGGTCTTACCCTGACACTCTAGGGTGCTGTTCATGACACAAAGGAGTACGGCCACCCTGGGCCGAGTGGTACCTTGTAGCCTGGTGAGTGTGCATTACCATGTGTCAATCAATTGGACTGTACAAGGGTGGTTACTTCATTGAGCCGCCATCCAGGGCCGGATTAAGATCTCTATGGGCCTGGAGCTGAAGATCTTGGTGGGCTTTTTAGGTTATTTAATAGTGCAGGTATGGGTAGATCTAACCAGGCAAATACTTTGAATAAATTTCCATTTAGATCTCAATCATTTACAGAGTGTAAAATTATTGTTTTACATTTTATCATCCAAACTTTTGTGATTATATATTCTATATGGAATATTTGTTAAAGAATTGAAATGGGAACCTGTTCCGGCATTTTTCTGAGAAAATAATCCAATTTTAACCAAAAAATAAAAAATAAAAAAAAGGAAATATTTCCCTTGTGTTTTGGAGGATGGTGTTTTATGAATAATATGACTATGTATAAAACACTGGCCTTGCTCCCAGCGTGGGAAATTAAAAGGTGAGTAATGGCAGTGGTGTTGCTCATTTTATACGTGACAAATGGACAATGCCATCGCTTTGGAACTAAAAATAAACAGTTTTTGCTGTTCCTTTTCTTTTAGATTTTCAAGTGTAACTATTAGTGATGCAGAGTTCTAAAATCACCCCCACCCCCCCGTGATCTTCGCTGCAGTACAGCGGTTTCGGTTTTTGATGTACCGTTTCGTAAACCACGGATTGTGTCATCACATCCATACTTGTTGGTAACATGAGAAATTAGATGGTTAGTTAGTGCAGCATCATTGTTCACTTTATAATTGAGAAGTGAAAAATATTGCGGTGTTAGAAAGAAAAAAAATTAAAGACATTTTTATTGTTAAGTAAAACTTGTTCATGTTTGGTATCATTAGAAAGGCCATGCTCTGTAGCTGCTATGGGGTTGGAGATACAGGGGTCCAAATGGCCATAAATGCAGAAATATTTATTCTTTCTCTGGGCCTATTCTGGGGCATTGGCCTGGAGCTGCTGCTCCATCAGCCCCTATGTTAATCTGGCTCTGCCGCCATCGGTGAACCATGAGCAGGTGTAGAAGGCATTGCACCTTCTGGCAGTGCTGGGCCAGCCTGGGGGGGATCTTTTGATTCCCCAAACAACTCCCACAGTAAATGAGCCACATTGCCCAACTGTGGACATCGTACAAATCTCGTCGGGAACAAATCGATCCCAGTCCCCCTCTGTCAATTTTCTGCAGTGCTGCGCTATCCCACAACTGTGTGTTCACAGCTGGGATGCACAGCACTTCATGGAGACCTATGGACTCCAGGAGCTGATACTCTGTGCATCGCACAGCATCACTGCAAGTATCAACTTGCTCGGCACTTCATTCCAAAGCTAGGTGCTAACAAATCGCCAACCTAGGAATAAGCGCCGCAAAAGGAAGACGGTGAGTGAAATATGCAGTCGCAGATTCTTTTACTTATTGTCTCCCTTTTAGCGCCAGAATGGGAATAGGGCATTTAGCTTTATAATCTATTTGGGGCTATTTACAAAAATCTAAATTAAAGCCCAGTTAGCGGGGGGCGTGGCCGACTGCCGAGCATGGTGGACGTGCTTTAATTCAGCTCCTGCTCCAGCAAGCGATTTAAAGCGGACATCGCACTCATACAGACCCCAAATCTTACTACAGATACTGGGAACTTGAAGTCATCGGGATGGCTACCGCTAAAACTAAGAAAACCGCAGGGAAACAGGAGTTTTTTACTCCCCGGCCTACCAAACGCCATGAGGATGCGGATCCTCAAGATGGCGGCGGATCTACACCTCATCCCCTGTGAAAACGATTACGTACTCAGAGGTTGACTTGGCCACATTCACCTTCCGGATGGAGACGCTGTTTAAAGACTTCTCAGAGACATTAACAACGCGCTTAGACACGGTGTCTGCGGACATAAGGAAAGACATTCAGATATTGGTGAGCGAACCTCTCATCTGGAGGGTAAAATGTCCGAGATGGCGACAGCGCATAATTGATATGGCTGGGGTGGTGGAGACGCTTGAAGCTAAGTTACAGCAATGTCTCAATAAAGTAGCGGATCTTGAAGACAGGTCCCGCCGAAACAATTTAAAAATCAGAGGGGTCCCAGAGTCAATACACCCCCGAGATCTCGGGACATATGTAGCGGATTTTTTTTTTTTTGCTCCCTGGGGTCACTCCGGAAACGATACTCATGGATAGGATCCACAGATTGCCGAAACCGCCATCGGCACCCCAGAAAGCACCCAGGGATGTAATATTGAAATTACACTATTACAAGCCGCGAGAGGATATATTACGTGCACTACGTAAACCGGATGTCTTGGGATCCCAATATGGTCAACTTGCTGTATATCCTGATTTTTCGAAAGCAACCCTGCAACAGCGTAGATTGTTTCGGCCTATCACAACTACACTACGCTCGGCTGGAATTTTATACCGCTGGGGCTTCCCCACCAAGCTGGTTGTTCTCCGAGACGGCACAACTACGGTGTTCAACTCGACGGAGGAAGGTCGAACAACTCTGGAATCCTGGGGATTACAAATAGAACCCGATGTCCAAGAGCGACTGTCACAAGTGCCAAAATTGCTGCCTGAATGGCGTGTTCGCTGAATGGTACATTTTGTTTGTGGGACTTCCGAACGCAAAGTCGCCCCCACCTGGTTCCTCCGAAACAGAACGGTCCCATTTGAATTGGATTGCTCCACGATATCAGTTGGGTAATGTTGCTGTCTTTATTTCAGCCAACTGTCGTTTCGCTGCTGGTTGCAGATGCCCCCCCCATCTTTTGGTTTAATTTTTTATTTTGCTCTCCTGTTTCTCCCCCTTTGTGTATAAGGGTACGGGAACCTCCCTTTGTAGGGAATTTCCGATGGAGAGTATGGCGTTCCTGAACGCACTCTGTTTTGTTACTGTTTATAACTTGTTTATTTGTTTATTTGTTCTTTTTTTATTTCTAACCCTCCCTTCCTCCCATTCTTTAATCCTAGGGGGATGCAGCCCCTATCATACTTTGCTAATAGATAGATATACAGAAGCAACGTACACGAATATAAAGGGAAATGTTTGTATAGAATTTTATGAAAGTAGTTACCTATAATGTAAAGGGCCTCAACCTGCCCGTTAAAAGGCATTCTTTATACAGGGATTTACGCACTTACGACGCTGATATTGTATGCCTCCAGGAGACACACTTTCGAAGACTAGACCACCCAAAACTTTATGCACCACAATATCGCACTCAATTTCATTCCACCTATAGAGCTAAATCTAGAGGGTGACAATACTGATCATAATAGGGTTGCGCTACAAACTCATCGTATTGTTACTGATCCCAGAGGCAGATATATATATTAGTGTGCACTATTGACGGTAGAACTTTATACGCTTGTGTCAGCTTATGCTCCTAATAGTTCCCAAACTCAATTCATGACACATCTAATGAATAAAATTACAGATGTACTTTCAGGTGACTTAATAATGTGTGGAGACTTTAACGTTTGTTTGGATCCAATTAAAGACCGATCGCATCCCTCAGGGACCCATTCGAGACAACAGACACACAAACTTCAATCCTTTCTCAGACAACACCAACTGTATGACGCTTGGCGCGTGTTTCATCCCACAGAGAGGGATTATACTTTTCGTTCAGGGTGCATAATAGTTATTCACGCATTGATTACTTTCTAATTCCAACCAACCTACTTCCACGCATTACTGACTGCAATATACTCCCTTTACGTGGTCGGACCATTCCCCGATGACTATTGTTTTACAAGATGACTATAAAATCGTATACTGGATCACCCTGGAGATTTGGGGAATGTTTACTTAAACATGAACCGGCGCTGACAGCGATTCGGGAAACATTAATTAATTATTTTAAAGAAAATGTGTCCCTGAAATGAACCCATTTACAATTTGGCAAGCCCACAAGACGGTGGTTCGGGGGACGTGTATCCAAGGGGGGCTAGACTTAAGAAATTATACATGACGCAACGTGTAACTATATTTACGAAATATAAATGACATAGACACACGTAACAAAGCATCTCCGACTCCAGAATTAGCAGACGAATTAGACGCGGCGCTACGTTCCCTGACGGATTTAGAGGCTGATAAATATCGCATAGCCATGAATAGAATGCGTGCCAATTTTATGCGTTTCAAAATAAACCGGGCAGACTCCTAGCCCGCAGACTTAAACCCTCCCCTCCAACGTTGGGATCTCACATCTTAAAACGGATGGTGGAATTATTTACAATCCGATGGCAATGGCAAATGAATTTGCGAGTTACTACGAAAAGTTGTACAATCTGGAGGTGGATGACACTAAGGTTCATCCACGTCCGATACTATTGACGCTTATCTACGCAATATCAACCTCCCAAAATTATCGGCTACACAGGCGAATAAATTGGGCCTCTCCATCACCCAAGATGAGCTTTCTGAAGTAATTAAAGCTTTACCGAAACAGAAAGCCCCAGGTCCAGATGGATTGACGGGTTTATACTATCTGACTTTCTCTCCCCAACTCTTCACAAACTTAAGTAAAGTTTTTGAGGATGCACAAGAGCAAGGTTCTTTTCCACCAGACATGTTACGAGCTCATATTATCACGCTCCCTAAACCGGGCAAGACCCCTGACATCTGTCGTAACCTTTGTCCTATATCGCTGCTAAATGTGGATATAAAGATTTACAGTAAGATACTGGCGAATAGACTGCTGCGTATTCTGCCCTCATTGATAGGACAGGACCAGGTAGGATTTATTTCGGGCCGACAAGGCCCAGACAGTACGAAAAAATTGATCAATCTGATGGAGGTGTTAAGACGATCGGGACAACCGTGCCTGGTCCTGTCCTTAGACGCTGAGAAGGCGTTCGATAGGGTGAGTTGGTTGTTCCTTCGGGTGGTTCTACAAAAGTTTGGTTTTCCACCTCCAGTATTAGCTGCAATTCAGGCCCTGTATGATTCCCCTTCCGCTAGAGTTGTTAACTCGGGATTCCTCTCGGAGGAATTTAGGATAACGAATGGCACAAGACAGGGATGCCCCCTCTCTCCCCTTTTGTACGCCTTAGTGTTGGAGCCACTTGCTCAGGCTATAAGGCAAAATGATGATATTAGAGGCATCGCCGTTGGTCCGACGATTCATAAAATACATCTGTATGCTGACGATATTCTTCTGACCTTGACAGAACCGGAGGCTTCCCTGTCCCGCCTTTAGGGGAGCTGGAAGGGTACAGTAGAGTCTCATACCACTTACAGGTTATCCAAAGAGATTCGAAAAGTCACCGCAACGTTCGGTGACTTTTCGTTCTCTATTCGGTTCCTTTTGCCGATCCCATTCGGTGACCCTGCGGTGTATTCAGCAAGCACCACAGGGTCCCGAATGCAGGAAAAGCTGCAGAAAACCTGACGAACACTAACCGAATGCACGCTGAAAACAAGCAAAAAACATCTGGATTACCTTTGAAGAAGCCGAACAGGAGCCGAACAGGAGCCGAACATGAGCCGAATCACACAGAGCCGAAGCAGCTGTGACGTAGAGGCAGTGAATAATTAGAAAAACCATTTGTATGAATCTGGGAAAAAGAACGCTGTTTGCAAAGACTACTGAGCGAAAATGTGTGAAATTTTCACAGGAGGTCCAGGGAATGATAATAAAGAGGGCTGTTACAAAAAAAAAAATAAAAACTGAAAAAATCAAAAAAAAAAAATCGACTTTTAAAAAAAAAAAAAAAATTCAGAAAAATGCTTAAAGTATCCTAAAAATCTATAGATAAGAGACTTTTTGCTGCAGAATTTTATAATGAACGGTTTATTAGATATTGAATTAAAACGGGAATATTTTTAACATTGAAGTCTATGGATTCTTCTGAATTAAACTTGCCGAATTAAACACCGAATGGCAGGGCATTAGGGGAACCTTCACTGCTGTTTGTGTTTCTCTGAATAGCCGAAGCAGTGCTTCTCTATGGGGATTTCACTGCCCTCGAACAGGCACCGTATGTGCAGGCAATTCGCTAGGATTTGGTGAATTGCCTGCTCTCTGGATAGCCGAATGACCAGGAAAGGTAACCGAATGCTGGTTTTCAGCATTCGGTTACCTTTCTCCAGCAAATCGATCTCTTTGATAACCCTGTTAGTGAACTTGCTTAAAACACAAGCCATCCCACTTAATATTCCACATCAATCACTAGACAATCTTAAAATGCAATATAATTTTGAATGGCGCAAAACATATTAGTATATTTGGGACTTAGAATCACGGACATCCAGACGGTCTATATAAACACAACTATGAACGCGTTTCTTTCTGAGACTAGGTCACTAAATACATCTGTGGAGATCGAGGGAAGTCTCATGGATGGGAAGGATGGCGGCAGCAAAGATGGTGATCTTACCGAAATTACTCTAATGTGTTCGAGCTCTACCGCTTAAAACTACCTAGGTCATTTCTAGTTACGTTGCAGTCTATATTGGTGTCTTATGTATGGAATAATAAGAGACCGCGAATAGCGCGCAGACTGCTATGCTACAGACAAAGAGACGGGGATTGAACATGATACATATCCAACATTATTTCTGGGCATCATGCCTTGCCTCCTTGTCAGAGGTGTTTCATAGCCGTCCTACGCCACAATGGCTCACCATTGAGGCAGCATACAGATGGACATGACTTGGCCAAAAATGTTATGGTCCCTCCAAAGGACAGACCGCGGTTCCAGGTGCCGTTGCTACCACGTCTCTGCACCTGTATATTTAGGATCGAATTTTTCCCCCTTATACGAACCATCACCCATATCCATGGCGATGCCAGTGGAAGCACTCCCGCTACATTCTCCACAAGGGAGATGCCGTCAATGGCTACAATATGGAATTACGAATCTCCACCATTTCTTTGACATGGCCGCCATTCTTCCTTTCGAGACTATATGCACCAAATTTAAGTACACAAACAATGTTTTGTCTTATCTACAATTACAATCCTATTTAGGTCAAAATCGGTATTATCTAAGTTGAGAGCTACTTTGCCATTGTTGTCTGAAACGAACTTTTTTGCTTAGACGCTCTTGCAACCGCTAGACCGATTTCGTTATTTTATAGAGTACTTAACACGCCAACACGGACTGTAGTCTGGTCTTCCAAAACACCTGGGAAAAGAACTTGGTCGAAAATTTACACCTATACAATGGGCATCTGCCTTCATGTTTCGCTGTGGGGGCGACTAGATGTGTTACTCTGATAGAGACTCAAAGAAAAATACTATACCGGTGGTACCTCACTCCGGACAAGATCAAACGATTTGCTCCACAACATTCGGATCTCTGCTGGAGGTGTTCCCTGGAGACTGGATCTGTGAGCCATATGGTGGTACTACCTCGGATAGCTCTTTGTGGAGAGACATTTCGTCACTGGCGACGGAAATATTGGGTACACAGATTCCGCACTCACCTGAAGTCTTATTACTGGGCATGATTAAACTTGCACGACCTCAGCTACGAATGTTATTTATTCTCATTTCTACAACCGCCCTACTCTCGCACGAAATTGGAGAACTTATTGGTTCCCACTTGCAAACAGGTGACCGACCTTTTGGAAACAATACCGTAGCTTTGATTCTAGGATAACAATGGCGAAGGATTACAATCTCCCAAATGGGACCATGGAAATTGGGATGTACACAAAATATATAAGGCATGCGGTCTTTAGTAAAAGTCTATGTTTGATCTATATACCCCCTGCTGCAAACCCCTCCCCCCCCTTTTTTTTTTTTTTTCCCTCCTCCCCCCTTCCAAGGTTTTTTGAATGTATGTATTTTTTCTTGTCTGTCTGGAAATATCAATAAAAATGTAATTTAAAAAAAAAAGCCCAGTTAGCGCAGTTAGGAAACTAAGCTAATGGCCCAGCGGCTATCAACAACACAGCTTTTGGGGGCTTGCAGCCTGCGACTCCTTGCTGTAAATTATTGACTCCTATACTATGCATTGGGGGCTGAAAATTTGCAGCTACCTAAAAGAGCATGAGCTATATCATGGCAGCTCGCCCTATTCATGACAAGGCAGTATTCAGAGTTGAATAAAGGCTTTCAAATATTGGTGTTACGCATGTAGCGCTGGGTTTAATTCCCTGTCGTGGCAGTACCTATTTTGGCCACCGGAGGGAGACAAGCGCGATAAGAGACATTGAACATTGGGACTACATTTCCCGCATGCTTTTGGGAGCGGACACAAGGAAAGTGGGTGGGACACAGACCCTTACATCCTGAGCCTCGTGGAGAGAGCTGGCAGAGAGCGCCAGGGAGTGAGAGGAGCAAGAAGCAGAGCAGCAGAACGAGACAGCGACAGGCCGGAGCGCAGCTGGGGCCTGACAGAGCTAAAGAACGGATTATTCAGCCTTACGAGAGGAAGACCAGAGATTCACAGGACTACCGCGCGCTGATCTTGAGGAAGCTAGAAGACCCCGAGTTAGCAGTACCGCAGATCGATCGGACAGGTTGAGCAGGCGGTGAGCTGGATATCTTGCGGCAAGTGCAGAAAAGCCCGACAGCGGATCCAGTAACCAAGAGAACCCCAGTCAACATCGAGCGGAGAGACGTCCTGGGTCGAGCGGAGCATCAAGTATCTGGCGGATGGGTGAGAGGCCTTCCGGGCCGTTGTGAAAATAAAGCACGCTGCTGTTTGTTTCCAAAACCCCAGGGCCCCAACTTGACTAGTCGAAGAATACCTCTTAAGCAATTCACTGGCCAGTTGAATATTGTACCCGGGTACCATAACACAACACACACACGTACATTCTGGAACATAACCTGTGCGGGACTCACTCCCAAACACAAAAGGGGGTTAAAGATTTATTTTTCCTTTTCTTTTCCGCTGCGCGTTTCTCGAATTACGAAGCCTTGTATTTTCTCTTTTCCGCTGCGCGTTTCTCGAATTACGAAGCCTTGTATTTTTCCTCTTTTCCGCTGCGCTTTTCTCGAATTACGAAGCATCGTATTTCTTTTTCGCTGCGCGTTCCTCGAATTACGAAGCATCGTATTTCTTTTCCGCTGCGCGTTTCCCGCATTACGAAGTACTGTAAATATATCTACGAACACCGTGTTATTCATTATATGCCATTTATTCTAGTAAACTATATAATTTATAAAATCCACAACGGTGCTGGAGTATATTTATTCCCTAGTGCGGGGAGACTGACCCGAGGTTCAATTTCAGCGGCTCCTCCGGGAGTGAGCGCTACACGTGATTTTGTTTTTCCAAGGTCAGTGTGATCGTCCTCAGGCCACAAGCAGTGGAAGACTGGAAACAAATATTTCAGAGTGACCTTCTGTGGCTCCTGCAGAACCCCGCTCAATTGAGATCATGCAGTGTCGTGCTGGGTTCCACTGAGTCCCATGGGTGGCCGCATCTATTAGCGACTCCCTATTATATCATATACTGATAAAACAGCTCAGACGTAATAAAGTCGGTAACAGGCTGGTCCTAAAGGTTTTCATCTCTTGCTGATTTTTCTGCTTAGGGACTCCCTGTTATTGACTCAGTTAGAAACAGCCCTCTATTGATTCAAAGGGATGTACAGATACCGATATTGGTATCGGTATGGGGGCCAATACCGGGGATTTGCACGACTGCTTGTACTCGTGCAAATGCCCCCGATACTTCTACCAATACTGGAAGCCAGCACTGGGCTGGCTTGCCAGGTGGCATCTGAGGGGTTGGGTTCACTTGCAGAAGGCACTAACAGCAGTCTCCGATACCAAATATGACCATGTAATGTGTAAAAATAAAAAAAAATAAAACATTAAATGCAAAATTTACCATTTTTTTCCCTTCTCATTTCTAAGGCGGTGGTATTATGTGCTTTACTTAAAAAACAAGCACCTTCTCATTTCTCACCTCACCTTCTCATTTCCAATGCCGGGACCAAATGTAGAGATGATGGCACAAAGCCATTTAAAACACAAGGTGCTTCATCACTGTGAGGAGAGCTGTGGTCCTTTACACCCCACAAAGTCATGTTAGGTATCATAGGACAAGTCAGACTCTGGCCTTTCTAATGATATCAAATATGACCACGTAAAATGTCATGTAAAAAAAAAATATACACAAACATAAGCTATTTTTTTATTTTGGGTTCCAAACCAATGGTATTGTCCATTTGTCATATATAAAATGAGCAATACCACTGTCGTTAATCACCTTCTCATTTCCCCCTTGCGAGCAAGGTCAGTTGTCAGGGTTATTCAGAGAGAGGTGAAAACCAGGAGAATGACTGGAGAAGTGAAAATTCTAGGTCAAAATAGCCAAACCAGAAAAATTCTCCCATTTATCTCACTTTCCAAATCAGCTATTTTGACCTAGAATTTTCACTTCTCCAGTCATTCTCTGATGCATAGTGTGTGTGTTTTATACATACAGGGTTATTCAGAGAAAGGTGAAAACCAGGAGAACTGGCAGAAGAAAACAATCTAGACGAAATAGCCGATTTGGAAAGTGAGATAAATGGGAGAATTTTTCTGGTTTGGCTATTTTGACCTAGAATTTTCACTTCTCCAGCCATTCTCCTGAGTTTCACATTTCTTTGAATAGACCTGATAGTCATATAATTCATAAAATAAAATGCGTCAAAATACAAGCAAGATTTTTTTAAGTTTCAGTTAAAAACCTGTATTTTCTCAAAAAAAATACAGTAACCTGAGTGACAGGCAACAGAGGGTTGTGGTAAATGGAGTTTATTCGGTGCAAGGTCTTGTTACCAGTGGGGTACCTCAGGGGTCAGTACTTGGACCCATTCTCTTTAATATTTTTATTAGTGATATTGCAGAAGGTATTAATGGAAAAGTATGTCTTTTTGCTGATGACACAAAATTTGCAACAGGGTTGACGTTCCTGGAGGGATCAGCCAAATGACAAATGATTTAGGTAAACTAAATAAATGGTCGGAGCTGTGGCAATTGAGTTTTAATGTGGATAAGTGCAAGATAATGCACCTGGGGCGTAAAAACCCAAGGGCTGAATATAGAATATTTGATACAGTCCTTTATTTCAGAGGATCTAAGGGTAAGTAGTCAATGTAATAGAGCAGCAGGAAATGCTGGCAGAATGCTTGGTTGTGTAGGGAGAGGTATTAGCAGTAGGAAAAGGGAAGTGCTCATGCCACTGTACAGAGCACTGGTGAGACCTCACTTGGAGTACTGTGTGCAGTACTGGAGACCGTATCTCCAGAAGGATATAGACATCTTAGAGAGAGTTCAGAGAAGGGCTACTAAAATGGTGTACGGCTTGAAGGAGAAAAGTTACCAAGAAAGGCTTAATGATCTTAACATGTACAGCTTGGAAAAAAGACGAGACAGAGGAGATATGATAGAAACATTTAAATACGTAAAGGGAATCCACAAGGTAGAGGAAGGGAGTATATTTAAAAGGAAACAAAGTAGCAAAACAAGAGGACATAGTCTTAGATTAGAGGGGCAAAGGTTTAAAAGTAACATCAGGAAGCATTATTTTACTGAGAGGGTGGTGGATACATGGAACAGTCTTCCAGTAGAAGTGGTAGAGGCCAAAACAGTAATTGAATTTAAGCAAGCATGGGATAGGCATAAGGCTATCCTAAACAAAAGATAAATCCAGGTCAAGTATCCATGTAATTGGGCAGACTAGATGGGCCGAAAGGTTCTTATCTGCCGACATTTTTCTATGTTTCTATTTTTCTATGTAACAGGTTCCCATTTCTAATTTTGTTTTAACAAGAGTACCCCATAGAATATATAACCACAAAGGTTTGGATGATAAAATGTGAAAATAAAAATTTTACACGCTGTAAATTAATGAAATCTGGTTGGAAATTCACTTTTTTTACATTTTTTGTTATAGCATTCTGACAGGACATGACGTATACATAGAATAATAATATATTATGAATCTGATGAAAATAAGAATATATGATTTGTCTGGCTCCTATGATAAAACATGACTTCAAATCATGTTTAACACTTTGCTTTAAAGCCGGCGAGGTGTACTAGTATGCCCCACTTGCTGGCTGCTGTGGCGGGTCCCTCCTCCAGTCCGCCTACGTGTCTGATGTGCAGTGCAGGTCATTGGCTGCAGTGGAACTGCCTGAGTTCCGGCCGTCCTGCGGCGCACGCTGACTGGTGGGTGGGGTGAAGGAGGAACATTGAAACCAGCTGGGCATACTATGCCACCGTGGTTTCAAGGCACACCCGCCACGGGGGTGGAATGGTACACCCCGCGGCGGGAAAAGGTTAAACATGATGAGAACAAAACAGTCAAAATTAGCTCAGCAAATAGGGGAAATGGCTCAGCAGTGAAGGTGTTACATAAAAGTATCGGTAATCGTATCGGTGAGCACCTGAAAAAAAAATATTGGTACTCTTAGTCTTTAACAAATGTTATCGGTGCATCCGTAATTTCTATTAATTTGTACTGCTACAATTAATGGGCTGATTCTGTAAAAAGTCATTGAAAAGCAAAGAGAATAGAACATTAAGCAATAGCATTAACAGAAAACTTACCACTTCTACGTCTTCATCAGTGCATATTTTCTTCTCTCGGCATATTTTACACGTTTCGTCAGGTTCTAGTTTTTTAACTAACTCTGGGCACAGAAGTCGAATAAGCAGTTCGCATTCATCATTTTTTGCCTCCATCGATGGAGATGGAATATTTTCTGCTGCAACATATAGCGCGGCTTGGCTGCACTCTGTCTCCAAAGCATTGACGAATTCTGCAAACCAGCCAGTTTCTCGCGGACCCTTTTCTATGTGATCCAGTAGCATTCTTGTTGCCTCCGGGTCTCCATGATTTTGAGCTACAGCTTTTATCTTTGTTCGGACGTCAATATCGATGGAATGCAAATAATCCAAAATGGATATTACCTGTATGCTTTTGATAAGTCTTGGTCGAAAGCATCTAATCATAAAAAGGTTCTGGTTTTCACTGCCGTCGTCCTGCATTTTCACGATTACAATAATAACGTCAGTGTTCTATTAGTAATCGTATAACACACTGCACGTCCGAGCTCTCAGCTTCCTGTGTCTGACTCTGAGCATTTGTGCTTGTCCAGCCAGGGTTTCTTTTTATAGGCTCAGATGAGTCTATGCTTTCATGTTTCAGTTTCGTTTCTCCCTCATTCTCGCAGGGAGGGGTTTTTGCTTTATCATGGAAGTCCAACCCCTTTCGTTCAGCTGCTTTTTGCTGTCTCAGTTACATCATCCCCGGGAAACAGTATCTCAGAAACTAAAGTCAGTTTTCAGTTTTCTTTCTCTATTTACAAACTCTTGTCTTGTTTGAAAAAAAGTCAAGGATAGAAACTCCTGGGGCTTTAATCTGTTCTCTGGAACTGTAATATATACATATCTATACACACACAATTAAATTGAAGAGGATAAAAAAGTGAGATAAAAATCCTCCAGTATGCAAACTGCAAGAGAGAAATAAAATAGTGAAAAGCAAGTCCGGAAAGAACCTCCATGATGGTCTTACAATGCTGAATTTATAAGAGATTACAATCATTGATTAAGCTCCAACATATTCCGCAGCGTTGTACAATGGATAGGACAACACAAACATAAAATAAACACATGCATTTGACACTCGGAGAATGATGGGAAAAGTGGACCCTACTCCAGTTAGTTTACAATCTGAGAGGAGAGGGGTGACACAGAGGTGATGGTTAAAAGGAGTGTGTGGGAAATAATGGAGTGGATGGGGACTGTGTGGGAGATATATCAGGAAAGGTACAATGGGGAAATTGTGGTATGAGCTGATAGGTCTCTATAAAGTAATGGGTTTTTAGAGATGTCTTGAAGGACTGGAGGCACAGGGATAGTTCAATGTTGCGAGGGAGATTTTTCCATAATTAGGGGGCTGCTCAGGAACAGTCCAGGATGTAAGAGTGAGGAGTGCGGATACGAGGAGATAATACTAGCAGATCATTGGCCGAGTGAAGAGACCAAGTCGGAACATACACTATATTGCCAAAAGTATTCGCTCACCTGCCTTGACTCGCATATGAACTTAAGTGACATCCCATTCCTAATCCATAGGGTTCAATATAACGTCGGTCCACCCTTTGCAGCTATAACAGCTTCAAATCTGGGAAGGCTGTCCACAAGGTTTAGGAGTGTGTTTATGGGAATTTTTGACCATTTTTCCAGAAGCGCATTTGTGAGGTCACACACTGATGTTGGACGAGAAGGCCTGGCTCTCAGTCTCCACTCTAATTCATCCCAAAGGTGTTCTATCGGGTTGAGGTCAGGACTCTGTGCAGGCCAGTCAAGTTCATCCACACCAGACTCTGTAATCCATGTCTTTATGGACCTTGTTTTGTGTACTGGTGCACAGTCATGTTGGAAGAGGAAGGGGCCAGCTCCAAACTGTTCCCACAAAGTTGGGAGATGTAAGGAGCTGGTTCCGGGGCGGTAGGTTTGAGCCCAATGTGCAATGATATTGCTGAGAATGAGGTATATGAACAAAAGGGTTTTATTAGGAGTAAAACATAAAAGGCAATAAACAAATAGGAAAGGAGAATACTGTGTAAATAATAACCAGCAATAAGAGTAACTAAAAGGCAAGCTAAGAGAATAAAATACAACAAAGGCAATTATAAGCTATACTAAACTACACTACATACATATATGAAAAAGGAGCCGATAAATAATAAGAATCAGAGCAGGGTTTTTTGAAAGTAGAAGGTTCTTGGAGCAGAGAGTCCTTGGAAGGCTGAAGGGCTTTAGCAATAGAAGGCCTTGAGAGTAGGGGATCCTTGTAACGTAAAAGGGTACTTGGAAGCAGGAACTCTTTGGAAGATAGAGGGTCCTTGAGAAGTAGGGAGTCTGAGGAGTACAAGATTATAGGATCAGAGGGTCTCAGGATCAGAGGGTCTCAGGAGCAGAAGACCTTAGGTAAGCAGACGGTCACAGGAATAGGTGGTCTCAGGTAAGCAGAAGATCTCAGGAGCAGGTGGTCTCAGGTAAGCTGAAGATCTCAGGAACAGATGGTCTCAGGAGCAGGTGGTCTCAGGATCCGAGGGTCTCAGGAGCAGATGACCTTAGATAAGCAGATGGTCTCAGGAGCAGGTGGTCTCAGGTAAGCAGAAGGTCTCAGGATCAGGGGGTCTCTGGAGCGGATGACCATAGATAAGCAGATGGTCTCAGGAGCAGGTGGTCTTAGGTAAGCAGAGGGTCTCAGGAACAGATGGTCTCAGGTAAGCAGAGGGTCTTGATGCAGAACTGTAAGTAGAATGGAGGAACCAGGATACAACAGTTATAATAGTTTAAAGGCAGCTTCCTACTAGTGAGGAGTGTCACAGGTAGACATACCAATCTCTCTGTGTCTAGCTATCGGTATATCTACCGCAATATGTGTTATATAGGCATATTTATATCTATGCCTATCTTTAGATACCAGGCCATTCGGCGCAGCTGGCCTAAGAAATCCATGGCTGCGTTTCCAGTCTGCTGGAGGAAACAATTAAGCAGGTTCGTGACAATTTTCTCTGGAGTCATCAAAGGTGTGAATTAAAGATAACACCTCTTTGGGGTCTACCCAGCAGGCAGGAAGAGCAATTACTCCTGGCAGGGAGAAGACGCAGACAGAGCGGCACCCCAACCGCATATCAAAGAAGCAATCACATTTTCTGATCACAGAAGGTGGTCTTTGGGAGATGATTGATAGACCAGGCAATTAAGAGTAATGACAAGCAAACTGAGCGTGCTCAGGAGAGGGGAACTCTGGGATATGTAGTGCAGGAGGCTGGGCCATTTGTGGGTGGGTTTTGGAAGGACCAGGAAGTGTATAAATTCTGAAAACTGGCCATGTGCTAGGACTGATTACTTGGGGTACATTCGAAAGATGACTGATCTGTCCATGCTTCTATCTCCAGGCTCCAGGAGGCACCGATGCTAGCTTACTGATTAGTTTGTCGTAAGTAATGCTCTGTGGTTAACCCTTTTCTTTTATTTGCTGTGTAGTGTGTTATTAATTGATTTATTCTATCTATAATTTTTCCTGTAACAATGCACTGTGATTTTTCTATATCATAAATTAATATTATCTATTTAAGTTCTGCTTCTGGCTGATGAGATCCACGCTAACTAAGAGATTGGAGTAATTGCTGATTTTGTTTAAGCTTGGGTAGATACGAAAGTGTGCGTTGCGGATGCTGGGGGACGGCAGGGATAGGGACAGTGCGGTTGCTTAGCCCTGCGTCTCTCGCTGCGATGCGCGTAGTGTCCATGAGGACTGGTGGCAGCGTAACTAATAGAATAGGGAAGTGAGCCCAGGGATTGTGGAAGATGTAGTCATTACCCGCTTCAAGAGAAGACTTGTACTGCGTTGCAATCCTGGGATCGTAACTAATAGAATAGGAAAGTGAGCCCAGGGATTGTGGAAGACGTAGTCATTACCCGCTTCAAGAGAAGACTTGTACTGCGTTGCAATCCTGGGATCATTGTATCGCGCTCTGCGGCCCTGTTGCGTGAGAGAAGTGTGCAGAGATAGATAGTGGGTGGCTTAACCCGGCGTCTTTCGCAGCAGCGCGCGTAGAGGTCGTGACAAGGAGTTCACTATAGCAATGCAGAAGCATTGTGCTTTGGGAGTGGTTCCTTTTTATAGAGGAGGAATCAGGATGTATTAGCCAGCACCTGGTTGCTGGATCAGCCTGGGTTAGTAGGAAGATTACCAGTCCCAATACAGGGAACCAGCTTGCTTCTAGATTTCCTGTGGCGCTGGCGTCTAGTTTCCTGACAGGAGCATGGAATTGTCCAAAATGTCTTGGTATGCTGAAGCATTCAGAGTTCCTTTCACTGGAACTAAGGGGCCAAGCCCAGCTCCTGAAAACCAACCCCACACCATAATCCCCCCTCCACCAAACTTTACACTTGGCACAATGCAGTCAGACAAGTACCGTTCTCCTGGCAACCGCCAAACCCAGACTCATCCATCAGATTGCCAGATGGAGAAGCGCGATTTGTCACTCCAGAAAACGCGTCTCCACTGCTCTAGAGTGCTTTACACCACTGCATCCAATGCTTTGCATTGCACTTGGTGATGTATAGCTTGGATGCAGCTGTTCGGCCATGGAAACCCATTTCATGAAGCTCTCTGCGCACTGTTCTTGAGCTAATCTGAAGGCCACGTGAAGTTTGGAGGTCTGTAGCGATTGACTCTGCAAAAAGTTGGCGACCTCTTCGCACTATGCGCCTCAGCATCCGCTGACCTCGCTCCGTCAGTTTACGTGGCCTACCACTTCGTGGCTGAGTTGCTGTCGTTCCCAAACACTTCCACGTTCTTATAATACAGCTGACAGTTGACTGTGGAATATTTAGGAGCGAGGAAATTTCCCGACTGGATTTGTTGCACAGTTGGCATCCTATCACAGTTCCACACTGGAATTCACTGAGCTCCTGAGAGCGACCCATTCTTTCACAAATGTTTGTAAAAACAGTCTGCATGCCTAGGTGCTTGATTTTATACACCTGTGGCCATGGAAGTGATTGGAACACTGGATTCTGATTATTTGGATGGGTGAGCGAATACTTTTGGCAATATACAGGGTTATCCAAAGAGATCCGAATTGCTTGAGAAAGGTTATCGGATCGCTTCCAGCAGCTCAAACGCCATTGCAGGATGCCTGGGAGTCCAGGCATCCATGCAATGGCGGTTGCAAGTGCCGGGGCACCTTGTGATCGCTCCCCGGAAGCGATCAACATCCGGTTTTACCGGAGAGGTGCCCGGCACTTCTAGAGAGCGCTGGAAGCGATCGGATCGCTTCCAGCAGCTCCAGGGCCATTGCACGCTGCCTGGGAGTCCAGGCATCCGTGCAATGGTGGACAGAAGTGCCGGGGCACCTTGTGATCGCTCCCCGGGAGCAATCAACATCCGGTTTTACCGGAGAGGTGCCCGGCACTTCTAGAGAGCGCTGAAAGCGATCGGTATCGCTTCCAGCTGCTCTGTGTATATTGCAGGGATGCCTCGAGGCATCCCTGCAATATGCTTACCTGCCGCCGGTCCGCTCAGTGATCGCTCCCCCGAGCGATCACTTCCGGTAGCGGCAGGAAGTACTGAGTGCCACGAGGTATCGTGGCACTCAGTACAAAAAAGATCACGAGTGATCAGGTGCTCTGCTGGGTGCCTCGAGGGATCAAGGCACCCAGCAGAGTAAAAAAAAGTGTAAAAAAGTGTAAAAATAAATAAATAAATGAATAAAATAAAATAAATGTGACAGCCAAGATGGCGCTGCCCTTCTAAGGGCAGGGTCATCTTGGGGCTGTGTGGGATGTTCCTAGCCTGTCTCATCAGAGAGGCAGGCTAGCAACATCCAATCAGAAGTAAGAAAGAATCAAAATAAAATTTCTAATTTGTCAGATCAGGTCAATATTTTGTAAATATTGGCTCTGACCTCTGTGATTCTCCCTCCCTCTCCTCACTTGTGTTTTGGTGAGCGAGAGAGAGAGAGATCAGATTTGACAGGTTAGAGATTTTAGGTAGATTGAGTGAGATTAGAAAAATTGAGGCAGATTTAGAGAGAATTTAGGGAGATTTAGAAGAATTGAGGCAGGTTTAGAGTGATTTAGAGAGATTTAGGTGTTTATTTGTATTTTCTTGTGAAACCCAACGGTTCTTCTAAGAACCAATAATCCGCTTATATATATATAATAATTATAAAATTTTATAATCTATTATATATAATGTCTGAGAGGGTGTACAGCGCCGAGGAGGCATATGCCATCCTGGCGTCAGAATCTGAGGCATCTGCGTCAGACTCAGACCCTGATTTCGACCCCGCTAACTGCTCAGAGTCGTCGCTAGATACATCATCTACGCTGGCTGATGTATCTAGTGATGTTTCTGATGCAGATCCTGGGTCACCACCTGCCAGCAGGAGACGCACAGCTCCAGCTGAGGAGTGGGTAGTGCCTCATCGCCAGAGGCCAGATATCCCTCCTTTCACGGCAAATCCTGGCAACAATATTGATGTTGCAGGATTTACCGCCACACAGTTTTTGCAGGTGTTTATGGGGGATGATTTGTTGGGCCACATCGTGGCCCAATCAAATCTGTATGCCCATCAGCATTGTGCTGCGAAGCCAGACTCCTACTTGGCAAGGCAGCAATGGACCCCGCTAGATGTGCCAGAATTTCTGAAATTCTGGGCACTTACTATGCTGATGGGCATCATAAAGAAGCCCTCAATTCGCTTCTACTGGAGCAGTAGCCCCATCTGCTCTACCCCATTTACCCCCAATCAATGTCACGTAGAAGGTATGAAAACATTTTGCGTTTCATGCACTTCAGTGACAACAGCCTGTGCCCTCCTAGAGAGCATCCCCAGTTTGACAGGCTGTATAAAATCCGCCCCCTGATTACCCACTTCGCCGCCAGGTTTGCAGAGGCTTATACACCTGGAAGGAATATCTGCGTGGATGAATCCCTAATGAAATACAAGGGAAGGCTGGGATTCAAGCAGTATATTCCTTCCAAACGCTCCAGGTATGGAGTGAAGGTGTATAAGCTCTGTGACAGCGAGAGTGGGTATACTCAGGCCTTCCGGGTGTACGAGGGAAAGGATAGTAGCCTTGACCCTCCAGGTTGCCCAGAACACATGGGAACCAGTGGCAAGATTGTGTGGGACCTACTTTTTCCCCTGATGAACAAAGGGTACCACTTGTATCTTGATAATTTTTATACGAGTGTCCCTTTGTTCAAGCTGCTGTATTGTTTTGATACAGCAGCATGCGGTACTGTTCGCAAGAACCGCGTAGGTTTCCCAGCACAGCTTGTCCGCACCCGGCTAAAAAGGGGGAGACCTCAGCTCTGCGCCAAGAGGAGCTGTTGGCGGTCAAGTACAGAGACAAGAAGGATGTATACCTTCTATCCACCATCCACACTGAGAGGTCTGTGGAGGTCTCTGTACGTGGCAGAGCTGAGCGCATCAGGAAGCCAGTGTGCATCAAAGACTATAACCGGCATATGGGTGGGGTTGATCTGGCAGATCAGCTGCTCCAGCCCTACCAGATTATGCGGAAGTCAAGGGCCTGGTACAAAAAGGTTGCAATTTACCTGATGCAAATTGCAACCCACAATGCCTTTTTGCTCTGCAAAAAGGCAAACCCCGGAGTGACGCTGTCCTTTTTACAGTTTCAGCTCCAGGTCATTTCGGGGTTTTTGTACCAGGATGCACATGCTCCCCGGGCGGTGATGGGGGACAGAGTTGGGGCTACACATTTTATTTATAAAATCCCCCCTACTGAGGGCAAACAGAAACCCCAAAAAAGATGCAGGGTGTGTTTCAAGAGGGGGCAGAGGAGAGACACAATCTTTTACTGCCCAGAATGCCCTGGACAACCCGGTCTGTGTCTTGGGGACTGTTTCAAGCTATATCACACTGTGCGTGATCTGTGATTTTTTTTTTTCCTTTCTATTTTTTCTCACACTCCAGTTAGTTAGTTCAATTTAGTTTTTTTTTCTTTTACTGCACCAGACTTTTACATTTTATTCGTACATTTTTATGTTCTACAATTGGTGCTGTATTTTGCCAAAATCTTTGCACACCTATGCATGGGGGGCATGGGTGTACTCAGGAGACATTGCAGAAAACAACCTGGAGAGTTTTCATGCAGTAACAAACAACAGTGTCTCCTAAATCACAGTCCAAATCTAATGTGGGCGTAAAAATCTGAAAATTGAAAAATTACCGCCACACACCTTCTCAAATGTTTTGGGCTAAAACCGTTGCATCCATGGCATCAAAGCACTCCATATGCAATACCTTGGGGTGTCAACATAACAAATATAAACAATTTTCTGGCAATAATTCAAACTGGGGTATGCAGTAGACCCAAAACAAAAGATAGGCCTAGCTGAAGAAATAATCTCAATTTCAACTCCAATGACAAAGTCATAAAAATTGTATTTGAACCTTCCCAAAATCCTGGCAAACCTATGCATGGGGGGCATGGGTGTACTCAGGAGACCTTGCAGAAAACAACCTGGAGAGTTTTCATGCAGTAACAAACAACAGTGTCTCCTAAATCACAGTCCAAAACTGATGTGGGTGTGAAAATGAAAAATGACCACCAAACAGTATCCAATTTGTTTGGAGCAAACGGTTGCATCCATGGCATAAAAACACTCCATTTACAATACTTTGGGGTGTTAGCTTACCAAATATATGCACGTTAATAACATTGGGGTATGTAAAAAGGCCCCTAAAAAGAAGATAAGCAAAGAAGATATTGTATGTCAAATTAGAAAATTGACAAGCACATGTCAAAAGATTGGCGTAGCACCCCAAAAACAACAGAACAAATCTATATATGGGTGGTATCAATTTACTCAGAAGATGTTGCTGAACATATTTTGGGGTGTTTTTTGGCAGTAACCCATAACTGGATTTGACAATTCATGCCTAAAGTACAATGTGTGTGAAAAAATAACACAAAAAGTGACTACCTGAAAGTTTGACATAGAGCTAGTGCATGGAAAGTGTTAAAATACAACTCTTTGAAGCACCCTAGGGTGTGCCCTTTCTAAAAATATATGGTTTGATGGGGGTAAATTACTTTGGCCGGCTTCAAAAATGTCCCAAATAGGACATGGGTGCATGATGACGAAATGTGAAAATTCCAAGTTGGAAAACTGAAATGCGCACCCCCCAAATAAGGCCTATTAGCCCCCAAATGACCCGACATACCTATACATGGGTGGTATCAATTTACTCAGAAGATGTTGCTGAACATATTTTGGGGTGTTTTTTGGCAGTAAACCTTAAAGTTCACAGTACATGTATTCTTAAATTGCGTTCAAAAAAAAAAATCACCAAAACTTTTTTTTTTCTCAAAATTTGGCATAGATTTGTGGTAAAATGGTTTGCATGGAAAGAGTCAAAATACCCCAAATTTAATACCTTGATTTGTGTACTTTAAAAAAATATGTATATGTGGAGGGTTATTCAGGAATTAGTGACAGATATCAGTGTTACAATGTCACTATCACTAGTTTTGAAAATAAACTCTTTGGAAATGGCAAAGTGCTACTTGCACTTATTGTTGCATAAAATAAGGAAAAAAGCGAGGAATATGTAAACATTGGGTATTGCTAAACTCAGAACTAAATTTAGAAACTACTAAGGAATTAAAAAATTTTGACGGTTGTTGATACATAAGAAATTTTGGGGTCAAAGTTCGAAAAAGTGGTGTTTTTTCAATTTTTTGTCATATTTCACAATGTTTTTTATAGTAAATTATATGAAATGATGAAAAAAATGGTATCTTTATAAAGTCCATTTAATGACGAGAAAAACATTGTAAAATATGTGTAGGTTGCATAAACGAGTAAGAGGAAAATTTGTCCTAAACATAACAGCGCAGAAACATAAAAACAGCAGCGGTCACTAAGGCTAGGGTCAGACTGAGGCAGTGCGAACGCGCGTGCAGGCGCACTTAATCACGCCGCACTAGCAGCAGATGCCGGGCAATGACGGCCAATATACGAAGTACGGTCGCACAAAAGTGGCCGCCGCACGCGGGCAAACAAACGCATTTTTTCGAGAACGTGAAACCACTAGTACTGACGTACAGAGTGCGCTGCGTCCGCTAGCGGCGTGTGTGTGTGATTAGGAGACGTCAGACGCTGCTAATGTCCGGCCAACATAACGTCCAGACGCAAAAAGTGTTTTATTGATGATCCGTACAAAATCACGGATGAAACTGGCATCGTATGACCGCTATTGCGTATTCCGTGAAAAAATAAGTCCATTCGTTCGAACGCACTTTTTCACGGACAACGTGAAAAATGCGTTAGTCTGACCCTAGCCTTAAGGACGGATTTGTGTAAAACCGCCCGGTCACTAAGGGGTTAAACGTGTTTTGAAGGCTTATTTTAGTATATGACCCAGACATATATATCGTTATTTCCGTCAGACTCGGCAGATTCATAATATGTCATTATTATATGTATACGTCCTGTCCTGTCTGTATATTATAACAAAAAATGCAATAAAATATGAATTTTCAATAATTTACAACGTGTAAAGTGGTTTTTTTCCACATTTTAACATGCGAGCAATTGCAGTTATATTTTGTATGGGGTGCGCTTGTTAAAAAAATTAGAGATGGGGTCTCGTTACATTTTCTTTGGGGAAAATTACGCGATTTTAAACGCACCGCATACAAAAATCGTTAGTGCAGCATCATTGTTCACATTATAATTGAAATGGGAACAATATTGCTGCATTAAAGAACCAAAAAAAAAAAAAACTTGTTTATTTTTTTTTTAGAATTTTTTTTTTAAATAGTTTTTTATTTTTCTTATTTTTTAAAAACCTTTTTTTATACTCATGTTTGGTATTGTTGGAACGGCCATGCTCTGGCCGATCCAACAATACCAAACATTAACCCCTAACTGCCACGGATCGGGAGATAGGGGGTTCATTGAACCCCCTATCTCCACCATTGGTGGCAGTTAGGGGTTAACTCCAAGACTGGCGTCATCGTGCTATGCACGATGACGCCAGTCCTCAGGGGCATTCCGGAAGCTTGGCCGACATCCAAGATGTCGGCCAGCTCCGGGAAAGGATCACGAACCGGCGCTTTTCGGCGCCGATTCGTGATCCGGCACCCATGGGGTTAATGCCAGGTACCATTTGGAAGGGCAGGCTGTGCCCTTCCAAATGGTGCCTGGGTTAACCCCTGCAACGCCGCCGATCGGGAGGGAGAGAGGTCCGAAGGACCTCACCCCCTCCCTTTCAGGCGCCTCCTCCGCACATGCGGGGGGGGCGCCTGAATTAGATGTCATCGCGTCGCCGCGATGACATCTAGTGTCCCCGTCGGGCTCCCGAGTGCTGGGCTGACATCCAAGATGTCAGCCCGCACCGGGGGGGCGCAGCAATCCGCCGGAATCCGGTGGATTGCTGCCTCCTCTGCTCGGACGCGCTGAGCGCGTCCGTAGCACAGGAGAACCACTTGGCTGGACGCGCTGAGCGCGTCCATAGCAGCCAAGTGGTTAAGCATTTTTCTCAATTTTTTTTTTTTTTTTTTTAAAAGTTTGATTTTTTTTTTATAAGTTTACTTATTTTTTCTGTAACAGCCCTTTTTATTATCATTCCCTGGATCTCATGTGCAAATTTCAGACAACATTTTCGCTCAGTAGTTTCATTTTCACAGATTCATACAAATGGTTTTGCTAATTTATTCACCTCCTTCGACTGCGGTCTCAGCTGCTTCGGCTGCTTCGGCTGAGTGCGATCGGCTCCTGCTCCGGCTTTTTCCGTGGTTTTCGCAGGTTAATCCAGATGTTTTTGGGGGTTTTCTGCGTGCATTCGGTGAGTTTTGCGGTTAGTTTTCGTCAGCTTTGCGACAGCTTTTCCCTGCAATTCGGGGACCCTGTGGTGCTTGCTGAATACACCGCAGGGTCACCGAAATGGGATCGGCAAAAGGAACCGAATTGAAGAGAACGAAAAGTCACCGAACGTGCGGTGACTTTTCGAATCTCTTTGGATAACCCTGATAGTGTACTTGCTAATAAGAGAGATGTATGCATGGAGATGGTTGCAGATAAATACCCCTTGTTTTCTGCCTCTCTTTACCATGCAAAACTAAGAAGCACCCGGGTAAATAATTTTCTTTACAAAAAAAGTCACTTCTGATGCCTTCACACACTCGTACAAACACTCACAGGAGCCCACTAACACATTCAGACATTCCCATTCTTCAGAACATTGCACCGAAGAAATTGGTCCCTATGAGGAACTGAAACAATGAATGGCTTTTAATGGAATAATAAAAGTGCAGTTGCATTAAAAACATGGAGTGATGGCATCCCTATGGACATTTATAATGGGAGACTGTTGCCCAAGCACTGAATGATAGGATTTGTGTGGGCCGTGAGTGCATGACTTTATTATACAGTAGTACCAGAGTCTTGCCCGGCTAAGAATCACTGTGTCACAGCCCATAGAAGTTACAGCAGATTCAAGAGTGTAACATGTTGTCAGGTTGTGCAACATTGTTTAATGCAAATTACTGAGGGCCCTATTCCCTTCTCCGTGCTAACATCAGGACGGTAAAGCAGAAAATCTGCACCTGCAGATTTCCCCGTAGCGTCCTCATGTTACTGCGATATTCCAGGGCAGGCGCCAGCTCAGCACCTCGCCCCGGAACACGGCACTAACAGCTGGGATCCTCGCGGTAGCACTTCCACGAGTATCACCTACTGGAGTCCATGGAGGGTTGCACTTCTGGGATACGAGCCCTGTGCAATCTCACTCTTGCGAGATTGCGCAGCGCCACAGAGGGATAGCTTAGGAAGACTGGGAACTATTTGTCCCTTAGTCTCACTCTGCTCACGGCCAGAAGAAGCAGCGGATTGGGCCACCGTTTTCGTTGCGGGATGAGAGGTGAGTATCGTATTTATTGGGTGGGCTTTTAGGGGGTGCTAAATGATTTTGCATTTGCAGAATTATTTAGCACCAGCCAGGGGCGGACTGACAACTAATGGGGCCCCTGGGCAATAGGAGATCATGGGGCCCCTTGTGTCGCACCCACAGGAGGCCACACCCATAAAAAAACCACCCCTACAATACAACACCCACATGTACAGTATTGTGCTAAAAAAATTATTTCTGAACTCCGTAAAATAACCTTTTTGAAAATTGTGTTAAGAAAATCCACTTGGACCCAGCAGCGACTTGGGGGATCCATTGTTCCCCCTTCAGACTTACAGATGGCCACCACACTGCTGCAGCAGCCATCACCAGCTCACTACAGCTAAGGCTGCGCCGCAGCACAGAATGTCCCTGTGACAAATGTGGGAAACTGCCCATCACGTTAAAAGATACTGTACAATCCTGACACACTGCACATTACAGAGCTCCACAGCAATACAACTCATAGTAATGTGCGGTGTGTATGAGCATATCACAGAGCTCCACAGCAATAAAACTCACAGTACTATGCGGTGTGTATGAGCGTATCACAGAGCTCCACAGCAATAAAACTCACAGTAATGTGCAGTATGTATGAGCGTATCACAGAGCTCCACAGCAATAAAACTCAGTAATGTGCGGTGTGTATGAGCGTATCCCAGAGCTCCACAGTAATAAAACTCTCACAGTAAACACTGGGGTGTATGAGCAGACACATAATCCACAGCAATACAACTCACAGGAAGCGCTGGGGTGTATGAGCAGACACATAATACACAGCAATATAACTCACAGTGAACGCTGGGGTGTTTCAGTAGTCATATAATCCACAGCAATATAACCCACTGTGAACACGGGTGTTTGAGCAGACACATAATCCACAGCAATATAACCCACAGTGAACGCAGGGGTGTTTGAGCAGGCACATAATCCACAGCAATATAACCCACAGTGAACGCTGGGGTGTTTGAGCAGGCACATAATCCACAGCAATATAACCCACAGTGAACGCAGGGGTGGTTGAGCAGTCACATAATCCACAGCAATATAACCCACAGTGAATGCAGGGGTGGTTGAGCAGTCACATAATCCACAGCAATATAACCCACAGTGAACGCTGGGGTGTTTGTGCAGTCACATAATCCACAGCAATATATCCCACAGTGAACGCTGCAGTGTTTGAGCAGACACATAATCCACAGCAATATAACCCACAGTGAACGCTGGGTTGTTTGAGCAGACACATAACCCACAGTAAACGCAGGGGTGTTTAAGCAGTCACATAATCCACAGCAATATAACCGACAGTCAACGTAGGGGTGTTTGAGCACTCACATAATCCACAGCAATATAACCCACAGTGAACGCAGGGGTGGTTGAGCAGTTACATAATCCACAGCAATATAACCTACAGCAGTGAACGCAGGGGTGTTTGAGCAGACATAATCCACAGCAATATAACCCACAGTGAACGCAGGGGTGTTTGAGCAGTCACATAATCCACAGCAATATATCCCACAGTGAACGCAGGGGTGGTTGAGCAGTCACATAATCCACAGCAATATAACCCACAGTGAACGCAGGGGTGTTTGAGCAGACATAATCCACAGCATTTTTATATATATATTTACCACAATTGTTTGATGTCCTCCTCCTGTCTCCCAGTGTGGAGAGGATGCAGGCTGGGGCTGGGGCCTGGGCTGCACTCTGAACATGTACTTTCCCTCCTCATCTCCCGCTGCGTGCAGTGCACTGACGCATCACATGATGAATAGGGCGGCGCCATACCCGGATGCAGGCTTCCTTTGAAAGTGGGAAGCTGGAGGAGGTATGCTTCGTGCGCTGCTGCGCACTGCAGCCGCTCTGCCTCAACGAGGGACAGCACAGCTTAACAGGGACAGCACGGCACACAGAGAGCAGTGTGCCTCTGTGTGGGTGGAGAGCTCCAGATTCGGACTCTGAGAGTCTGAATCCGGAGCTGCGAGATTGAAAAACCGGCAGGGCACACTGGCGGCCCACTGAGCCAGCCAAAACCAGGCCCCCACTGACACGCGGGTCCTCGGGCAGTGCCTGATGGGTCAGTCCGCCCCTGGCACCAGTTTATAGAAAGTGCTAAAATTTTACCTTGCGCGTCCCAACTTTAATTAGCGCTAGTATGTTGTAAAACCTTACTTATTGAAATGCTAATGTACGTTTGAGCTCCCGGAGTTATGTATGGGATGCGCAAAGTACATTGAGCTGGCGGAAGCTAGCACAAAAAACAATGTGCTAATGTGGGTAGCATCAGGAATGTAATAGGGAGAGCATTATTATTATTATTATTTATTAAGAGCCAACACATTCCGCAGCACTGTACAAAAGATACAATGGGTAAAGACAGGACAATTCTACAATACATACAGGAGGCCAGTCAGTATTCCTGCCAGCAGATACATGAGGACATGAGGGCCCTATTCCCGTTGGATTTTACAATCTCAACGGGTGAGGTGATTAGAAACAGGATTTATGAGTGATGAGTTAAATGCAGGTGAAATCCATTTTGGGTTGGTCAGATATCTTGTTACGGAGTCAGGTGGTAGGTTTCCCTAAACAAAAGGGGCTTTAGGCATGCGTTTAAGTCAGTTATCCAGGTGCAGGGGCGGACTGACCCATCAGGCACTCGGGCACTGCCCGAGGGCCCGCGGGTCAGTGGGGGCCCAGTTTTACTAACGCACCGACGCACTAACAAACTGCCTCGTCGGCGGCGCTGCAGCATGCCTTCCTGGGCCCCACGTGCACCCTGCATTGATGCCGCCCCCTCTCGATGTGAGCGCATCACGAGGCGGTTTGGTAGTGCACCGCCGTGGTCGGAACTTCCCTTACAAAACCGGGCCCCTGAGCTGCTGGGGTCAGTATATATCCATGTGTGAGCTACTGGGGGCAGTATATATTAATGTGTGAGCTACTGGGGGCAATATATATGTCCATGTGTGAGCTACTGGGGGCAGTATATATCAATGTGTGAGCTACTGGGGGCAGTATATATCAATGTGAGCTACTGGGGCAGTATATATCAATGTGAGCTACTGGGGCAGTATATATCAATGTGTGAGCTACTGGGGGCAGTATATATCAATGTGAGCTACTGGGGTCAGTATATATATCAATGTGTGAGCTACTGGGGACAGTATATATCAATGTGTGAGCTACTGGGGGCAATATATATCCATGTGTGAGCTACTGGGGCAGTATATATCAATGTGTGAGCTACTGGGGGCAGTATATATCAATGTGAGCTACTGGGGGCAGTGTATATCAATGTGTGAGCTACTGGGGCAGTATATATCAATGTGAGCTACTGGGGCAGTATATATCAATGTGAGCTACTGGGGGCAGTGTATATCAATGTGTGAGCTACTGGGGGCAGTGTATATCAATGTGTGAGCTACTGGGGGCAGTATATATCAATGTGAGCTACTGGGGGCAGTATATATCAATGTGTGAGCTACTGGGGGCAGTATATAGCAATGTGTGAGCTACTGGGGCAATATATATATCCATGTGTGAGCTACTGGGTGCAATATATATATCCATGTGTGAGCTACTGGGGGCAATATATCCATGCGTGAGCTTTTGGGGGAAATATATATCCATGTGTGAGCTACTGGGGGCAATATATATCAATGTGTGAGCTACTGGGGCAATATATATATCCATGTGTGAGCTACTGGGTGCAATATATATATCCATGTGTGAGCTACTGGGTGCAATATATCCATGTGTGAGCTTTTGGGGGCAATATATATCCATGTGTGAGCTACTGGGGGCACGGCAGCGCACTAACAAACCGCCTTGTCGGCAGGCCCTTCTTGGGCCCCACGTGCACCCTGCATTGATGCCGCCCCCTCACATGATGCGAGCGCATCACGAGGCGGTTGTAATGTTGGGGGCTTCCAGCCTTTCCGGTGTGCTTGAGGGCAGCATGTCTGATGCTGCTCGCTCACCAACACGCGGTTTAAATTGAAACAGGCAGGGAGGTGGCTGCATGAGGTGTGGCTTGAGAAGGGGGCCAGTCTGTTGAAGGTCTTTTAAAAACCAACAGTTCCTTCTAAGCAGTGCCAGATCGTGGTTATCCATACCTGAGCTCCTTGTACCTGAATTCTCTCGTGATTTAACCTGTTAGTGACCTCTGCTTGTTTTCTGACTATTCTGCCTTCCGTTGCCTTAGACTATTTTCTTGTACTACGCTTCTGCACTGATATCGACCCGGCTATTCCATTTGACTATTCTATACTCTGTATTCCTGATTCTGGCTCGTCGGACTACCCCCGTGTTGCTAACCTGGTTTTGTATTACGACATTGTCTTTGATTAACCCTTTCTGTCTAGCTAGTATACCCGGCTAATTCTAAGGACCAGACAGTTAGGGATTCTTCTACGGCTACCCTGTTGGTAGCTTTTGGGCTCTGTGGAGTGTTGGGCTTTAAGGACTGCGTGGTGGGATCCGGGAACCGTGACATTACGATCTGGCCAAAATGGATCCCGCAGACTTAACACAGCATTTGAGTAACTTTGTATCCAGACAGGACGAGCAGGACCATAGGATGGATCAGCTTGCTCTCGCCTTACAAACTATCCTGGCTCGTACGGCTCACCTGGAACCAGCTGGGGTTGCACCTCCGCCTGCTATACCTGTGTCCTCTGTTGTTCAGACATCCCAGGTGCACATGACCGCTCCTATGAGGTTTGACGGTACTCCCTTGGAGTGCCGGGGATTTTTGGTCCAGGCGGATATTCATTTCAAATTAAATCCACAAATGTTTATCACTGACATAGCCAAAGTGGGGTTCATTATTAACCATCTGTCTGGCAGAGCGTTGACATGGGCGAATCCTTTATGGGAGGCAGAGAAGCCTATCGTACTGAACTATAAAGAATTCATAGCCGAGTTAAAACGTACGTTTTTAATCCTACCAGAAAGGCCAAGGTAGCTGGCAAATCCTTGTTTCGCATACGTCAAGTAGGGATGTGCGTTTCGGGATTTCGGAATTTTCACGAAATTTCCCGATTCATGCATTCGGATTCAAACGATTTTCAGAAAATTTTCAGATCCGAAAACGGCAGATCCGAAAAAATTTACGAAACAAAACGAAAATTTGTTCGGAATTTTCGAATGGACTAGAAATGTGTAAAATCGAAAATCATTTTCGTTCCATTCGTAATTTCGGCTCCATTCCTGATTTCGGTTCCATTTCAGTAATTTCAGACAACGTATTTTTTGGTTATATTGCTGATTCTGTAATTTTGTATCATTCCCATCTCAATGTATCCTTCCTGGAAAACCAGAGAAATCTCAATGTATCCTTCTTGTAAAACATGAGAAATCTCAATGTATACTTCCTGGAAAACCAGAGAAATCTCAATGTATCCTTCTTGTGAAACCAGAGAAATCTCAATGTATCCTTCCTGGAAAACCAGAGAAATCTCAGTGTATCCTTCCCGGGAAACCAGAGAAATCTCAATGTATCCTTCCTGGAAAACCAGAGAAATCTCAGTGTATCCTTCCCGGGAAACCAGAGAAATCTCAATGTATCCTTCTTGTAAAACATGAGCAATCTCAATGGCAGAATTATCGTATCGACAGAATTATCATATCGACAGAAATATCGGATCCGAAAAACCATTAGTTTACATCAAAACGAATAGACATGTTGAAACGAGGAGAACAGACGTTCCGAAAAACACAAATATTTCCGAAATTACGGAAAAAAGTCGATACGAAAAACGAAACGAAAAGAAACGGAAATCTGCCGAAACGAAAATTTACAAAATACAAACGAACCGAACCGAAAAAAAAAATCGGTGCACAAGTCTAACGTCAAGGGAACAGGACTGTATCTGATTATGCTATAGAATTTAAAACGTTGGTTTCTGACGTGAACTGGACTAATGAGGCTCTGGTTCTGGCTTTTATGGAGGGGTTATCAGTGTCATTGATACATGAGTTGGCTCCTCGTAAATTACCTGAGGTGTTGAGTGAATTTATAGATTATTGTAAAGATCTGGATGATCAGATAAGGGACAGAAGAACTCCAAGAGAGAAACCTAAAAGACCGTCACCAAGGTTGGCCCCTGTCTTTCAGGCACCACCCAGAGAGTTATCTCCTCCCTCTGAGCCTATGCAACTAGGCCATACTAGGCTTACAGAGGAAGAGAGAACAAGGCATCTTCATGAGGGATCGTGCCTGTATTGTGGTTTACAAGGACATTTACGACTTCAATGTCCCACTCGCCCTAGAATGCATGATAAGTCGGAAAACTACCGCACCTAAGGCAGCTGAGGAGACAGGCCTTGGGTGTGACGTTCATGTCTCCTGTCAAAGACACTAGACTCTTGTTACCAGTATCCGTAGCTTGGGAGACCAAGACCACGCATACTACCGGTTTTGTTGATTCTGGGGCTGCTGGTAATTTCATTGATGTTGAATAGGCTTCCTCCATTTCTCTCCCTCTGGTTGTAAGAGAGACACCCTTGGCCGTTGAAGCCATAGACAGTAGGCCGTTATCCTGCCCCAGGATTACTCACGATACGGTTACAGTGGTTCTTACCACTGGTCACTTGCATAAAGAAGAGATCATATTTCAGGTTATCCGTTCACCTTCCATTCCTGTTGTGCTTGGTTTCCCTTGGCTGGTGGAACATAATCCTGTTATTGATTGGGCTAAGGGAGAGATACTGTCTTGGACCCGGCTATTCCATTTGACTATTCTATACTCTGTACTCCTGATTCTGGCTCGTCTGACTACCCCCGTGTTGCTAACCTGGTTTTGTATTACGACATTGTCTTTGATTAACCCTTTCTGTCTAGCTAGTATAGCTGGCCAATTCTAAGGACCAGACAGTTAGGGATTCTTCTACGGCTACCCTGTTGGTAGCTTTTGGGCTCTGTGGAGTGTTGGGCTTTAAGGACTGCGTGGTGGGATCCGGGAACCGTGACAGCGGTTTGGTAGTGCACCGCCGTGGTCGGAACTTCCCTTACAAAACCGGGCCCCTGAGCAGCTGGGGTCAGTATATATCCGTGTCTGAGCTACTGGGGGCAGTATATATCAATTTGTGAGCTACTGGGGGCAGTATATATCAATGTGTGAGCTACTGGGGGCAGTATATATCAATGTTTGAGCTACTGGGGCAATATATATCAATGTGTGAGCTACTGGGGGAATATATATCCATGTGTGAGCTACTGGGGGCAATATATATCAATGTGTGAGCTACTGGGGCAATATATATATCCATGTGTGAGCTACGGGGGCAATATATATCCATGTGTGAGCTTCTGGGGGCAATATATATCCATGTGTGAGCTGCTGGGGCAGTATATACCCATGTGTGAGCTGCTGTGGCAGTATATACCCATGTGTGAGTTGCTGGGGGCAGTATATACCCATGTGTGAGCTGCTGTAGCAGTATATACCCATGTGTGAGCTGCTGCGGGCAATATACACCCATGCGTGAGCTGCTGGGGGCAATATACACCCATGCCTGAGCTGCTGGGGGCAGTATATACCCATGTGTGAGCTGCTGGGGGCATGTGGGTTGTGCATTGTATGGGAGGGGTTTATGGGTGTGGCCTACTATGTAGGCATGGCACAAGGGGCCCCACTAACTCCTATTGCCCGGGGGCCCCATTACTTGTCAGTCCGCCCCTGTCCAGGTGATAACAACTATAGCATTGGGATGTATAAGTAACGTTCCCTAGGGAATAGTGCCCTGAGTTCTACAGTAAATATAGAACAAAAATATTTGATACATTGTTTGAAAATGACACAATTATATTAGTTAATTTGTTATGTATTCTTGGTAACAATCTAAATGGAACATATCATTTGTGCTAGATGAAAACATAAATATTTAACATATATATTTGCTGAATCCAAATCTGAAACTATTGTAGTATAAGTCATTTTGAATGTTTGTTCTTGTTTAGCACTTTTCTTTCTGCTGACATTTCCTCTTAAATGTTATGGAGGGAATTTCCAGGTAAATGGTTAAATTGTATACAGAACCTACCTCTGTGCTTACAGGATATCGCCACCCTGTGGTGGAATACAGTTTAACATTTTTGGCAATCAGAATAGAAAACAATTATGAAGAAAATATCAAATAAAATTGTTTACGTAATTCTGTAATTCAGAATAAATATACCGCTCCTCGCTGATTTCTCACCCCTTCTGTAATCTGTGTTGCCTTCTGTCTCTCCACAGTTTTTTAAGTGGATGACGCCTCACTTCTTAAAACTTCGTAAAGTCCACCAAAAAATGTAAATTCAGCCACTCTTCAAGTCTACCTAACTTAATTCATTGGAAATGGAAAATTCCGGGCAAACCTTAACTTGTTGAACACTGTTCAGAAAATTATGTACGTATCATATGCAGACAATCTGTAGAAGAAACGACAGCTTAATCGTTTCATTCTCGCATTTTTATAGATAAAATAGTGTGGCATATAATAGGATGTAGTGAAACAAAGCACCAAAACATACTTATATTTGAATGATGCCTCCTTCCTTCCTCCTGGCTTGAGGTCCGATGTAATCGCCGTGGGGTCCTGGAGGGGGCTTTTAGCCCGGCGTGAAAGATAAACAATAGAGCAGCAAGACGTTTTCAGTAAATAAATATATATTCTTTATTAAAAGAGACCAACCAGGGGCTGGATAGAATTGGTATAAAGGGATATATCAAAAGACTAAAAAAAGGATCAGAAGAATGCATCAGGCTTCATCAGTTGGTATTCTTTTATAAAATAGCAGTCCATTCAAGTGAAAAAAGTCCAAAAAAATTAAATTCTTTACATATAGTCAAACAACAAGGAGGTAAGTCACAAAGCTCCGACGATCACTGTTGTTTTAAGCAGAGAAGGAAAATTACAGTAGTCCCATACTTCTCCTCCCTCACCCCTCTATCAGTCATTACACTGGCTCATACACTCATTAAGTTGGCTGAGCCTCATGGGAAATGTACCTCCAAAACATCTGAAGGACTAAAGTTTCTGATCCTTGCTCTAAGTAAATGTGCCCCTAAGTAACCCCTCCTTTTTTCTCTCTCTCTTTTATAAGGCAGTGCCATTAGGTGCTATTTCCTGTAAAGTAAACAATGCCAGTGCTCTAACTCATCTTCTCATATCCCCCCCGAGATCAAATGTGGAGGTGATAGAGAAAAGCGGTATAATACATTGGACCACCTAAAACACAAGCCCCCGAACCGCTGCGAGGAGTGTGTGTGTGTGTGTGGGGGGGTCTTTGAACCCATGTATTTCCATACTTTATATTCCACAAAGTCATGTTAGGGGTCACTGGACAGAACAGAGTCTGGCCTTTCTAACGATACCAAACATGACCATGTAAAATGTAAACACACCCCCAACATAAAAGATTTTTTTTTTGTTCCAAAGCAATGGCATTGTCCATTTGTCACATATAAAGTGAGCAATACCCCTGTTATTAGTCACCTTCTCATTTCCCACGCTGCGAGCAAGGTCAGTGTTTTCTAAGTAGTCATATTATTCATAAAACAAAATGTGCCAAGATACAAGCAGGATTTTTTTTCAGTTTTAGTTAAAAACGCAAAAAATTACAGTAACAAGTGTACCCCTTAGAATATATAACCACAAAGGTTTGGATGATAAAATGTGAAAATAATAATTTTACACACTGTAAATTATTGAAATCTGATTGGAAATTCACTTTTTTTCTTTTACATTTTTTGTTATAGCATTCTGACAGGACATGACGTAAACATATAATAATGATATATTATGAATCTGCTGAAAATAAGGATATCTAATTTGTCTGGGTCGTACAATACAACATGACTTCAAATCCCGTTTAAACATGATGAGCACAAAACGGTCAAAATGAAATCAGAATACAAGGGTGAAATGGCTCAGCAGTGCAGGGGTTAAAACCCACTGGCTGTTTCCTCTCCATGCTGCAGCCATCCCTGCATACCTTGCATACTCATGCATCTGAAATGCATTGCTCACACTTTTATCCCTTCCAATTCACCTTCACATTTTGTATACTCACCCCAGTCCTAGGGCTCTATCACCTCCTTCAAGCTAACACTAGCGTTAGCGTCTGTGTTAGCTTAAAGGAAGTCATAGTGCTGCAGCCAGATCGCCTTTGAATCGCTAATGGTTTGAAAAACCTGTTAGCGCTCGTTAATTTGCGATTCGCAGCGCGAGTTTACTGTACTTTGAGCTCCCTATACCTAACATAGGGAGCTAGGGAGCGCAAAGTGAAAGCACAGAATAACTAGCATTGGTATCACTTGGTCCTGACGCTAGTTACTAAGAGCTGGCGCTAACAAAAACATTACCACCAGCTCAAGTGCAGGTAACGATTGTGCTGCTGCAGAATCCTTTACCTGCAGCACAAAGACCCCCCAAAAATCACATACTCACCTCTCATCTCACGGCGAGAACGACAGCCCGATCCGCTGCTTCTGGCCGCCGGGAGCAGAGGGAGTCTGGGGGAAGAAAGTCCTCTGTCTCCCTCGGCGATCACTCCACCGACCGGCAGGATCTCCCAAGAGGCAAGATCCTGCCGGTCATGTGACCCGGCAGCACGATCCACCATGGAGTCCTATGGACACCATGGAGGGGATGCTGGGGACAGCGCTGTAGCACTGCCCCCAGCGTCCGCAAGCTTAGCGATCGCTAGGGGGCAGGCTGCCGGACTCGGCGCCTACCCTGCGATCTACTGGGGAAACCTGGATGCTAAGGGGAAGTTAACGAATGGTTTTAGCTCAGGTCACATGATAGTGCCCCTAGTGTGGAGCATCTTTTTGCAAGTCCTCTCGGCCTCTTGCTTCTCTATGTCAAAATTGATTGAATTATTGATTGGTTTGTGTTACTTAATTTACAGAACTGTTTGTGCTTATCAATAATTGCAATCTGAAAACATAAACTTTCTAACGGATCGATATTATTATTTAGAAACAAAAGAGTATAGGTAATGTAAAATGGAACAGAAGGCAACAGGTGATTTTTGTGGTGGAAAGTGTCCATATAGAAGTAGAAGACTGATATTATTGCCATTTTAGCAACACAAATGCAACAAAGCCTGCCTGAAAGGTTTCAATAGAATCTGTGTTATGCTTCTGCTACCAATTTTTTTGTAAAGATGTCTTGAATTTACTACTGCTAAAATTATTTAAGGTTGCTCTTGTCAACAATAGAAGGTTGGCGGCTAAACTAACATTCAAGCAAGAACCGATCAAAGATATTTATGTTTTCCTAGTATATCCCCCTGGCAACCAGTGACATCACCACTTAAAAAAAAAAGTAAATTTGTAAAATCTGCTGCTTTATAGGTTTGGCAACGTACATTTCTATTTTGGCAGATGGATTGGTGTAAACAGTGAGACAACTGCCCTTGGGTCCAATTTCAATCCCAGAGGTAACCTGAGAGCTGTAGATTGTTTTGTAACTTCACTGTACAACGGTCACGCTATGGAGTGGATCAGGAGCCGCTCTGCATAGCAAAGGGTGAATCCAAATTCGCAGTACAGAGGTTAAAATCCAAACGGGTATTTGAATCAGTCCGGGGTCGAGGCAGGTGGAAATCAGGAACACGGTCTGGAAACTAGTACAAAGAAAGCTTCCAAACATACAGCAACAAGAGAGTAGGTTAGGTATACAACACTGAAGCAAGGAACAAATGACCCCGAGGTTATTTATGAAAAAAGTGAGGTGGCCATGCCCCCAAAGAGCAACTGCCTGCCCTCTTATGAGTGCATACCTGGAAGATTAGCTTTACCCCTGAGATCTCAGCAATTCTCCCTTTAAGCCCTTACCATGTCCCCCCAACATATTATAGGGAATCCCAATTCCAGGGGCCATCTTTGCCACAATCGCCTGAACAGTGCAACAGGGGATCGTGTACTGCAGCATGCTTGCTGGCTTGAGAGCCACATGGATATTGCTGCATCAGCAAACATCTGTAGCTGCCCAGGCAAATCGTAACCTATCTAGTGCCAACACTGTGTTAGCATATTGATTGTGGCTGATGAGGCTGCAGAGATCGGGGGAAACGCCAGTTAAGAGCTGAGTCATCTCACAGCAAGGTGTGACAACCCTGTAGATTTTTTAAATTTATCTATTATACTTTTACAACAGCACTTGCCTGGGCCGGCCGACACACTGTGCTGCCTGGGTCCAAGGATGAAATGCTGACCCCCCCCTCCAAAAAAAAACACGGCCTCTATAAGTGTAACACAGAGCTCTGTAGCAATAAAACTCACAGCAATGTGCTGTGTGTATGAACGTATCAAAAAGATACACAGCAATATAACTCATGGCAATGAGCACGGTGTATTACTGAATCGCAGAGCTCCACAGTAATGTGCAGTGTGTGTGAGCTTATCAGAGCTCCACAGCAATAAAACTCACAGTAATGTGCGATGTGTATTAGTGTATCAGAGATACACAGCAATATAACTCACAGTAAAGTGCAGTGTGTATGAGTGTATCACAAGACTCATACAGTTGACCACTCGCTCCGCCTTCAAACTCTTATTAATATAGGCCTTCAAGGTACTGTTCTTTCATGGTTCTCTTCCTACCTGTCCCAACGATCATTTAATGTCTCATTTTCTGGAAGTCCCTCCTCCCGACAGCCTATCTCTGTTGGAGTACCCAAAGGTTCAATACTGGGCCCTCTTCGTTTTTCGATCTACACTGCCTCTCTAGGCAAACTGATCAGCTCTTTTGGATTCTGGGTACCACCTATACGCTGTTGACACTCAAATATACCTCTCCTTGACCGGATCTCTGTCCTGTTCTCCTGGATCGAGTCACTGACTGGCTCTCGAATTGGTTGTCTTTACGCTTCCTTGAACCCAATCTCACCAAAACTGAAATTCTCTTTGTTCCTCCCTCCTAGAGCAACTCAATGCCACCTATCTCTCTGCGAATTAATGGAACTTCCATTAGCCCGCGCCTCAAGCTCGCTGCCTTGGTGTCATTTTCGATTCTGACCTAACATTCTTCCCCCACATCCAGGCAGTGACAAAATCCTGTTACTATCAGCTCAAGAACATTGCCCGCGTCCGCCTGTTACATCCTCAGCCCCTGTTGTGCTTCCTGGGGGTTTGGGCAAGGTTCAGTGCCAAGGGCTGGTCGAGTGCCAGCACCATGTAATGGCCGAGCGGCATCGGAGGGGGGTGGGGCCTGGTGTGGTCACGAGGAGCCACCGGGTTTAAAGCAGGGCGCGAGGAGCTGCCTCGTCGCCCTGACGTGGAGTTCTGTTCCTGCATCGCTTCCTATCATTCATTGTTGCCTAATCTGTTGCCGACCCAGCTTGTCTATGATTCCTGCTCCTGATTTTGACCCGGCTTGTCTCTGACCAATCTATGTTCTATGCTATAGTGGTGACGAGTGTTGTGCGCTGTAGGTAACCCCATGCACTCTGTTTGGGGTTTTACTCGTTTCGTGGGGAGATTCCCCTCTCGCCCTGGTTTTCATACTGCAGGCTTATCGGGGGTGTTGCTCCAGGTCTAAGGGGTCTGAGTTACGATCTGATACGCTTGTACCATCTGCGAATATGAAAGACTGTTGGTTATCAGCTTGCTCGTTTGGCCAAAAGTACCCAGGCTAGTACGATCCCTAAACCTGTGTATCTACAGATCCTGGTAATCACAAGTTACAAAGTACCTGATCAAGGTGGTCTGAAAACGTAAAATCTGTCAGTGTGTAGACTGCCCTGCAGTCTGATCAATTCATTGCCTGTCCTGCCGAATGTCACAGTACTAACGTTTCTGTCTTGCAATCTGATGGCTTGTTGTGTGATCTAGGTTGTCTCTTGGTCTCGAAACCTTTGGAGCTTAGTAGCAGTTCTCTTGTCTTGTCATACTCCTTGGCTTTGGAGTATAAGTTTGAAAGTACTGTTTATTTCGCTAACATCAAACCGATAAATCCGTCCAAACGGATCTCAACCTCGTGTAACCCCTGGAGTACAGTAATTCTACTACCCTGCAGTTTCTATGTAGTAACCAGCAGATTGCGACCTTCTGTTTGCTCTGAGATTCAAGACTGTGTGGCTCTATGGTTTTGTGTGTGGAGGTAGGGCTGCAAGAGAGGAAGCAAGAGAGAGGAAGCTGGAAGATGATGGTGGCTGAGATTTGTGGTATTGTGTCCAGTGCTGAAGCATCCTGCATAAAGGCTCCCAGCAGACTCTGTATCCAGATCAAAGCACAGAACTGTTCCTGGCAGTGATTGTTCTGCAGAAAGAAGGAATCCCAGTGGAGCAGCTTCTCCCCTTCCTGGACAAAATCTGATTGCAGACTGTGGAGTGGTAAGCTGAGACCTCTCCCCTTGGTTTTACAACAAGGCATTCTGACACTGGTTACCAAAGCAGCAGTCTATGACTTCTCTGGTCCCTGGAACATCCCAGCATATTACAAACAAAGTGTATTACAATTATTCTGGGCCCCAACAATGTGCACCACCTACCTATGGTACCATTAGGGAAAAGACTAGGGTGGGCCACAGTATTGTTTGTGGGAAAACTCATACTGACTCTTGCGTTATTTACTTATTCCACTGCATTATGTTTATTTAGACTGTTACATTTATTTTTGCATAGAGTTTTGCTGTGCAATACAAAGATCTATAAAAGACAGCTCTGTGTTGATTTATTGCTTGTTTAAATATGTTCCCAACTGGATCTCACACCCAAAGCCTGGATGTCCAGTTGGGTGGAGGCACTGCCGCAGTCATGTACCCCAACTCCCAGGTAGCGGAGGCTCAGGATCGGCTTGCAGAGCGCTTGAAGGTAACTGAGGTAAAGGACCACAGGGGTATTTGTGGGACTACGCAAAAACCCGTTACAAATGGAGGCACTGCTGAGATGAATTGAGTTACAACCAACAAGGATATATTAATCCCACGGCCCACGCTCTTATTTGCGACAGAATGGGCCCAGCAACAGAAGATATCATCACTGCATGGTGTAACGGTATGTCAAGTACCTCCCTACAGCGAGCTGAAGCATGTCACCAAGTGTTTGGAGATTTTACTGGGAATAGAGATTGTTACCATCAGGGATATCTTGCAGGATTTAAATGGTCAAACTTATATGTTAATATATTCCCATACTGATTTGAGAGGCCGCCAGAGGGCCACAAGCCTACACCTTCTTGGAGCAGCACCCGAAGGATGCCCCTTAGGGTTCGCTCTTTTGGACAAAGAGGAGGGGCATACTCCACAGCAACCCCTCAGTATAAACCTGAGGGATTTTGATGTATCAAGCCATTCCCAGCCTCGGACCCCTATGTTAGAGAAAACTACCTGGAGATTACCGGTTACACCATTCGAAGTTGGAGCCATTCCAAAACAGACTGTACAATTTTCCAAAGAGCAAGGGGAAATCAACCCTAAGACCACAGGTCTTGTAGTGGTCTCATCTCCAATATCGCCACAGCCAGACAGCCCCTTCTTGAGTACCACAAATTCAGGGGAAAGTAACATGGCCGAAATACTACAAAAACTCTCAGAGGCCATAGTAACGGTTACACACACCCACAGCTACCGCAAGCTGAAGGTGTTTTCTGGGAACCAGCCTGTGCCTGTGGGAGAAGAAACCTTTGAAGCCTGGAAGGATAATGCTTTACAATTACTAGAAGAATAGTCTTGTACTGATATTATAAAGAAACAACGGTTAATGGAGAGTCTCCGATCCCCAGCTACAGAAATAATAAGGCTTTACAAGGGAGTGAATTCACAAACTACCGCACAGGATTACATTCAAGCTTTGCAAGATGCTTATGAAAAATCGGAGGACTCTGATGATCTGTTAGTCAAGTTCCTAGCCACCAAGCAGAAGGAGCATGAAAACTCTTCTGACTATATTAAATCGATTACAACTGCTACTAGGAAAACGATTTCAAAAAGGAACAATCACGGCATCTGAGTTGGATACACGACTATCCAAGCAAATTCAGAGGGGAGGCCTTACCAATGACCCAGTAATGATTAGGTTAAGAGTTAAGCTGGATGATCAAGTTTTGTCCTATTCCACACTGATCAACAAAGCAAAAAGATTGGAGGATCAAATGTCCTCATCTCCTTTACGCAAAGGGAATACATTTAAAGCAGCAGAGAAAGAGTATATGGATCTGGCAATTCTTAAAAAGAAGATAGCTGAACTAGAATTATTGTCCAAGCCAGCGGCAAAAAGGACAGATTCTTCTCCTCGTAGACAACTCCACAGGGGGACAATGAGAAGATTGTTACCGGAGGATTCGTCCCCCCAAGGAAGCTGTTTTAAATGTGGAAAATTAGGGCACTTCAAGGGGGAGTGTCCCACCAATTCATCAGAGACAGATGTCGAAGTGCTAGCTATTGGGCTAGAGAAGGCCTCCGCTTCCAGTGTTTCTAAGAAAAGTAAGAAAGATCATATATCTGTGGGAGCCAAGATCGGGCCCAAATCAATCATACACCTGCAAATAGAGGGTATTTACGCATCTGCCTTGCTAGATACTGGATCTCAGGTCACCATCATTTATAGAGACCTCTATGATCATCATTTAAGTCATATTCCTCTGGAGCCTGCGGGAGAGTTGCAGTTGTGGGGAGTGGGATCTCAGGCCCAATCTGTACAGGGATGCATAAGGGTTACTGTAACCATCCCACAATTAAACACAGGAATGATCTGTCCTATGGAATTGGAAGCTCTTATATGCCCAGTGGAAAGAAAACCATGTGCTCCAATTATTCTGGGTACCAATGCAAGAATCGTGCAGGACATGTTCAGGACCTATCTTTCTGAAGAGGGAGATGTATTTCTAGCACGACTAATGGAGGTCAGTCCTGTTTTAGGAAAGGCGTGTCGTCGACTAGCCCTACAAGCTAAACCTGGGTCATGCTATTACTCAGGAAAAGAGTCTGTATTTCTGAAGCCTGGAGAAACCAAGACTCTACGAGCCATAGCTTCTATGCATCATGAAATATCAGGAGGAACCAGGCAATACCTAGTTGAGTCCTTGACTGAGGAGAATACGAAAAATGGATGGACCCTCATACCTGAAGTGAAAGATTGGCGGAATCACTGGTGTAAAGATTTCCCCGTAATGATACAGAATTTTACACCTACAGAGGTCAGAATTGATCGTCACCAGAAGATTGGCGTAATTCACTTGATAGAGCAGGTATCTTCAGTAATGTCCATGAAAGCAGAACTGGGGAGTAACCTTGAAGGATGTATAGATTTTGATCTGGAAGATTCTCCTTTACCACAAGAATGGAAAGATAGACTCCGATCCAAACTAATTACAAGAGAGGAAGTCTTCTCCAGGGAAGAATTGGATGTGGAATGTGCAAGAAGTGCCCCACATGCTATTAAACTTTCTAACTCAACTCCTTTCAGGGAGAGATCAAGGAGAATACCCCCACGAGATGTGGAGGATGTCCGTGATATATTACAACGGATGGAAGAATCTGGTATTATTAACCCCTTCCCGACCGCGGACGTACCATGTACGTCATTGCAGCGGGTCTCTCTTAGACCCGCTGACGTACATGGTACGTCCTGCCGTTTTTGAGCTGCTGGAAGCGATCGGATCGCTTCCAGCAGCTCAAACGCCATTGCAGGATGCCTGGGAGTCCAGGCATCCGTGCAATGGCCGTTAGAAGTGCCGGGGCACCATGTGATCGCTCCCCGGGAGCGATCTACATCCGGTTGCACCGGAGAGGTGCCCGGCACTTCTACAGAGCGCTGGAAGCGATCGGATCGCTTCCAGCTGCTCTGAGCATATTACAAGGATGCCTCGACATCGAGGCATCCTTGTAATATACTTACCTGCCGCCGGTCCGTCCGTGATCGCTCCCCCGAGCGATCACTTCCGGTAGCGGCAGGAAGTACTGAGTGCCACGAGGTATCGTGGCACTCAGTACAAAATCGATCACTTCAGTGATCAGGTGCTCTGCTGGGTGCCTCGAGGGATCAAGGCACCCAGCAGAGAAAAAAAAGTGTAAAAAAAAGTTAAAAAAAAGTAAAAAAAAGTGTGTAAAAAAAGTGTAAAAAAAGAAAAATAAATAAAATAAACTGACAGTTAGGGTAGGGTTAGGGTTAGGGTTAGGGTTAGGGTAGGGTAGGGTAGGGTTAGGGGTAGGGTTAGGGTTAGGGGTAGGGTTAGGGGTAGGGGTAGGGTTAGGGGTAGGGGGTAGGTTAGGGGTAGGGGTAGGTAAGTTAGGTAGGGGTAGGGGTAGGGGTAGGGTTAGGGGTAGGGGTAGGGTTAGGGTTAGGGTTAGGGTTAGGGTTAGGGTAGGGGTAGGGTTAGGTTAGGGTTAGGGTTAGGGGTAGGTTAGGGGTAGGGTTAGGGGTAGGGTTAGGGGTAGGGTTAGGGTTAGGGGTAGGGGTAGGGTTAGGGTTCTAAGGGCAGGGTCGGGTAGGGTTAGGGTTCTAAGGGCAGGGTCATCTTGGGGCTGAGTGGGATGTTCCTAGCCTGCCTCATCAGAGAGGCAGGCTAGCAACATCCAATCAGAAGTTAGAAAAAATCAAATAAAATTTCTAATTTGTCAGGTCAGGCCAATATTTTGTAAATATTGGCTCTGACCTCTGTGATTCTCCCTCCCTCTCCTCACTTGTGTTTTGGTGAGCGAGAGAGAGAGATCAGATTTGACAGGTTAGAGATTTTAGTGAGATTTAGTGAGATTAAAAATTGAGGCAGATTTAGAGAGATTTTAGGGAGATTTAGAAGAATTGAGGCAGGTTTAGAGGGATTTAGAGAGATTTAGGTGTTTATTTGTATTTTCTTGTGAAACCCAACGGTTCTTCTAAGAACCAACAATCCGCTTATATATATATAATAATTATAAAATTTTATAATCTATTATATATAATGTCTGAGAGGGTGTACAGCGCCGAGGAGGCATATGCCATCCTGGCGTCAGAATCTGAGGCATCTGCGTCAGACTCAGACCCTCATTTCGACCCCGCTAACTGCTCAGAGGCGTCGCTAGATACATTATCTATGCTGGCTGATGTATCTAGTGATGTTTCTGATGCAGATCCTGGGTCACCACCTGCCAGCAGGAGACGCACAGCTCCAGCTGAGGAGTGGGTAGTGCCTCATCGCCAGAGGCCAGATATCCCTCCTTTCACGGCAAATCCTGGCATCAATATTGATGTTGCAGGATTTACCGCCACACAGTTTTTGCAGGTGTTTATGGGGGATGATTTGTTGGGCCACATCGTGGCCCAATCAAATCTGTATGCCCATCAGCATTGTGCTGCGAAGCCAGACTCCTACTTGGCAAGGCAGCAATGGACCCCGCTAGATGTGCCAGAATTTCTGAAATTCTGGGCACTTACTATGCTGAGGGCATCATAAAGAAGCCCTCAATTCGCTCCTACTGGAGCAGTAGCCCCATCTGCTCTACCCCCATTTACCTCCAATCAATGTCACGTAGAAGGTATGAAAACATTTTGCGTTTCATGCACTTCAGTGACAACAGCCTGTGCTCCCCTAGAGAGCATCCCCAGTTTGACAGGCACCAGACTTTTACATTTTATTCGTACATTTTTATGTTCTACAATTGGTGCTGTATTTTGCCAAAATCTTTGCACACCTATGCATGGGGGGCATGGGTGTACTCAGGAGATCTTGCAGAAAACAACCTGGAGAGTTTTCATGCAGTAACAAACAACAGTGTCTGCTAAGGCTAGGGTCAGACGAGCGTGATTTCTACGGACTGTACGTCCGTGCAGTACGGACATCGTCAGTACGGAAGACGCAGTAGTGGTCACACAGTCCGTTTTTTCACTGACATTTATTTTTTGACAGATGTAGGAGGGACAATAAATTCAATTGCAAAACCATTTTGTCCGTGAAAAATGCAGGACGTATAAATGCAGTCCGTCTGACCACGTTCCATCACTCACACACAAAGCTATGCAGACGTTGCGGACGCAGCGCACTTTGTGCGGCCGTTCTAGCGGTTCTACGTTCTTGCCTGCCTTGCGTCCGTGGGCCGCGGCCGTTGTGCGTCCGCAGTTCAGTGCGGACGTACTTCGTGTGTCGGGCTCCATTGGACTTTATGTCATGCTATCACGGACGTACTTTTAGGCGCGATCACGGACGTGAACACTACGCTCGTCTGACCCTAGCCTAAATCACAGTCCAAAACTACTGTGGGCGTAAAAATCTGAAATTTGAAAAATTACCGCCACACACCTTGTTGCCAAATGTTTTGGGCTAAAACCGTTGCATCCATGGCATCAAAGCACTCCATATGCAATACCTTGGGGTGTCAACATAACAAATATAAACAATTTTCTGGCAATAATTCAAACTGGGGTATGCGGTAGACCCAAAACCAAAGATAGGCCTAGCTGAAGAAATAATCTCAATTTCAACTCTAATGACAAAGTCATAAAAATTGTATTTGAACCTTCCCAAAATCCTGGCAAACCTAGGCATGGGGGGCATGGGTGTACTCAGGAGATCTTGCAGAAAACAACCTGGAGAGTTTTCATGCAGTAACAAACAACAGTGTCTGCTAAATCACAGTCCAAAACTACTGTGGGCGTAAAAATCTGAAAATTGAAAAATTACCGCCACACACCTTCTCAAATGTTTTGGGCTAAAACCGTTGCATCCATGGCATCAAAGCACTCCATATGCAATACCTTGGGGTGTCAACATAACAAATATAAACAATTTTCTGGCAATAATTCAAACTGGGGTATGCGGTAGACCCAAAACCAAAGCTAGGCCTAGCTGAAGAAATAATCTCAATTTCAACTCCAATGACAAAGTCATAAAAATTGTATTTGAACCTTCCCAAAATCCTGGCAAACCTATGCATGGGGGGCATGGGTGTACTCAGGAGACCTTGCAGAAAACAACCTGGAGAGTTTTCATGCAGTAAAAAACAACAGTGTCTCCTAAATCACAGTCCAAAACTGATGTGGGTGTGAAAATGAAAAATGACCACCAAACAGTATCTAATTTGTTTGGAGCAAACGGATGCATCCATAGCATAAAAACACTCCATTTACAATACTTTGGGGTGTTAGCTTACCAAATATATGCACGTTCATAAAACTGGGGTATGTAAAAAGGCCCCTAAAAAGAAGATAAGCAAAGAAGATACTGTATGTCAAATTAGAAAATTGACAAGCACATGTCAAAGATTGGCGTAGCACCCAAAAACAACAGAACAAATCTATATATGGGTGGTATCAATTTACTCAGAAGATGTTGCTGAACATATTTTGGGGTGTTTTTTGGCAGTAACCCATAACTGGATTTGACAATTCATGCCTAAAGTACAATGTGTGTGAAAAAATAACACAAAAAGTGACTACCTGAAAGTTTGACAAAGAGCTAGTGCATGGAAAGTGTTAAAATACAACTCTTTGAAGCACCCTAGGGTGTGCCCTTTCTAAAAATATATGGTTTGATGGGGGTAAATTACTTTGGCCGGCTTCAAAAATGTCCCAAATAGGACATGGGTGCATGATGACGAAATGTGAAAATTCCAAGTTGGAAAACTGAAATGCGCACCCCCCAAATAAGGCCTTTTAGCCCCCAAATGACCCGACATACCTATACATGGGTGGTATCAATTTACTCAGAAGATGTTGCTGAACATATTTTGGGGTGTTTTTTGGCAGTAACCCATAACTGGATTTGACAATTCATGCCTAAAGTACAATGTGTGTGAAAAAATAACACAAAAAGTGACTACCTGAAAGATTGACAAAGAGCTAGTGCATGGAAAGTGTTAAAATACAACTCTTTGAAGCACCCTAGGGTGTGCCCTTTCTAAAAATATATGGTTTGATGGGGGTAAATTACTTTGGCCGGCTTCAAAAATGTCCCAAATAGGACATGGGTGCATGATGACGAAATGTGAAAATTCCAAGTTGGAAAACTGAAATGCGCACCCCCAAATAAGGCCTTTTAGCCCCCAAATGACCCGACATACCTATACATGGGTGGTATCAATTTACTCAGAAGATGTTGCTGAACATATTTTGGGGTGTTTTTTGGCAGTAACCCATAACTGGATTTGACAATTCATGCCTAAAGTACAATGTGTGTGAAAAAATAACACAAAAAGTGACTACCTGAAAGATTGACAAAGAGCTAGTGCATGGAAAGTGTTAAAATACAACTCTTTGAAGCACCCTAGGGTGTGCCCTTTCTAAAAATATATGGTTTGATGGGGGTAAATTACTTTGGCCGGCTTCAAAAATGTCCCAAATAGGACATGGGTGCATGATGACGAAATGTGAAAATTCCAAGTTGGAAAACTGAAATGCGCACCCCCCAAATAAGGCCTTTTAGCCCCCAAATGACCCGACATACCTATACATGGGTGGTATCAATTTACTCAGAAGATGTTGCTGAACATATTTTGGGGTGTTTTTTGGCAGTAACCCATAACTGGATTTGACAATTCATGCCTAAAGTACAATGTGTGTGAAAAAATAACACAAAAAGTGACTACCTGAAAGTTTGACAAAGAGCTAGTGCATGGAAAGTGTTAAAATACAACTCTTTGAAGCACCCTAGGGTGTGCCCTTTCTAAAAATATATGGTTTGATGGGGGTAAATTACTTTGGCCGGCTTCAAAAATGTCCCAAATAGGACATGGGTGCATGATGACGAAATGTGAAAATTCCAAGTTGGAAAACTGAAATGCGCACCCCCAAATAAGGCCTTTTAGCCCCCAAATGACCCGACATACCTATACATGGGTGGTATCAATTTACTCAGAAGATGTTGCTGAACATATTTTGGGGTGTTTTTTGGCAGTAACCCATAACTGGATTTGACAATTCATGCCTAAGTACAATGTGTGTGAAAAAATAACACAAAAAGTGACTACCTGAAAGATTGACAAAGAGCTAGTGCATGGAAAGTGTTAAAATACAACTCTTTGAAGCACCCTAGGGTGTGCCCTTTCTAAAAATATATGGTTTGATGGGGGTAAATTACTTTGGCCGGCTTCAAAAATGTCCCAAATAGGACATGGGTGCATGATGACGAAATGTGAAAATTCCAAGTTGGAAAACTGAAATGCGCACCCCCCAAATAAGGCCTTTTAGCCCCCAAATGACCCGACATACCTATACTTGGGTGGTATCAATTTACTCAGAAGATGTTGCTGAACATATTTTGGGGTGCTTTTTGGCAGTAAACCTTAAAGTTCACAGTACATGTATTCTTAAATTGCGTTCAAAAAAAAAAAATCACCAAAATTTTTTTTTTTTTCAAACTTTGGCATAGATTTGTGGTAAAATGGTTTGCATGGAAAGAGTCAAAATACCCAAGTTTAATACCTTGATTTGTGTACTTTAAAAAAATATGTATATGTGGAGGGTTATTCAGGAATTAGTGACAGATATCAGTGTTACAATGTCACTATCACTAGTTTTGAAAATAAACTCTTTGGAAATGGCAAAGTGCTACTTGCACTTATTGTTGCATAAAATAAGGAAAAAAGCGAGGAATATGTAAACATTGGGTATTGCTAAACTCAGTACTAAATTTAGAAACTACTAAGGAATAAAAATTTTTTGACGGTTGTTGATACATAAGAAATTTTGGGGGTCAAAGTTCGAAAAAGTGGTGTTTTTTCAATTTTTGTGTCATATTTCACAATATTTTTTATAGTAAATTATATGAAATGATGAAAAAAATGGTATCTTTATAAAGTCCATTTAGTGACGAGAAAAACAGTGTAAAATATGTGTGGGTTACATAAACGAGTAAGAGGAAAATTTGACGTAAACACTAAGAGCGCAGAAACATAAAAACAGCTGCGGTCACGAACGGACGGATTTGTGTAAAACCGCCCGGTCACTAAGGGGTTAAAGAGTCCAGAAGCCCATATGCCTCACCCATAGCGATAGTTAGGAAAAAGAATGGCACAGTTCGGCTCTGCATAGACTATCACACTCTGAATAAGAGAACAGTGCCAGATCAGTACACACTACCACGGATAGAAGATCTGTTAAATGCCCTTTCTGGAAGCCAGTGGTTTAGTGTTCTTGACTTGAGATCTGGGTATTATCAAGTTCCGCTGAATGAGGAGGATCAGGAAAAGACAGCCTTCATCTGCCCTTTGGGGTTCTATGAGTTTACTAGGATGCCTCAAGGAATCACAGGAGCTCCTGCCACATTCCAAAGGCTAATGGAAAAGACTGTGGGGGATATGAATCCCAAGGAGTGCCTAGTGTATCTGGATGACCTCATAGTGTTTGGAAGGACCCCGGAAGAACACGAACAGTGATTACTGAAAGTGCTGGATCGACTCCAAGCAGAGGGTCTGAAATTATCATTAGACAAATGTCGATTTGCACGGGACTCTGTCACATATATAGGTCATATTGTTTCTGCAGAAGGAGTGGCAACGGACCCGGCCAAAATTGAAGCAGTGGTGAATTGGCCTAGGCCATATACTATCAGTGAGCTACGTTCATTCCTAGGGTTCTGTGGTTATTACCGAAGGTTCGTGAAGGACTACTCGAAGATTGCTCGAGAGTTACATAATTTGTTAAAGGTTACCTCTGATATAGAAGGTGCTAAGGTACCCAGTCCTAAAGACTCCTTCGGAAACAAATGGACTTCAGGATGTGAAGAAGCCTTTTTAACCTTGAAAGAAAGACTTACAGAAGCCCCAGTCTTGGCGTATGCAGACCCCGAGAAGCAGTATGTGCTCCATGTCGATGCCAGTATGGAGGTCCTAGGGGGTGTATTACATCAAAGCTACCCAGAAGGGTTAAGACCCGTGGCATACATAAGCAGAAGTCTAACTGGTGCAGAGAAAAACTATCCAGTCAGCAAGCTAGAATTCTTGGCTCTTAAGTGGGCAATTGTAGACAAATTGCATGACTATTTATATGGTACAACATTTGAAGTAAGGACAGATAATAATCCACTTACATATATCAAACTACGGCTAAGCTAGATGCCACAGGACACAGGTGGCTGGCAGCGTTGTCGAGCTATAATTTTAGCCTTAAATAAAAGCCAGGCCCCAAGAATGTCAGTGCAGATGCTCTGTCTCGCAGACCTGGACTGCTTCCTCATGAAGAAAAGGAAGAATGGGAAGAAATTTCTGGGCCAGGGGTAGGGGCTTTTTGCCACACCTATGTAGTGGCCGAGAAACAGGAGGAGTTCTCTGACCTTAGAGGAATAGATTCCATCAGTTACTCCTCAGAAGCAGTACCAGAGATATTTTGTGCTCCAGTCATCCTTCAACATTGGTCTCAAATAATCAATGAAGAAAAAAAGAAAGCCCAATCACAGGATTGGTATAAAGGGACAGTCCTCAAGGCGATGAGAGTTAAGAATCCAAAATTGCTGAGCTCCCTTCCAATAGGACAATGAGACATGTACCGGAGAGAGTGGAGTAAAGTACATCTGGAAGATGGGATCCTTTATAGAATTTTCAAATACCACGACCACCCAGGTCGAAAGCAGCTAGTACTACCTCATAGATACTGGGGAATAGTCATGAGAGCTCTCCATGATCAACATGGTCATCTTGGCGTTGACAAAACCTACGGACTGATACAAGACCGGTTCTATTGGCCTCGTATGAGGGAATTTATTTATTTATTTATTTGCAAAGGATTTTACCAGGAAGGATACATTGAGATTTCTCTCGTTTTCAAGTATGTCCTGGAATGTGTTGAACATTATGTGAAAACCTGCAGAAGATGTATTCAGAGAAAGACCCTACCTGTGAGAGCTGCCCCTATGGGCCACCTTAAAAGCACAGGGCCCCTGGATCTTGTGTGCATGGACTATCTATGTATTGAGAATGATACTACTGGAATCGGGAATGTTCTAGTGGTTACAGATCATTTTACCAGATACGTTCAGGCCTTTCCTACTAAAGACCAGAAGGCTGTGACCATAGCTAAAGTCCTGTGGCAGAAGTATTTCATGCACTATGGTCTACCCAATCGAATACATTCTGATCAAGGTAGAGACTTTGAGAGCAAGTTGATCAAAGAGCTGCTGGATATGTTGCAGGTTCAGAAGTCCAGAACAACACCCTACCACCCAGAGGGTGATGCTCAGCCTGAGCGTTTTAATAGGACCCTCCTAGATATGCTTGGGACTCTGAAAACAGTGGAGAAGCGGTCTTGGAGTAAGCACGTGGAAACCATGGTCCACGCATATAATTGCACAAGAAATGAGTCTACAGGATTTTCACACTACTTCCTGAGGTTTGGAAAGGAAGCTAGACTACCAATAGATGTCCGGATGGGGGTGTCCCCTGATGGGACAACTTCAAGCTCACACTCCCATTATGTGAGGACCCTCAAGCAAAACCTCCACAGGGCCTATGAGTTGGCTACTCAAGCCACGACAAGAATGGAGGAGCGGAACAAGAGAAGATACGATACCAAAGTCAAGTATCGGGAAATCCAAGCAGGCGATAAGGTTCTACTGCGGAATCTAGGGGTGCTTGGAAAACACAAATTAGCAGACAGATGGAAGGATACCCTGTTCGAAGTTGTGTCTAAGCTAAAAGGACTGCCAGTGTACAACATAAAAGGGACTGAAGGACGGATAAAGGCTTGGCATAGGAACCATCTACTACCGGTAGCCTATACAGATGATGAGGAAGAGCGTAGTAGTGAATTGGAGGAAAGCACAGCAGCGAGTCCTGAAAATGGGACAGAGGAGACCTCAGAGACTCCCACAGCTGATGATCAGTGGTGGTCTTCCCATACTGAGAGAACACAGAATTTGTCTCTTACCCCTGTAGCACCTCAGAGAGTTAAAACACCTCTTATGTCAAACAGTCCTCCATCTTTGAACCCAGAAAGCCCGTGCTTTGTGCCTGGGACCACCGTCAGTGACTCTCGATCTATGGGAGAGCCAGGGCCTCAAGCCACTGGTGACCTTCCCCAACTACAGGGCAGGAGCCGAAGCTTCCCAGGCACGGTCAGAAAGTTCTCTTCCCCAGCGACTTCCAAGACACAGCACCAGGGTACGGCAGCCTCCTACAGCCTTGGTTTATGATCATATAGGAGAACCTAGCTATGCTCCAGTGACACAGGCATCATGTAAAATGACCTTTCTCCATGCGCTGGCTGAAATCGTAAATTAAAATCACTCTCTGTTTTAGCGTAGTTGGCCAGCTAGGATGTCATTGTTTTAGCTAGCACTGTTATTGTAGGCTTTTATAAATGTTTTATACGGTTTGGTTTTTGATCGCTTCCTGTCCAGGACTTGCCAGTGGAAGGCAAGTTATTTTCAAAGGGGAACATGTAACCCCTGGAGTACAATAATTCTACTACCCTGCAGTTTCTATGTAGTAACCAGCAGATTGCGACCTTCTGTTTGCTCTGAGATTCAAGACTGTGTGGCTCTATGGTTTTGTGTGTGGAGGCAGGGCTGCAAGAGAGGAAGCAAGAGAGAGGAAGCTGGAAGATGATGGTGGCTGAGATTTGTGGTATTGTGTCCAGTGCTGAAGCATCCTGCATAAAGGCTCCCAGCAGACTCTGTATCCAGATCAAAGCACAGAACTGTTCCTGGCAGTGATTGTTCTGCAGAAAGAAGGAATCCCAGTGGAGCAGCTTCTCCCCTTCCTGGACAAAATCTGATTGCAGACTGTGGAGTGGTAAACTGAGACCTCTCCCCTTGGTTTTACAACAAGGCATTCTGACACTGGTTACCAAAGCAGCAGTCTATGACTTCTCTGATCCCTGGAACATCCCAACATATTACAAACAAAGTGGATTACAATTATTCTGGGCCCCAACAATGTGCACCACCTACCTATGGTACCATTAGGGAAAAGACTAGGGTGGGCCACAGTATTGTTTGTGGGAAAACTCATACTGACTCTTGCGTTATTTACTTATTCCACTGCATTATGTTTATTTAGACCGTTACATTTATTTTTGCATAGAGTTTTGCTGTGCAATACAAAGATCTATAAAAGACAGCTCTGTGTTGATTTATTGCTTGTTTAAATATGTTCCCAACTGGATCTCACACCCAAAGCCTGGATGTCCAGTTGGGTGGAGGCACTGCCGCAGTCATGTACTCAAACTCCCAGGTAGCGGAGGCTCAGGATCGGCTTGCAGAGCGCTTGAAGGTAACTGAGGTAAAGGACCACAGGGGTATTTGTGGGACTACGCAAAAACCCGTTACACTCGCTACTCTTGTGTGAGTGCCACTGTGCCCGTTACATCACGTCAGGGCCTGATATGGATCCGATAGATTTATCTGCACTTATGTCTAAGCTGGGTGAAATCATATCTAAGCTAGAAGAGCAAGACCATCGCATGGATCAATTCGCTCAGGCTTTGGGCCTAGTCATGAATCAAGTCAGTCAGGCCTCACCGCCTTCTTCTCCTGTGATTGACAGGTCTGCTCAAGCAGTCTCAGTGTCCTCTATGCAGGGCTGGCCCAAGCCACTGTGTTGCCTGGAGCGAAGGATGAATTGCTGCCCCACCCCCAAAAAAACATGGTGTGTATGAGCATATCACAGAGCGCCACATATCACGGCCCACTGTCCCACACATCCACATACCGTCACACACACTTACATACCTTCACAGTCACACCATAACACAGCTGGTAACGGTGAGATGCAGAGGATTAGTGACTCCGGAGGGCACAGAGTTACTGTTGAATATATTTCACAGGGTGTTCCTTTAAATAGGAAACGCCTACTGAAGGTAAGAAAGAAATTAGGAAAATGCTTGTTTTTTCACCATGATTTAATAATTCAGGGAATACTGGGGGGGGGGGGGGTAAAAGCCATTAAGTGGCTTTAAAACATGCGGCGTCCCAGTCATTTCTGTAATTCCCCAATCAAACCCTGGCAGCTGCATACTAACCCCCCCCCTCAGTTTAGAAAGGTAAGAATGTGATTTATTTATTTTAGCAAACTCACCCAGGACTTGCCAGGCCAGTGAAAAGCAGATCCCCCAGCTATTAACAACTAACTACAGCTCACATCATGCTGTGCGGGCTGTAAGGGAGCTGCAGATTGTCTTCAATCTGGGCACCGTGCAGCCCTCAATCGGCAGCTCCCTCAGGACTCTGGGATAGGGTGTCTGTCCAGGCCTTCCCTCAACCAGGACAGAAGAGCTGGCAGTGCTTTAAGGGGGCAGCAACATGTCAATGTGAGGAGAGAAGGGCGGGAGGGGAACCGCCATAACACACACGGGAGGGGCACAGAGTCTCCTGTATGAAATCAAGCCAGGCCTACCTCCGCAGCAGCCTCATAGTTCCCCGAGATTCATTTAAAAGATATGCGCTTGCCTACGCCATCAGAGCCCACCGCGTGTCACGTGACAGGCTCTAAACACTGCGTTCCGTCTCACAGGCGCACTGCGCTGAAGGAGAGACCACAGCCAGGCTGCATTGCTGGTAAAACTTAAGCTGATGGCCTCCATGCCTGCTGAAAGTGGTGGGCGCCGGCCCAATGAAAGGGGCAGTCACGTGCTGGAGGGGCAGGCGTGGCTTGGTTTTCAACAGAACACTGTCCTGCAGCCGTGTCCAGGCTGGCAGCCTTTGAAAGAGCAGCAAAATGCTGCCCCTGACAAAGTGCTGCCTGGAGCGGCTGCTCCACCCCGCTCCATGGACGGGCCGACCCTGCCTCTATGATTGCTACTGAAGTAGCTCATGTCAGTTTAAAAACTTCAATGTGAGTTCGGGTTCATGCAGAGGGTTTATAACCCAAATCGATATACCTGGTTCAATTCAAACATAATGTGTCCCACAGATAGAGCTAAGGTGGGTTATGTCATTAACCACATAACCGAGAAAGCTCTGCTGTGGTCAACACCTTTGTGGGAGCTGAAGAAACCATTGGCGTATAATTATGCTGAATTTATGGCAGAATTGCGACGCATATTTGACCCCGCTAGAAGGGCAACAGGGGCAGCTAGGGCTTTGTGGCGTATATCCTAGGGCAACCGCCGAATTGCAGATTACGCTATAGAGTTTAAAACAGTGGCTGCAGAATTGTCATGGCCAAATGAGGTGCTGGTTACCGCGTTCCTCCAAGGAATTTCCGAGAATATCATGCATGAATTAGCACCTATGGTATTGCCTGAGGAGCTAGAGGATCTGGTTGACTATTGTATAGCCCTTGATGATCAGATGCGTGACAGGAGGTCTGGTCGTAGCAAGTCACATAAAACTTCCCAGGGTACTGGTTCTACTCCCAGGGCAAATCCTGCGGTCTCTCCTCCTGGGTCTGTGCCTACAGAACCAAAGCCTATACAGCTAGGTCATTCTGGCATATCAGGAGAGGAGAGACAATATCGTCTCAGAGAAGGTCTCTGTTTCTATTGTGCTGACAGAGGGCATTTCGTTTACAATGCCCCAAGCGACCAGAAATATCTAATGTGTCGGGAAAACGAGCAAGCCTAGAATCCCTGGAGAGACAGGTTCTAGGTACTACAATAGTGTCTCTCGTATCTAGTAAAAAGAGAAAGAAAAGATCTCGCGTTGTTGTGCCTGTGTCCATAGCTTGGGAGAAAATCAAGTTGAACACAGATTCTGGTTTCGCTGCCATTCACTGAGTGCCTCTGGTGGAGAGAGAAGTACCTTTCCTCATTGAAAGTATTGATGGCAGGTGTAACAGATCTCTGTGCCCGGACAGGGTTACATCTGCCGAATGCTGCTTCCTCGCTGGACACCCAGTTTCTCCTTGTGACTCTCACACCTTTCTCTAGTACCTTAGTCACAGCTTAAGGCCCGGTGCATGTAGAGAGCCTGGCTAGCACCCCCAGAAATAAGCCGTAGTTGTAGACCTGGAGCCTTTCCTTGGCACAGCGGGCAGAAGATTCCTGGTACCCCAAATCATGAGTTGTGACTTCAAGCTTGGTCAGAATAGAACTGACTGTTTATTACACAGCACAGAGATACACTCAACCATCAACCTCATTTGCATACAATCAAGCAGATAGCTGCACATATCAGATAACTACACAGGACCGTCAAACAGTGGAGAATGGGGGAAGGAGAAAACAGGATAAACAAAAGGAATTTCTTACAGAGAGCGCTTACACAATAGAGAAAGCAGGTACTATACAGAGATCTACACTATACAGGGAATAACACACAGACATCAGAAATCTTTAGTTAACTGGCAGATATATAAAACAGTGAAAACCAAATATAGTTAAAAGGTCCACCAGTTCCCCAATAGTCTCTTTCACGGGCCATAGTCTTTGGGCAGGAGGCTAGTGCACAGCCCCCTCCAAGTCGCACAGTGACAGCGTGTTCTGTCACATACAGTCATGTCCAGAAATATTGGGACATCGACACAATTCTAACATCTTTTCCTCTATACACCACCACAATGGAGTTGGAATGAAACAAACACAATGTGCTTTAACTGCAGACTGTCAGCTTTAATTTGAGGGTATGTACATCCAACTCAGGTGAACGGTGTAGGACTTACAGCAGTTTGCAGATGTGCCTCCCACTTGTTAAGAGACCAAAGGAAATGGGACAATTGGCTTGTCAGCTGTTCCATGGCCAGGTGTGTGATATTCACTCATTACCCCAATTTTACAATGTGCAGATAAAAGGCCCAGAGTTCATTTCAAGTGTGCTATTTGCATTTGGAATCTATTGCTGTCAACTCTCAAGATGAGATTCAAACAGCTGTCACTATCAGTGAAGCAAGCCATCATTAGGCTGAAGAAACAAAACAAACCCATCAGAGAGATAGCAAGAACATTAGGCGTGGCCAAAACAACTGTTTGGAACATTCTCAAAAAGAAGGAACGCACCGGTGAGCTCAGCAACACCAAAAGACCCGGGAGAAAAAAACTGTGGTGGATGACCGAAGAATTCTTTCCCTGGTGAAGAAAGCACCCTTCACAACAGTTGGCCAGATCAAGAACACTCTCCAGGAGGTAGGTATATGTGTGTCAAAGTCAACAACCAAGAGAAGACTTCACCAGAGTGAATACAGAGGGTTCACCACAAGATGTAAACCATTGGTGAGCCTCAAAAACAGGAAGGCCAGATTAGAGTTTGCCAAACAACACCTAACAAAGCCTTCACAGTTCGGGAACAAGATTCTATGGACAGATGAGACCAAGATCAACTTGTACCAGAGTGATGAGAAGAGAAGAGTATGGAGAAGGAAAGGAATCCTAAGCATACCACCTCATCAGTGAAGCATGGTGGTGGTAGTGTCATGGCGTGGGCATGTATGGCTGCCAATGGAACTGGTTCTCTTGTATTTATTGATGATGTGACTGCTGACAAAAGCAGCAGGATGAATTCTGAAGTGTTTCGGGCAATATTATCTGCTCACATTCAGTCAAATGCTGCAGAACTCATTGGACGGCGCTTCACAGTGCAGATGGACAATGACCCAAAGCATACTGCAAAAGCAACCAAAGAGTTTTTGAAGGGACAGAAGTGGAATGTTATGCAATGGCCAATTCAATCACCTGACCTGAATCCCATTGAGCATGCATTTCACTTGCTGAAGACAAAACTGAAGGGAAAATGCCCCAAGAACAAGCAGGAACTGAAGACAGTTGCAGTAGAGGCCTGGCAGAGCATCACCAGGGATGAAACCCAGCGTCTGGTGATGTCTATGCGTTCCAGACTGCAGGCTGTGATTGACTGCAAAGGATTTGTAACAAAGTACTAAGAAGGGAAAGTCTGAGTTATGATTATTATTCTGTCCCATTACCTTTAGTCCCTTAACAAGTGGGAGGCACATCTGCAAACTGCTGTAAGTCCTACACCGTTCACCTGAGTTGGATGTACATACCCTCAAATTAAAGCTGACAGTCTGCAGTTAAAGCACATTGTGTTTGTTTCATTCCAACTCCATTGTGGTGGTGTATAGAGCCAAAGATGTTAGAATTGTGTCGATGTCCCAATATTTATGGACCTGACTATTTCCCTCATCTGCAGGAGACTAACCAGGCACCAGATCCCAAACGGATCCGTGAGTGTGTTAGTCTGAACCCAAGTACCAAAAAGTTTGTTTCTTTTCATTGACCGTGCGGTCCCGTCCACAACCTCAGATGCATTCACCCCCTCCCCATATTCCCTCAGGGGTCAACATTCCTGAAGCACTGCTTAGGGACATCTCTCCAGTGCCAGGGCCAAACACATATACTAGAGAGTTACTCACCGAGCCATCCCCAGCAGCTCCCTTAGATTGTGAAGCGGAAGAGGGGGTTCCCAATATATGGCGCTCCTCGCAAGAGAATGGGTGGATCTGTCTGTAAAATCCCTTGGTAATTTGAGCTCCTATTTTCAATAGGTATCTCCAGGACAGTGAATAGAGCCCTTATGATGTAGACCTTATAGGTGTATGTGCAATAATGTGCAAAATTAGAGGGCACCTGCAGTATACACCAAAACATACGAATACAGTAGAAGATGGTTGAAAAAAATGCAGTGGCTGGATATAGCACTGAAGGTATTAGTCCTTGTCCGAGATTGCCATCTAGTGACTTATTGGTATATACCAATGTCTTTTTTTAAAAAAAAGTCTTTAATTTTCTTCTCCTGGTGAGGTGCATCCGTTATTCTTCCTTGTGTCCCAGTTCCTCTCTCTTGATCTTGTGCCTCCAAGACAGAGAGTAGGAGTTAGGGAAAGGAGATTAAATTTCAGAAAAAATTGAGTGGATTTCTCAAAAGGCACTTACGTTTTGCTCTGTCTCCCAAACGATCTTTAAAATGTTTCACCGATATGTCCCCTTCAGGTTCGCCTTCCTCTGCTCCTGCGGTGTTCCTTTATGGAGTTAGGCTTCCACAGATCCAATGTAACCCTTTTCTGGGTACTAGGATGGAAGTGGGGGCTGGGTTCCTAGGAATAAAAACGCTGGATGCAGGGATACGGCTAAAAAGGGATTTAGTGATAACAAAAATAAATAAAAAAGACAATTGGGTCAGGCAGTAAGTGTTCCAATAGGGAGAAATGGATAAAAAGTCCTCCAAAACGCGTTTCGCTAGGTTGCCACTAGCTTCATCAGTTGGATGGACTCTATTTTGCAGTTCGAAAATTTATACAAACGAAAAAGGCGCGAATCTTTCACTGTTCGTTCGTATGCGCTTGCGCGAAAATCTGCTTCTTTGTGGGTGTGTCTTTTCGTCTGCGCGGAGTTCCGTTTTGTTTGTAAATACGATTTTTCGTCCGTGCTTCGTTGTGGGTACGTCTTTTCGTCTGTGCAGAGTTCCATTCGTTGTAGATACGATTTTTTTGTGTAGATGCGAATTTTCGTCCGCGTAGAGATCCGCTTCGTTGTGGGTATGTCTTTTCGTCCCCGGATGATGACGTCATCTTGGTTGTCCTCTATTTTGGCTAAGATCTTCCTCCAAAAGGGAGGTATTCACTAAACGTTCTTTGAGAGAAAGACATGTACTGTTGCATAAAATTCATTCTAGGCATACATTAAGTGGAGGGTGTTTGTCAGTCCAGAAACATAGACAGTGGACTTATTACAGAGAAAGCCAAGGTATACCTGGATAAAGTTAAATATTGGATGGGGGAGGTGGTCTTCCTCCATCTAGATTAGAAACCACACTATTATCCACAGGGAGGCCGCAAATGTAAATACAATTCCTGGTGGTCACAGGATATCAAATATTATTGGAAACAGAATCTCCATTATTGGATTATTCTCATGATAAGCCCTGAGTGAGAGGACACATGGTCCTTTATGGATGGTAAGGGATATTAAGGTCTGATGCTTTGTAGCGGAAATAATATTACACATCCCTGCACACATGCAAAAGGGATTAATCGTGAAAAGGAGGTCACCATATGGGAGTTGGTGTTCCATTGGATGTTATACTTCTTGTTACATTAGGTTATGAGTAGGTTACATGGTTGGATATCGCACATTACCCTGTATAATTTACATATTGGATTTCGTGCAGAGTATATCTTGTGCATTAGGTGTGGGTATATATATTCTGTATGAGGGTGGTATTGAAATTGGAGAGATTATGTCGTGTGGTGGTCCAGTGGGGTGTATTGTCTGATACATGATGTTTTTAGAGGAAGTGACAGATTTCAAAGTCCATATTGAGGCCAGCAGGGTGTAGAGTTCCGAACTCATATATGAGTCTCATCTCTTCTTTACCTAATAATTTAGTTGCATCTCCCCCTCTTCTTTGCTGGTGGATTTTTTTGAGAGCTAGGAATTCGAGGTTCTTTGGATTGCAATTATGTGATTTCTTGAAGTGTAGGGGTACACTGTGTGTTTCCAATCCCTTCGATATATTCCTGATGTGTTCACTCTCACATTGAGAGGTCTGGTTGTTCTCCCAGTGTACTTGAGACCACAAGGACAGACTAGAAGGTACAGAACGTTCTTAGAGAAGCAGGTTAGGATGTCGCGGATTTTCCATTTTCCTCTTTTGTGGTCCACTTCTTTAATGATTCTTTTTTTATTCCCCGTACTCCTGCAGCTTAAGCAGTTACCACAGCCATGGAATCCTTTTTCTATCTAGATTGTGCCCGCCACTCAGGAGAAATGCCAGCTGCCCCATCTCCAGGTATTGCGATCAGCTGCTGGAGAGAATGGGGGGTGATTGATGTCTCCGAAGAAAAGGGTTGGGGATCTGAGCCGGCTGCCCAGTATCCAGGGGGCACACAAAATGAAACCACAGCCCTCTCCACAGTTGTATTGTAATTATCCCCCTGTAGTTGATTCCAGAGAACACTGGCACTCAACTCCATTGCTGGCTCCTCACCTGGGGCTGTGTAGAGCAATGCTGGCGGTGTGGGGCTGTTTTCCTCTCCCCAGAGATTCAGGCCTTCCAAATGCAGGCAGGGGCTGGCTGCACCATGCTCCGACGCCAGCACCTCACCTACAGGAACAGTTTTTCCCTCAGAAATCACCAACTCCAGCCAGCTGTCCTCCCCGCTCACAGGCTCTGGCGACATCATAACTTGGGGATCTGGGGCAACTGCCTCACCTCCTGACTGTGCTGTGGGAAAAGTTCCAATATCCTTGACAACTCCAGAGTCAATAGCTGGCCCAGACACAGCAAGGCCTTCAAGCTCCCCCCAGACCTCATAGGCTGGGAGCACACTGGGGCCCATCGGCCAAGCATCCCAGGAAATTGCTAGTGGGGTCTTTTGTCTCGCCCACTGTTGCAAGGCATTCCTCCCTCGACAGTGCATAAATGTCCCTCTGGGTCACAATGGTGGAGACCGCAGTCCCATCCACCGTTGTAGGGCAAAGATCCTCTGCTGCCTGAAGAGAGGAGGCATTCTGTACTATTGGCAGCTCCTCTGTCTGCTTCTCTGTGCAGAGCTTCTCGTGGTGAGTTTGGCTTACCTGCTGACCGAGGTCTAGCAGTCTCTTGTACGATTTCTCCAGCTTCCACTCCTTGCTGGCTAACGACTCCAAGTTGTCTTGTATCCACCACACACCAGAGAGGTTTAGCAGGTTTTCTCTGTACTCTGCGATCGCTTCCCATCTTCACTCTGTGACATCTCCAAAATCCGGATCTCTGGACATTTTCTCCAACAGTCCTGGGCCACCGTAGCCAAAGCCTTCTGTCTGGCTGTTATTGTCCACGCTCTCAGTTCCCATCTGGACTACATACCATCAAAGGGCTTCATAGCTCTCCTTCAGCCGTGTCTCTTCATAGACCAGACATGCCAGATCAGTCATCCAATTCTTGTGGCGTTGCTTATTCACCAACGCCTCACGCACTGCTATCCTTTTCAGGTACCTTTCTTGGGATGAGGGAAGGATCTTGTTCTGGTAGCGCTGCTCTTTGTCCAGCGCATCGTGCCAGAGTTGCCAATGTGCTGTATCAGCCCAGTTCAGCCGAGTCTCCTCTGTTACAAGTCCACGATGGTTTGCTTGTACCTCTCGCAACCTCTCCCAGTATGCTGCTCCTGTGACTGCTGCCATCTTCTGCTTCTGCTGCACCGTCTGGATATCGAATCCCGGTGACAGTTTGGATGTCCTTAGACTGTAGGAAGCATCCCACGCGCTGCCACCACTGTAACAGATCTCTGTGCCCAGACAGGGTCACATCTGCCGAATGCTGCTTCCTCGCTGGACACCCAGTTTCTCCTCGTGACTCTCACACTTTTCTCTAGTACCTTAGCCACAGCTTAAGGTCCGGTGCATGTAGAGAGCCTGGCTAGCACCCCCAGAAATAAGTTGTAGCTGTAGACCTGGAGCCTTTCCTTGGCACAGCGGGCAGAAGATTCCTGGTACCCCAAATCACGAGTCGTGACTTCAAGCTTGGTTAGAATAGAACTGACTGTTTATTACACAGCACAGAGATACACTCAACCATCAACCTCATTTCATACAATCAAGGAGATAGATGCACATATCAGGTAACTACACAGGACCGTCAAACAATGGAGAATGGGGGGAAGGAGAAAGCAGGATAAACAAAAGGAATTTCTTACAGAGAGAACGTACACAATAGAGAAAGCAGGTACTATACAGAGATCTTCACTCTACAGGGAATAACACACAGACATCAGAAATCTTTAGTTAACTGGTAAATATATAAAACAGTGAAAACCAAATATATTTAAAAGGTCCACCAGTTCCCCAATAGTCTCTTTCACGGGCCATAGTCTTTGGGCAGGAGGCTAGCGCACAGCCCCCTCCAAGTCGCACAGTGACAGCGTGTTCTGTCACAGCAGGAAACTATTAAGAACACCCTGTACACACGATACTGTGCCTGTCTCTTTTTGTACTGGTGTCCTGCATAAGGAAAGAATCAAATTTCAGATTATCGAATCGCCCACAATACCCATTGTATTGGGGTATCCTTGGTTGGCTAAACACAATCCAGTTGTTAACTGGTCTATGGGAGAGTTAGAATCCTGGGGATCTAAATGTTGGTCTAAATGTCTGGGTATGAGTACTGTGGTGGGCAGTCTGAACGTGGCCACTGCTCCTCCACTCTCCATAGAGGTACCTAAGTGGTACAACGATCTTAAAGAGGTGTTTGATAAAGGAAAATCTGAGATTCTACCCCTCACCGGCCTTATGATTGTGCCATAGATCTGCTGCCAGGCACCATGCCTCCTAGGGGTCATGTCTACCCGCTGTCACAAAAAGAAAACGATATCATGGAGGAATATATATAAAAGAGAACCTAGCCAGAGGGTTCATTCGTCTTTCTTCCTCTCCTGCGGGAGCAGGATTCTTTTTTTGAATCGAAAAAGGAAGGGGATTTAAGACCTTGCATTGATTATAGAGGGTTAAACAGAATCGCTATACGTAATGCCTATCCCATCCCGTTAATATTAGAGTTATTTGACCGTTTGAGAGGTGCCAAGGTTTACACCTAGTTGGATCTTCGCAGTGTATACAACTTGGTAAGGGTCAAGCAAGACCATGAATGGAAGACTGCTTTTAACACCAGGAGCAGTCATTATGAATATCTGCTCATGCCATTTGGCTTATGCAATGCGCCAGCAGTCTTCCAAGACTTTATAAATGATGTCCTGAGGGATTTTTTGAAAGTCTTTGTAATTGTATATCTAGATGATATCTTGATTTATTCTCCAGATGTTGACACACACCATGTCCATGTGCGGACAGTGTTACAAAGGTTGCTGGAGAATAAGCTATACTGCAAGTTAGAGAAGTGTCTGTTCGACATAACTTCAGTTCATATCTTGGGTTACATCATCACACCTGAGGGGTTTGAGATGGACCCAAAGAACCTATCCACCATCAAAGAATGGCCATTACCTCAGGGTCTGAAGGCCATACAGAGATTCCTTGGGTTCATTAAAGGTTTCTCTACTGTGGTGTCTCCAATCACAGCCATGACCAAGAAAGGTGCTCAGAGTCAGGTCTGGAGTGATCAAGCCATGCAGGCATTTCAGTCACTCAAGGAGGCATTCGTCACAGCACCTATTCTACGGCATCCAGAACCAGGCTTGCCATTCCAGCTTGAAGTAGATGCGTCCGAGATAGAGAGAGCGTCCTGAGGGACCGGTACACCCCTGTGGGTTTTTCTCTAGGAAAATGACACCTGCAGAGAGAAACTATGACATTGGTAATAGGAAATTGCTGGCAGTTATAGCAGCCCTCAAGGAATGGCGCAGCCATTCACTCACGCGCAGCCCCCACTCTCTGGAACGCTCTCCCTCGTACTGTCAGACTTTCCCCTAACTTCTCTTCCTTCAAACGCTCCCTTAAAACGTTCCTATTTAGGGAAGCCTACCACCCAACTCACTGACGCAACCATCAATCACTCTCACCTTACAGTCCTCTCCTCCTGTTTCCAACCCCAACCCTCCCAGATTGTGAGTTCCTACGAGAATAGGGCCCTCATCTCCTCCTGTACTGTTTGTCAAATGTTGTTCAATGTATTGTAACCCTGTCTATACTGTGCCTATTGTACAGCGCTGCGGAATATGCTGGCGCTTTATAAATAAATAATAATAATAATAATAATGGCGCTATTTGCTAGAAGGTACTAAGAATCCTGTGATAATCATAACAGATCACAAAAATCTTGTCTACATGGGAGACGCTAAACGCTTAAATTCTAGGCAGGCCCGGTGGTCATTGTTCCTGTCCAGTTTCAATTTCTTGTTGACTTATCATCCTGGGTCTAAAAACACGAAAGCTGATGCTTTGCAATTCGAGTCATATGAACAGCATACGTTCGACCATAGTCCAATCATTCCTCATGAAACGATATTGGGTACCACCGTCCTGACTGTGTCTTCTCCATTGTTGGAGAGAATTCAGGCTGTCCAAGGTGTTGCTCCTCTTGAAAAACCTCCTGGTAAGGTCTTTGTACCTGAGGAGGAGAGAACACAGATGATGATATACCATGACTCCAAGCCTTTTGGGCATATGGGGATAACTAAGACTCTAGCCTCTATTGAAAAACAGTTCTGGTGGGAAGGTATGCGAAGGGACATCAAGGACTACATAGCCACATGCAAAGTGTGCTGTAGAAGCAAGAATACCTGGTCCTTACCTATAGGTCTGTTGCAGCTGATGCCGTTGCCTGAGAGACCTTGGTCCCACCTCTCTATAGACTTCATTACCAATCTACCTGTGTCCCAGGGTCATACGGTGATCCTTACCGTTGTAGACAGATTCTCCAAGATGGTGCACTTCGTGGCTCTGGTCAAGCTCCCTTCAGCTATTGAGCTGGTGCCAGTGTTTGTGCAAAATAATGCAAAACTTCATGGGGTTGCTCTGGGAATAGTATCCGACAGAGGAACCCAGTTTGTTTCTCATTTCTGGTGAGGGTTTTTTGACAACCTCGGAATCACGTTGAGTTTCTCCTCGGCTTATCACCCGCAGACAAATGGGGCCGCAGAGAGAGCCAACCAGAGTGTCGAACAATATTTGCGGTGTTTTGTGTCCAAAAAGCAAAGTGAATGGGCAGACCCATGGGCTGAGGTTGCACTAAACAACTCAGTGAGTGAAACTACAGGCCACTCACCATTCCATACAGTGTATGGTTATGATCCTCCCATGCTCCCCTCCGTATTCCAAGGTACTGCGTTGCCAGCCTTGGACGAGCATCTGAATAACCTGAAAGAGACATGGGAGAAGGTTAAAGAAATCATGGAGGCCAATATTCAAAAGCAAAAAATAAAAGCTGACAGACGTAGAGGTCCTGCACCGGTGTATACGGTAGGGGACAAGGTATGGCTGTCAACTAGAAACATCAAATTGTTGGTGCCGTCCATGAAGATGGTCCCCAGGTTTATTGGTCCTTATAAAGTGCTAAAACGTATCAATCCTGTTTCCTATGCCTTAGCTTTACCCCCATATCTACGTATACATAACGTATTTCATGTTAGCCTCTTGAAACCTCTTACCTGTAATAGGTATACCAAAGTCACTGCTCCGCCGCTGCCTATCAAGTCGAAAGGTGAGGAGGAGTACGATGTTCGTGCCATCTTGAGGTCCCATGAGGTCCGTGGTGTCCTTCAGTACCTGGTAGATTGGGAGGGTTATGGGCCTGAGGATCGTTCCTGGCTGCCAGCCAGCGAAATCCATGCTCCTCATCTGGTTCGCCAATTTCATGTGGCCCATCCTTCAGCGCCTGGAGGTCATTCTGAGTCCGACCGTCAGGGGGGGATTCTGTTACATCCTCAGCCCCTGTTGTGCTTCCTGGGGGGTCTGGGCAAGGTTCAGTGCCAAGGGCTGGTCGAGTACCAGCACCATGTAATGGCCGAGTGGTGGCCGAGGGGGTGGGGCCTGGCGTGGTCACGAGGAGCCGCCAGGTTTAAAGCAGGGCGCGAGGAGTTGCCTCGTCGTCCTGACGTGGAGTTCTGTTCCCGCATCGCTTCCTATCATTCATTGTTGCCTAATCTGTTGCCGACCCAGCTTGTCTACGATTCCTGCTCCTGATTTTGACCCAGCTTGTCTTTGACCAATCTATGTTCTATGCTTTAGCGGTGACTAGTGTTGTGCGCTGTATGTAACCCCATGCACGCTGTTTGGGGTTTTACTCGTTTCGTGGGGAGATTCCCCTCTCGCCCTGGTTTTTGTACTGCAGCCTTATTGGGGGTTTGCTCCAGGTCTAAGGGGTCTGAGTTACGATCTGATACGCTTGTACCATCTGCGAATACGAAAGACTGTTGGTTATCAGCTTGCGTTCAGCTTTTTCGTTTGGCCAAAAGTACCCAGGCTAGTACGATCCCTAAACCTGTGTGTGTATCTACAGATCCTGGTAATCACAAGTTACAAAGTACCCGATCAAGGTGGTCTAAAAACATAAAATCTGTCAGTGTGTTGACTGCCCTGCAGTCTGATCAATTCATTGCCTGTCCTGCCGAATGTCACAGTACTAACGTTTCTGTCTGGCAATCTCATGGCTTGTTGTGTGCTCTAAATTGTCCGTTGGTCTCGAAACCTTTGGAGCTTAGTAGCAGTTCTCTTGTCTTGTCATACTCCTTGGCTTTGGAGTATAAGTTTGAAAGTACTGTTTATTTCGCTAACATCAAATCGATAAATCCGTCCAATAGGATCTCAACCTCGCTACTCTTGTGTGAGCGCCACTGCACCCGTTACACCGCCCCTTTCTAACGCAAGATACCGCAAAGGTGCTGGTTCATGCGCTTGTCATTTTGCAGATTGATTACTGCAACTCGCTCCTTACTGGCCTCCCCAATGCCCGCACTGCATCTGGGGATGGTAAGAACACTTTGACTTATCACTGAGGGAGCGATTAGTGTGGTCTGCAGCAGGTAGAGGTGAAAACTGAACGCTCTCCCCCAACGGAACACTTTTATCCACTTGAGGGACCACGAAGGATTAGCCAACTTTATACAATATATTAACCAGAAGACGAGACAACATGGGCTCTATTACATTCTTTGTGCAAAAATGTGTGCGTGCGCAAAAACGCATTAACGGGAGGGGATTATTTTAACGTCTTTGAAAAGCTGGTGGTAACTGCAAATCTGAACGTTCTGGCCAAAACAAAATACGCCAGCACGAATAAAAAAAAATACAGCACAGTATAGTCAGGCCCATCTTTAATATTGATTGGACCCTGGGCAAACATTTTCTTGGGCGCCCCCCCCCCGATAGCCCGCACACCGCATGATTTTTCTCTCCACCCCAACATCCAAAAAACCCCAAAACAAATACACAAATACATCATGGACTTATATATTAGAAGACATATTTACACACATTCTATATACATAACCACATAATGTATAGACTGGACAAAAAGGAAATTCAGCATAATGCATAGCTTTCTTTTTACAGAAAGAGCAATAAAGCTGTGGAATTCTCTGCCTGTTGAGGTGGTTGGGTCAGAGTCTGTACAGACTTTCAAACAATGACAGTAATGTGCAGAGTGTGAGCATAACATCAAAGCTCCACAGCAATAAAACTGAAATTATATATTCTAATAATCATATCATTACTAACTTTGAGAATTAATAGATCTCATTAAACAGAAGATCTGTAAAACAGTTTAATCTTTACTAAATTGTAGAATACAAATGACACCACACTGGTCCTTATACCTGGTGTCCTTTTCATGCTACATTTAATAATGATTATGCAATTTTATATACTTTCGTCATAATATAGGTATGAATGGCATATTCTAGAGATCAAATAGTTCTCAAATTTAGTCTGTATTCCTTGAATTACACATCGTGGTGCCATTAACTATAGATTATCATTTCAAATTTCTAGACTTTTTTCAGGTTCATTGCTTTTTAGTCTTCATTATATTGTTAAAATTTTAAGTATGAAAATATATTTTATTTTAACTATACTAAAATGATTATTAAACTTTTTAAAATAATGATATATTTATATAATTATAAAATGTTGAAAAAATAATGCATGTGAATCCATGTTTGCCTATTCCATGCAAACTGTGAGAGCTTAGGTAAGAACCTGCATTTATTTATACCACAGTAGTAAGCTATAAAATGAAAGTGCAGTATCTGGGGTAGTGAGTGGAGAGGGTTAACTTCCCTTACCCAAAGAAGTTTAAGCTTACTCCCCACATGCTGCTCCCGGAATGCAGCCTGAGGCGCGTTCAGTTGCTCAGCCGCTACAAGTGCTAAATTAGCAATTTGCCACTGAACGCTATTCTGCAGCTCAGCGCTCAGCACTGCTAATTTAGCACTTGCATCCAAGTCGAGAGCTGCTGCGGGGTTAGCTGAGAGTGACGTAAGAAAGATGGCCGCCTCCAAGGAGAAAATAATCCAATAAGGAAATGTTCAGTTTGTAGGTTTGGTGGAGCAAAACAGTAACACTAAGATGTAATAAAATGGACAAAAGTGGATTTTGCAGACACAGCACCTTTCATTAAGCAATCCTCTGCCCTTTCGCTTCCATATTCACAGCCAAAGCGTTCAATGAGACTGCTGCAGCAAACTGATCTGCTGCAATGGAACAATTCAGCAGCTGCTGAGGAACTGATCGCGCCTCAGATCACTGACAGATAAGTGCTGCTTGCTTGAAACCATGGGCAGCTCCTTCTCCCAAACCTCTGCGGCCCCCAGAGTCAGATTGCAAGCTCAGGAGGTTTAATTTCTCCCTGTATTAGGCAGGGCACACAAACCTTGCTACACACAGATTGTGACAGTCAGCCTCTGCACAGCTCTTGCTGCATTAAGGAGAGGAGCCTCTGAGCTGAGAGCTGAAGGGAGATTGTGATGTGCAGCCAGTTTTTTAGCAGGACCTGTCCTGAGGCCTGTTCAATACCTCAGCCGCTGCAAGTGCTAAATTAGCAACTTGCCATTGAACGCCGTTCAACCGCTCAGCAGTGCTAACCTAGCACTTGCAGCGACCCGAGGAGATGCTGAGTGTGACGTTTTAAAGATGGCCGCGGCCATGAAGCAAGTAACAATGCCATACAGCAAGATGGCCGCCGCCTCGAAGCAAGTAATAATTCCGTACAGCTATGTTAATTTTGAGGTTTTTGTTCACCAAAGCACAAAATATTTATTTATTATTTCCCCCTGCACATAGACATATATTACAGTTCAATTTATACATTGTTTCAGAAGTAAACATAACGTTTATTCATTAAAAACTATAATTTTGTGGTGTGTGCATACCAAACGGAATTGTGCTGACTGCTTCTCTTTATTATATTTTGTCCGAGTGATCCGAAAAACAATCTGAATTTTTCATTAAGAAATCGTCGGCCATTTTGGATTCAAAATTCACATCCAAAGGGTTCAACGACACTGCTGCAGCAATTCAGCAGCTGCTGAGGTATTGAACAGGCCTCAGTGTTTCTCCTAGGGCCCCCCCTCAAATACCATGCCCCCCCTCAAATACCTCATTGTACTCCAGCAGCACGTGGAGGCTCATGGCTCTGTCTGTGGAAGGAGGGGATGGAGTCAGCACAAGGAGCTGCAGCCTCCATGTGAGGTCCTTTGATTAGGGTGTGTCCAGGCCTATGCAGTCAGGAAACCTCAACTGGCTTCCTCCAGTTTGGCCCCGCCCCCTGTGGCACACCCTCTCTGACATCATCAGAGGGGGCCCACCGGGCCTAGGAAGGCTGCAGTGCTTCCACAGAAGCCTGGGGCCTCCAAAAAACACAGAGCCACCACTGTAAAACGGCCCCAGCAGCCCCCAAACGAAGCAGCCTGCTTTGGGCCCCTCAACTATGACTGGGCCTGGGGCACCTGCCCCTTTTGCCCCTCCTTAAAGACGGCCCTGAGTATAGTTACACATTCTACACTTACCCAAACAATAAAATTGAGAGGTTGTGCGTGTTTTTTTTATTGCTGCAGCATATATACTTGGCAGGCGCAAAAACTGAATGGGAGACAATTGTGGTTCTTAATTCTGATTGCCCACCGATTTCTGCGCGCAGCGTTAATTTGTGCTCGTTTTGCGCGTCTTTTTTACGCGCGATATTTTCAGACAGATGAAAAATGCGTTTGGATCTTAATACCTGCGTTAATTTACACGCGATAACGTTTATCGCTGCGCGCAAAAAAATTGTGCGTACGAATTTGCGCGGAGAATGTAATAGAGCCCCATATGTTTTAAATGATTTTTACTAAAATTGGCAGCTGAGGGAAGGGAGGGCCTAAGCAGTGGTTCACTGGTCACCAGTAGCCGGAATTTTGAATTTCGAGGTTGCCGATCACAAGTAACATCAGCACACAGAGTTTGCTGACATCACCGTCTTGCAGACTGCCCACGATAGCTGGCATCCTGAAAGAGGCAGCCAATGGATCTGTTCTACCATGCGGGTGCAGAGCCTACACATCATTCCACCACTCACATTTAAATGAGCCTAAAGGTTTCCCGTTAAATGTGAGTGGTATATACCTCTACCAGTAATAATTTTTGTCTAATTTGTCATAAGATCTCCTGCACCAAAGATTTCCCTGTGTGCTTCTCTCTTCTCTTTTATGAAATCGAGGACGTGACGAACTTTCCACCGGAATAAGAAGGAGCACCACAAACATTGGGACTTCTTAGTATTCGATCTTCCATTTTCACAGACTGCTATACGCACTATTGCACTCAATTGAAATATTGGACACTTTTTGTGCATGTCCATCGGATTAGCATTGGACATTTTAAATTGTGCACTTTATTATTATCTACAGGTTATCTACGTATCCTCCTGAATGCACTATTGCAATAAGCCCTGTTGTTTTTATTCTTTTAAGGCACCGCTGCACTTTACTGTTTTGTTGCACTTTATTTCACTATTGTGCCTACTGTTGATGCACTTTATTTCATTATTTATATATGCATATGCAAATGTTTCAATTGCATTCTAGTGTTTTGCACTATTGATGCGCTGTCAGGGAAACCTGCCACACCTCTCTCAAATGTGAGTACGACATTCTTCTCCTTTGTTTGCACACCATTTTATACAATAGTGCTCTATGTGAGTCGTTTTATATTTTGAGGGACACGGAGGATGGTAACCCTGTAAGGAAACCACACTTCTGAGCCACGGGGTGCAGCAGAAGGAACCACTAACAGGACAAGAAGTGCCAGCTCCAGCACATCTTTCTTTTATGGTAAACATGAACACTAAAGTGGTAATAAAATGGACAACAGTCGATTTTGCAGAAACAGCATATTTCAATAAGCAATCCTCTGCCCTTTTACTTCCATATTCACAGCCAAAGCGGTCAGTGAGACTGCTGCAGCAAACTGAACCGCTGCAATGAAACAATCCAGCAGCTGCTAAGGAACTGAACGCGCCTCTAGTGACCTTGATCTATTGCACCTACACAGCGCCCCTTTCAGGATGGAGGCCAACAATGCACCGGACTCAACTCGTCCTGCGTATTACAGAGGCAATTACATAGGCAGAAACAACTACAGCAACCAGTCCGGGTCGAAATCATGTATTTGTGAGTCTGAAACCCAAACACATGGTACCAAACCCAAACTGTCCGGGTGAAAACTGGGCAGGTGGCACCCTTGACCCTAGATCAAAACCCCCACAAATCTCCCTTTTTTTTGCCAATAACGCAGTGGCATTTCTCCATATTTCAATATTTGTTTTAGTGCCTCCAAAGGAGAGCCTGCTAAAAAAAACAAGGTGTAATTTGTGCAGGAACCTCATTGGGGAAAAAAATGGCCGTCACTGGTGTTAAAAGGAAGTGAAGCGGCTCAACCCCAAAAGGGCTAACAAGAGATCAACCATTAATGGGTTAAAAACAAGTGCTAGGCGTGAACCAGACCCTCTACGCACGCACCCTGCAGCGTAACCAAGCAACCACAACCAAAACGCCAGTCACATGACCCACTCTCCAGAGCAGACGCATAGCGGGAGAAATGACTGCAGGCTGTTGGGAGCGGTCACGTGGCTGACCACCGCCAGCCAACCAATGATGTTATTCGGAGGGGGGAAGGAAAAAAAACAAAAACCAAACAGCGTGTCGCATTCCTCAGTGCTGGGAAGTGCAGCGGTGCCCGGCTCCAACTGGCTGGACTGATAATGACGTCACACTGGATGGGCGTGTCCTAATAAGGCGCGGACGGAACGGGAGGGTCGGACGCACACGCCTCCTCCTAGGAAGCTGCCTGACCAATAGGAAGCGCGCAACGGCGGCCAGCGGGGTCGTGGTTGGTCCCGTTATACTTCCTGAGATTGGAGGGAGGCAGCGCGTCAGGAGCAGCAGCCCGGCGCCCGTTTACCTCACACACAAGTCCCCACTGCGTGTGCGTGTGTCGAGTCTTCAACGATGGCTTACCCTGGCTATGGCGGCGGCGGAGTGAGTATGAGAGGGCCAAGCGCGTTGTGGTGAAGCCGGCCTTCCTGTGTTGCACGTTGGGCTGCCTGAGCAGGGCTCCAGCACACAGGGCTTTAGCAGTGAGGTGTGGGGGGATACCAGGAGGGGCCTGGAGCGGCGTGAGGGGGGGGGGAGGGGGATGTCAGCCATTCCTCTCCTCTATCTGCTTCCTCTCCAGGCGGTCTGGGGCGGTTTGAGCTAGTTGTTCCTCGGCTCATACAAGTCCCCTTTGGCTAGAACATGCCACTTCCTCCCACAAATAAGCACGGGGCAATATGAGTAGATTTTCCAGATCGGCCATGTTTTCCTGGACACACATTGCTATTTCATACTGAGGGAAAATGCTGCCCTGCAACATGTATAATTCATATGCAGCAGAAAGGTAATCCAGGCAGGTCACCTGGTTTTCCTTTTGATTTCTCACCTGCAGTGTATGGATTCTATGTTCTGTACAAAGTGTTCAGGAAAACAAAGCTGATCTGAGGCCTGCAACCAGTTACATGTATTCATCAAAATGCCAACATGTTCTGTAGCGCTGAACAATGGGTGAGATATAACTAAATAGACGTTCTCAAGAGTTTATTACAATCTACGAGGTGACACTAGGTGAGGGTAAATAGAAGAATATAAAGTGGGGGGGCTGAGTGGGAAGATGGAGCAAGAAATGCCCAGCGGAGGATTATGGAGTGAGCGGTTCTGCTTCTCTAATGTTTTCAGAGACTTCTTGAAGGGACGGCGAGCGTCTTGTTTTGCGGTGGAGGGCATTCCATATATAGGGGGCAGCTCGGGAGACGTCCAGGAGGAGAGAAGTGGAGGGGTGGGTCGGTACGAGGAGATAACATCGGGATGGGTATACAGTACTGTGATCCTCATCGGCAAGTGCATGGTGCTAATATTGCCATTAATAAAACGTACACCTATGCCATAACACGTCCACAATATGGAGGTGCTCAGGATCCCAGGGAACATTAAGGTTTAGAGCAGGGGTTAGCAAACTCGGCCGTCCAGATATTTTGGAATTTGAAATTCGTTTACCATGAGGCTAAACCAATCCAATGAGTTCCAAAACATCTGAGCATCATGGGAAATATAATTTCAAAACATCTGGAGGGTTGTGGTTCTTAACCTCTGGTTTAGAACTGACATTTCAACTCCATCTGGGCTTTTGCCATGGCCTGGTAACCTCTATGACAGTCGAAATGTCAATTCAGTGTTTTAAATGTTAACATTTCTTAATTGGGAAAAATCCTGATTGAGGGCACCCCCCCCCATCAGTGTATGTATATATTGGTGCTGGGCCATCAGAATTATGCATCTGTATGTGTATATATTAAGCTACTTTTCAGCGTGGTCCCCCTAACCTGTTATGTGACAAAATTGTGCTTGTTTTTCCAATTATCGGTGCAACCGTTACAGGTATTTATAAAGTGCTGTATAGATCTGCAGCGCTGTACAATGAGTGACGCAGAATAACACATACATACATGTTAAACACACGGAACGTTAGGCGAGAGGACCCTGCTTGGGAGCATACAATCTAAGAGGTGAGGGTAACAGCGGAGTATGTGAAGAAGTGGCCCAGGTGCATGTGGCCTGTGGGGAAGATGGAGCTAGAAATGTACAGTCGTGGATCATGGAGTGAGCCAATAGGCTTGTCTAATGTTTTCAGGGACTTCTTGAAGGGACGGGGATAGTCTGTTTCACGGGAGCGAATTCCATAAAAAAGTGGGCAGGTCAGGAGAAGTCCTGAAGGCGAAAGTTGGGAGTACAAGGCCACGATAACAGATCATTGGTTGGGCAAATTGGTCGTGATGTACCTACTAAGAGAGATGTAGGCAGGGGCATGGTTACTGAGATCTTTGTATGTGAGCACCAACATTTTGAATTGGATTCTAAAGGAAACAGGAGCCAGTGTAGACTGAAAGGGACGGGGTGAGCCTGACTCAGTTCATTACAGACTGCAATGGGAGAATCTGGGATCTCTTAGGCCCTGTTCACACTGCGATTTATCGCGCGGATTTTGCCGCGACGTCGCACTGTGTAGCTTCTCCAGTGCATTTCAATGGAGCTGTTCACATCTTGTCGCAGGTATATGACCCTTTTTTTGCGATTTTTGTATTGGTGGTGCTTTGCAAAAATCGCACAAAACAGTGATGTCGCGCGACATTATCGCACCATGTCGCGAATATGAAAATTGCGCGATTTTCAAATCGCACAGTGTGAATGGGGCCTTAAAGCCAGCGTGAAGGAGGTTACAGTAGTCAAGCCGGGAGATAAGAGCTTGGATGAGCATTTTTGAAGAGTCTTGATTTTAAGAAAGGGTGGAATAGCAGAATTGGTTTAGCAACTGAATGTCCATGGACTTGCCCATTCCCCCCCCCCATATATATGTCCCACTACCCCCCCCCCCTCCTCATATGCTTTGGCAATGCTAAAATGTATTTGGTCCTGCCAATAAAGCTTATTTTGATTTGAATGTTAGGTGTGAAGGAGAGATCAGAGGACACTGAGACAACAAGGTAGAGGTAGAAGTAATGGTGGCACCGTTCAACTGAAGGGAAATGGGTGTAAGAATGTTGGTTTTAGAGGGAGGGAAGACAAGTTCAGTTTTAGGAGATCGGAAGTCATCCAGTCGGAGACAGCAGACGGGCAGGTAACACGGTCCACCACAAGAGAGGCAAGGTAGATTTGGGTGTCTTCAGCATAGAGATGATATCGGGATCCATAGGAAGAGAAGGTTACCGAGAGAGGTGGTATAGATTGAGAAGAGTAGGAGACTCAGAACAGAGCCTTGAAGAGGCAACAGCGACAAGAACCAGGAGAGAGCGGAGTCACTGAAGCAAAGTTGACGCAGCATGAGGAGCAGGAGAAGGGTGGTCAGTGGTTTCAAATGCAGTAGAAAGATCAAGTATAATGAGCAGGGAGAAGTGACCTTTTGGTTTTAGCAACAACTAAATCATTAGTCACCTTTGGTCAGAGCAGTCTCAGAGTGCTGGGAATGAGAGCTGAATTGGTGTGGATCGAGTAGAGCGTTGACAGCAACTAAAACTGAGCTGGTTATAGACCAGGCATTCTAAGACTTGAGGCAAAGAGATTGGACGAGAGGATCAAGAGATGGGTTCTTCAGAATGTGGTTGGTCAGAGTTCGATTTTAAATGCAAAGGGGAAGACTCAAGGTTAAAAATGAGTCAATGGAGGGACAATAACCAATAGGACAGAACGAAAAAGGTGCGGGGGGGGGGGGGGTGTCCAGTGATCAGGCAGGAGGAAGCGAATAGTGCTGATGTCCTCCTGAGACTGGAGAAAAGGGAGACCTAGTAGAAGGGGGCAGGGAGTGAGGTTGAAAGGTTAATGGAGGAGGGCAGTGAGAGATTTCTACTCGGTTAAGCTTGTTGAAGAAGTCACTGAGCTGAGGTCTGTGGAAGTGGGGTGTATTAACAGATTGAAAGTATGAAACAGAGAATCATGGGAAAAGTTTAGAGATGACGGACGCGAAATAACTTTGTTTAGCAAGGGATAAAGCAAGACTGTAGGAACGAAGCGTGCATTTGTAGTGCAGGAAGTCAGCTGAAGTGCGAGACTTCCTCCAGCCATGTTCAGCCCTGGAACACTGCTGAAGATATTGTGTATTTACTGTGCCACAGTTAGACATGTGCTTTGGAAGGAGAGAGGTAGGAGCGAGTTCAAGTGAAGTTAAGAGGGCAGAGTTGTAGACATCAGTGGTGTGTCAGTGCAGTTGGATGAGATCGGAAGAAGAGGGTGGAGAGTAGTTTTGGATTCAGGGCACAAAGGTGCCTGTGAGGCGGAGGTGGGAGTAGATGAAGGGGTCTGGGTTGGTGGCAGAAGTTTCTTGGAAAGGAGTTGGTGATCGGAGAGGTGTGATTAGTTAAGCTGGAAATCATACAAAGTCTGGAGATAATGAGGTACAGGGTGTTGCCAGCTTGGTAGATACGAGAGCTGGACACCTGTGTGAGGCCTGATGAGGTTATCGAGAGGAATTTTGGAGGTGTAGGGAAGTCAATGGGAATGTTTAATGTTTCCAAGGTTGAGGGATGGAATGTCAGATGAAATGAGGAAGCCAGGCTGAGAAATGTTTCAGAAAGGGTCCAGGGGAGCGGGATATCAACGCAACACCTAGGGGTGTAAGGCGGATGGCATGGACTTCAATGGAGAATAGTAGGGGAGGGTAAGGGAGAAAAAGGCTGTAAAGTGCAGGTTGGAGAGGGTAAAAATCACACACACCCCACCCTTGCGTTCCACTGATGTAGGTGTGTGGGAACGTTGGAGACCAACATAGGATAGACTGGGTTAGCTGTGTCGGAAGGGGAAAGCCAGGTTTCTGTTGTTGAATATATGTAAAAATGGCTGTTCTATATAACTAGCATTCATATAAGGAGCTGGTTTGTATGTCCAGCTATGCCTTTTTTGTAGGAGCAGGTTATATGGGAGTTTCAGTCCTATAATAGGGGATTGCGTTTTGTGATGGGGTCTGGATTGTGAGGAGCACTTGTATAGTTCCTAATGTCCATTGTGATGGCTGTCTTTGAACTCCTTGCATGTTTTGCAGGGTTATATATCTCAAACTCAGCTGGGCCACTTCTCCATGGGGAAAGCCATATTGTGGCATGTGTGGTGTTATTGTGCAGGTTGGCATGGGAGATCACAGGTTGCTTAATCCGCATAACTACATTTTATAAAGAGAAACATGGAAGCCAGAGTCGGCAGTGTTTCCTAGTGTTATCCAGTGGACATAAAACTGAGGTCAACTTCCTGAATTGTGTTTATTTGTATTGCTCCTTTTTTCTTGTTACAGGTTTGGTTATGACACATGAACAACACTTATGACTGGAAATCCAGATCACTGTGCTTACTAGGAATATGTCTGCTAGTGGCACATTTGTACTTAGAATTAGTTGAAGTCTTCAGCAAAAGAAACCATTTGGGGGGGGGGCTCCCTTCCGTGGTTGATGGTCACTTTAATGGAGTTCATTGCTTAAGTTCCCTTGCAATTTTATTCTTGGTATGACCACTCGTATAGTACTTGTGGTTGACTAGCACACCATATTTCAAACTTGCACAATATGACAAACTCTAAATAGAAGGGACATCCTGGGGCAGGGATCTCAAACTGTGCCCCAAATGTTTCTGAACTAAAGCTCTAATGAACCTAGCCACCTATTGCTTTCAGCGAATTGTAGGCAATCAACATCTGAGGGACTGTAGGTTGAGATCCCTGCTGAAGGGTTAAGCTATTGGGTGGGGAGAACGTAGGTGGTCCCTCAATGCAGGTACATTGTGATTTAGGGATGTACTGATACTAGTAACGGTGCTGACACAGGCATTCACACTAATACTTGTGCAGAATCTCCCGATCCTGGAAGCCAGCACTGAGCTGGCTTGCCGGCATCCGCTAGGCTCGGGCAGCTGGCAGAATGCTCTAATGGAATTCTACCAGGACACTGCAGCTGGCTGCGTTACAGCGAGCAGCCGTTGGCAAAGGTTTAGACCGGCCGCTCGGTGGGAACCTATAGCCGCGATCTAGGGAGATCTTGCACAGTTTGAGGTTTCCCGAGATCGCGGCTGGAGGTTCCCACCGAGCGGCCGCTCTAAACCTTTGCTGGAACGTGGCCAGCAGCAGGGGCGTGGTAGAATTCTGTTAGAGCATTCTGCCAGCCGCCCCAGTATCTGAGGTCTGGAATTTGTTGAATGCATGTACCTGAGGCCAGTGGGGTATGTATGTGTATGTTTAATAAGCTGTGCTAGTCCAGATGCCAGGATCACCAGAGTACAGCAGTACATAATACATTAAAAAATTTTTTATTGGACTAATGTTACATTTAAAAGACTAGCTTACCTCTCTTCGGGTCTTGCAGCTATTTATATCTGAGGTCTGTGTGTGGTGTTAAGGGCTGTGCAGTGGGTAAATGTGGTGTCTGGCCATACACTTTAATAACATAATTGGACAGGCTTTGAGCAAAATCCAAATTTTTTTTTTTTATTGGAAAGTGGTCACATGACTTTAAAAGTATTGGTAATCGTACACGCTTAATTTTTTTTTTTTTTTTTAATCAGTGCATCCCTAATTGTGATGTATACACTGCTCCAGAAGAGACAGATGTTAATTCCTGTCCTAAATCCTGGAAGGCTAAGCGGCACAAGCTAAATTGCAGCTTTCCAGGGAACGGGCTGGGCGGAACCAGCCTTCCCGGACACCCACTGGGAGAGAAGGGGGCACGCTCATAAGTTTTTAAATGACATTTGATGACCTGTTGGCTAGAGACCATTTAATGTTAGCATCTTATTAATGCCTTTTCTGCTTTTATAGTAGTATACAGAACATATCTGCATATAGACGTTGCTCAAATATATGTATGCAAAACTTAAAGGAACGGTCTACTCAAAATCAAAACCTATCCCTATTCCCTTAATAAATCTTTTGTTTTTAGTTTATTTTTTTTGTAACTGTAATACTTACCCTAAAATCCACTTCTTTCCAGCGGCGTCTTTTTTTTTTTTTTTTATACTCCCCTCCCTCCTCTTCCGCTCCCGTCCTTCTTCATGCTTCTTGGCTTCTGGTTTACGTGAGCATAATCGGCAGGCTTCCTCCCGGCTCCCTCTGAGGATTAGTGTTGCGCGCAAGAGGATGCGCGCAACACTAACCCTCAGAGGGACCCGCCAGCTTCTGCGGTGAGTTGGATACTCAGCGCGATGACGTCTCCTACTCGGCAAAAGTCGGCAGAAGCGGGAAATATGCTGCTGACTGACAGCTGGGAGGGCGGAGTAAAGTCCTCCGCCTCTCTCAGCTGTTTCCAGCCTTTTCTGCCGATCGGCTGAGCGGAGGCAGGAGAGACAGGCAAGGGAATACTCCGGGCATCATGACCACCTAAAATAGCTTAGGTGGTCATGTTGCCTAGAGTATCCCTTTAAGCTGGTAGCACTCTTTTTGATAATGATATGCAGTTTGCTAACACATATTTCTTAAAACAGAAATATCCCTACAGCTAAAGATTAAACTATACAAGACTCAATGTGTTTACACAGAGTTAATGAAACAAAGTTTAAAGAAAGTAGCAAAGAATGAAATCTGTATCCTTATTATACAAAGAAACATGTTGTGCATTTAGTGCTGTACAGCAACATACAAGAGAAAGTGATAAAAGAATAAACAAAAATAACTGTCTCTTAATAGGAAAGTAAATGCAGTAAATCGAAGTTGCTTTTTCTAACGACTCTCCCTGAGGGAAAGGTAAACAATAGGAGTAGAATTTACTATGGAGAAAACACAACCTGTAAAACAAACACAGAAAAGACAATAGTGCAGATGGTACCGAACAGAGCGCTGCGCCCCGAGTGCCACTCTCGGAAATGAAGGAGTGGTGCACCCTAAGGTGTTATAACATGGCACTGGGTATAGATGTGACCTCCAGGATCCAGACTGTGACATTTCTTTCAGCTAGAAAGACCTCAAATGCAAGAATCGGGTAGAACATTATCATTTTATAAGCACACATTTGGGAAAATATTTAAATTCTAAGAACAAGTTTGAAAACAAAAAGGCATGTATGGGATAAGTGCAACATGTTTCGTCGCCTACACCAGTGGAGTCTTTCATGGACTCAACAGACATCAAGCCTCCTAGTAAAATAAATGATACTGTAACAAATACATGTGTACTTTAAGAATTGTATCAGTAGATCAGAGGACTAGTAACATTGTAGCTAAAACTTGAGTTGATTTGTGGCTTTTGTGTGTGTAGGTCTTCGTTTTTTGAAACCTTTTTAAATAAATGTTAAGTTGTAGCTACAATGTTGCTAGTCCTCGGACCTACTCATACAATTCTGATATTTCTGGGTTACCCTGTAAAATCAAAGGATTAGTTTTTCTGTCTGTATCTCTGGATACAAATCTTACTACCTCACATATACACAGCATATTGATTCCTTGTACTTTAAGGCTAATGTCAGACAAACACAGTCAGCGCGCAATCTGCGTGCGTGCACGACGGATGTACTACCGGAAGATACTGTAGACGCCACCCGTTTTTTTTTTTTTTTTTTGACGGCCGTAGAAAATAAAAGGTACTATGGGAAGTAAAATTAATGATAAAAATTTGAAAAGGATATGAAAAGCCATTTTGTGCATCAAGGTGCTGGATGTCGCAAATGCGCTGCGTCTGACATCTCATCACTCACAGAATGCTACGCGGACGTGGTGCACTCTGCGCATTCGTCTAGCGGTTTTACGTTCTTGCATCCATTTGCGTTGTGCGTGTGCAGTTCGGTGCGCACGTAGTTCATGTGTAGGTCTCTATTGATCATGATTCTGTGCTACGACGGACGTTAAACTGTGTGGCAACACGGACGTGCTAACTGAGTTCATCTGACATTAGCCCAAGTGTTTTGCATGGTTACTGTGCAGAGGTTTTCCACTCGTGGTGGAATTGCTAAGAGATGAAACGCCTTTTTCTGTAAGTTTTATTTTATCTTTTAATCTATGTATCGGTGTTCCCAGGGCAGAGTACATGTTAATAGCAGGGTTTAAGCTTTCCACCAGCTCTTCCACAGTTTATGAGTGAAATTGCACTCGTTTATGAAAGTTTAAATTGTTGAGCGACTGATTATATCTGATCAAGGCTATGTAATCATTTGATGCAATGTCACTTACTAGGATTCGGCTCTGTTCTTCTGCTGGGTACTCCCATGGCGTTGATTCAGATATGTGGTGTTTGGGCAGGCTTTTGCAGACCCTCTAGACCAGTGTTTCCCAAACCTGTCCCAGGACCCTCCGCCTCGCCAGGTTTGCAGGATATCTGAAGCACAGGTGATAGGATTTGCTGCTCAGTGATTGCTGGATTCCGTCTGCTTTTCCCAAGGTGATCTGCAAAATCTGGCCTGGTTGAGGGTCCCAAGGACGGGTTTGGGAAACCCTTCTCCAGACTATTGTCTAAATGTAATTATGCTCAGACTGGTTTCTTCATACCATTGCTTGTGCCTGTCGAAGCATCCCCACAACTGGTTCTAGGCATTTTTCAGAACGACACGCAAAGCTTCCGAACAGTGTCTAATAAGGAGTGATGCCACAGCTTGGCCACTTACGCAGCTGTTTAGTAGCAAGTACTACATTGAGGAGCACTATGAGCCGTATTGTAGTTCGGCTCCTCACAGCTGCACACAAACTGGACAACATTGGGGCTAGGTGACACACTCTTTATTGAAGGTGCAGAAACTAAACCCCAGAAGGGATGTAGTGAGAAAAGAGGTATTTGGAGAAAGTAATTTAAAATATCATTGGCTCCTTTCCACTTATCATTTTGTATGAATTTTTTTGAGAAAGGATTTTACCAGGAAGGATACATTGAGATTTCTCTCGTTTTCAAGTATGTCCTGGGTGGCGAGTATGTACTGTTAGGTGTCTTGCCCAAGGACACCTACTGGAGAGGTGCTCGCTGGGATCGAACCCATGACTCCACAGGCTCTCTCCATGCAGAGCAGTGATGTTACCTCTACTCCACCCAGCCGGAGTTGAAGGCAGTGACTTTCTGTAGTCCACACAGACACTCTGCTCAGCTATGCACCATCAATACCCACAAGAAGATTATTTGTTTTACTAGAGACTATAAGGCAAGACTGTCTTATTGGTCCAAGAGCAGTCATGTTACACCCGATTTCTAGCGGTCTTATAACTATTAGTGGGTTTATGTTACAGTGAGGCACCTGATTGTTTACTGTACATGCGAGTTTTGTTACCAATAGCCCAAAAGGAGTCTGGTTTAATCAAAAATAAAGATTGCAGTGACGTCCTTCAAAGCTGAGCTGGTTTGAGTGGTTATTGTACCCTGCCTTACCATCCTTCTTTCACTCTACTTACCTTGACCACTTTAGCCTTTTTTTTTTATATTTTTTTTAAAGTGGCGAGTATGTATGGAGTCCTACCCTTTCCCACTGTTGCCATTCTGCTGTAATCGCTGGGTGGAGTTTTCTCCGCTTTCACAGCAACCGGGTTTTTGAATTTCCCGGCTGCTGGGGATGTCGGCATGCAATGTTGCAGGGGCATCTGCATTTCGGGGAAGCCCTGAGCTGAAGGGGGAGAGCAGCACGTGCTGGGGGAGACAACGTTGAAAATTTGCCAAAACAAGAAAAAAGAAAATTGGGTGAAGTATCCCTTTAAACAAACTTGTTTTCATTCGCTAGTAAAACCCAGGTTTGTTTACAATTCTATTTTGACACTTTTATTTTTCCTGTGTGGCATGATTTTGGTGGCAGTTGTTAGTTCCCGGCCATATTGTACAAGTATTTTAATTGCAATGCTTGACAGACTTCTAGAAAATTTAAAGATCCATTAAGATGACTTGGGATCCAGGTCCAATATTTGTATACAGTAACATGGGAGTTGGCAATGAAATCCTAGGAGTCTTGTTAACTGGCTCCCTGGATCGCAGAGCTCTTTGTAATGTAACCTCATTAAGGTTTTATTTAACCTTGCGTGTAAATGTTGTTCTGGTGACTGTATACTGTTTTCTTTTATTCTAGCCACCCCCATTTGGAAACTTGGGTCACCAGATGCACATGATGGGACAGGCGGTGGGACAGGCCATGGCAGGAATGACCACGACTACTGGTTACTTTGGACAGCCTCAGTATGCCGCAGGCGATCCCTTGTGGGGTTATTTCTCAGCTATCGCTGGGCAGGTATGTTCTGTTAAAGACAAATGTGTTAAATGTCTAATACCTATAGAACGCTTCGCAAGCCATAGACTCACTGGTATTGTCTTATCCGTGAGATCAGAGATATGACCGGACTACAGCACTAAAGACATAAACTCGTTTCAACCCCACCCCTTAATATGGGTTTAGTTTAAGTTCATAACTAATATATAAATGTTTCCACAAGAAACATAGCATATTCTCGAGCTCTCTAATCTGTTAGTGGAAAACATGACACAATGTCTTTCCTTAACCATTTAAGGAGGAACAAGTGAAGAGTACTTGTCGTAGCAGGCAGTTCTAAATTCGTATGACTATTTTTGTCATGCTACTTACATGACTGTCTCTGTGCCTGTTCTATCTGACCTGCCGTTCATTGCTGGTAATCCCCGGCGCGGTCACAGGAAGCAGTGCCGCATTCCATTGTTGAGAAGCAGCGTACGGCTGTCTGTAAAACCACACTGCTTATTTTTCAGGGTGTGTAATCGCATGACGTGGCCTCCTGGTGCGACTATGAAACCTTTCTATAATTTAGAAAGGGAGTATGAATCGAGCTTTGTGAAATCTGTGTTTCGTCCAGGCTTGCATCCATAGTTTATATAGCAAATGTTTTTTATTTTCGCAGTTGCAATACTTTTTCCATCTGTGCTTTTTCAGTATATACAATTTATTTTTTTGCTTTTATTAAACTTGATACTATGTAGGATGGTGAAATAGATGCTGAAGAACTACAGAGATGTTTAACACAGGCTGGGATTCATGGAACCTATACCCGTAAGTTTACAAAGTTAATTTACAGCTCGTTGTTAAATATGTTTAGTAGGTTATTTATGGGGGGGGGGGTTTCTTTGTGTGTATATACAAACACACCTTTTCATGTTTCTCGTTCTATTGCTTCTAGACCTGTCAAATGTAAAGGGTATTTTTTTTTTTTTTTTTCCCTCACTAGCCACTGTTACGTGGAAATAACAGTGAATTTACTATGATGAATTCACCCTTTTAGAGCAGTTACACTGAGGGTCACACTAGTTTTCATTTCACCAGTTTGTTCCCCCCCATCTGTTCTAATTCTAGGGAACAGTTTTTAGACTACTTTATTGATGCCGCTTAACCTAACGCACCCACAAGGTGGCAGTATTCCTACATATTCCTTGCAATTTAAGAGGTATCCAATAGTCACTGAAGTAATCTTAATGGCACGCCCACATAAAGCGGATTTCCCCATTTTATATTATCAAACAATCTCTAGAATCACTTCAAAGTAACTTTTTGGGAAAAATGCAAATCCTTATCTGAAACAGGTCAGAGAATATAGTATTTTGTAACCATGTGTTTGCATCTCCATGAATTAAAACCCATATTCAGAATTCATAATGGTAACATTTGTCTTTTCACTTTTAGCTTTCAGCCTGGAAACGTGCAGAATCATGATTGCCTTGTTGGATGTATCCTATTAAATACCTTTTTTATACAAATGTCATCTCTTACATTGTCTATCTTCAACACCTTGTTTTTTTTTTTGTTATGCAAGAGGAATTTCTTCAATGTGTGTAAAAATACAAGGGGGCCATAACCTCAAATGGTCTGTTTTTCATCTTCCTCTCTATTGTTTGACAGTGGATGTACCATTTGACGTTGGTATATGTGACCTTTCTCTAATTTGCAAGTTGCGGTTTATCACATGCACATAAGCTATGAATATTTAGTTACATAATTGTTGTATGGTTATCAGATGGCTTTACTCTCAAATGGCACTTGTGAAAGTAGAAAAATATATATTTTCTGGTCACGTGTATTATTTTTTTTTTTTTTTGTGTGGAAGATCGAGCTTCCCCAAATCCACCTACCACCCTGCCCTCAATCTTTAATATTGTAAACCCTGTGCAGATTTCCTTAATTGAGCACATACAGATTGATCACACTGGCAAAATGGGCTTCAATGAGTTCAAGGAACTGTGGGGTGCTCTGTCCGCCTGGAAACAGCATTTCTGTACGTTTGACCAGGACCGAAGCGGAACAGTGGAGCCACACGAATTTAGCCAAGCTCTCATGGCGATGGGTGAGGAATAACCTACACACTGCCGCCCCCTTTTTTTAATTTGAAATGCTGACTTGTGTGTTTTGATGTAATAATTCTTTCAATCATGGCCTAAGAGAATGTAATCTGCTTGGGTAGCGGGGCCCTCTGTCAGTTCTGTTGTAACCCCTGTATTGCAGTTCAGAATGTTTTAGCGCCGTAAAAGTAAAAAAAAAAAATCTTTGTCAGTTAATGTTACCTTTTGTGTTCATGTGAAGTTTCTTTAAAGGAATAATAATGGAAAATAACTAGTTTGCTTGTACCCAACCCATTATTTTAAAATGTTGGCTTTGCAATAAACCAATCTAAAACCACATTTGCTATGATTTTAATACCAGGGAGGAATTGATAGATTAGCTGGTCTTCTGACATTGAATCCATGAACAATCCAGCAGGATACTTCAAAATGCTTCGACCGATTTGGAATACACAATGTGATTTTTTTTTTTTTTTTTTTTTTTAGTTTGCGCAGGCAAAACTGAAAATGGATATGCTAAAAAGTCTTTTTTTTTCTTCTTAAGGCTACAGAATAAACCATCAGACTCTGAGTGCTCTAATAAAGCGTTACAGCAAGAATGGCAGAATTTATTTTGATGACTATGTTGCTTGCGCAGTGAAGCTTCGGGCGCTAACAGGTAATCTTGGTCTGTGTTCTATAATCTAGGGGTATGAATGTGATCTGAAATAGAACATTGGTTATCGTATCCTTCAGATATAACCAAAACTAAACCGCGTAACATCACGATTTTGTATGTTGGTAAATTTACTGTTGCACGGATATCCCAAAATAATGTCTCATTATTATTCCTTCCATATCCAGTCATGCTGTAGTCTGAGAAACATTTTAATATATAAATGGGGGGGTGGTTAAGGATTGTGGTTTTCAAATGTATGGAGTTCTACCACTATCCCAATTTGTATGGTTATATAGAGTTTTTAGGGGGCATTTAGAGGTTCGACTATGTTCTCCATGTCAAATTATTTAATAAATGCAAATTCATTTTAGGCAGGGTGAGGCACTGCAAACATTGTCATTTTTTTTTAATATTTCATCCAAGTTGGAATACAAACCTTTTTAAATGTTAAGTTCTTGTTGATGCATTGTAACCGTTAATTTTCAGATGTCTTCAGACGAAGGGACAGCATGCAGCAAGGATTTGTCAACTTTATGTATGATGACGTAAGTTTTTAAAAACAAAATTTTTACATCAAGACCTAGCAGAATAAGCGTTAGGCAGCACAACAGTGAATGCACAGTAATGAGTAGCAGTGACAGTGAAATGCCCTGTGTTTATACAGACATGAAAGGCTGTCAGCAATGCAGTCATAGCTAGTATTGCAGCGCACATCCAATTTTGAGGCATATGATTTTCAGTTCAAATGGCCTGGAGAAGTGTGTCCTGCAAAAGGCCTAAAACATGTAAATTTGTGCTCTGGTCAGTACATGGCAGACATATCTTTACGCAAATTTCTATTCCACTTGCATGCTGTTGGTCTGTTAACCATTTGACTTATCCCATAAAAGTAGAATGTCTCTAATAATAATAAACAAATACTACTTGCCTCCTTTTCTGTTGTCTTTTTCAAGATTTGAATTTTGAGAGTACCGGTAACTTGATTTGAATAACTACTGCCGTTTTTGTCACCGTTTATGGAGCAAATGTTAAAGGCTATGCTCACCAGTATCTCTAACATTAAGGGGTGTATTCACAAAGCACAGCAATTGAACTCTATTTCAGCTCACTTTGGCAATTCCGTTTCATCAAATTCAGTGCATTAGCTTTTTCTAATGTTCACTGTATTTTGCCAAAAATGGAATTTGCCGAAGCAGTTATCAGGTGTTGGCGATGACAGCAGAATTGCCTCAGCAAATTCCACAGATATGAAAGTTGCCTAGTCTTCTAATAGGAGCTTAAATCAATAAAAATTGAGTAAAATGTGTCTAGATAATACAAAGGTACTTTTAAAAAGTTTCTTTTTAAAAAATGTTTTATTTGAAAACTATGGGATTTGCCAGATTAAAGACAAATGTCTTTAATCTGTTTAAATGAAACGCTGAAAATTGGGTCATTTTGCTGAAATTTCGGTGCAATTCGGTTGATCAGTGGGGCAATGTTGTTATCCCTGAAGTGCAGCGACATGCACTGTAGATTGCTGGCAATTTGCCTCTATTTAGCGAACTGACAGACTTGTACATATATGAATTGCCCTGAAATTCACCATTCAGTGGCAAATTCAGAGTTTAGGGAATAAACCTCTAGTGTTTCCTCTCTTATTCAGTTTAAGATGAAGTATCCTTTATATGAATAGAAAGTCATTGTCCTTAAACTATAATTCCTATATATTTTTCAGATGGGGATCATTATGTGGTTGTCAGTATAATCTGTTGCACGTCTATCTTTCACTCCGAGGTTGATTTAAAATGTTTGCACCCTTTTATATCATTTTTAAAGATAATTACATTAGCATTGCTCCTCTTACAGTTCAGTTGTCATTTTGATAATTTCAGTGGCTTAGATTTGTGATTTCTGTACATGCTAATGAAGGTTCTGTTTTTATAGTTTTTGCAGTGCACCATATCTATTTGAACTCCCGTCTCCTGATCGTGAAGATTGGCGTTACATGTGAACTGGTCTGTTGGAAAGGAACCCTTTTGACTGCTGTGAATCAATCTATTGTAGAACGTCATTTCCATTTTGTTACTCATAACTTGGTATATAAACTCTTTATGTGCACAGATTATACTCATTTAATAGTTTTTTTTATTTTATTTTTAAATAGGCCAAATTAAAACAAATGTATCTCTTTATATAATGGGTCCAGCTTGCCCATCGGGGATCTTGAAAGAAACTGCACGTTTTAACATAACTGTACGATGTTCTGGTTATCGGTTTGCCTCAAGCCAAATACTAAGAGGTTTAATAAATGGACACTTTGTTTCCTAATTGTTATTTCTGGACTGTATTTTCTAATTTCTGTGTGCCTGTCGAACCATGTTTAGGATTGTGAGTACACTCCAACTGTGTTTAATACATGATTTTGATATTTTTTTTTTTTTTTTTCTGCTTTTGTAATCTGTTGTATTAAAGCTCTGTTTGCTGTTATTTCTCATTTTTGGTAAATTTAATTGTAACATTCATTAGAGGTGTGAATTTATCTGCCTACCGCCAATACGTCTGAAGAATATTCAAATCTATTGTAATTTTATGGACTTGGCAGGTGAAGATTTATGTCCAGCTGATATTTGAAACTATTAATCTTTTTTTTTTTTCTTCCCTCAAAAGAATAAAATGTTCAATAGAATTTTCTACTTAAGCTTGAGGTTTAGTTTTTATCCTTGACAAAATTTGAGCTTGCCATACCTATAAATATAACAGATTACAAGTGTTCCGTTTTTAATAAAAAAAATGTTAATTCTTTTCGTCAGTAATTAAGGTTTGGATTTTTTCCCCCCCTTCACCCCTCTTTGTCAACCTGGTAAATGGTTCTCCTCTAATCATCCTGGTTTCATACTTTTGCAGTGTATTTATCATATTCAGTGGTCATACTAGAGATTTTTCATATTCTAGGGATTTAGTTGTGACAACTGTAACGTTAAGCTTTAAAATATTTAACTGACTTCTTTCTATATCAAAGTGAATGCAGCTATTGACTAAAATAAATTATTCCACAGTCGATGTTTGTGAATATTTTACATGTCTTTCAGATTGGAAACAGTTACAAAATGCTGTTTTGGACATTTGCAGTTTATGTATAATCTGATCATGTTTTATAAACCTCTTGGGAGAACTCTGAAATATATGATCTATGCAGCTAATCCCTGTTGGAGTTCTCTTTTGGATGTTTAGTTTGTGTTCATTTCGATTATGCATAGTCCACAATTGCAATGTCAGGCAAATCATGCACAAGGCTAAATAATATCAGGCACCCCCAACTATAATTTCAGGCTTTGTTGGACCTCAGTCTGGTGTTCCTATCGCAAGGGATTTTCGGTGTGGATTACTCTAACTCTGCAAGATCCATAGTCCAAATTTGTAATATCTGTGAGGTCAACCAACTGCTTAAAAGTTTCCGAACATGGATTTATTTTTTTTTCTCTCTAATACCATGCTGGCCTTGTCCCACGCCAGGACAGTCCTGAAGACCTTTTCGGTGTTACAGTTCGACCGGCGAATTAAATGTAAAATAATTTGACTGTTGCAAAACTTTAAACAAAGACTTGTTTTATTTTGGGGGGGGGGTGGTGTTTTGGCTTTTTTTTTAACATTTTATTAGACACTTGTATTGATTTGATGTAAGACTCCTATTCTAATAGGAGCTTCACTTTTTGTTTTGCAGTTCGGTGGAATTTGCCAATTGTGGAGTTGGAGATTTTTCACCTTCGCTTAACTGCTTTGTCCACTCTGATTTTTCTGCAAAATACTGTGACCATTTGCTAAATAGTGAACTCACTATGATTTCTGCAAAATGGAATTGTGTGCAATTTCAGTCCTTTGTTTCACAAAGTTCAATTCTTTATGTGCTTAGGCATGGGTCCCATTTCCCCCAAGATGCATTTTTTGGCAATATTATATGCAAATATTCTGAAGCATTTCACGTGAGGAGTATTTGACCTGTACAACATTTTAGCATCCTGAATTTGTTTGATCATGTCTTTAGATACTTGACCAGTCTTTAATGTATGAGGTGACTTTCTGTACGACTGAGCAAGGTAAAGTAATTGCAGTCCAGTATTTTAACCCTCCTTTCCCTTTGCTCATTGAAACTGGCTGACCCTTACTATTGAGATCGTTTCTGGAAATTCAGTCCTTGGCTTCAATTCTTGAAATGCACACGTTTAAGATTTTTATTTTACTTGAAAACCTTCAGAAATGTTGGTTTTTGACAAGTCTCAAATGTTTGACAAGTCTCAAATGTTTTACTCCCTATCTTGTGTTCTGCTACATTTCGGCACACTCCAGATTCCATTTGGCTGAAAAATATGGTGAATGTACTAATTTAGCAAATGTTCAGTATTTTTGCTGAAATTGGAGTCGCCGAAGCCTTCATCGGACGTTGGAATAATTGAATTGTGCCGATAACCAAATTGGCATAAACCTAAAGTTTTACAATACACGTTTTTGATTGAAACCAATAAAAAGGTCTGACAATTTAATTTTTTTTTTACGCTTAAAATTTTATTACATTTAAAACCTTTTGGGATTCGCCTGTTTTAAAGCTCTTAAATTGAAACGTTGGCATTTTGCGAATACTCACGTCTTCTATTCAGAAAATGCTGGCAATAGGACAATTGCGGTGCTGACAAATTGCACCGTATTGCGCTCTCAATTCACCTGTGTTTTAGAGAGTGACCGCTTAATGAGTAGCCCTGAACATTGACATTCATCGTGTATTGCAATTCCAGTCCAAATAGTTGACAATATGAAATTTGTCCATGTTTATGGAGAAAAAGTGTAGTTCTGATAACTATGCAAATATACATTGCAAGCATATTAGAGGATGCTCTGTCCTTTCTACAGCACTATTATGCAAGAGATTTGCTATAGCAGATAGAAAATGATCATTGTATTTGTATAGTTATGAGCTCCAACAATTGTATCATTGAATGTCTTTTCAGGCTAGGGTCAAACGAATGCATTTTTCGCATCGACCATCAAAAAGTGCGTCTGAACGCATTTTTTTTTTTTTTTTTTTACGTTGGACGCGAAAGCGGTCAAACGATGCGCATTTTCATGCGTGTTTTTTTTTTTTTTCACTTTGCGGATCGTCAATAAAACACTTGCTTCTGGACGTTATGTTGGCCGGACATTAGCAGCGTCTTGACGTCTCCTAATCACGCACACTCTGCTATACTGCCGCAGCGCACTCTGTACGTCAGTACTAGCGGTTCAACGTTCTTGCAAAAATGCATTCGTTTGCCGCTTGCGTAACGCGGCCGAACTTTCGTGCGGCCGTATTTCATATATTGGCTGTCATTTGCTGCTGCTACTACAGCCATGATAAAGTGCGGCTCAACGCACTTTCAAAATGCGTTAGTTTGACCGCAGCCTAAGGCTAGGGTCAGACGAACGCATTTTTTCACGTAGTCCGTGAAAAAGTGCGTTCGAACGAATGGACGTATTTTTTTCACGGAAAACGCGATAGCGGTCATACGATGCGCATTTGCGTCCGTGACTTTGTACAGATCATCAATAAAACCCTTTTTGCGTCTGGACGTTATGTAGGCCGGACATTAGCAGCATCTGATGTCTCCTAATCACGCACACACGCCACTAGCGGACGCAGTGCACTCTGTACGTCAGTACTAGCGGTATCACGTTCTAGAAAAAAATGCGTTTGTTTGCCGCTTGCGTTGCGCAGCCGCACTTTTGTGTGGCCGTACTTCGTATATTGCCCGTCATTGGCCATCTGCTGCTACTACGGCCTGATAAAGGGCGGCTGCACGCGCGTTCGCACTGCGTTTGTCTGACCCTAGCCTTAGTTGGAATCTGCCAGTTAGTCATGGGCTTTGTTTTCTCCTATAATGTTATTTCCAACAATTAGAGCTTTGAGTTTTTTTTTTTTTTTATTATGAAGTTATTCTGATTGCACTTTTTTTTTAATAGTTCAGGCCTTTTTCATTCTTGTAAGTAATCTTCAGGTTGCAATAATGAAATGGACATATGATTTTTTTTTTATGTATTTGTAAGGCCTAGTAAATAAGTCAAGGCAGCACACTGAACTTGTGTTTAGCACGCTAAACTAAATGTTTAACGCCATTCAATACCAATTGGTTTTTCAAGCACCCAGTGGCTTTATGGAAAACCACTTTCAATCAGTATATTGTGGGGGGGGGGGGAGGTGAGTGAGTGAGGTACCGGTTTACATGTATACCTTTCAGAGACCGCAAGCATATTTGACCGAGGGCTCCCCCTGCTACATGTATATAATTACAGCAGGAGCTCTGTGGGTCTGTGAAAGAAAATCAGAACGTCAAGTTGTTTAACAGCAGACATGTCTGAGGTGCTGAAAATTTGGGAGCGCATTCTGTTGTCCATGCAAATTAATTTTGTTTCAAATTCCTTTGCATTGTGCTAGAATATGACCGGATTGCTGTGTACTCTGTGGGGTTTCAGTATCAGCTTTTGAAGATAAACATACTCGATCATGGTAGTGAATAATTTGACTTTTTTTTTTTTCTCTTCCCATAAAGTATAATTTTGAAAGCTTTAAATCCTAAAGGCAACCATCAGTCTTCATATATACCCAAATGCTTCCTGTATCATTCCAAATAATAAAGCTCCATCTCCATGTAGCTGTATGTCATTAACCACATGGAAGTAAATTTTATTTTGTTTTTCTTCATTTCAATATCCAAACCAACTTCTATCTGGGTTAGACAATGATGTGACATCATCTACGTGTCTTCTAACCACCTAAAGAGACACATAGCTCCTGCTACCCCATCATGTGTGTTGCTCCTGGTATTGAACATTAGAATGCCCTGAGAGCAGTGACCAGTGGGAAAAGAGAGTTGAGCAAAACTAAAGTGTCAGAGCAGGAAACAGCACTGAAACAACTGGCACCACCTCTTCATTATGTTTTCCTGCTCCATATTTTCTATACATTTTCTAGCCATGGGACACAAACTTTCACTCGTACTCCATAAAGGCTTTAATCTCTTAAAGTGAGTCACAATTCCATTCATTCTAGACAAACAAGGGCTGTCAGACTCTGCCCCCCCCCCCCCAAATGGTCATGGCCTACAATTCCCAAATTGTTTTGCATGCAATAGATGGCCAAGGAGTAATGGGTGGTGTAGTTCAGAAACATCGGGGAGGGGGGACAGAAGTTTGACAGCTATGATCTAGACCAGTGTTTCTCAATCCTCTCCTCGGGACCCCCAACCAGTCCAGATTTTGCAGATCACCTTGGGGAAATGCAGACTGAATCCTGCAATCCCTGAGCAGCAAATAATATCAGCTGTGCTGTGCTTCAGCTATCTGGCAAACATGGCCTGGTTGGGGGTTCTGAGGAGAGGTTTGAGAAACACTGGTCTAGACCAGGGATCTCAAAACTCTGCCCCCCCCCCCCATACTTCTGAACTACAACTCCCATGATTCTCTGGCCATCTATTGCTTTCAGAGACTTCTAGGAGTTGTAGGCAATCAGCACCTGGGGGCACCAGAGTTTGAGATTCTTGATCTAAACCAGTGTTACCCAAACCTGTCCCTCAGGAGCTGCTGACAAGCCAGGTTTGCAGGATATCTGAAGCACAGCACAGGTGATATGATTTGCTGCTCAGTGATTGCAGGATTCAGACTGTATTTCCCCCAAGGTGATCCTTAAAATCTGGCCTGGTTGAGGGTCCCGAGGACAGGTTTGGGACACGCTGGTCTAAACCAATGAGCATCCCATAGATTATGAGACTATGAGTTTGGTTCTTTCACACGGTTGTGTATGACTTTAAAAATGTATCGAAGATAAAAAAAATAAACTTTTTTTGTATTTATAAAGTACATGGTTTTATTCTCATAATGCATATAGGCGTTTTTGTCCTAAATTACTAAATTAGTATGCAAATATTTTACAGTGAAGTATACATTTCCATATTTACATTTCATATTTGTAAAATGTTCTAAAATGTATATTGCAGGCAGTATAGAAATTCATCTTTTTTTTTTTTTCTTCTTTTCCTTCTAACATAGGAATATTTATAGCGTGTACATTCACTAAAATGATCTACTTACAATATGTACATACAGTTATAATATATACTTGGAAAATCAAGTGCATGCTATAAGTACCCAAACCGGACCTTTCCCAGATTTTGAGTATTTTAACCTTTACAAAATGTCAATGCAATAAATGTAAAATCACCTATAATTTTCTAATCATGCTTATACAGCAATGGAAATGTATGTTTTTCATTGTTGCATCTTACCATGGAAACTCTAAAATACTAGCAGTATTTATCATGACTATAACGAGTATGGGTTTCATTTCCATTCAAATGCTCTTATAAAATGTTTGCAATTTATGGGAAAGGAGCAAAAAACAAAACGAGAAACAAGAGTGTGCAAAACCGCTGCAAACTTAATAAACATTTAACAAAAGTTAAGCTTGACTGTTGTACATACATTTGAGGTGGTTTCAAAACATGTAAATAAATAAATAATTTAAAATAAAACAATAGATAAAACATACATAAATATGCATTTAAATATTTATTTTAATGATAGCCAAAGACCTGTTTGCAGATGTCGACTGTAAAACTTTTTTTAAAAAAAAATTCTGTAAATTTACCAGAATTTAACGACTCTTTCACTTTCTGAATAAACAAACAAAAAAGGTTTACTTTATGCTAGCTCCCAGTTTTAAGGTAACAGCCTGTACGTAAACGGTCACAAGACCATCTTTGTACAAGGCACCGCCAAATAAAATGTACGTTAGGTTTGCCCCAGGTTTTTACTACTACAGGATGAACTTACACAATGCCACTTTTTATCCATTGATATGTATTCTCAAAAAGGCTTCATGAGGAAATGTGATCTTTCGCTCGAATGCTTGCTACATTTGCCAGTAAGTACATAGAACAGCAATGTCAAACTCCGACCCCCAGATATTGATGGTCTACAAGTCCCAGAATTTTTTGAATGCAGTAGATCAAGGCTGTCAAAATCCAGCCCTCCAGATGTTGAGGACCTACCATTCCCAGAATTCTCTGACTGCAATAGATGGCCTGGGAATCATGGGAATTTTATTTCAAAGATATCTGGGGGGGCTGGAGTTTGACAGCCCTGGCATAGAAACCTGCATGCTGATAGTGGTCTCAGATACTCAAAAGCAGGGGCCAGCAACCGTGGCCCTCCAGGTGTTTTGGAACTACATCTCCCATGATGCTCAGCCACTCATCCAATAGCAGAGACCCAAGGGAAATGTAGTTCCAAAACATCTGGAGGGTCATGGCTGCTGAGCCCTGCTGCACAGGTTTAATTATTTGCACACCAAGGAATAACATTTCTTGACTCTACCTGAATCTATCACAACGTATGTCATGTAGCCATGCTTCACTTTACTAGGGTCATTCCATTCTCACCCCAACATCCATGGCCATCGCTCATGTGTTAGTACGTACTCTGCTTAACACGGAATTGTGTAAGACTGACAACCCTCAGATCAGTTCCAACTGCTAGAATAACCTGCTGTGATAGGACGTATTTAATAAAACAGCGGTTGACATTGAAATATGGAAGCTAAGCTGCGGTGCACAGAACTTTTTGGACACAAAATCCTAACAATACACATCATAGGAAGAAACCGCCACCATAATACTCCAGTGCTAACCAGTGTGAGATGTGGGAAAAGTCTGGAATGTTCAGCGATTGTGGACACTTGGATGTTGATTTAAACCTAAGAGCATATTGCTTACTACTCCGTTTTACTAGATCCTACCACATTAATATTGTGCGCTTAGATCTATCACTTTGATTCAAAAGGTCCACAAACAGAAATTCTTTAGGCAAAATATATACGTGGGTTTTTATTTACTCAATCAGGATGTCAACATTTAAAAGCTTCTTGACTTCTCCATAGTTATCCTAGAATGTATCTTTTTTGTTCGTGCGCTTAGATCACATATACAAAGTGTCCATAAATAAACTAGAATTGGGATTTTTTTTTTCTTTTAGGCAAAATAAATAATGTTTTCCACACAAACAGGTTAATGCTAACCACTGGAAGTTGCTACAAATACAATGACAATATCTTGTAGGTACCACGACGTCAAAGACTGTATATGTTGACTTTACCATAGGGTGATCCAGATTGAAGAAGGAAAAAGATTATAATATAATCCAAGAGCCCCGTGCACCATAGTAAGGCAGCGTATTACTTGCTCCATTGCAGCCAATATATTGTAGATACAAAGTGCAAAAGAAGAGGTGCACACTGACGGCTTGCTTATAAAAAAAATAAAAAAATTTAATTCATCTTAAGTGAAAAAAGACAAGTCGACGTTTCAGTCCTCTTTTGGACTTTTATCAACACAAGCAAGCCTTCAGTGTGTGCCTCTTTTGGAATATATATTTATATATATAGAACTGACCTGTATTCCCGCAACACCTTGTAAAGAATCCAATTTTCTAATAGACAAAGCGGTGCAAGCCACAGAACATGGTAAATATAGAAAGTCTTAGAGAGTGGCTGCACACGCACAAAAAAGATTTAAAACAACAAATTTATTTGACCATCGGTCAGCCTTTTTAAATGGTCAAATAAATTTGTTGTTTTAAATCTTTTTTGTGCGTGTGCAGCCACTCTCTAAGACTTTCTATATTTATATATTTATATTCTATTGCGATTATGTAAGCTCAGGAAAAGGCAAGCAGCAATTGGGAGTCCTTGAGTGCAGAAGCAGCCTGGAATTATACCTATATACTGTGTATATGTATGTATATATATATATATATATATATATATTTATTATTACAACACCTCTATTACCTGTTAGCAGACCTCACCAGTTGAAGGTAGATTACTTCAGTGTAGCATAAAGGAAAAAAATATTAGGTAGATTGACCAACAATAACTAGATTCGTTGTACCTTGGAGGCATAGCTTTCCGTTAAACTTAAAAGAACACTTTATGTAAAATTTGCACGCACGTGATGCACCCCCATTTTCCCCCCTTAAATAATTGTGTAGCTGCTACTGGCGCCATATGCAAAAAAGAAATAGTATTTGTTTTAGTTAAATACTCCCCTTTTCTGCAGCTGCACTGGGCTCTTCCTCTTTCCCTTCATTGAATAAAAAAGTGGAGGTCCCTGGAGCTTCTTACACAAACTACGTAGCTGACGTCATTTTCGTACATATGCTATGCAAATTATGTAACTTGAGTCATTTTTTCACAAAATGTGTGAGATCACTCGTACATAGGGCAGTGTCCCCAGTTAAAGGTATTACTATGCTCCTTTGGTATGAGGTCTAATGTGCAGGTGCACACACTTATTTTTAATCCTCCGTACCCTCCCGATTAAGTTGTCAAATTTGATTTCACTTGTTCATAGAAAAACTTTTTTTTAAATAAATTAAAAAAACATGTAAGCTACTGTGTGAGTAATGTATTAACATTTAACATCTATTTTTCTCACTGAGGGTCCAGATATATAGCAGAACGGAGTTCAGACCTGCCTTACCTTTGTCAACCTTGAAACAATAACCTGAAGTGTTCCCTTTTTTGCCAGTAAATAACTGGGCAGAGGACGACAGCCTCTGCCCAATTATTTTTGGGTATTTTATTCACATTTTCTCCCTTGCTGCGCACAGCTCTTCCGCTTAGGCTCAGGGACCCCCGAACCGGAAGCTCTAGATGGAAGTGGAGATACAGGTTCCAAAGGACTCCTGCCTCCACTCCTAAATTTTCTCCAGCTGTGTTGGAAATTACAGGGTTTTCCTGAAGTCATGACCTCATAATGTCAGCGAATCTCCGACGGTTCTTAGATTGCCAGGATTGTCCCCAAGGTGATCCAAGAGGAAAGATGACCCCAACCAATGCAGAAGTGAGAGGTGGGGGACATGGACATCATCCGCACCAAGGAGGGAATTTTTCCGAAGTGAGGGTCTCGTCCTTGTCAGCAAACAGGTTAAAGAAATGTATAAACCGTCAATGTTTACAACCTCATTTATAAGAAACAAATTGATTTCTAATGCAGAAGGTGTAAAAATGCAAAATGACATGCACACATACTCTGATCAGCCACCACATTAGAACCACTTGCCTAATATGTAGGTACCAAAACAGCTGTGATGCATTGAGGTATGGACTACACAAGACCACTGAAGGTGTCTTGTCGTAGCTGGCAGCAAGACTTTAGCAGCAGATCCTTTAAATCCTTCGAGTTGCGAGGTGGGGCCTCCATGGATCGGAGTTGTCGTTCCACCCCATCCCACAGATACTCAATCGGATTGAGATCTGTGGAATTTGGAGGTCAAGACAACATTTTAAAATCATTGTCATGTTCCTCAAACCATAACTAAATGATGTTTGCAGTGTGGCCAGGTGCATTACCCTGCTGAAAGAGGCCACTGCCATCAGGGAACACCATAGCCATGTGGTCAGCAACAATCGCATTATTGTGTGTGTCAAGTATGTTCTATTACTTTTTTGTCATGACCAGCATTAGGCTTTCAGCAAACTGAGCTGCCTACAATAGGTACTACTATGTGGTCCAGCCAGATGGGCTAGCCTTCACTCTCCATGTGCATCAATAAGCCTTGGCTGCGCAACCCTGACATGGGTTCACCAGTTGTCTTTCTTTGCCCCACTTTTGGTAGATACTAACCACTGCTTATTGGGAACACCCCACAAGATTTGATATTTTGGAGGTGCTCTGATCCAGTCGTCTAGTCATCACTATTCGGTCCCTGTCAAAGCCACTAAGATGTTTTTGTCCATTTTTCCTGCTTCCAAAACATGAAATTCAAGAACCAAATATTCCCTTTCTCCTTATATCTCCCACCCCGTGACAGGCGCCATTGTAAGCATATAATCAATGTTATTCACTTCATCGTTTACTGGTTTTAATGTTGTGGCTGATCATTGTAAATACCCTGGCATTCATTTGCTTGATTATAATAAATACAAGCTGTGAGATAGAAGATTCATTCTCTAACGTTGCTATGTGATTACTGAATATATTCAGAGGATATATTGAATAAAATAATTCAGCCAATTTTAGTTACTCAAAACTCAGTCAAGGTGGTTCTGTCCCATTATTGCAACATGGCAAATCATTATTTGCATTCAATGTATTGTTTTTCGGTTTCACCTGCCACCTTTTGTTTTGGATATTGTACGGATTGTGCATGAGATCAGTGGTGTATATTGCAAGTAACGATCTAAAAGGGGCCCTGAGCCACCCCATTTAATTTAGCTACTTGGCCAATTTTCATTTTTTGCACCTTTTTTTGGGGGGGGGCTTATTTTCTTTTTATGATTTCCTCCTCTGACGGTTTATTTTGTTCCTGGTACAGTTTCTGAGCGCCGTATTAATCTTACATTAAATACACTCAGTTTTCAAATCTAATTATCTTATTTTATTGTGTTTTCCCCCTTAACTTATTTCCCTGCAGATATTCTGCTTATTGAGTTTTGAGACTTTTCTGAACCAGCTACAGCTCATGAAACACAATTAACCTCAATGTCATTACATACGTCTTAGCTGGTAAGTAATCAGTGTTCATTTGTTTTAAGGGAATAACATTGTTTTGGCCAGTGTATACAAATAAATAAATAAAAACTTCATTAATATTTAGAACGCATAAAATAATATTACAACACTGCTTATTTTCATATATATTGATTAGTTGCATGGGAAAGCGCCAAAATGTCCTTGAATTTGTTTGAACACTTTTGGATATGAGGTTTTTAAAAACGGTAAAATTTGCTTCTTTCCAATATTTCCCAAATTTATAGTATTTACATCAATTTATGATTAATTTTAATTACTTAATTTTAAGGATAGCAATACAGCTTCAAAATATTTAGCCAAATAACATTCCCTTTTGTGGAGAAATATATATACTTATTTGGATTGCGGTGGAGGGCAAAAAATGAGCTCAAAAGCCTCCACGCTATAATTAATAAAGTTGGTTATCGCAGAAGCCATTTGCATATCACAGCAATTCAAAGAACTGCATCACAGAGCTCCTGTGCTACATTCCCCATATGCAGCAAGGAACTCTGGGTAAGATATGCAAATGACATCGGTCTCACTTTTTTGCATCCTGGGTCTGTTTTCACATAGAATCCTTCAATCAATGCCATGATTGATTTATGATATATATATATATATATATATATATCACACACAGGTCGAGCGCCTTTTATTCTGAGTTATAAAATCCCGAACACTCCAAAGACTGGAATTTTTGGATTCCTCCCAGAGTTTAGTAATTCCGGATTAGGGGCTCTCCAGAATGCGACCTGCCGCTTGTAAACCTGGCTGCTCCTGAGTGCTGCAGCAGACCTCGGCACGCGCTGGGCAGCCCTAGCTGACACCACGCATCATGTCTGCGGAAAAACCCTGTACACGCTGGTCGCTGCAGCAGGAAGGGGAGCACAGCTTTTCTGTAGTGATCTCCTTCCTATCAGACATTGGATTCTCCCGGATTCTAAAATTGAAGAATCCGAAATCTGGAATAGTCCAGGTCCAGAGCTTTCTGGTTGAGGGTTACACAACCTGTAGATGAAGGCGGAGCTTAATCATCCCCAATTAACATATGCAAAGGACATACATAAACTGTTGATAACATTGATTCGGCTTCATTAAAAAACTGCTGCGACTAACAAAATTCTAAAAATATGATTAAGTCTCTGCTGAACTTTCACACTTATTAATTCATCCATTGCTAAATATAACCTAAACATCAATCATAAATGTTACCATTTAATTAATAAATAGACGAATACAGCTTCCACAGCTTCCAGTTTGTGCAACATTATAACTTTTTGCAAAGTTTGGATTTCATTGGGGGACGACGACAACAAAATCCTTATTTTTTTCCCCATTCTTTGAAAAAACTTAATTAATTTCCTCCATTGTTTTAGGCATTTAATGATTCTGTGTTAATTCAGCAAGATGCAATAGTCATCGTAGAAGCTTCAGACGATCGACTTCTATCAAAATATTTAACCTGAGAATGAGGTCAAAAGGAACCCACAGGTTTAGCAACGGAGAAAGATTGTAGTCATGAAGTTAGCATAGAGGAAACAAACAAGGAACAAAAAAAGCACCATACCTTACAAGCAAATTATTTATTTCCTCATCATTATGTTGACAGAGTTGATGGTTGTGTGACAGGAGAAAACACACTACCTTTACTGTAAGCCCTTTTCTATGCCTGGATACAGTACAAGGTTTTGGAAACCGATTTACGAAATTAAATTAGTAGACAGCATAGTGCTTTGGCCACGCTTACTGCAAGCCTGGTTTGAAATTATCTGTAGCTTCCCAGAACTGACTGCAACCCAGGAATAGAACAGGAAGAAAGGTTTGTGCAACCAGCAACCTGAAGTGAAATGTTAGACACAGAATGCAGAAGATAAAACATGTCTGTCTAGATGAACCTGCACTCCGTTTTGGGATTCGTCAAAGATTACTCTACTCATTCCTAGTCCATAGCACGTCAACAAATCCATAGCATGTCATCGGAGGAACACAATACTCATTAAAAGGGACAATCGAGCTATTAGCCACCATGACCACATTGATTTAATTACTTGGTTGTGGTGTGCCAAGTGCCCCCTCCCCCAGGTGTCACTCGGGATGTGACCAGGGGTGGATCCAGACACAAGTCTCCGGAGGGGCTCTGTAACAGTTCTGGCTAGAAGCTAGTGTCTGGTTTACAATGGCATCAGCATTGTTCACTCTATAAATGAAGAATGGGCAAGGCCACTGGCTTAGAACAAAGAAAAAAAAATGTAATAGTTTCATTTTTGTATTTTTTTTTACAATTTTTATGGTCATGTTTGGTATTATTGGAATAACACCTCATTATTGGAATAACACCTCATTTCACCTTATTAGGTATAAAATAGAGATACAGGGGTCCAAAGTACTCCCACGTCTCCTCCCAGAATGGGGGTGGCTTACATTTTAGTTGAAAGAGCGTGTAAGAACGTACTGCGTCATCTCCACACCTGCTGCTTCCGGCATGGGAAATTAGTTATTGCAGCAGCATTGTTTGATTATAATAGAAAAGCAGACAATGCTGTTGCATTATGGGGAAAACCAGAAATAAAACGAATACATTTTAGTACATTTTACATGGTCATGTTTGGTAGAGATCATTGGAAAGGGTGGACTCACCCTCACTTAACCTTTTGAGATGTATGGAACCAGAGATACAGGGGTTTTAGGGATGCCTGTGTTTCCAATAATGGAATTGCAGTTCAGGCCAGTGACTGCCCTTCAAAACAGAGAGCTTCTTTCCTGGATCCGCTTTCAAGGTTTCAATCAGCTTCAGTTAATAAAGCCAAAGATGATGATCCAGTGGCTCTATATGCTTTTCCATTGAGAGTCATTTTATTGGCTTTGTATGCGCCAGTTGCACGCATGCCAATCATTAGAGCAGTTAAATGGACGCCATCAGACTGGGAGAGTGCGGAGGGAGACCATGGCATGACAAAGACCGTGAATATATAGCTTTTAATAGAAAAGTTCCCCTTGCCACCACTTTCGTAGCTTCCATAGCACTTCTAATTTAAGGTTTACGATGCATCAAAGACTGGTCTGTTTGGACAGAGCTTGAAAAATTGGGTGGATGGTGGTGGCATTACATAGTTCAGTATAAAGTAAGATAAGGTTTGACTTCTCTGTATCCTGGAGCAGGGTTGGGCTTGAGCGGGAACAAAAGATGTCGAAAAGCAAGTAATGATCAAAGAGGGGGAAAGGATTGCAAGAGAAATTAGACACCGTGCAGAGACTGCACAAGACAAGGACAATGTGACTGCTGTGGAATGTAGTAGAGCTAGAACAGAGAGGAATGCCGATGGAGGCGGCAAGAGAAAGAAGTTCAGAAACAGCAGGGGTTGATAGGTTATTAATAGGGGTGTTGAGATCTCCAAGAATAACAGCTGATATGTTAGGAGAGGAAACAAAGTGAGATAGCCATGCAGAAACGTTACAGAGGAATTGTAAAGTAGGTTCAGGTAGATGATGGCAATGTTCAACGTGAGAAGAGACGACAGACAAATACAATAAACTTCAAAGGAAGTGAATATGGAGTTGGAGACAGGAGGTATATACTGAAAGGAGCAGGTCAGGGAGAGATGTATACCAACCCCGCCACCTGCTTCTCGCCAGGTATGGGGTGGGGCTACAGTGAATCCCACCATGTGTGGGGCAGCACTGGAAGTAGTCAGAGGGAGATGTCCAAGTTTCAGTGTTAGCCGTGAGGTTGTAGGAGTTGGACATCTAAAGGTTGAGAACGATAAGTAACTCCTCCGCTTCACACAACTTTTAAAGCTAATCATGGGGTGGGGGGGAATAGGTTCATACTACTCTCACTCTGAAAAACGTAGATAAAGTTGTCAGAGTGTGTAGAGTGCCACTTTAATTTTACTTGATGTTATCTACAAATTTAATTCACTCTAATTAGCTATGATGAACTCCAGCATGAAATGCATCTCCAGATAGTCTGTCCTTAGTCTACACATGTCCCTGCAACTTTGCTATAATGAGATGATTTATGTTGGGCTATCTATTGTTCAGCCATTCGTGATAGACCTTTACTTATATCATCAATTCCTAAAACTACTCAGTACAGACTAGATGCTATGAGCTTTTACTGTAATTTAAAACCAGTCATGGTGTGGAGACAATAGTGACCTCATTAAAGGGCCACTACCACCAAAAAATAATATGTCCTTATTGTGTTTTTTTGTTGTTGCTGATATCCTATATGCGTTTTGGTTTTCTCTTCTATGTTTAGTTAAAAAAGTATTTTGTGGTATATGTGTCACTGGGCGCATCCATTGCGTTTGACCTCTTGTGATGTAAACTCCCCCCCGTTTCTTTACATCACTTGCTCCACACTGTGTGGCTTTGGCCATAGAATGGAGTGAATGGGTTGATCACGGTCTCAAATCTCATTGTACTGTGTGGGATGTATTTAAAGGACATCACCAGGAAAAGATTAGAAGTCTTTTAAGCTCCCTGTTAAATCCCATTCAGCTGCCAGTTCTTAACTTTATTATCATACACAAAACAATACGCCCCCTGCTGTCTTGTCTAATCATTCCCTCCTCCACCACCTCATTAGCTGTTAAATACTGTATAGGATAAAACACAGCCATAACGTAAAACATTTGTACAGATTTTGGTAAATGTTGCATCATGGGAAAAAGCCACAAAATCGAAGCAGATCAAAAAAAAACTAAATGTATTTTTCCTTTTTACATGCAGTTATTTCAGACTAAGGAAAAAAAACAGGATCAGGTGTTTTATAATGTGTTTTTGTTCATCTTACGTTAGTGGCAGTGTCACTTTAAGCTTTTTAGTGTTAGAGAAGCATGTAATGGTTTGCTTTTTTACCATATTGCACATTGTGGAAGCATGGCTTGGAGACAACACAATGTTTTAACGTTCAATTACATTTTCTGTTATTATACGCTATTTTTTCTACAACTAGCCTGAAAGCACCAGTTATGATTTATATTCCAAACTTGACCGTGGCTTTGTGACAGATCCAAACCATACATCTGTAGGCTAGGCAGAGATGCTGATGTCACAGAATGTTTTGAGACAGCCTGGGGATTTTGTTTGAACTATAGACAAAAGGATTTAAGGTCAGACAGACACAGTTTTTACTGTAAGCGAAGCACAATGCAACTGTAGTGTTGACGAGAAAGCAAAGCACGGAGATCACTATTCACTAATCTAGGAATCGGGGGGGGGGGTCATCAAAGAAGTGAGCCTGTCCCGTACAGGTTGACTTTATCTTAAAGGAACACTAGCACTAACTTAAGCTGTACATAGATTGCTACTGTGAATAAAAAAAGCACATTAAACACATTATAAAACACACGTACTGTTTTTCCCCCTTTGTTTGAGGGAATTGTATGTAAAAACGGAAAATAAAATTAGGTTCTTTATCTCCTGTTTCCATTTTGCATATTTTTTTTCTCATGATGCAAAACGTTCCGAAATCTTAGGGCAATTCTCGTTTTATAGCCGTGTTATAAAATAAAACTGTACTAGTGAAGAGGCAATGGGGTGGAGGAGAGATGGTTTAGACAAGGCCGCAGGGGATATATTGTGTTGTCTAGGTTAACAGATATAAGAGATGGCAGTTGAATGAGATATAAATCGAGGCTTCCAACACCGGATACTACCCCCGGTGGTGTCATGTCACACATGCAAATCTAGACTTTCTGGAAATCTGACTGTGTCAATTCTGTGCCCAATGCCCCACAGTGAGGAGCAAGTGATGTAAAAATACTGCGGAGATGGGCAGTTTACAACACAAAAGATCACACAATGGATGCACCCAGTGGACACATATAGAGTAAAATAATTTCTTAAATAAACGTACATGATAAAAACAAAGCACGTGTGAGATATCAGCTAATACCATAAACACAATAAGGACATTTCATATTTTTGGTGTCAGTGGCCCTTTAAATTATAGAGTTTTCTACTTTAGCTATAATATGTGCTGGCCGATCTTACTACATATGTAACAGAGGTGTGTACGGCTGGAAAATTTATTTTGTTTCATTATTCCGTTTCGTTTGGTTAATCGGATCACAAAAAATCCCACTGTCAGTTAAGGTCAATTCGATAGTTGATATGGAGTCGAATTTTGGATCACTAAATAAAGACCCCAATAAATCAAATCCTGTTATAAGTCAAGCTAGGGTTAAACGTTGAGCTGTCCATTGGCCTGTGGTGCCGACAACCGATTCAGCACCACATGCCAAAATACATGGACGGGTTGCTTTGCAAAACAGTCAAACGAATCTGATTTGTTTCATAATGTTGTTTGCTTTAGTACTTGTTTGTATTTTAAGTTGGGATTGATTCGATAGTTGATATTGAGTCGAATTACGGATCACTATCGAATCGATCCCAACTTAAAATACATATAAGTACTAAAGCAAACAACATTATGAAACAAATCAGATTCGTTTGACTGTTTCGCAAAGCAACCCGTCCCTGTATTTTGGCCTGTGGTGCTGAATCTGTTGTCAGTACCACAGGCCAATGGACTGCTCAACGTTAAACCCTAGCTTGCCTTTTAACAGGATTTGATTTATTGGGGTTTTACTTAGTGATCCATAATTCAACTCAATATCAACTAAGTAAAACCCCAATAAATCAAATCCTGCTCAGGAATCATTTAATCAATAGTTCTCTTGTGAAACAGTATAACAAATCAATTTTGTTACATACCGTTTAGTTTCTTTTTCGTTTCAATTCGGATGAAATCAATTTGTTATTATTTCGGAAGTACTTCCGAAATACGAGTTAACAAATTTTTATTACGAAACAAATCCACACCTCTAATATGTAAAGATTTACTTTAAACCGCCCCTCCAGCCCCAAAAAATGCTGACCTTCGTCGTGTCTCGTAGGTTTCCAGGTTTGAGTGTAATATATTTTTTAAAACTACAGGAAATCTTGTAGGTAAAGTAGAATTAATGTATATCTACAGATCTAGGATATCATTATGTAGAAATGGGATAGACCTGATCTAAATTTCACGTGTCATATCAAACGGTGTGAATACTTATGTCTTTGTGATATTTCAGTTTGTTTTTTTACTAAATTTGCAAAGTTATAAAAATGTGGTTTTGTCTTTTTGTCATTATGGGCCATTAAGTGTGGATTAGTGTGATTTTTTAAGTGTTTAGCATAAGGTTGCAAAATAAAAAAATATTAAAACGACGGCGTGGGTCTGAATATTTTCTGAATGCACTCTATAAATCAGGTGTAGAAGCAAGTCAAAATAAAGCATTGCAGTTTTGTATCGAGTCCAATTAGAGGATCTTGGAGCCCTTGAACAATATCAAGGTGCCAATATTTATTAATTTTCCTAGCCCTAATAATCACAATTTCCTTCCTGCCCCCGAATAAATAAATTTACATGTAAAAAACAATATGCATCTTTAAAGTGATAAATTCAACACAGTGGTAATCACTTCAAACAATACCTTGAGTGCAAGAAGAGGGAACAAGTCCAAAAATGTTATCTTCCACATCCATTTTATAAATAGTAAAATAATCTCTGTAACTGGAGACATTTTTAAAGTATTCCTCCTCTTACTTTGAAAATCCGCTAGGTGTTTCCAGATAGCTGCTAATCCCAGATAAGAAAGCGCCAATGCTTATCTACAGCACACACTGCCTAGTTAAGTAACAGGATGGAGAAAATAAATTAAATTGTTTCCATCTTCTACGGATTTTACCGGATTTTACCATACTCAGGAGAAGCAGTTTGCGGAAATGTACATGGCAAGATTACACATTTTATATGTTTGCCATGTACTAGATGAGCACACACAAGGAAACGTGTGCAGGAGACAGTCAACGCTATCCACTAACCCCTTCACTACCAATGGATATCCAATGGAAACCACTGTCAGAAACCAGAAGTTTTTGTTTTGGAAAAATCTTTTTTTACGAATTCTACAGCAAGAAATATTCTGGAATTTTCACAATGTATTTATTATTGTAGTAGTCCGATTTGTCAGGCAGACGTTGCCATCTGATGGCCAAAAAGGGCTACTGCAGCTGGTGCTTCATATTAAATTGGCTGGGGAATCTGTGTTTCAGACACAGACTCCCAGCTGTTTATACCGTTTTAGCACCCTTAGTGCCATGCCCGAGCTGCTAAAACGTTTGGGGCACATTCTGGAACCCAGGTGCAAACAAATTTCCTTTGCATTGCTCCAGAATAACACCAAATTGAGTATACATGATATCGGGGCAACAGCAGATGCTTTGACGAACGCGTATACTCAATCTTGGTAGTGAAGGGGTTTAACGCCGTCAAGTGCAAGTCATATGAAAACTCCGAATTTTGTTCATCAGTGTCAGCTAATCGCATGGGAAAATGCAAGCTAATGCTACGGATTTGACGAAGAACGATTCCCGGGTGATTAGGCAGGCCAACGCTGACAAGCACAACTCAGCGATTTTGGGCAAGTTGCGTTTGTCATCACCTACTCGACTCTTGGTATAGGGCACTCAGAGTCATTCACCCGACCAGTGGTCCAGAAAGTGGCCCCAAGATTTATGATGTCAGCCCTGCTAGTGTCTTCCCATTACATGAATATATCGTCAAGAAATATTCATAGGTTTTCACCAGAGACGAATAAGAAATATAACAGATCATATGCATATTGCAAATAATAAATAACATTATGTTTGTGTTAATTAAATTTCTATTTGAAATGACACATGGAGATAGCAACATTTTACAAAGTGATTCTGGGTACTCTGCAAGTCTTATGATCGACATCTACAGTATTAACATTATTTCGTTGTCCTTGATTATCTGTAACGAGCCAAGATTACATTATAGCATTACTTCACACACAGGTAACATAATCCAGTTTACAAAACCATCTTTCTAACAGGAACACCTTGAGAGTCTTGGATTACGATGGCCGCTTCCACCACATGCAGAAGAGGGCTGACAAATGTGGACCTGGGGGATTCTTACTAGCAAACAGCCGTATTGAAACCAAAAGAATAACATTAAAGCACATCTCACGCCTTTTGCGTACAGCTTCCCGCTTTTCTCATGTAACTTTATATATATTAGATATTAAATATCCTTACAACAGATCATATACTGCTGTGAAACAGAATATTAATTGGAACTAATATAATCCCTATAACTCTCCTACAAATGAGTAAAGTAGCCCCACGGCAGAATTTCTCATGTGCTGTGTGTGTATAGACAGACCCGTGCCCCTCATATTGGTCCCTATTCTCTAGCTAATGCTTAAATGGGGACTCTAATGGGGAAACTTGCGCCTGCAGGTTTCCATGTAGCGTCCCCATTTTAGCGTGAGATTCCGTGCCAGTCGCTACCTCAGCACCTCGCTCAGGAACGCAGCACTACCCACAGTGATACTTGCGCTAGCACGTACGCACCACTTCGAGTAGAGTATCACCTCCTGGAGTCCATGGAGGGTTTGGCGTTTTTCCGGGACGCTCTCATGAGATCAAGCAGCTCCATGGAGTGATCGCGGAGGGAGCCTGGGAACTATTTGTCCCCAGTCTCACTCTGCTCGCAGCCGGAAGAAGCAGTGGATTGGGCTACCGTTCTCACCGTGGGAGGAGAGGAGAGTATCAGATTTATTGGGGTGTTTTAGGGGTGCTAAATGATCTCACAAAGGCAGAATCTGTTAGCACCAGCTTTTAGGTGTCGCTAACATTTTGGTTTGTGCATCGCTGCGGTAATTAGCGCTAGCACTTTGTAATACCTTACTTATCGAAACGCTAATCACTGATTGCGCTTCCCATGTTAAGTATAAGATGCGCAAAGTAGAGTAAGCTCATGCAATCACTGATGCGCTAACAGATTTTTCAGGGGTTTAGCGACAGGAAGGTAATATGGATGGGCATGCATTAAAGTCACATCTTAGCGTTAACGTTTACTCACCTGAACGCTACTCTTAGCGCCCACTATGGAATAGGACCCATCAAACTTGTGGCTCACAGGACCTACGGTATATGCTAGTGGCCCAGGTGGCAACCCCCCCTCCCCTTTGCCAGCCTTCCCCTGACCACATGGTTTCAGATATTATTTCTATTGAAACCGCTTGTCTAAAATTTTTATCCTTTTTTAGAATTTTGACCCAGTTGGGCAAATCTCGCTTTGGAAGAAAAACATCCTGGAGAAATATTGCACATTTATGAATGAGATAAAGAACAAATGCTCCCAATCCAGTATTTATCAATCATCAACAACTTAAAGAACGTTACTACTCCCCTCCGTTGGGTGAGAAATTATATATATATATATATATATATATATATATGTTTGAATTTTGGATCTAAGGTGGCCTTTGACTTTTGTATGACCAGTTTCTGAAGGACATGTCTACATAAAGCTGAAATGCAACAATTCTCTTTCGAGGCAGATATGAAATCATTCACGCAGTATTATTAACATTTCTTGGAAATAATTTAATGTCATTAATCATGCAGATAATATAAAAAAAAAAGGAAGAAAGAAATCGGGCTTAATAACAACATGCAACCGGTTAAAAAAATATAAAAATAATATAAGGTGCCTTTTGATGCTGGCAGTTTTACCCCACTGAGCACCAGAGGGCCGAGCAACACTTTGCAACTCTCTGGTGCCGAAAAATTAAATTAAAAGCAGTCTTTTTTATTTTACAGAATTTTACAAGACTTTTCAGTTGTACCTTGATAAGCATCAAATGTATCAAAATATACAGTACAGTTGCATATTATATATCCTTATTCATTTATTTTTTTGCCCCTGAGTCAAGTAAAGAGGATTTTCAATACAAAGAGGAAAGCGGCCATTTAAAGCACTTAATTTTAGATTATACCTTCGAATAAAATGTAACACGTTTTGGATTATTTCCCAGGAAGACCGGGGTCTGATTCATGCCTGTGGAGGCCCAAACTCCCTATGCTGTTTATGGAAGAATCGGGCAATGATGTGTGTCTAATTGGGTTGAGATACGATGTACAATGCGAAGGAGGCAAGTCGAGAGGGCTCTCTTGTCCTTGGTCTGGCAGTGCGGGGAAGTTTTCTTCTGAAGTGGCTTTTAAAAGGACCTCACTCGATAGGGATTCTATGGATTTCAGTCTTGAATTTTCAAGATCTGCAAATTCCGGACTCTGTTTAATAATAATGATAGAAAAGAAAACACAGAAAGAGATACACAGTCAACCTAGAATCACGCATAATCCTCACCTCAACCAGGGATATCTACTACTACTACTGCAACATTATACAGGATATATCTTTAAATCCCAATTTAGTAAATTATCATTGTATGAGCATTGAATGGACTGTGTTTTCACAATTTATTTTAGCGTTCTAAATCTTGTGGCTACACAGCACCAATGTATACACAAGCAACACCAAGAAAGAGTTGCATTTTATCACAATGTATACATGTCAATAACAAAGCAGTAGCAGTGTAATGGTCATGGAAGTGAGGTACTGCAGCCCGTCCCCAGAAACACATTCCAGCATCAAAGTTTGCTCCGTGCATAAAGTGGAGATGATGTACTGCAGTGCCCTCTCCAGATAATAGTTTAAGGCCGAGATCTCAAACTCTCGTTCCCCAGATTTTTCTGAACTACATATCCCATGATTCTCTAGCCACTTACTGCACTCAAAGAATTCTGGGAATTGTAGGCAATTAAGATGTGGGCGGGCAGAGTTTGAGAAGATCCCTGGTGTAAGGTATAGCTCATCTCACAGGCTACAAAAAATGGATTTGGTATGTGACTATTTGGCCCCAGTGCAGCCACTTATTGCCACGTTTTTCCATATTTATGTTTAGTTATTTTGGAAATTTGATAAGAAAATTCACACCCGCCTCCCATGAGGAGTGTTTGGGCGGAAACCAGTCTTAGTGTTCCTATAGGCCTCATTCAAAAGGTTTGTCTTGACCTACGGGGTAATCCAGATGTGTTGCCATCCCTCGAGGTGCTTATGGGGGGGTGTCAGCTATACCCTCCAGATGAGGCCTAACAAGTGTGAAATGATCGTCGGGAGGTCGCTGTACTTTTTGGCATTTTAGATATGGCTGCCCTTTGTGGGTGATAGCATGCTGATTTGCATATGGCTGTGTTTCCCAAACCAATCATTCAGGACCCGCCGACAGGCTAGGTTTGCAGGATATCTGAAGCACAGCACAGATGATATAATTGCTGCTCAGTGATTGCAAGATTCAGTCTGCATTTCCCCAAGGTGATCTGCAGAATCTGGCGTGTTAGAGGGTCCTGAGGACAGGTTTGGGAAACACTGGCATATGGTAAAGTCTTCTCTGTAATAACACATCGAGCTAAAACCCTGTTTCCCAAACCTGTCCTCAGGACCCTCTAACTGACCAGGTATTAAGGATTCCCGTGGGGAAATGCAGACTGAATCCTGCAATCATGAGCAGCAAATCTGCGCTTCAGATATCTGGCAAACATGGCCTGTTATTAGGGGGACCTGAGGACAGACATGGGAACCACTGCTTCAGAGAATAAATGAAGGCATAGGATTCGATGCTGTACTTGCCTGTGATGAAGGACTGAAACTTCTGTCTGTTTTGATGGATGCCGTAGGATGCACACTCTGCACTTGTCTGACAGCTGGCCTTTGATGTTCCGTGTTGGCTGTTACGATGCTGTATGCTGGAGGAATAATTGATGTCTGTCTCTGCAGAAGCTGGAGAATAGCTTGAATGTCAGCAGTCATTTGGGATTCTAACCTGTAATTAAAAGTTAACCGCGTGAAATAATACAACTATATTATTCAGTGCACCTGATGAACGCAACGCATAATCCCTGTCATTCAATAAAAGTCCTAATTACTAATGCACATCTTGGAAACTATATTACTATCATAGGACCGGATTCCAAGCCTGATGTAAACTTCATGAGGATTATCCATTCAGTCCTGCCTGATTCTCAACGATTCTATTGGCCATCTCTATCCAACCTTTCTGATCTTTAGATTTCCGCTTTAACTCTATGCATAGGCATCCATTGTGATGGTGTCCATCCAGAGCATTTTTTTGATGACCACGTCTTGTTTTGCTGAGCAAACCAAGCATCGTTGCTTCTGCCACGGAATATGTTCACACCATGTGACCAAAGAATACGAGTTGACGTCTGGTATAAATTTAACAGGGCCATTAAAGTCTATGGAGTTGCAGAGTTTACCTCAACTCTGGCCAAGTTTACACCAGGTTTGGAATCTAGGCCTTAGCTGAAAAAGCAAGAATTGTTTTTTAAAAAAGTATACCGAAAATATGTCCGATTCTCTTTTTTTTTTTTTGTTTTGTTACAAAGGCTAACGATGGAACATTGTGCGACTCAACATGTTAGTGATCTCTCCATGGCACATGAAGTTACTCATTGCCTGCAGCTTGTGTTTATTTTCAAAAAAATTCAGTAGCCACATAAATCTAAACCAAATAAAGTAAAGTGTATGTATTCAAAATTAACCCCTTCACTACCGACATCAAGATATCTCGGGCTTCAAAAGGCACCGTCCGGTGCCCCAATATCGAGATATATTGATATGTTGATCTGCAGCCCAAAAGAAAATGAAATTGGTTTGCTGCAAATTAATTTCGTTTGGTTTTGGGCTGCAGAAGATGCCCCCAAAGTTTTAGCCCTATGGGTATAATGCCCAAAGAGATAAACTGTAAAATCAGCTGATGAAATCACTGAAATATCAGGCTTTCAGCAGCCGATGCAGGGAAAAAAAAAACCAGACCTGCTGCTCAAAGCTCTCACTTAATTTGGCAGTAGTTGGCGCCATAAATTGGCCAAATAGGTTATTTACTGCAATAACCATTTATTAACCTCCCTGGCGGTACGATTCTGACATCTTTTATGTGTCAGAATCCGTACCATTTGTTCAGTTTTCCCGAGTGCGGCTCAGGCTTAATTTCACTGCTGAAAGCGGTAACCCCGAGCCACACTCGGGCTGGATACATACCTGCCCTGCGCTCTCTCGCTGTCCCCCACTATCACCTCCGTGTGATCGCGGCAATATGCTTCCTGGTTCCCTTCTCACGAGAAGAGAATCGGGAAGCAGGACGCTGTGATCGCCACGGAGGAGAATGCGATCGCAGAGGTCAGCGAGAGAGCGCAGTTACTTTTCATACCCCACTATTTACCCTCACCCTTGTCTGGCTCCTCTCCTCTTAAGATTGTAAGCTGTCGAGCAGGGTCCTCTTTTCCCATCCTTCTCAGTGTGTCTAACTTGTTTGTTAATTTGGATTGTGTTGTCCTGCCCATTGTACAGCGCTACTGAATTTGTTGGAGCTTTATAAATACTTGAAATTATAACTAACTCTTATATCCAACGTCCTATCTTGAAATAGGCTGATCTCACTCAGAAAAAGGGAGGCTGTCATTCTCCAAAATGCCACCAGAGGGCGAACTTAACCTTCTATTTTTACTGTAATTCCTAGGTTTATCTTCTTCTAACTTTGGTTTTCTTATATTATCATGTCCTCTCATCCTGTCATGTGCTCGGAGGGGTGCAGCATTTTTTATTAATTGGGAATGCTGTGCTTTATTTTTCAAATTTTGTATATATTAATCCAGCACATATTCATCAAGTAATGCACATATACTCAGGGATGTATCCTTTACACAACGTGATGGAAACTTGTAAAATTTTAGGTCAGCTTAGAAGAAGTTGAAGAAACAATCTGATAGTTTGTTCCTATTTGCACAATTTTGGCACAGATTTTCTAAAGTAATCCATGAGTTCATTCTGCCAGTTTTTATGTACGAGTTCATATTTTTGTCATTTTTTGTAGCTTTTGTGTAGGAGTTTATACTGCTGTTATTTATTCATTCATCATTTACCAATTCAGTTGATTTCATATTCCTGATATTACGTGCAGCCCCCATCCTCTGGAACGCTCTACCTCTTAGGCTGGCGTCAGACGAGTGCACTATGTGCGCCCGTTCTGACGTGCCTTCTGGCGTCCGTCGCAGCATTGAGTTGCTGCGACGGAGCCAGCCACACCCTGTTGCATGCGCACGAATTACGCGCGCAACAGCGGCTGTGCTGCGTCCGTGCAGCAGACCTCTCCATCAAAGCGCTAGGATGCACGTTGACAAAGCTGCAAAGAGCGATCCTCCATAGGAGGATCGAGCCTTGCAGTGCTGAGCGCACTAAGTGCAATCAGCGAGGTGGCCAGACTCTCAATGACGCTCGTCTGACCCCAGCCTTACTGTCAGACTTTCCCCTAGTTTCTCCACCTTCAAACGCTCCCTTAAGACATTACTATTTAGGGAAGCTGACCACCCGACTCACTGATGCAACCAGTCCATCGCCCTCACCAGTCCATCACTCCCACCAGCCCATCGCCCTCACCTTGCAGTCCATCGCCCTCACCTTGCAGTCCATCACTCCCACCTTGCAGTCCTCTCCTCCTGTTTATAAAGTTCTGCGGAATATGCTGGCACTTTATAAGTAATAATAATAACTCCTGTATTTTGAATACACTCTCAAATTTAATCTATAATTATTTGTTTTATGATGGATTTTTTTTCTATCTTTGCTTTTACATCATACTTTTACAGTTATAAATTCCGATAAGATTTTGTTATTCTGTAATGTAATATTATATTATTTTGTAGCATAGTCGGTCCCTCATTTGTATCTTTGATAACCTAGAAGAATTAAACAGTAAAAGTGTGTATTTATTAACACAAGAAAGGATTCTTTTTAAAGATGAAATCTCTTGTGAGAAACAATGGAAATTACCTGTTCATTTGCTCTTGTATTAAATCCAGTCTGTGCTCCACCTCTCCATAAGGGAGATCATTGTCAGCGTCACACTCTGCCCACTCAACGTGATTTAACAGCGGATGGTTGGTAATGGCCACACTCTCGTTTAAATCTGTTTCTGCTCGGTTCCAGCTTTGCGTGCCGGTTATGTCTGCAAAATGACAATTAAACACATTAGTATATTACACATATTGCCTTTTCTGATCAATGGAAAACGTTTTCAAGGGCCCTGAGAGCATGCAACATCACAAGGTTTGAGAGGGCCCTGAGAGCAGCCAGTGTCACAAGGTTTGATAGGGCCCTGAGAGCAGCCAGCATCACAAGGTTTGAGATGGCCCTGAGAGCAGGCAACATCACAAGGTTTGAGAGGGTCCTGAGAGCAGCCAATATCACAAGGTTTGAGAGGGTCCTGAGAGCAGCCAGCGTCACAAGGTTTGAGAGGGCCCTGAGAGCAGCCAGTGTCACAAGGTTTGAGAGGGCCCTGAGAGCAGCCACCATCACAAGGTTTGAGAGGGTCCTGAGAGCAGCCAATATCACAAGGTTTGAGAGGGCCCTGAGAGCAGCCAGTGTCACAAGGTTTGAGAGGGTCCTGAGAGGAGCGTGTCACAAGGTTTGAGAGGGCCCTGAGAGCAGCCACCATCACAAGGTTTAAGAGGGTCCTGAGAGCAGCCAATATCACAAGGTTTGAGAGGCCCTGAGAGCAGCCAGTGTCACAAGGTTTGAGAGGGCCCTGAGAGCAGCCACCATCACAAGGTTTGAGAGGGTCCTGAGAGCAGCCAATATCACAAGGTTTGAGAGGGCCCTGAGAGCAGCCAGTGTCACAAGGTTTGAGAGGGCCCTGAGAGCAGCCACCATCACAAGGTTTGAGAGGGTCCTGAGAGCAGCCAATATCACAAGGTTTGAGAGGGCCCTGAGAGCAGCCAGTGTCACAAGGTTTGAGAGGGTCCTGAGAGGAGCCAGTGTCACAAGGTTTGAGAGGGTCCTGAGAGGAGCCAGTGTCACAAGGTTTGAGAGGGCCCTGAGAGCAGCCACCATCACATGGTTTAAGAGGGTCCTGAGAGCAGCCAATATCACAAGGTTTGAGAGGGCCCTGAGAGCAGCCAGTGTCACAAGGTTTGAGAGGGCCCTGAGAGCAGCCACCATCACAAGGTTTGAGAGGGTCCTGAGAGCAGCCAATATCACAAGGTTTGAGAGGGCCCTGAGAGCAGCCAGTGTCACAAGGTTTGAGAGGGTCCTGAGAGCAGCCAGTGTCACAAGGTTTGAGAGGGCCCTGAGAGCAGCCAATATCACAAGGTTTGAGAGGGCCCTGAGAGCAGCCAGCGTCACAAGGTTTGAGAGGGCCCTGAGAGCAGCCAGTGTCACAAGGTTTGAGAGGGCCCTGAGAGCAGCCACCATCACAAGGTTTGAGATGGTCCTGAGAGCAGCCAATATCACAAGGTTTGAGAGGGCCCTGAGAGCAGCCAGCGTCACAAGGTTTGAGAGGGTCTTGAGAGCAGCCAGTGTCACAGGGTTTGCGAGGGCCTTGAGAGCAGGCAACATTATTATCCTTTATTTATATAGCGCCAGAAATTCCGCAGCGCTTTACAAGATCAGTGTACAAGGGGTTGATACATTGGAATACCACACATGGATGACGACCTGATTCAGGGGGACCCTGTTCCCATGTGAACTTACAATCTATGAGATGTACAAGTATTTTGTGAGGTAGGCGCATCCATATCAATAGGTGTCTTGCCCAAGGACACTCGCTGGTGGCGTCTTCTGAGTGGAATTGAGTCGGCTTTCCATGATGGTACAGCAGCGACCTGGTGGTTAGGTTGAACCCGCTTCTCGTAAAGTCGAGACTTCTCCACAGTTGTATTGGAGGGATGTGCTGAACGGGATTTGACTTGCTTCTCCAATAAGAGTAGAGACATTACCACTTGACTCCACAGCTGATATTGTGTGGTAGGCAGGTCAGCACCGTTAGGTGTCTTGCGCAAGGACACTTACTGGAGAGATGCTCTAGCAGGGATTAAATCAATGGTGATAAAGCAGTGATGTTACCTCTACTCCATCCAATCAGTCCAACATCACAAGGTTTGGTAGGGTCCTGAGAAAGGGCAACAGCATTAGTGACGTTCTCTACTGTGGGTCCCCGCGAAGGTCTAACAAGGTTTTAGCTCGATTGTGCCGTTACAGAGAGGACTGAACTATATGCAAACAGTCTGTTACCACCCAGAAAGGGGCGTCCAGAGCTGAAATGTGAGAAATGAGTGGGGACCCACCATAGGGCAGGCCACAGAAGCTGTTGCTTGTTCTCAGGTCCCTCACAAACCTTGCTTTTGGTCTTTTCCTGATCAAGTGCCTAACATGTATTTAATCTAATTTAGGTCTTTTATCAAAAATGTTTTTTGTTTTTTTTTACTTTTTCAGGGTAGTAAATGTCTACCGTCATTCTGCATATTCTTGGCCTAATGAGGGGGCATTGAGGTATCACAAACAGAATGAAATATAATGTTTAATCTTTATATTATTGGGTTTATGGACAATCATAACACAGCAGAGACTAGTAAAATACATAGGGCAATTTTGCACTTTAATGAAAACGGAAACAGGTTTTTCATCCAATTACATATCTGGTTGTGGAATTGTCCATTCTTTGTAGACCCTGGAGCTCCATCAAAGAAGCAAGTGATGCAGTGAATGCAAAAGTATCCCTTGATGTGTACTTTATGTTTTCGTGTTTTTGAGTTCACCTTTGTGATAACGGATGTATATTGTAAATACAAATTGAGTAGTCTTTATCCGGAGTGTTCGGGACCCTGAGAATTCTGGATTTGAAATACTTCTGGATTTTGGTCTCAAGGAAAATCTGATGTCGAAGGGGAAAGCGGTTGGAGAGCCGCAAAACACTTAGCTGTATATATACATGCTGGGAGATGCTGACCACCTTTTTCGGGGAAGGGTTGATGCTACACAGAGCCAGCATGTCTTTGTACAACATGTCCCACACTGGGGCTGTCCAGAGCCTGTTAGCCTGGTCCATGCAGTGCTGTCAGAGGAGTAGGACCTGTCCGAAGTAATTTTGTGATTTGGAACTCTCTGAAAATCCCAGATTTTGGAGTCTTCCGTATTTCAAAATTACAGATTAGGGATGTAAGGGTAGCCCAATCTTTACTATTTTTTTTTCGTTTAAAATAAGAATACGGAGGCACAGTTAATCCATTCTTGGAACTATATTTGGGCATGCGCAAAATTATTGAATGCCCCAAGCTAGTATGGATCATATAGGGGTTTCTTCAGAAAGCACAGAAATTTGAGTGAAATGTCAGTGCTTTCTTGTTCGGCAGACTTCAGCGACTTCAATTCGCCGACTGTGGTGAATTCACTAAGTGCGCAGAACATGGAGCCTCTTAAGACCACCAAAGCCTCTTAAGACCACCAACCCCGACCAATAACCAACTGGCTGAACTGCAGGGGAAAAAAAGTGTTTAAAACAATGTTTTTCGGAGGGGCAGCAACTGCCAGGAGTAACAGCCCAGTCAATGCATAAAACATAACAAGGAAAAAGAGTGTCATCTGCGCTAGTTTCTATGTGTTCCATGTACAACAAAAATGAGGTTTTTGTTTGTTTCAATGGCCATTGCAACGTAAGCCCACTCGCCACTTCAAGGCACCTCTTTAGAGTGGGTACCTAACAATTGTGACCAAAAGGCCGCTCTACTGAGCAGCTCCAAGCCCCTCCAGCTGCTTTTCAGCGAAGGAGAGGCAAAGATGGTGGCTTTTATTTATACACGCACCAAACACTTCCCATTTGGGATCAAAAACAAAAACATGGAAAGAGGAACAGCTGCAGAACGACAGAACGATATCATGCTTGTAACACCAGTCCGTCATTCTGCAGCTGTTCCTCTTTCCATGTTTTTGTTTTTGATCCCAAATGGGAAGTGTTTGGTGCGTGTATAAATAAAAGCCACCATCTTTGCCTCTCCTTCGCTGAAAAGCAGCTGGAGGGGCTTGGAGCTGCTCAGTAGAGCGGCCTTTTGGTCACAATTGTTAGGTACCCACTCTAAAGAGGTGCCTTGAAGTGGCGAGTGGGCTTACGTTGCAATGGCCATTGAAACAAACAAAAACCTCATTTTTGTTGTACATGGAACACATAGAAACGAGCGCAGATGACACTCTTTTTCCTTGTGATGTTTTTTTTAAGGCTGAATCTGATTGATTTTTATATTTATCACACTGATTGACACAGGATCCAGAGAGTAGAGAGTTGCGCTCAACGTTTTTTTTAGTTTCGGAATCTTTCATCCCATTTTTGTTTTTCATTTCGGGTAGTTCTCGGCCATTTTAAAACTGTTTTTTTTTTTCATTTCAGGTCATTCGATATTTCACTGTGATTCGTAATTTCGGATCGATATGAAATATCGGATCATCTGATATTGCTCTCGGATCATTTCGGATTGGATCGGATTCATTTATCAGATTGGACTCATTTATTGGATAGGATCGATTCATCATCAGATCTGATCCGATTCGTTACCATTATTGAAACGCGGTTTGCAAAAAGACTATTGAACAAAAGCTTTAAAAAAAAAGTTAGGTAACCTAAAAATTCACTCAAAATATCTCGAAAAATGCCAAAACTAAGCTAAATGACTTATTACTGCAAGTGAAAAAAATAAACGGTTTAAGAAATATTTAATAAAAGCGCAATTTTCTTTTACATTGAAACCTATGTGGAAAAGCCTCTTATCTTTAAAAAAGTTAAGAAACCTAGAAAGTCACCCAAAAAAAATCCTGATTTTTTCGTTTTTTTAAAAAAAAAAAATAGAAAACAAAATGGCTTATTGCTGCAAGTGAAAAAAAACAGTTTAAGAAATATTTAATAAAAACAAGATTTTTTTTAACATTAAAACCTATAGGTGAATCCTATAAACTATTGCTTTGAAATCATTTTGTACCATTTTTTTTTTACTTTGTGTCATTTTCATTCTGTTTTCTTTTGTTTTGGGTTTTGCATCATTTTCATTACAGTTTTCTCATTTCAGATCATTCTCATTCCGTTTGATATTGTTTTGGATAATTTTCGAATCGTAATTTATGCCGATTCGTAATATTGGACAGCCAATATAATTTTTTTTCGGAAATTAAAAAAAATTAACAGATATAAATCTCGGCCGAAATTTTTTTTTTGACGATACGAAATGTACATGTCTATTTTATTTATTTATTTATCTACCAGAGCGGTGTACTTGTAGTGATACGCCATGTCAACCACGTCTTCCTTTATAAGTTATACTCATTTTGAATTTAAATAAACATACTTTTTTTTTTTAATGAAAATCATGTTATTACCTAGATAATAAAAAGAAAATCAGGCTATAACAATATCAGTGCAAAGCAATAACACAAGCCATTCATCAAAAATATCCCAAAGTGTCTGCTATTGATAAGAACCCACATTTTTTTTAAAGAAAATCCTGCAGTATCTTCCATTTAACCGCTCTCTGTAAGCGACGGTTTTCCACGTTCGCGTCCCTGTTTTAGCATTAGGCAGGGAATAGGGCCCATTGGTTTTGTAAGTGAAAACAAATTTTGTTAGCATTTCGCTAATGGAACAGTAAGCTGTTATTTTACTGTTTATTATAAATATATAATAAAGTTTATAGTTGCAGAGTACATTTACACATCCCAGCAATTCAGAGAACTGCTTACCGAGCTCATTTGCTACATTCCCCATATGCAGCCAAGAACTATGGGTAGGATATGCAAATGAAGACCACAACTTCTTACTCTTTTTGCATCTAGGGTCTGTAATAGCACAAAAACCCTCCTTGCCAATGCCATGACACCAGTGGTGTATTTAGGTTTTGTGCTGCCCTAGGCCTGACTAAACTCGTGCACCCCCCAATTTAAATTTGAGGCACCCCTTCCTGTCAAGGGCACACCTCTTCCTGGTTAATCCCCACCCTTCATCTTAAAGCTCTACCTTTTCCTCTTAGAGCTCCGCCTTTTCCTCTCTTTATATTAAAAGTGGACACCAAGTGCCTACTTGAAATGAAACTGCCTACTATGAAATGTTTAAATTCAAGCATTTTTATAAAGAACAACCACGCATGTCAAGTAAACGGGATCACAGACGCTCTAATTGGTTTAACAATAAAATCCACAGAAACTTGCACTGCATATGAGAGTATCACAGAGCTGCACAGCAATAAAACCCACAGAAATGTGCAGTGTGTATGAGCGTATCCCAGAGCTCCAGGGCAATAAAACTCACAGTAATATGCAGTGTGTATCACAAAATCCACAGCAATAAATCTCCCAGCAATGCAATGTGCGGTGTGTATGAGTGCATCAGAATCCACTGCAATAAGGCTAGGGTCAGACTAACGCATTTTTCACGTTGTCCGTGAAAATGTGCGTTCGAAGAATGGACGTATTTTTTCACGGAATACGCAATAGCGGTCATACGATGCGCATTTTCATCCGTGATTTTGTACGGATCATCAATAAAACACTTCTTGCATCTGGACGTTATGTTGGCCGGACATTAGCAGCGTCTGATGTCTCCAATTCACGCACACACGCCGCTAGCGGACGCAGCGCACTCTGTACGTCAGTACTAGTGGTTTAACGTTCTCGAAAAAATGCGTTCATTTTCCACTTGCGTTGCGCAGCCGGACTTTTGTGCGACCGTACTTCGTATATTGGCCGTCATTGCCCGGCATCTGCTGCTAGTGCGGCCGTGATTAAGTGCGCCAGAACGCGCGTTCGCACTGCCTCAGTCTGACCCTAGCCTAAAACCCCCAGCAATGCAATGTGCGGTGTGTATGAGTGCATCAGAATTCACAGCAATAAAACTCACAGCAATGCAATGTGTGGTGTGTGTCAGCATATCAGAATCCACAGCAATAAAACTCCCAGCAATGCAATGTGCAGTGTGTATGAGCGTATCCCAGAGCTCCAGGGCAATAAAACTCACAGTAATATGCAGTGTGTATCACAGAATCCACAGCAATAAAACTCCCAGCAATGCAATGTTTGGTGTGTGTCAGCGTATCAGAATCCACAGCAATAAAACTCCCAGCAATGCAATGTGCGGTGTGTATGAGTACATCAGAATTCACAGCAATAAAACTCCCAGCAAACCGAGTGTATATGAGCACACAGCAATTATGCTGTGGAGCCATCTTGTCAGCAGTGGGGTGCCACTGCCAGAGGGTGCACTGTAGCTTTGATTCCCTTCCCAGTGGGTGTTCAGTCCAGAATAGAGTCTGTGTTAACGAAAGGGCGGGCAGCTGCGCGCGTGCGTTTCACGTGGTTCAGCCAGTCATGTGGTACTGAGACTCAGAGAAATGGCAGTGAAATGCCCTGATGTTCGGTGGTTTCAATCAGCAGGTTTATTCAGGCGAACCCCATAGGTTTCAATGTTAAAAATATTCCCGTTTTTATGCAATATCTAGTAAATAATTTATTATTTTAATCTGCAGTAAAAAGTCTTTATTTATTGATTTTTTTTTAGCACCTTTTAGTCATTTTTCAGATTTTTTTTGGGCAAAATTCCCCCCCCCTTTTTTTTTTAATAGCAGTTTTTTATTTTTTCTGTAACAGAACTTTTTATTATCAATCATAGGATCTTATATGTAAATTCCAGACATTTTCGTTCAGTAGTTCTTTTGAAAACAGCAGGCCATGGGTTTGCGGTGGCAGCATTTAGCAGCCGACTCCATGCACTTTGGGGACCCTGCGGTGAATGGTGAATTCACTGCAGGGTGGGGAAATTTTATTCTCCTAAGTGCAGGGAACTACAGAACACCAAAATGTTGGTGTCTTTTCGGTGCTCTGTGAGTAACCCATTTAGTGGAGAGGTTTTTTGCTGCCCCCTGGAAAGTGAAAGCCTAGGCCTTGCCTACCCAGGACATACTTGAAAATTAGTGAAATCTCAATGTATCCTTCCTGGTAAAATATTTTGCAAAAGTAAAAAAAAAAAAAAAAAAAAATTTTTTTTAGGGGTGGGGCCACCCAGTGCGGGTCGCCGCCCCCTGGAAAGTGCCGCCCTAGGCCTGGGCCTAGTCGGCCTAGGCCAAAATACACCACTGCATGACACACACACACACACACACACACACACACAGACTTTCACTGTCAGGGATAGTCAGAGAGAGGTGAAAACCAGGAGAATGAGTGGAGAACCGAAAATTCGAGGTCAAAATAGCCACACCAAAAAAATTCTTCCAGTTATCTCACTTTCCAAATCGGCTATTTGGTCTAGATTGTTCTCTTCTCCTGCCAATTCTCCTGGTTTTCACCGCTCTCTGAATAACCCTGTATATGTTTAAGGACAAGTAGAACAAATACAGAAAAAATTACATGATATATGAATATAAGTGTTCCTGTGGTTTGTCTGCTACGATTAAATCAAATTATTGCCATTTTGGAAGTCGCAAAGTGACACGTTCAGGAAAAAAATCCATATGTCTAGACGTAATGTAAAAAAATTATATTTACATTGACTTGCTATGAAAACGTAATGACACGACTCCCGTCGAGCGTACGTATTACAAAACCCAATGTGACACATTTCAGTGACAGCGCTATGATTACGCTTAATGCTTTTATGCACAGCAACTTTAAAACAATTATCAAAGTACTAAGTGTTTCACAAGATAAAACAGAAATATCTTATCATCTATGTGAAATTAAGCAACTGTTTCTATAATTTAGAATATTGTTGGTGCCACTTATTAACCCTGGATTATCAAATTAAACCTTAACCACTTCAATGCTAAGGACGCGCTCAGCGCGTCCTCAGCATTGCCCCTGGTATGCGGAGGACGCGCTGAGCGCGTCCTCGCATTGGGGTCAGCGTTCGGCCGGGTTCCGGCCGATCGCTGGCCCCTCCGGTGCGGGCTGACATCCTGGATGTCAGCCCGGCATCCGGAGCAGTGGCCGCCATTATTATGTGTCATCGCGCCCCCGCGATGACACATAATTCAGGCGCCCCCCCCGCATGTGCGGAGGAGGCGCCTGAAAGGGAGGGGGGGGAGGTCCTTCGGACCTCTCTCCCTCCCAATCGGCGGCTCACAGGGGCTTAACCCAGGCATCATTTGGAAGGGCACAGCCTGCCCTTCCAAATGATGCCTGGCATTAACCCCTGGGGAGCTGGATCGCAAATCGGCGCTGAAAAGCGCCGATTTGCGATCCTTCCCGGGAGCTGGCCGACATCTTGGATGTCGGCCAAGCTTCCGGGAACTCCCCCAGAGGACTGGCGTCATCGTGCGCAGCACGATGACGCCAGTCCTAGCATTAACCCCTAACTGCCACGAACTGTGGAGATAGGGAGTTCCAATGAACTCCCTATCTCCCGATCCGTGGCAGTTAGGGGTTAAATTTTGATATCGTTGGATCGGCCAGAGCATGGCCGTTCCAACGATACCAAACATGAAAGTAAAAAAAATGTAAAAAAAAAATAAAAATAAAAATAAAAATAAAAAAAAATAAAAAAAAAAAAATTAAAAAAAAAAATAAACACTTTTTTTTTTTTTTTTTGTTTTTTTAATGCAGCAATATTGTTCCCATTTCAATTATAATGTGAACAATGATGCTGCATTAACGATTTTTGTATGCGGTGCGTTTGTTAAAAATGGTGTCATTTTCCCCAAAAAAAAATGTAACGAGACCCCATCTCTAATTTTTTTAACAAGCGCACCCCATACAAAATATAACCGCAATTGCTCGCATGTTAAAATGTGGAAAAAAACACTTTACACGCTGTAAATTATTGAAAATACATATTTTATTGCATTTTTTGTTATAATATACAAACATGACATAACGTATACATATAATAATGACATATTATGAATCTACCGAGTCTGACGGAAAGAACGATATATAATATGTCGATGTCATATACTAAAATAAGCCTTCAAAACAGGTTTAAACATGATGCGCAAAACAGGTAAAAAATGACCTCAGCACAGGGGCGGGAAAAGCCTCAGCAGCGAAAGGGTTAAAGATACAAATATACAATCGTATAGATATCCTTTCACTGCATTCTATAACAAACACACCCACTCAGACACAAAAAGAAAACACAAATGGAAAGGAAATAAAAGTGTTTATCTTTGGTAAAGTACTTAAAAACAAAATTATCTAACAAATTGGATTTTTTACCAGTTTTTACACAGTCTTGATGTGTTTTTTTTCTCTTTATATATGTCTCTTCTTTTTTTAGTTCTATTTTAAGCAATAAAATTAAGAAACGTACCCAGCCAGTAAGAACACAGCTAGAAGCAGTATGGGAGAGAACACTTATATTAATTTATTGGAACATAATAAGTTCATTTTATCTAGACTATATATTCGATCTGCAAGACACCGCCTGGTGCCCCAATATTGTGTAAAGTCAATATGATGTTCCAAAGAAGCAAGCAAAGGATTTTTCTTTTTTGCAAAGAAAATTTATTTTTTTGGGCTCCAAAACATACCATTAACCCCTTAACTACCAAGTGATTTTCCAAAAAAAACATTGTCAGGAACCAGTGGTTTTTTGAAATATTATTTTAATTATATAGTAAGAAATATTTGGGAATATTCCCAATGTATTGGTTACTGTAATAACCTATTTGGCAGGCAGATGGTGCCATCTTCTGGCCAAATGGAGTTACTGCAGTTAGAGCACAGCCTGTGGCTCCATGCATCAGCTGCTGAAAGTCCAATAAGGACATTCAATTAGCTGATTTTAACCAGTTTTAACACCTCAGGCATTGTGTCCACAGGGCTAAAACGTTAGGGGCAACTTCTGCAGCCCAAAAGCAAATGAAATTAATTTGCAGTGAACAAATTTCATTTGCTTTTGTCCTGCAGAGCTGCGGATCGAGAGAACTTGATATCGGGTACCTGATGGTGCCTTTGAAGACCCAAGTTATTTCAGTCTCGGCAGCGAAGGGGTTAATGTTTTAGGACCCTGGGAATGATGTCCGGGGTGCCAACACTTTTTAACCCCTTAAGGACTGCTGACGTACTATGTACGTCCTGCCCACGGGTCTCCCTTAGACCCGCGGACGTACATAGTACGTCAGCGGCACCTAACCCCCCTCCCGCCTGATACTTACCTCCCTCCCTGGATCCCTCACAGATCTGTCAGGGAGGAAGCCTGCCCATGTGATTTACATGGGCCGGCGAGCTCGATGTCGTCACCACGCTGCCTGGTGACGTCATCAGCAGGCGCCCCCATTGAAATCAATGGGGGGCTCCTTCGGAGCCCTCTATCTCCCCAACCATTGAAGCTAGAGATATGCAAGCTGCACCGCTGGAAAGGGGAGAGTCTCCCCTTTTCAGCGGTGTACCGCATTAACGGTTTCGCTGCCGGATCGCGATTCGGCGCTAATCGGCGCCAAAACACGATTCGAACCTGGAGGGGGGCTGACATCTTGGATGTCAGCCAAGCTTCCAGGTCCCCCCCCACCCACTGACAACCTCACCATATGTGTGAGGATGTCAGTGGGCCAGTTAACCCTCTAGCTACCATGTAGAGATAGTGGAATCCTTTTGATCATCGCCTTTCCAGTGATACCAAACATAACCAGGTTTGGTTTAAAAATAAAATTTATACAAAATTTTAAAAAAAAAATTATAATAAAATGAAATAAAAAAATGATTTTTTTTAAAGTTTTTTTTGTCTGGGGGGGTTTAGTTAAATAGGACCTAGGCTGTCATCTAAAAATAATTAGCACAAAATGGTCAGAATGAGCGCAGCGCACATAGGTGGCTCAGCAGTGAAGGGGTTAAAAGGAAAATCATGTCTCGGGACAAAATCTTGAAACTATTTAGCCGGGGTCTTTTTTGGTGGTTGTAGATTTTGGGGATTAAATTACGAAAAAGTGTGTTTTTACAATTTTTTCATCATATTTCATATTTTTTTTGTCGTAAATTATTCGATATAATGGAAGTAATGGTATTTCTATAAAGTCCATTTAATGGCGGGAAAAACGGTGTATAATATGTGTGGGTTGAATAAACGAGTAAGAGGAAAATTTGACCTAAACATGAACATCGCCGAAACGTATAAACAGCAGCGGTTACTAAAGGACGGATTTGTGTAAAACCGCCCGGTCACTAAGGTGCTAACATCCGAGGATGGGTCTACCTGACATCTCTCCAGCTGGTCCTGCACGGAGACCAGAACTGCAGTAATTCCTTTTGGTCAGCAGATGGCAACATCTGCCAGCCAAATAGCTTATTACAGTAAAAAAAAAAAAAACATTGGGAGTATCCCCAAATATTTCTTACTGTATAATTAAAAATCATTAAAAAAAAAAAAACACTGGTTCCTGACAGTGGTTTTCTGGAAAATCCCTTGGCAGTGAAGGGGTTAAAGGAGCACATACAAATAGGATAAATTATATTTATATCAGGATAATGGCGCTCTATAAAATATATCCCAAAAGACCAGATTTTGAATCAGGGATGAGGTTGTAGAAAGTACATGCTTTTACTAGACTCGCTAAATTTAGTTTGGACTAAAAATTCGCAATAGGTTGCCTTGGAAGGGGTTGCTATGGCTGCAGGCAGAGAAAAAAAATCCAGCTTAAATAATTCTGTAGAAACACTTTCACTTTGGGAAGTCAGCGATCACAAGATTTTGGCTTTTGTGAGAAGTAGGAACATTATTAACAACTAAAATATGCAACTAATTAGTAAAAATGTCTCCCCCAGTGACACATACTCCTTTCTGTTATTGAAAGTGTTTGTAGGCATCCAGTGGAAAATAACTTCTTTATATACATCTTAAAATCTCTATTATACACAGAACTCCGTGACCTGATGACTTATTGCATTTCGATAATTTAAGTGAAAATTAGATTCGGTAAAAAGTGTGGCTGATGTCTTCTAAGTGTTCATCCTGAATACATTTCTTCATTAGGTAAAAAACCCATAAATTAAACTGCTTACTTCAAAGTACTTTTTATTAAAACAAAAACACACTAGCATAATATTTTTTTCAATAAAGGTTGCAATTGTAAGTCAAGTAAAACATATAAATAATGTATTTTTTTCCCTCATCCTAATTAGAAATATTGTCGCTTTGCAGAATTTACTGTAACAGCATATATTTGTGATATGTAGGGATTTATAGGGATTATATCCACCTGAATCTGACTCTTTGTGGTTTAATAGCAAAGTCTTTCCGCTACAAACATGGGAAAACAGGTGCAAATCCAGACTAGAACAAAAGACCGGCATGTCTCTCCTCTACAACAATGGAGAAGTAGGTGCATTTCCTCATCAGAACAACTGACCAGCATGTCTCTTCTCTACAACCAAGGAGAAGCAGGTGCAAATCTGGATCATAACAATTTACCAGCATGTCTCTTCTCTACAACCAAGGAGAAGCAGGTGCAAATCTGGATCATAACAACTTACCAGCAGGTCTCTTCTCTACAACCAAGGAGAAGCAGGTGCAAATCCAGACCAGAACAGACCGACCAGCATGTCTCCTCTACAACAATGGAGTTGTAGGTACATTTCTTGATCAGAACAACTGACCAGCATGTCTCTTCTCTACAACCAATGAGACACAGGTGCAAATCCAGATCATAACAACTGACCAGCATGTCTCTTCTCTACAACCAAGGAGTAGCAGGTCTCTGCCTTGCAACTGAAGAAGCAGGTTCAACCACACCCTCAATGGTTTGGCTCTACAACGATGGAAAGCAGCTTCAGATCCCAGTCAGGACAACTCAACAGCAACTGTCCTCGGACAAAACGCCTATCGATATCGATTTTCTCAATATACTTGCCTATCTAACAATACTTGTATGCCTTATAGATTGTAAGTTCCCTCCGGAACAGGGTCCCCAATGTACTGTGACATCCATGTTGAAGGAACACTCCACTGAAAAGTGGAGGTCCCTATATTTTGCCCTTAATTATTTATTTTACCCAGTTTTACTTACCTTTTCTCCCTCACCCCCAATAATGGACTTTATAGCTATTTAAGGGCATCGCGTGTCGAGAGTGAAAAGTCTCTAGAAGGTGATTTAAGGAGTATAGCATCTTACCTCTGTACGACAAGCTCCTTTTGCCAAAATGTATCCGATCTGAAGGGCAGATTGCGTCTTCAAACCTCAGCGATGCAGGTTTTGCGAAAATGGAATTTAAGCCACCAACTTCTTCAAACACAGGCTTTTGCTCATTATAGGAAGAAACTGACGATCCGCTTTTCTTCGTATCCAAGTTAATCTTAATATGTGAGTAATGTTGGGGAATATCCACAGAGTTTTCAGAACCATTGTTACTGGTGTCCTTGCTGCAGTCTACAGGGCAATAATATTGGGGTCAGTTGTTTGAATAACCTCCACCATTTTTAATACGAACGCCATGATGAGCTCTGCCACAAATTGCTCTCCTCCAAACTAACTCCTCTAGATTGTAAGCTCACGTGATGCTACACAAAGGATGTTGATGATAATACTACTCAAAGCTGTTGATGCTACACAAAGGATGATGATGATAATAGACATGTGCATTCGTTTTAGTACTAAAACGATTTAGTCCGAATTTTGGGATAATTTAGTTTTCGTATGACTCAAGAGATACGAAACTGCTCTGTCCAAAAAATGCAAGAAACAAAAGGAAAATTCATGACATTTTAGTTTCAGTCCTTTATGTAATATTACATTGATTGAAGGAGACCATCAATGAGGAGCACAACATCGCAAAGCTACAGAAAAAGTTTGTATGTGTAATCCTTCCCGACCCCTACCAGAAAATCTGACAGTGATAGAGCTCCAGAATACTCACTCGCAGTGCAGACAGCCAGCACAGGAGAGGAAACCTTTACTTAACCCTTGCATGTCTATCAGACAGACGAGATGATAAAAGCAGCTGGAGAGGGAAAACATTCAAATAAATCACACTGAAAGCTAATGACAGAGTATAACAGGGAGGACTGGATAGTAAAAACCCCTTAATAACAAGTTATCTCCCCTCCCACTCTGCATAATAGGGGCTTAGGTCTGATACATTTTATATTATCCAGGATCACTATCCCCCTTTCCTCTTCTATAATACACATTTTATATAAAGTCCCTCTCCTCTCCCAGTGCTTCTTGTTATAAAGGGTTTTTTACATCTGATACATTTAACATCCAGCTCTCCCAATTACTCTGTCATTATGAGCCTTCAGTGTGATTTATTTGAATGTTTTTCCTAGTTTTAAAGTGCTTTATTTTATAAAAAAAATAAAGTCATCTATTCTCTGAGCTTTCAGACCGATTTACGTAAATATTTTCCCTCTCCCCTGCTTTTATAATAATGTCTGTATCCCCCACAGAGATACAAAGTTTAAGTAAAAGTTCCCTCTCCTGTGCTGGATAAGCAATGCATTCCGAAGTTCTGCACCCTCCACATGCAAATGCAGTAGGATGTTCTATAAACAGAGGGGCATTAATTAATGCAGGAGGATTTCCCACTCTTTATAGAACATCCTACTGCATTAATATATACAGAGAGGGGTATAAATGGAGGAAGATGTTCTATATAGAGAGGGACATTAATTCAGGAGGATGTGCTATACATTATATAGAGAGGGGTATTAATGCAGGAGGATGTTATATACATTATAAAGAGAGGGGTATTAATTAATGCAGGAGGAGGTTACATACATTATAAAGAGAGGGGTATTAATTAAAGCAGGAGGATGTTCTATACATTATACAGAAAGAGGTATTAATTAAGGCAGGAGGATGTTCTATACATTATACAGAGGGGTATTAATGCAGGAGAATGTTCTATACATTATACAGAGAGAGGTATTAATTAATGCAGGAGGATGTTCTATACATTATACAGAGGAACATTTTTTTTAGCCCTTTAAATCCAGTGTCTGTGAGCGCTGAGATCGGCTGCTTGTTACATTATCTCTCAGTAGAATGTATCAGGCTTAGCTGTTACAGTAACTGACTGCTGCTCATCACAGTTCTCAGAGTTTCAGTAAAACAAGGAAATAATATTGTTATAACCTCTTATATATAACAATATTATTTACTACTTTTACTGAAACTCTGAGCGCTGTGATGAGCAGCAGTCAGTTACTGTAACAGCTTTGCCTGACACATTGTGCTGAGAGTAAGAGATACTGTAACAAGCAGCGATCTCAGCCCTCTGAGGAGCCACTACAATAGTAATTGTATCTTCCGGTTTTCGGATGAATGAAATTCGTTTTCATACTAAAGAACTGAAAACGAATTTCTTTAGCAACTAAATAAATTGCGTTTTAGGACTAATCCATTCGTCCAAAATGAAATTTTGTGCTGTGCAAATGTCTAGATGATAATAATAATGACTGAAATGTGTCTCTAAATTAATTTTCAGTGTCCTACATTTAATTGCTAGAAACATTGGCCCCTGTTTCTATCCTGCTAGTAATAGAGTAGCATTGAAACAAAAATAAAATAAAAAATAGATCTGCAAAAGCATGGTATCCCCTACAAAAATGCAAGTTACTGCTCGACTACAAATAGCAAGTGGAAGGGTGACAATTGTATCATCATGAGAGTTGAAGAATTTGTACACCTGTTCTACACATAGGGCTAACATCGATATACAGTGACTAATTCTCTGTGTCTGGTGATGTCCGAGCCCGCTGACTACAATATCAGGAATATGGTGAATTTATTCCTTTATATATGCCTACATATAAAAATAAATATATATATTTTATCTACTTCAATGTATATGATTTAGGCTACAGAATAGGAAGTTGCTAATTAAGAGCTTATGAATCAGAAAAGCTGTATGGAAAGTCAAACGGCTTGTGATAGACAACAATGAACAAATTATTTCATCCATGACTTTATGGTATTATTCTTGTCAAAGTGAAAATGTGATAATTTGTTGTAAAATCCGTGAGTCAGTACAAGTTAATGTTGCTTAATTAATCTCCTTAAGGCAACCAAAGAAAATGACCAACAAATCCTGAAACAATCCATTATTCTACACTCAAAGCAGAGCATGTACCTATACTGCACTATTCAGTAAATCTACCTAAGCAGGGTATAATTTTACCCCCAAACCAGAGATGATTTCTGTAGGCGAAATAGCAAGTCGTCAAAAGAAAGGCCGGATATATAATTAGGCAATTTAGGCATGTGGCACCTTAAAAATAAAAATGAACAATCATTTAGGCTGAGATCAGACGAGCGCAGTTATCACGTCCGTGTTGCCGCGCATTTGTACGTCCGTGGCAGCATAGCATTCTGACCCACACACGAAGTACGTCCGCACGGAAGTGCGGATGCATGGCGGACGCGGCAAATGGACACAGGTTAGGCAAGAACGTAATACTGCTAGAACGGACGTGCGGAGTGCGCCACGTCTGCAACGTCCGCATAGCTTTGTATGTGAGTGATGAAACAAGGTCAGATGGACTGCATTTATACGTCCAGCATTTTTGACGGACAGAATGTTTTTTCATTGTAATTTATTTTCCCTGCTACATCAGTCAAAAAATACGTCAGTGAAAAAAACGGACTGTTTGGCCACTACCTTGTTGTCAGTCAGTAAGTACGTCCGTACTGCACGGACGCACAGTCCGTACAAAATGCGCTCATCTGACACTAGCCTTAGACCCTTGTATCTCTGGAACCCTACAGGCTAGAGGGCCATACAAGGCATCATTGGAAAGGCCAGAGTAAGGACTTTCCAATGATTCCAAGCATGACCAGGTTTATCTAAAATTAAAATATATTATTTTATTATTCTTTCTAACACACCACTGTTGTTGACTTTTTAATTATAAAGTGAACAGTGATGCTGCTCTAACTCACTTTCTCATTTCCCACACTGATAGCGTTTTTTTTAAGTTTTGCAAAAATATCGAGAAATCGCTGAAAATAAATCAGCAACAAAAAAGTGAAGTGGTAAAAAAGTCACGCCTTAAAAAAAAAAAACAAAAACACTCGGCCACAGACGAATTTTCCTGCCCAGAATTTTGGTTGCTCCAGGCAGAAATGGAGCATCGTTTTCCATAGCTAGGCTTAGAAATTAGAGTTAAGTTACTATTTGTGCTTGTTTTAGGATTAGGGTTGACCCTGGCCCTAACTTCTGCTCCATTTTTGTTTCATTTTTAAGGTAACAGATTCTGCCCTCTCTTTTGATGTGTACTCAGCCAGAAACAGTTTTCAGTCTTTTATAATGTTATTTTTTTGTTTCCCTCAAAACAAAAATTAAAAAAGTATTTCCCCAGGTTTTGGCCTTTTTTTTGGGAGAGGGCTCCAGATTTTTACTGACATTCCACACATATACAATAATGCATTCACGCACTCTCACCTGCCATGAGACCTGTGTGTGAGCTTACTTTATCATTACTATGTACTGGGTTAAGATCTGAATTTTTTGTATAATGTGTGCATTGCCCAAAGCCTCACAAGCTCTAAAAGCTGCCTCCACTTTGAGTCATATAGAAATCTTCTTCCCATGGATTTATAGGAACCCTATGAAAGTTAAATAAGATATATGTATAATATGGCAACAGCTATATAGAAATAACCCAACTCACATCTATTATTTAATATATTCCCAATTTTAGTAGGAATCAGGACGCAATAATGGCCTGCCCAATGGTGGGTCCCCTCTCAGGTCTCATAAGGGTCTAGTTCGATGAAACCATTACAGAGAAGACATAACCATATGCTATCACTCAGAAAGGGTGACCAAAACTGAAATGCCAAACAGGTCTCATCCACGAGACATACAGCAGCCACCAACAATCATTTTGACCTACGTAGTCCTTGAGCAATGGGACCATATCTCGATTACTCACTAGGCTCATGAAGAGCAAAAACAAGTTTAGGGAAGCTTGGGGTGCTAGTGGCCTCAGCTATATCATCCATCGAGGTATAAGTAGGCTGAAACAATCATCTGTGTTTGCTGTAGCTCTTGGACAGAGAGGACATCTTTGGCATCTCAGTTCTGGCCACCATTTTTGGGCAATAGCAGTCTGATTTGCATATGGTATTGTCTTGCATATGGTACCATCGAGCTAAAACCTTCTTAGGAGACCTGAGGGCAGGCCACTTGTACCATCGATTTCAGTGTTCTCAGTGTTCTCAGACAGGTTTATCTTAATTACTGCATCTAGAAAAAAAGTAAGTATATAGTAATCCTCCCACTGCAGCTCAATGTCTAGGGGTACCTTGATATGTTAAATATAAAAGTACAAACATAAATAAATAAAATACATTGGCGCAAAAACACGATGTGTATTGATAATGATAAATAATGTATTCATCTTTATCTATACACATTGCGTTTTTGCGCAAATTGTACTTTAATTGGTTATGTTTGTAATTATTGTATCTATTCACAGTTATATGTATGTGACTGATTTTATCTTGAATATTGTCTGTAACCAAGAAAAATAAAAATATCCCCACCCCCACAATCTACTTATAATAATAGAAATAAATGACATTTACTTATCAAAATGGCAAGATTGAAAATTCCTAATGTAATCATCCTATACAATTTGACTTAATTCTTTTTCATGGTCAGATCATTCAGTAACCTTTAATAGATTTATAGGTAAAAGAAAATGTTTGTGACGGACGCTTCTCGTATTTAAAAAGTACATTGAAAGAACATATAGCTGCCAATGAACTGGAGTTCAAAGAAATGAAATTATTAAATACATTTAACTTTTCACTTTACACTAGTGTAGAGGAGAAATGTAGTAAACATATCAACCACACGATTATCATCAGGGCCGGTGCTCCCACTAGGCAAGCTAGGCAACTAGAGCGTACTGCCGCCTAGGGTCGCAGCCGGCCCCAACCCGGGTTCTAATATTGTACCCGTTCCTCATCGGGAGGCTTGTGTAGCTGGCAGTGGCGGCTCACAGACCCCGCTAGCGCCGCTGAAGGACAACTGGACAAAATGAGATTGAGCTCTACAAAAAGATTTAAAGAATAAAGGACCCATAAAATAATAAATTCATGTTACCTCCATCCGATCTCCCTTTAAAGGATAGTTTCCTCCTGCGCAGTTTGCAGTTTTCTTCAAAATAATTTTCCTGGTGTGCTCTTAAGAGCTCAGCCTTATTTAATGAAGAACAAACAAGATACAATCTATAATTAGCTACTTTATTTAAGAACAAACTGTTTTCCAACAATAAAAACGACGTTCAAGCTTACTTTCTTTGCTAGTCATGTTTAAATCCAAACACTGCAAAGAAGTTACTTTACACGACAGCTAAATCAAACATACAGAGACTCGGAGGAAAAGCAAATCATCTCTCCAATAGCAATAACATTTGGATTGTTTCATTGCGGTTTATCGAATAGAATTCTCCAGCTCAGAAAAACAAGAGAACAGACTGAATAGAACTATATACAGTGTTAAAAAATGCTCAATAATTAGACATTGTATTTTGGGATTATTTTTATTTAATCGCAGAGAAGATTTTACTATATTTTTGAGGTTTTAAAATAAATTCTATAGTGTTTTGTTTCTAACAACAAAAGAGAAAAATTAATACTTTTTAACACCTTGATGAAAGTACCTGAATTGTGGCTCCAAAGAATGTCTCGAAAGATCATTCTGAGATGACAAAAGGATACAAGACATAAATTTGATCTCCATGTCTTTTAAACTACATGAGAGGAGGAGGCGCACACCCTTCTATTATCCAAGGGAAGAGCAGTAAATGTAAATTTGTTTTAGTTGATCTTTTTACTGTGTTTTCCATAGAAAAAAAACCACACACACTTAGGGCACCATTACGCTCTTCGCGTTAAAACGCAGGCGCAAGGGAGGAAAAACTGCGCCCGCAGTTTTCCCCCTTGCGCCCGCGTTTTAACGCTGGATTACAATGCAGGCACAAAAAATGCTGCCTGCATTGTTTCCGATGGTAAAATTCTGGGATGCTCGCGGCAGCGCTGAGCGCAGCCACGAGCATCCACTCGCTGGAGTCCATAGGACTCCATTGAGTTCCTCCCTGCCGGTCGCGTGACCAGCCGGATCTCACCTCGCAAGATCCGGCTGGTCGGCATAGTGATATGCAGGGAGAGACTGGGGGGACTTTTTACCCCAGTCTTTCCCTGCTCCTGCCGGCCGGAGGAGGTGAACAGAGCCATAGTCCTCACCGCGGGACACCAAGTCCTGGCTCTGGTTAACTTTAACGCGTGGAAAAATGCATTAATGCGAGGGGCAAAACCCTTTGCGCTTAACGTTGTAATGTAAGGGACTCAGGTCAGGAGATGGTCGCCATCTTGAGCCAGGCGGCCATCTTACTCAGAACATTGGTTCACTTGAATCTAAATAGTAGATATTAGATGAAATTAGGATGTAGCTTACATAGAATTTTAGGAATGTGTTAAACTAACAGCAAAGCAATTAAAACTAACGAGAATCCAGGCCGTAGCTGGCACACAAGTGACAGGATGAAGAATAGATACATCAAGGTGAGAGAAGCAAACCGTTGAACGACGGGAATTATGACGAGGCCTTATCTAGAATATACAATAAACAAGCTTTAGGGAGGTGGGCATAGGCAGGAACCAGAGAAAGTGGTAAATCCTCTATTGTCAGAATAACATGAAGTCTGCCAATTTATGACCAATGTGTGGAATGTCTTTGTATTCGATTAAGGGAGGTACGGACCCACGTGGGGTGGGATAGTGTCACGGCGGGGTGGGCTAATTGGGATGTACCTAATTATGTATTCGGGGTATAAAACAACCTTGTTGGAGTGAGATCGAGGCTCACTCTTTGCGATTCAATCCTGTGTGAACATCTGTGACGTCACAATAAAGTTTGCCTTTCCTGAAGAGACTCGTGTCCAGTCAATCCTTGCCCGAGCCGGCCCGGCCTCGTCCCGAGTGAACCAGGTGGATTCCGGTAACATTTTTGGGGGCTCATCCGGGATCCAGGCCTTTACCGGTACGGCAACGGCTGCTGGACACTGTAGCGGTTGACTGCAGGTGCGAGTGATCCCACCGGTTGGGCATCCGTTGAAGGTGAGCAGACATCTGCAGGCGCCAAGCAGGATTTCCTGTTCAGTGGACCTCGTATCGTCCCAAACAGACCCCCGGCCTGGGAAGCTGGGACACCACCGAGTCCGAGGAAACCGCAAGCAACGCAGCGATAGGTAAGGTGTCTCTTTGTGTCTGTATGTACTGGATACCGGTATAGTGGAAAATGTGCAACCGAAGTTGGATAAGGAGACCCGCGGCCACAGTCTCGTTAGTATACCGAACCCGCCGCTGACAGCACGGACAGCACAGGGGCCAGAGAGTGGCTAGGCGCGTGTCTGAACCCGGGGGATCGGATATTGACTAGTGGAGTTCTGAACCTGAGGGAGAGGGTAGCCACGTGGAGTAGTAGTGTCATAAGTGTTTGTAAATAGAACTGCTGCACGTGGACAAGGAAAGGAGGAGGGATTCTGTGACTGGGCTGAGAGCCCTGAGTCAGTGTTACTGTGTACGCTCGTTGATAAGGGGGCCGATTGGGGCCAGCGGTAGCTGCAGTGGGAGTGGTGCCGGGTGGGTGTATTGCCCATAGGCAAATCGGAATAGCAGAAGTGTTGCCACGGAACGGGATATACATAGCTGAAAAGCAGATAAGAGTAGAGATCAGTTAACTGGGTACAAGGAGCCGTGTAGGGTCGGCGTGCCCTAGGCTACTGGGAAAGAGTAGAATTGTTTGCGTACTGTTTTGTGCTGAATGTATCTGGTAAAGTACGTGCTGTGATTGCTGAGAGTGTTGGGAGTGATTGGGCGCCTACTTGCTTAGCAAGGAAGCAAATCTGAGAGTGGACTCCGGAGGTACGTTTCCAGCTCAGGCGACTGCAGTTGGCTACCAAAGGAGTAAATGAATACGACACAAAAGAACTGTTGTTTGAAGTACCAGACAGTTGATTTAAAAGTATTATCTGTATTGTAGAGAAGTTACTGCTTTCAAGAGTAACTATGGGTAACGGGTCATCTAAACCCAAGAAAGCGAAGAAGGGCGAAACACCCTTGGAATATATGGTGCGCAATTTTGAGGCGCTGTATGAAACACATCACTATGGTGTGGAATTGGGTAAAGAAAAATTAAAGTTGTTCTGTACTATATTGTGCCCGATGTTGGTCCCCGAATGGCCAGAGCAGGGATCTATGGATCCAGAGGTAATACAGAGGATGCATTCCTGTATTACCGGAAGAAATGGTCATCCTGATCAGTACCCATATATAGATATATGGAGGTATTGTGTTAGAGATAAGAGTCATTTTGTTATGCTGGCAGGGCAAAATAAGAAAAAGGAGACCCCTTGCCAGGGTATAGGGGGAAAACCGGTGCTGGTAGGACACCCGGAGGAAATTGACTCCCTTCCTCCGCCATACCCGTCTTGTTACGGGGCAGCAAGGGAGGCTTTGGGCACCGCGGTAGAGCGGGCAGGGAGGAGGGGGCAGGCTGCTGCTAATATCCAGCCTGCTCCCTCGGCTCCGTCTCGTAATATCGCGGAGCAGGGGGTGGAGGGGGGACAGGATGAAGTGATTATTGCAGATAAAATTGAGATGCCTGACGGGGCTGTGTGACGAGTGACCCCTAAAGATAGTGAAGACGAAGATGGGGACACTGGGGCCACCACACGTGCGGCCAATAATATATATAAACCCCGAAATGTATATCAGCACAACCCAGGGAAGAGTAAACTGCAGCTCCCCTTGCGGGAAGTACCAGGTCCCCTGTTAGAAAACGGAGAGCCGGGGCCGGTACAATTCACATATGTTCCGTTCACGACAAGAGATTTGTTTAATTGGAAGACACATACACCACTCTATTCCGCGAATCCTGCAGCAGTGGCTAGTATGATAGAATCAGTTATGCTCACACATAATCCCACTTATGCAGATTGTCAGCAACTATTGCTTACAATGTTTACAACAGAGGAAAGAGCCCGTATTAACAATAGTGCCCGGAAAATCCTTTTAGCCCAGGCGGTGGAAGATGCCTTAGTTAATCCAGAAGCGTGGGCGGAGGAGCAATACCCCAAAACAGATCCCAAATGGCCGTACAATACTAATGAGGGTATAGCTCACCTACAAACATACCGCACAGCAGTAATGATGGGGGTTAGAGCGGGAGGGAAGAAGCCTACAAATATGGGTAAAATAGCAGATATTGTGCAGGATATTAAAGAAACCCCAAGTGCATTTTTAGAAAGGTTGCTAGATGCATATAGAATGTACAGTCCAATTGACCCAGAGGCGGCAGAGAATCAGAGGCTGGTTAATTCCTCATTTGTGAGTCAATCACAGAGAGAAATCCGAAAGTTACAAATGATACATGACATGGCTCTGGAACAAATTAGTGCAGCGTTGAATGGGCTGTGTGAAATTACGATGCACTATGAGTGTTGTACATTCATCAGAAACACATCACATGAGGTCCCTGACTATTATCAAGTAATCCAGGATCACCAGGAGAAGGTAGTCCAACTTGCAGAACACAGCTAGGCAGATTGCTGCTGAAGGTTGGAATCCACTTCGTGGGTTTGGAGCGTTCGGAGACTGGTTCGGATCAATCCTGGGATTTATCTCACAGATTGGATTCATGATATTGATGGTGGTAGTGATCCTTGTGATAAGGATACTCCTGTACCATATAGGGCTATGTCTATGGCCACTATACAAGAGAGCTCTAACACCTACACAAACACAAAAGATACCACTGATAATCCCACAAGACATGTTCCCAGCGAGGATGGGTCCCCTGAAGTATGAGGTATTTGAGGATAGCAATAGCAGAGTGTAGTGGCTACAAGTCTCAGAGGGAGAATCTGAGACTTGAGCCAAGGGGGAATGTAAGGGACTCAGGTCAGGAGATGGTCGCCATCTTGAGCTGGGTGGCCATCTTGCTCAGAACATTGCTTCACTTGATTCTAAATAGTAGATATTAGATGAAATTAGGATGTAGTTTACATAGAATTTTAGGAATGTGTTAAACTAACAGCAAAGCAATTAAAACTAACGAGAATCCAGGCCGTAGCTGGCACACAAGTGACAGGATGAAGAATAGATACATCAAGGTGAGAGAAGCAAACCGTTGAACAAAGGGAAGTGTGAAACCAGACGAGGCCTTATCTAGAATATACAATAAACAAGCTTTAGGGAGGTGGGCATAGGCAGGAACCAGAGAAAGTGGTAAATCCTCTATTGTCAGAATAACATGAAGTCTGCCAATTTATGACCAATGTGTGGAATGTCTTTGTATTCGATTAAGGGAGGTACGGACCCACGTGGGGTGGGATAGTGTCACGGCGGGGTGGGCTAATTGGGAGGTACCTAATTATGTATTCGGGGTATAAAACAACCTTGTTGGAGTGAGATCGGGGCTCACTCTTTGCGATTGAATCCTGTGTGAGCATCTGTGACGTCACAATAAAGTTTGCCTTTCCTGAAGAGACTCGTGTCCAGTCAATCCTTGCCCGTGCCGGCCCGGCCTCGTCCCGAGTGAACCAGGTGGATTCCGGTAACAGTATTACAACGTCCGCGCAAAAAATGCATTTTAACGTCTACCGCTGGTGAACCTGCGTGAACCCTGCATGAGCGTAATGTACGTTGGGTGTCCTATACTTAACATTGTGAGTGCAAATGCGTTTGTGCGCTGGTACGCGGAAGGTATTACAATATATGCGCAAAATTTAACGCACAGCGTTTGCGCGCATAATTTTAACGTCTTTGAAAAGCTGGTGGTAACGGCAAATCTGAATGTCCTGGCCTAACCCAAATACACCAGGCCAAAATAAAAAATATGCAGCAAATTATAGTTACACATTCTACACATACCCAAACAATAAAATGGAGAAGTTGTGCGTGTTTTGTTTTTTTTGATGCATCATATATGCGCAGATTGACTTTGACAGGCGCAAAAACTTAACGGGAGACAATTAAGGTTCTTAATTCTGATTAGCTGAATCGCGAAAAAAAAAACAGTCCGCACACCGATTTCTGCGCGCAACGTTAATGCGCGCACGTTTTTGCGCATCCTTTTTTTTTACGCGCGTTATTTTTTGACGGTTGAAATAATGCGCGAGGATTGTAATACCAGCGTTAATTTACACGCGTTAACGTTTAACGCTTCGAGCAAAAATTCACGGGTTTACCGTGCATTTTTGCGTGAAGAATGTAATAGAGCCCATTGTGTCAGGTGTAAGGGTTATGGTATTGAAACCATGTCCATCATATAGTAGGCAGTGCCATTTTTTATTCATATAGACCAGTGTTTCCCAACTCCGGTCCTCAAGTCCCCCTAACAGGCCAGGTTTTAAGGATCACCTTGGGGAAATGAAGACGGAATCCTGCAATGACTGAGCAGCAAATCATATCACCTGTGCTGTGCTTCAGATTTCTGGAAAACCCGACCTGTTGGGGGACCTGAGGACAGGGTTGGGGAACGTTGATATAGACACTGTGTGATAGTGTTTTGCAGTTTGTAAAAAGTTTTATATCAAGTCGATTATGCTGATAAAAAAACAAGAAATATATGGATAGTACCGAAAAAATGTAAGAATATTGTTTTACCTCAAGTTTATCTCAAGTCACTGATGTGCTTGTTCATTTTTTATGAGTTCTTGTTATTCACAGACACATTCTTAATCGTCGTTATTACCAACCTTTGTGAATTCATCTCTGAGGTTAAATGTCAGCTCTAGATTAGTGAGAAACTGATCTGAAAATTCAGGGTACATATCCAGAACCTCTAATAAATCCTCTCGCTGTATCTTATGCAGGTCACAATATGTTAAAGCTCTAACGTCGGCATTAGATTTTCCAGGCTTGGCGTAAAGGTGTACCATTTCTCCAAAAATGTCATTTTTACCTGAAAATACAAAAGTTTATTAAAAGAAAAAAACAGATTTATATAATATTCTCAGTTACAGATATACTCCAATATAACAAACGCAAGAAAAATTTACTCTGAAGCTATATAAAAATAATATGAAGTGTATTTGCTGTGCACACTATAGTTTCTTTTTTTTATCATTACCAATACTGTTGGTTTAGTATATTGTTGTTTTATACTTTTAATCATTGTTGTAGCCATTTTTCAACTACTTGGATAAAAATAATATTATATTATAATAATATTATATAATAATATATACGGGCTTACCTAAAATAGCAACAACTGTGAAGATACGGGCTTACCTAAAATAGCAACAACTGTGAAGATATGGGCTTACCTAAAATAGCAACAACTGTGAAGATACGGGCTTACCTAAAATAGCAACAACTGTGTAGATACGGGCTTACCTAAAATAGCAACAACTGTGTAGATACGGGCTTACCTAAAATAGCAACAACTGTGAAGATACGGGCTTACCTAAAATAGCAACAACTGTGAAGAAGATACGGGCTTACCTAAAATAGCAACAACTGTGAAGAAGATACGGGCTTACCTAAAATAGCAACAACTGTGAAGAAGATACGGGCTTACCTAAAATAGCAACAACTGTGAAGATACGGGCTTACCTAAAATAGCAACAACTGTGAAGAAGATACAGGCTTACCTAAAATAGCAACAACTGTGAAGAAGATACGGGCTTACCTAAAATAGCAACAACTGTGAAGATACGGGCTTACCTAAAATAGCAACAACTGTGAAGAAGATATGTGCTTACCTAAAATAGCAACAACTGTGAAGAAGATACGGGCTTACCTAAAATAGCAACAACTCTGAAGAAGATACGGGTTTACCTAAAATAGCAACAACTCTGAAGAAGATACGGGCTTACCTAAAAAAGTAACAACTGTGAAGATACGGGCTTACCTAAAATAGCAACAACTGTGAAGATACGGGTTTACCTAAAATAGCAACAACTCTGAAGAAGATACGGGTTTACCTAAAATAGCAACAACTCTGAAGAAGATACGGGCTTACCTAAAAAAGTAACAACTGTGAAGATACGGGCTTACCTAAAATAGCAACAACTGTGAAGATACGGGTTTACCTAAAATAGCAACAACTGTGAAGAAGATACAGGCTTACCTAAAATAGCAACAACTGTGAAGATACGGGCTTACCTAAAATAGCAACAACTGTGAAGATACGGGCTTACCTAAAATAGCAACAACTGTGAAGAAGATACAGGCTTACCTAAAATAGCAACAACTGTGAAGATACGGGTTTACCTAAAATAGCAACAACTGTGAAGATACGGGCTTATTTAAAATAGCAACAACTGTGAAGAAGATACGGGCTTACCTAAAATAGCAACAACTGTGAAGATACAGGCTTACCTAAAATAGCAACAACTGTGAAGAAGATACGGGCTTACCTAAAATAGCAACAACTGTGAAGATACGGGTTTACCTAAAATAGCAACAACTGTGAAGATACGGGCTTACCTAAAATAGCAACAACTGTGAAGATACGGGCTTACCTAAAATAGCAACAACTGTGAAGATGATACGGGCTTACCTAAAATAGCAACAACTGTGAAGATACGGGCTTACCTAAAATAGCAACAACTGTGAAGATACGGGTTTACCTAAAATAGCAACAACTGTGAAGATACAGGCTTACCTAAAATAGCAACAACTGTGAAGAAGATACGGGCTTACCTAAAATAGCAACAACTGTGAAGAAGATACGGGCTTACCTAAAATAGCAACAACTGTGAAGATACGGGTTTACCTAAAATAGCAACAACTGTGAAGATACGGGCTTACCTAAAATAGCAACAACTGTGAAGATACGGGCTTACCTAAAATAGCAACAACTGTGAAGATGATACGGGCTTACCTAAAATAGCAACAACTGTGAAGATACGGGCTTACCTAAAATAGCAACAACTGTGAAGATACGGGCTTACCTAAAATAGCAACAACAATATCATCTTTTAGAATTTCAATGGAACCCCTTGAGAGAAAGTACAAAGCTGTGAGAATGTCCCCAGAGTGAACCAGTGTGTCACCAGGTGGCGCGTGGGTGGTTTTAAACTTCATGGCTAAAGCCCGTAGACATCCTTTACTTGCTCCATCGAACGCTTTGCAGTTCTGTAGTAATGTCTGGTTAAGGTGTAGACATATATCGGCTTGCAGACATTCTGGAAACCCCTTCAATACCTGGAAATAAAAAACAAAGAGACCCCAAAACATACAGTAAAAGTTTCAGACTCTCGACAATACACTTATTCAACCACAGTTTAAACAGATAAAAAGATGAATACTTCAAAAGTACGACTTAATGATAAATTCAAATTACCAAAACATGTTGCCAAAGCCGCATGTATAGCCGGGTTACATAGCATTGGATTCTAAGTTGATAGTCGATATATTTTGCTTAATGCACAAGTAAGAATACCCGGTTATATTGTTTAATGTGCCCACATTCTGACTTCCCTACATTTCTGCCTTTGTACTACTAGGATATATAGTAAATATGTCAATCTTTAATCGATACCATTTGTCTTTTCATATTGTTTTTATACCATGTTGGTTGACCATATATATATAGATTTTTTTTTCTTAGCGTGTTTAGTTGTTTTTATGGTGATATGAGACCAATAAAGTTTGTTGCATTGATGGCAGATAGGGCACATTTATACATGCAGCTTTGGCAACATATAGTTACATAGGCTGAAAAAATGACATGCGTCCATCGGGTTCAGCCTGTTCAACATGTTTTGGCAATTTAAGGTTTAGGGGTGATCACCCTGTTGGTTTGTGTTTGTCCCAACAATAATAACTACTACAGTCTTGGAATATTAAAATCAACCAGTATATGTATTTTTTTTTAGAATTTCATCGTAAAAGCTGAAAACCACTATTCGCCAAGTATGTTGATTATATACGAGTTTATATTTACCTTGTGAGTAAATTTTGTGGGAGCCCAGAGAATGGGAAAAATCAAGGTTTGTGGGGGGCCTTGAGAACAGGTAAACGCATACGTGATTTGCCCTACGGGGGTCCCCGCACGGGTCTCACAAAGTTTTAGCTTGATGGTGCCATTACAGAGAAGGCTGAATCATACGGAAATTATTCTGCTCGAGGTACCAAGGGAGCAATGACCATACCCTCCTGACAAAGCCATGCCAAAATGATCATTGAGGGTTGCCATACCTCTTGTGCAGAGAACACTGCCTTGGTATTCAGTATTAGTCACCCTTTCTGGGTGATAACCTGATTTGCAGATGCTTATGTCCTCTCTGTAATGGCACCATTGAGCATAAACCTTAAGACCTGAGCAGGGCTCACCATTGGGCAGGCCTCCATAGCTGCTCTCTGTTCTATGTGTTGTCATGACTTTCGCCTTGTTGTTATGTTTACCTTGTATCTCCATAGAGCACCTAAATATTCACTTTATGCAGCAATATGGGGAAAATGATAGGTAATCGGGTAGTAATGGCTAACATTAGGACACATGATGTTTATAAATAACTCTTTCATATTGTTCCACAGTTCCAGTAAAGCAGGCTGACTGTATATAGAAAAACAGCTCGCCATTCATACACAAACTGGTACTCCATACAAATATTTACTTGCATTCATACACAGTAGCAATCTGTACCTGCATATTTGTGCACTCAGGTGCGTATAAAAACTAAACTAAAATTCAAACTCACAATTGACACATTCATGCACCTCATGCATATACACGTAGTATGGAAAAGATTTCCTTGTTGCAATCCAATGACCTGGTAATGTGCAACATTCTCCCACCCCTCCTGCATTTACACCCCTAAACATTATATACAAAAACAGTCCTGAATTCTCAAATGGCAGTACTATACTACATGAACAAATCAGTAAAGATACCGTATGCGACACATGATAGGGTATAATTGTCAGTGACACATTATAACTCATCACAACGCAAAGGATCCATCCAAACAACCAACATTAGAACATAATCCAAATTACACAAACTGGATATTAAGCAGCCCTGGATACTTTGCCATCACAGGATATGATACTTTATCTCTGGATACTTTGCCATCACATGACCTGTTACTATCTTTATTATTGAGAGAGCACTGAAATGTCACTGAGATTTCGGTGCTCTCCCGATCCCTGCACTTCGACTAGTCCGATGCGCCAACCCTGTGTTGAATTCAGCATTCACCGCAGGGTCCCCAAAGTGGAGCGAACGAGCCGCTGAACGCATACAAAAAATGGCTGCAAAACCGCTAAATCGATTAGAAAAACCACTGGTAAAAAAAAATAAAAAATCACTGAATCGATTGGAACGAGCCAACAATGCGACGAACAGAGTGCCGACAAGCCTCCAGAAAAAGCTGACAAGCCGATGAACTGGTAAAAAAAAGGAAAAGAAAACAAACACAGCGCAAAGATGTTTGCAAAAAAACTACTGCTCGAAAATGCCTGGAATATATAAGTTCCTATGAATAATAATAAAAAGGTCAGTTACAAAAAGATATGGAAAAAAATTGATGAAAAAATAATGAAAAATGCCTAAAAAAATTGATTTTTTGCTGCAAGTGAAAAGAATAAACATTGCTTTGAAACCTATGGGATTCGCCGGTTTAAACCTGTCAAATGTAAGCACTGAAAATCAGGGCATTTCACGCAGTGGTGTATTTTGGCCTAGGCCAACAAGGCCTAGGGCGGCACTTTCCAGGGGGCGGCGGCCAGCACTGGTGGCCCCACCCCTAATTTTTTTTTTATTTATTTTTTTAACTTTTGCAAAGTATTTTGCCAGGAAGGATACATTGAGATTTCACTAATTTTCAAGTATGTCCTGGGTAGGCAAGGCCTAGGCTTTCACTTTCCAGGGGGCAGCAAAAAACCTCACCACTAAATGGGTTACTCACAGAGCACCGAAATGACGCCAACATTTTGGTGTTCTGTAGTTCCCTGCACTTCGGGGAATAAAATTTCCCCACCCTGCAGTGAATTCACCATTCACCGCAGGGTCCCCAAAGTGCATGGAGTCGGCCGCTGAATTCTGCCACCGCAAACCCGTGGCCTGCTGTTTTTCAAAAGAACTACTGAACGAAAATGTCTGGAATTTACATATAAGATCCTATGATTGATAATAAAAAGTTCTGTTACAGAAAAAATAAAAACCGCTATTAAAAAAAAGGGGGGGGAAATTTTGCTCAAAAATTCCTAAAAGGTACAAAACAAAAACAAGACTTTTTACTGCAGATTAAAATAATAAATGGTTTATTAGATATTGCATAAAAACGGGAATATTTTTAATCTTGAAACCTATAGGGTTCGCCTGAATAAACCTGCTGATTGAAACCACCGAACATCAGGGCATTTTACTGCCATTTCTCTGCTGTTTGGTGTTCTCTGAATAGATTAACCATTACTTCTCTATGGGAATTTGCAATGCCTTCAAACAGCACCGTACTTGCTGACAGTTCGCCAAACTTGTGTGTGAGCATATCACAGAGCAGTGGTGCACTTAGGGGAGTGGCGAGGGCGGGCCGCCCCAGGTACCAGTGATTATTTGGGTGTCATTACGGGGTACTAGGAGGTGCCACTGTCACTGTGTGTCAGCTTTGAGCTGTGTTCTCAAACAACGAGCAGCGGAGCAGGGCGTTTGCATACGGAATAAAATCGAATAGAATAAAAATCCCCCTCTCCTCCCTCCATAGCTCCTCCCCTGCCCCGCAGCAACTCTAGGAGAGGGGAGGGGGATGTGATTTGTGTGCAGAGAGAGAAGATGACAGTAACTGGCAGGTAAAGGGGGGGTTATCAGCAGAATATGAAGCCCTGTCTGCTTACTGCTGTTTAAAGTGGACCTTTCCTTAACCAGCACTGCAGTGATAGAAATTTGTCATGGAGCTGCCTGGCTCCTGGTGAGGCTGCGTGCGTGCAGGTCATGCGGTCCGGTCAGTCAGGTGGTACTGAGTCTCAGTACCACCTGACTGGCTGAACCACGTGACAGGCACGCAGCTGCCCGCCCTTTCGTTAACACGGACTCTCATTCTATTCTGGACTGAACACCCACCGGGAAGGGAATCCAAGCCACGGTGAACCCTCTGGCAGTGGCACCCCACTGTTGACAAGATGGCTCCACGCACAGGCACAGCCGCGATCCTAACGTGGCCTGGATGGACCTCCTGCTGAGTCTGTGCACAGTCCCTGCTGACTCTGCACACAGCCCTACCGCGGACGGAGGCCGGTAAATATAGAATAAATAATTGCTGTGTGCTCATATTCACTCGGTTTGCTGGGAGTCTTATTGCAGTGGATTCTGATGCACTCATACACACCGCACATTGCATTGCTGGGAGTTTTATTGCTGTGGATTCTGATACGCTGACACACACACTGCACATTGCATTGCTGGGAGTTTTATTGCTGTGGATTCTGTGATACACACTGCATATTACTGTGAGTTTTATTGCCCTGGAGCTCTGGGATACGCTCATACACACTGCACATTACTGTGAGTTTTATTGCTGTGCAGTTCTGTGATATGCTCATACACAGTGCACATTTCTGTCGGTTTTATTGCTGTGCAGCTCTGATATGCTTATACACAGTGCCCATTTCTGTGGGTTTTATTGCTGTGCAGCTCTGTGATACACTCATATGCATTGCACGTTTCTGTGGATTTTATTGTTCAACCAATTAGAGCGGATGTGATCCAGTTTATTTTGCATGCGTGGCTGTTCTTTGTAAAAATGCTTGAATTTAAACATTTCATAATTTTATTTAGCTCAACAGATACATTTGAAATGGTATACAAAATATACAAGTAGGCACTTGGTATCCACTTTTAATATAAAGAGAGGAAAAGGCGGAGCTCTAAGAGGAAAAGGCGGAGCTTAAAGAGGAAGGGTGGGGATTAACCAGGAAGAGGTGTGCCCTTGACAGGAAGGGGTGCATCAAATTTAAATTAGGGGGTGCACGAGTTTAGTCAGGCCTATGGCAGCACAAAACCTAAATACACCACTGATTTCACGGACACTTCACTGCTGTTCGGTGTTTTCTGAATAGATTAACCATTACTTCTCTATGGGGATTTCACTGCTGCCGAAGATCACCTTATTTTGCTGGCAATTCGCCAATATTTGGTGAACTGCCAGCATTTTAATAGCCGAATGGCCACGAAATTGCACTGTATGGGGAAATTCACTGTTCGGTGCACTTTTGTGGCCAGTTCGGCTCATTTGAATAACCCTGTATATCTCTGTCAATGCAGGATCCCCTTGGGCAAGAACAGGAACATTTTACACAAATCTGTTAGGTATACCAATGCAGCATGGTAAAGCACTTACAGCTCAATTTAATTCAGTCTAATGGCCAAAATATGGACTTTGTAGTCCGCAAGCAGACGTTAATTTTTCTGAAAAATCAGCCAATAGAATGAAATCGAGCTTGTAGTAAAGGAAAGCTGCATCGCCCTAGTCATATGCATTATCCAGTACTCTAAGGCTAGGGACAGATGAGCGCATTTTCTGCGGCCACCGTCAAAATGTACGTCGATGCGTGCGCACGCATTTTTTCACGGAATACGCTTAAGTGGTCAGACGATGCGCAATTCTGGACGTATTTCATGACGATGGGGTAAAAAGAAGTCTAGGGAAATCCGGCTGTTTGAACGTTATGTTGGCCGCACACTAGCAGCGTCTGACATCTCCTAATCACGCACACACGCTGCTATGCGGCCGCAGCGCACTCTGTACGTCAGTACCAGCGGTTTAACGTTCTCGAAAAAAATGCGTTCATTTTCCACTTGCGTTGCGCGGCCGGACTTTTGTGCGACCGTACGTCGTATATTGGCCGTCATTGCATGGCATCTGCTGCTAGTGCGGCCGTGATTATGTGCGCCAGAACGCGCGTTCGCACTGCCTCAGTCTGACCCTAGCCTCAGACAACAGTTTTAGGCTAGGGTCAGACTGAGGCAGTGCGAACGCGCGTTCTGGCGCACATAATCACGGCCGCACTAGCAGCAGATGACAGGCAATGACGGCCAATATACGAAGTACGGTCGCACAAAAAGTCCGGCCGCGCAACGCAAGTGGAAAATGAACGCATTTTTTCGAGAACGTGAAACCGCTGGTACTGACGTACAGAGTGCGCTGCGGCCGCATAGCGGCGTTGTGCGTGATTAGGAGATGTCAGACGCTGCTAGTGTGCGGCCAACATAACGTTCAAACAGCCGGATTTCCCTAGACTTCTTTTCACCCCATCGTCATGAAATACGTCCAGAATTGCGCATCGTCTGACCACTTAAGCGTATTCCGTGAAAAAATGCGTGCGCACGCATCGACGTACATTTTGACGGTGGCCGCAGAAAATGCGCTCATCTGTCCCTAGCCTTAAAGGTTCCTTATGAAGAGTCTGTTTGCACTGTATCATATTACAGTGAAGCTGTGCCTCGAATCATGAGACTTTCACTGTTACATTTAATATAGCAGATCCTAATTTGACAACATAGTTGTATTCCTGCCTAGACTTGTCTGTTCACTCCTACCCATCAATTGATGAGAAGTGACACTGAATCAAGTCAGACATGCTATAACTGATTAATATGTGTCACCCTGTTTTGTCTTTATTTTGACTTTTCATTGGCTCAAATGCCATGCCCTACATTTTATATTGGACAGAGGGCTCCTCAATGTAAAAGAAATATATGGAGGCCTCAAAATGTAGGAATATAAAAGTAAAAAAAGAAAAAAAAAGGAAGAGGTTCTGCTAAAACACTTTTGCAGAGATATCCCGGCTCTAACACCTATAAAGTATGTCAATAAATAGACTTTATAAGTGAGGACTGACCAGTGAATGTACGAGCACAGAGAAAGTGTAGGATGATCACACACTGCAATTTACCTTTTTTTTTGAGAAAGGATTTTTACCAGGAAGGATACATTGAGATTTCTCTCCTTTTCAAGTATGTCCTGGGTGGCGAGTATGTACCGTTAGGTGTCTTGCCCAAGGACACTTACTGGAGAGGTGCTCTTGCCGGGATCGAACCCATGTCTCCACAGGATCTCTCCACGCAGAGCAATGATGTTACCTCTACTCCACCCAGCCGGTACCTTAATTCAAACCACTTGCAGATTCCAAGATTAAAAAATACAAACACAAAACAACATGTGAATCAAAGCGATCCACATAAAAAAGGAGTGTCAGGGATCAATAAACTCTTTATAAATCATGAGGCTATAATATATATATTCTCAAGAGAGATAAAATCATAACACACTAACAACAACATGACTCATAATGCATGCAGACAGGATGGAAAGAACCCTAAGGGGTTAATTACTATTGCAAAGTACTTAACTAAGCTCTTATATAGTGAAATATTGTAGTCATTTAATCTTGATAATGCAATCAATTATTACAGCACCATTGGCTAATGACACGACCCTAGAACTATAAAACAGATTCTACTCTTTCCCTGCTCAATAATCACATACACATAACCCCGTTAAAAACACCAAAAGCTCGACACCTGTTTCGTTGACCCTATGTCAGCTTCATCAAGGGCAAAATAAACCAGGATTAAAAAAAATCCTTCTATACCGATAATTTTTAGCAGCTTTGCTCAAATCTCCATCATTGCAATATGTGAAAGAAAGAAAAAAATGCACAGGACAGAAAAAAAATAAAAAAATCATTGCACAGGAAGATTAAATCACCAAATAATTCCTAAAATGGTTGTATGAATGCCCGCTTACACAACTCTGAGCCTGTTTGCCTTAGGTGTGGAATGAACAGCATGTCTGGTGTCTTACAGGTTCCAGCACACCTCGCAATGGATCAGAGGTGTTCAATGGTCACGTCGCTCATGTAGAAATAGCTAGAACCCAAGTACAGTAAGTCATAGAGGGAGGGGGTCCAAGGCGAGGTACAGGTAGGGTTATCCAAATCAGTGTCGAAGTTCAAGGAAGAGGTCAGGGCTTGTCGAAAACAGGTGAAGTGCCCCTGGAGAACAATCCTGAATCCCCTCGCTAAAAACACTGTAAGCGGTGGTTTCTCTAACATACCTTATATACAGAAATAGATAAAACAAAACACAGAGTAGCACCAGTTCGCCTCGGCTTACTGGTAAGGGGATTCACAATTGATACATGTCCATAGTAAAGATAGGGTCATTTCTTGTTCTCGGATTCCCTTGTTTAATAAATCCCAGGAGGCTGTGAAAGCAAGAGAGACAGCAATAGCGTAGTATGTCTAGGTAATAGACATAGAGAATCCCCTTACCAGTAAGCTGAGGCTAACTGGCGCTACGCTGTGTTTTGTTTTATCTAAGAGGTCAGGGCTGGCAGCGATGTTTCTTAGGCGAGGTGGAAGGCAAAGGGTCAACAGGATCAAGGAGCTTTACAGACTGAGTACTGGTTACAAGGACTGGAAAACAATTCTGAAGCAATGTCAGAAAGGAGGGTCAGGCATTAAATAGGGAATGGAGGTGGACACATTTCTGGTTCAGCTAACGTCCCCTTCTCTCCTATTGGAGACTGGCCCAGTAGCTCCTCCTGGTTCCTGCCTTCGCCCAGCCTCCTCTCCTTTCATAGGCCGGTCCAATCCCAGCTGCCATCTTGGCTGCATCCTTCTGACCAGCGCCCTCGAACTGACGTGGCATCAAATGCTGACTGCCTCGTCGCACAGGCCACCATATACCGCCAGAGGGAGCATCTACCCTGGTGCTGATGGTCAGAAGACTGGAGGCCCGGATGTCGTGGAAGAGGAGTGCCACTGGGATCCCGGGGGAGAAGTCGACGTCGGGCGAGGTCCAGAGGGCGGCCACCGGTAAGGTGTGAAAGAAATGGATCATCTTAAAATAAATATAAGACTTGGCTATATATTGCAGAATATCTGTGATAGCAAGGAGTTAATAACTAAATGGTTGGAAAAATCAAAAAAGTGAATTTTTTTTGCCCAAGGTTCAAATCTGTTCCAACTAAATACAGTCCAAGAACACTATAGCCAGTCTCAACAACCAGAGTCTCATCACGTGTCCCTGGTCTCCACATCCCATAAATCCCTGTGTGCTTCAGGGCATTAAATGAACATGATAGTTATCGCTTGTCAATTTTCCTATATACATCCTTTGCTCATTAAATCTAATGTAATGGTCGGTCTCATGGTATATATTCTGCAAGACATCAACTGACCCTCAGTTACTAAAGAACTCCCATCACATCTGCAACTGACAAGAAAGTGAAAATCCCAACACATCAGAGAGACACATTTCCCAATGCCCTTCAGCGATTAGAACACATTTGCCAAGAAATATATTTTAGGACTCTAAACGCTAGACTTTTATTCCCAAGTAATTATTGTCAGATGATGTTCATGTTATTGGCAGCATTTCACTTGCGCTCTCCATTTCTCTAGGTAAAAAGCCATTCCACAGAGGATATCCAGATCAGCATTCCACTCATTAAAATAAATAGGACATCATTTGCACTACACAAAAATGGAAATACTACATGCTAAATGTTAAACGACCTTCTAGGACAGCACCAAAGCCTTTCAATAGATGAACCATGACTTCTAAAGACTGAAATAACAACGCAAGAGGGAGAAGTCAACTTGGCCACAACATACACTTGACTAATAGGTGTATACTGCTTCTGTTCCTCTAGCGTGATTGTGAAGCTTTCCTATGGGTATTTACCATGGAGGGTCACGTCAACTTATGTTATGAACAATTATTCATATGAACAGGACAGGCTGCTTTTATCTACTATGTGCATTAATGCCTTTCTCTCCATCAAAGTGTTTCAAACAATAATTAATTGGCATCACTATTACTTCTTGCTACATATATGCATATCCCTAAGTGAATAGTTAGATCTGCCGACATAAGCCCTCTAGTTCTTTTCCATTTATGGCACATACAGTGCCTGGCCAAAATACAGTCACTCTAAATTTCATTGGACCTCCTTTTGCTGTGATTACGGCGTGCATTAGCCGTGGCATCGTGTCAATAAGCTCATGCAATGTCACAGCATTTATTTCCGTCCTGAGTCACATTAATTTGTGGCCAAGATCTTGTATTGATGACGGGAGAGTCAGACGCTGCGTAAAGTCTTCTCCAGCACATTATTATTATTATATTATTCTTTATTTATAAAGTGGCAGCATATTCTGCAGCGCTGAGGGTTACAATACATTGAGACTGAATATTTTTTGACAAACCCGTACAGGAGGAAATGAGGGCCCCATTTCTGTGGGAACGTACAATCTAGAAAGGTTGGGGGTGGAAACAGGAGGAGAGGGCTGCAAGGTGAGAGTGATGGACTGGTTGGGGCAGTGAGGTGTAGTAGTGAGTTGGGTGGTAGGCTTGCCTGAATAGGAATGTCTTAAGGGAGTGTTTGAAGGGGGGAACTAAGAGAAAGTTTCACCATACGTGGAGGAGCGTTCCAGAGGATGGGGGCAGCGCGTGCGAAGTCTGGCAGTCTAGCATGGGAAGAGGTGATGCAGGAGAAGCTAGGCGCAGGTCACGGTTTGATAGTAGGGAGCGGGCTGGGGTGTATTTGGTGATTAATGTGGACAGGTAGTGGGGAGCTGAGTTAGTGAGAGCTTTGTAGGTCAGGGTAAGGATTTTGAATTTAATTCTACAGTGGATGGGGAGCCAGTGAAGGGACTCGCAGAGAGGAGCGGCAGAGACAGAGCGGCGGGTGAGGTGAATGAGCCTGGCAGAGGCATTCAGAATGGATTGTAGGGGGAGAGGCGGTTAGAGAGGGAGGACAGCCAGAAGATTATTACAATAGTCAAATCGAGAGATTACAAGAGCGTGGATGAGTTGCTTTGTGGTGTCATCGGTAAGAAATGGCTTTATTCTCAATGGGGTTAAGGTCTGGACTGTGTGGTGGCCAATCCATGTGTGAAAATGATGTCTCATGCTCCCTAATTTGAGCCTGCTGAAACCTGGCATTATGTATTTGCTCACGTTATTTGGATGCCGAGCGTTAAGATGGTCTAATACGTCACAAGACGAACGCTTCTGAACATGTGCGATGGATGGAATGCACAGAACCGGAAGTATTGACGGACTCGAAAGGCTAATCGTTGATTGTCAATTTTGGCAATTATGTCCTGTTAAATTTTAAATTGAGTATTTAAGAGCGAGGAGGGAGACAGTTTACTACACATTCTTCTCCCTGATGAAGTCTAATTGAACATAGACGAAACGCTTTGGAGTGTTCCTTATTTGCTGTTGTTGCCAATAAATCGTTTCTAAACCAGAGCGACTTCCCGCTGATGTGTCCTGTGGTGACAGGGTAAAGCAGAGGTGTGGCCTGTGGAATCCAGTGAAGGGTAACATATTTTTTTAAGTATTTTACCAGGAAGGATACATTGAGATTTCTCTCGTTTTTAAGTATGTCCTGGGTGGCGAGTATGTACCGTTAGATGTCTTGCCCAAGAACACTTACTGGAGAGGTGCTCTTGCTGGGATTCAAACATGTGTCTCCACGATTATAGAGAAAACAAACAGTTGGTGATAGGAGAAGCGTTATTGTACTTATCTTTGAAATGCTGAAATGTTTCCCAGGAGATGGTCCGCAGCTCCACACAGAATTAGAAGAAAACGCAGGGATTTCAGCAAAGGTTGTTGTTAGGGATGATACTTGGACCAGTCCAAAGACTGGGTTTGCCAGTAACCGGAAACGCCAATAACCGGGGTTGACAAAAACAGAATGATGAGAATTTTAAATGAATAAAACTTTTTATTCCAAATTAAATATCAAGCGATAAAAGCCCAACGCGTTTCGTCTAATCAAAGACTTTTTCAAGGGCAGTAATAATATGCAATGTGTCAAATAAAATAAAATAATAGTCTTTGATTAGACAAGTGCGTTGGGCTTTTATCGCTTGATATTTAATTTGGAATAAAAAGTTTTATTCATTTAAAATTCTCATCATTCCGTTTTTTGTCAACCCCGGTTATTGGCGTTTCCGGTTACTGGTGAACCCAGTCTTTGGACTGGTCCAAGTATCATCCCTAACAACAACCTTTGCTGAAATCCCTGCGTTTTCTTCTAATTCTGTGTGGAGCTGCGGACCATCTCCTGGGATACATTTCAGCATTTCAAAGATAAGTACAATAGCGCTTCTCCTATCACCAACTGGTCCAAGTATCATCCCTAACAACAACCTTTGCTGAAATTCCTGCGTTTTCTTCTATCTCCACGGTTATAGAGCAGTGATGTTACCTCTATTCCACCCAGCCGGCACCTTGAAAGCAAAGATACATTTACGTGCTGGAAAATATCTTTTATCCTGTGAGTGCGTTTCCACGGGGCTATATGGATTAATTGCCGCGCCATGAAATTTGTGTGTGTTTTTATATAGATTGTACGCTCCGCTATATATATTTTTTATCTTTGTGAATTCTGGCATTGCCATCTTGGAATATGCCCGCTGTGCCATCAGGGAAGAAAAAACCCATTGATGGAAAAACTTGCTCATTCAGTATATTCAGGGAGTCACATGACCTTATTTTTTTGTAGCTGAAACATAATAATTACTGCAATTATTACCCAATGGAAGGCTCACGACTATTTGAGCATTTAGATCCAGGCAGTGACTTTTTTATTGGCCAGACAGTGTATATTTTTGATTTATGGGTCTTTATTTTAAATTCTTGATGAACTGGTCTAACAGTTTCATCCATTCGATTGAAAGTATGTCATCCCACGTGGTGTGTTTGTTATGATCGGTTTCACACAGGCCAGTCTGAAATTTCCTGGCACATTCAGAGCAAAGTTAACAAAAAAATTCTTCCTTAAATAGAACCATTCAAGATGACAAGAGGCGTCCCATGTAAAAGAAAGACTTTCCAAATCGATAGATTATGCGATGATTCACACATACAAGAACACAAACCTACTTAAACAGAATCTGGTGTCAGAAATTCCTCTCCAGAAAATATTGATTCTTGGGGGGGGGGGACTATTTGGAAATCTTTGTATTCCTTGGAGACAGGATCGCTGTTCGTCTGGCTCCATGATTGATCAAGTAACAGAAGAGAAGACACCTTGATCTGGTGTAATTTACAGAAAATACAAGACACTGTCACGGATAAATATCACCAGGTAACTCGTCTTCTTTCTTACTCTATAAAGACATGTTGGAGACGCAGACTATTGAAATGAGCGTTAAAAATATTCATCAATATTAACGAGTTGTAACCTCTAACTGGGTGGTTTATCAGAAATACCTCTAGATATGGTTAACCACTTCTTGTCAAGGTTGCTGGAATGATATTTATTGTTATATAGAATCCAGAGACAAAATTCATTTGAAAAATATACCTATAAGCTCATTTAAAATAAACCTAGGCTTATAGTACAGGTTGTTTGCACGATTGCTGATGTTTCCCATTCCATACCTCTGGTTATTCTTTGAGAACACAAATACTGGAAATACTTATATATTAGTTTTCACCTCTACCCACTCTGTGCCTGCTTCTACCCAGCTCCATGGTGGCATCAAGACAGAGAATAAGTGGATTGCTTCTGCAGCACCTCAGAAAGTGATTTATTGATTGAATGGCTCCTGGTTTTTTTTGCATGTCAAAAAATGATGCCCAGACCATGTTTCATATAGAGAAATGTCAAAGAAATGACGAGAGAATCGCATATTTGAAACACATAGTAGAAATACAATACAGAAGGCTGTCACGGTTATCAGTGCACTTTGCCATGGAAAATAAACCAGAAACAAGACAGGAAAGAAGCCTATTCCCTTAAATTAACCCCTTCACTATCATGATCAAGTATACCTGTAGCTGCATTGAGATCGAGTATACTCAATCTTGTCTTATTCCGGAGCAATGCAAAGCAGTTTTATTCATTGCAAACATAATTTGTTTACATACGGTCTCCAGAAGTTGCAGCATACCAGACATTACAGTGAATGTGCTGCAACTTTAGGAACTGCTCTCTGTGTCCCTAACAAACTCGGACGCTTGTGAGCCTTGCCCTCGATTCCCGACCTGGGGCCAGATTACAAAGATAGCACTAAAATGGGAGCGATCACGAGGAATACCTGCACCTACAGGTTTCCCTGTAGCGTCCCAATTTTAGCGTGAGATTCTGGGGCAGGCGCTTCTTCAGCACCTTGACCCGGAGCCATAAGCTACTCTTGGGGATACTCATGGTAACTCTTCCATGCCGCTGCAAATATCACCTCTTGGAGTCCAGAGGACTCCATGGAGGGTTGCGCTGCCAAGCCGCAAACCCTGCGTGATGTTGCTCGCGGAGTGCTTGTTTATCAACTATTCAATTTGAAATGAACTATCAAATTGATTTCAACTATCGAATTGATCTTAACTTACAATACAAGTAATAGTCAGCAAATTTAATTTGTTTCATTGTTTAAATTGACTCAAAAACTAAATCTGTGACCCAGCTTAAAATTTAACCCTAGCTTTTCTTTTAACAGCAAAATTTGATTAATCGGGGTTTTATTTAGTGATCCAAAATTCGAATTGATATCAGCTATCGAACTGATATATGAAATTTCAAATCGACTCGAAAATTTCAAATCGATCCAAAACGAAACGAAATGAAATACGAAACGAAATTAGTTACGAAATTCCAAAAATGAAATTCTTTAAAAACATAACGAAACGAAACTAAACAAAACAAATTTTTCAGCCATGCACATCCCTATCCACCAGTCTCACTCTGCTCCCGGGGGCCAGAAGCGGCGGTTCGGGCCACTGTTCTCACCGCGGGATGAGAGGGGAGTATCGGATTATTCTTGGGGGGGTTAGAGGGTGCTAAATGATTCTGCGAAAGCGGAATCATTTAGCACCAGCTTTTTCAGCGACGGTTAAATTCCGTTTAACCCATCGGTGCAATAATTAGCGCTAGCACTTTGTAATACCTTACTTATCAAAATGCTAATTAGTGATTGCGCTCCCCATGTTAAGCATAGGGTGTGCAAAGTACAGTAAACACGCGCAATCACCGATGCACCAACAAATTTTTTACTCAGATTAGTTTTAGTGGTGTGATATGGGGGGGCATGCATTAAAGTCACTTATCCTGACGTTAACACTCATCCAAACGCTACAGTTAGTGTTCGGTGTGTAATATAGACCCTGGGCGGCAAAGTAAATGGACAGTATCCAGCTTCACTTCATGCTTAAACATACACACAAAAAAGTCACGTGCACTAGAACACCCAAATATCCATGATAAACCAAACCCAGAGGTTTTTAGTTTACTTGAATGGCCATTAAATATGTAAACCAACCTGCCAAAACCAAGCCAACGTCTTAGGTCCTAAACATTACACAACCTTTTCCGATTGTTCCCAGCTACGAGAAACAATAGTGGGTTCATATTCATATCTTCTACTACCACAGCTCACCATCGGGGTCAAACGTGGACATAAGCAAATAACGACCTGGCTGCGCAATACATAAAATACTTAAAACACACATAAAACCCAGTCTCACGCTCCATTCGCAACCTGGGTGGCAGTTTAAAACTGGTCATGCATGGTTAGCACGGAAATATAGGAGTAATGACATAGATTACTTTCTTTTTTGGTAATTTCTATAAAGTAGACAGTGCAAAAAACAATACATTTAGTTTTCATTATGCCCTACTGTGGAAATAACCAGAATATTTTAATTTAGCGCATCAATATTCTTTATTGAGTCATAAGAGGTTATTTTGTTAATGTTATACTTGTCAATAGATAATGATCAAAGCACCGAAGCCACAAGAGTTTATGGCATTCCAGACAAATCGTAATGGGAGACTACAAGAATTTAGGATATGGTATAAGACTCTTTAATGGTTAATGACATCTCTCAATACCAGAAAGCAATAGGTCTAATATTCTGACTTTTTGAACCTTAACAAGAAAATATTTCAGAATGTCTACTTGTAGAAGAAACTGCCTTAGTAAAATGATAGAGAATTAAAGAGGTTTCCCACCAGTTACAAACTATGTGCCCTTAACCCCTTCACTACCGAAGGAATTTTGAAAAAAATAAATGCTGTCAGGAACCAGGGGTTATCATTTTTAATTATACAGTAAGAAATATTTGGGGATATTCCCAATGTATTTCTTACTGTAATAATCTAATTGGCAAGTAGATTATTGACTGGTCATCTGCTGGTCAAACGGAGTTACTTCAGTTCTGCCCTGCGTGCATGATCAATTGGGGAAAAGTCCTTTAGAGATATTTCCCAGCTGATTTAACCTCCCTGGCAGTATTCCCGAGTGTGACTCGGGGTTAAATTTCGCTACCGCGAACGGTAACCCCAAGCCACACTCGGGCTGGATGTTTACTCACCTCCTCCTGGCTCCCTCGCTGTCCCCCACAGTGTGATCGCGGCGAGATGCTTCCTGGAAGGCTCCCTGCGAGTCACACGATGCAGGGGGCAGGGCCAGCATAAAATAAATCTTTTTTACAGTTTACATTTGGATTATACAGTGTAATGTTTATGAACGGCCACTAGGTGGCACTACAGGATAAGAAATAGACCATACATCGTCTCACCTTTGTTCTCGGACAGATTTCAGTATTTTTTGTTGTATTTTATTGAATATCATTTATTTGCATTATTTTGGATAATTATTTTTGGGACAATAAATTATTATGTCGTGTTTCAAACTTTATCGGACTCCGTGTATTTACTATTTTTTTTTAATTTATTTATCTATTTATTTATAAAGGATTTTACCAGTAAGGACTCTTGATTGCATGGATTTCAGTGCGTGATTCCTAATTATTACAGGCTAACTATGTACAAAAACACGTTTCCTTTAAAAAAAAATTGAGATGCTTTTAGACACGAAATTTTGAAAAAATTAGACCGCCAGGGAGGTTAAAAAGTGTTCGCACCTCAGGCATTATGACCACACAGTGCTAAATCTTTGAGGGCATCTTCTGGAACCTAAATGCAAATTAAATTAATTTGCAACAAATGCATTTTATATGCATCGACACAGCATAGCCCCAAATCATGGTAATATGATCTTAGGCCGCTGTGTCTGCTACTGCTGATCATGTATACATGATCACGGTAGTGAAGGGGTTAAGTAGAAAAAAATAACTAGGTCCAGTAGAAAAAGAAAATGAGGTCCCTCACAGCTCAGAATACCCTGTGCCCTATTCTACGTGAATCAGTGATCTTCCAGTAGTTGTGCGACATGGTAACGTCATTCACCTTGAATACCAAGTTGACCATTAATGTTTGTGAGAGGCATCAGAACAACAACAGAGCCTCTTGCAAACCTTGAAAACCCACTTAGAATAAAGTTTGCTGTCGGCTATAAACAGAGCAATAAAATAATACGTTTAAAACATTGCCCTTTTGAACAAGACATCACAATCCTTCTATTTCTGTGTGACCTCAAGAACCATAGGTTTTTTTCTTGCCCTTAGCTACCCATTAACCTGTTGTCCTTTGTGTTCAGAATACCCGCAGGGAGTTTATACAAGAAGATGAATGTGCATAATTTAACGGAGAATGCCGTCACAGCGAACGTCTAGCTCTGTTAATTTTTTGCTCCTTCTCTTCTCCGGCTTCATGTGTCAATTGATGTCAATTGTGTTTTTAATATAAGCTCATGGACATCGCTTTAGCCGGTCGCCTTTCTTTTTAAGGACTTTAAATAGCTGTGCAACGGTAGAAAAACACATTTAACCTCCTTGGGATCAACTGTATTTTAAGTGAAAATGTAGATATGGATTTGCAATAACTGTTCGAAATTCCAGCGGTTCACTACTGGTATGTTGGCACCCATTAATACCAAATACAGCCTTTACTTGATGGACCTGTTTTACTTACGTTTTTCTTCATCACCACTGGAGTGATGAGGTTCCTGAATGTCTATTGAAAGGATGTGTCAACACTTATGAAATAGGGAATCCCTAAGTTATTTTTACCTACATGAAGCTCATTAAAACATCCTGTCTTATAACATTCCCCCAGATAGCGGTGTCCATTAAATGTTACATCCTGCCAAAGGCATTCATGGACCAGTGCAGGAATCTGCCCAACGCTGCATGATTACATAGGTTAATTAGAAGTCACAGAAAGGAAAATCAAGAGACACAACATTTCCAGTACCACTGGACATTTGGTAACATCTACAATTGCTCTACCCTTTCAGATCTCTGTTCTTCTGTCATGCTATTCTGAGAACCCACTTACATAAAACTGCTCCACTTTCCAATGGCTCACTTTCTATTCGTGACGTATTTGTCATGAACCGAGATGCTGCACTGTTGTCAAAGAAAGGGACGCTCAACTCATCCTGATCACTTTGTCTTTTTGAAGTGGTTAGGAAGTGAGGAGTGCCCCCCCCCCTTCGTATGTCTTTATTCTCCCTGCTGCCCCAATCTGGAAAAAATGCTGGGTGAAGTGCAGGAGTTTCCTCCACCCCACCCAGGGCTCTATTCCATAGTTGGCGCCTCAATATGTAAGCGTGATCCTGGCGCTAAGGGAGTTTACCCCATGCCCCAAATATTACATTCCTGACGCTATCACAGTTAGCACATCATTTTTGAGCTATCTTCTGCGAATTTACTGTACTTTGCACATTCTATACTTAACATGGAAAGTGCAATCATTAATTAGCTTTTCGATAAGTGAGGTATTACAAAGTGCTAGTGCTATTTACAGTCGGAATGTTGAGAGCCAAATGTTAGCACCTTCTAAAAGCTGGTGCTATGTTTCTGCATTCTCAGAACCATGTAGCACCCCCTAAACCCCCCCATTAAATCCCATACTCACCTTTCATCCCATGTGAGAAGGGTAACCCGATTTGATGCTTCTTCTGGCCATAAGCAGAGTGAGACTGGGAGCAAATAGTTCCCAGTCTCCCTCGACGATAACTCAGGGGCACAGCACTATCTCACGGTCCAGAAGTGCAACCCTTCATGGAGTCTTCTGGACTGCAGGAGATGATACTCGCGATGGTGTAGAAACACTACCATGAGTATCCCAGCGGTTTGGGGTGCATTTCGGAGAAAGATGCTGAGTTAGCGCCTGCAGATTTTCCCCGTTAGCTTCTTCATGTTAACCTGAGTAGGGGAATAGGGCCCCTAGTGTCAGACATCAGGATTTTGAGTTTTCCGGCTGCCAGTCACCAGTGATGGAAGCACACAGAGCGTGTAACAACTGTAAAATTTCAATGTTCTTGAACCCAGGACATACTTGAAAATGAGAGAAATCTCAATGTATCCTTCCTGCTAAAATCCTTAGCAAATAAATAAATACCAGAAAAATTCTCCCATTTATCTTACTTTCCAAATCAGCTATTTTGACCTGGAATTTTCACTTCTCCAGTCAATTCTCCAGAGTTTAACCATTCTCGAAATAACCCTGTTGGTTGTAGATGCCAATTGTGCGGAGTTAATTTTAATTATTGAGGAGCTCACTTATTATCAGTTTTTAAGGCATTATTTATGTATTAATAAAGGTTTTGGTTTTAGATCTACACGTTTTTGTCTTGTTGCAAATAATTTTTTTGATTTGGCCTATCTGACAGAGTTTGGTCACTCAGGTCCCAAGAGCGCCCTCTTTAAATTCTACAAGCTACTAAAGTGAGTGCAATTTCACCTGTGTTTATTATGCAATGTAAAGAAATCTGTACATTTTATGAACAAATGTAAAATGTATAGATATGTTCTTTTGTTAAAATCTCATTTTTACATCTAAAAATAGAAAAACAAATCCCTAAAAACAAAGTAAAATAAATGCAATCGGGATCCATGGTAGAAATATCTGTATCAAGAGTAACCAACAAACAACCAATTATGGACGGCAATTACGAGCTGAAGAATGGAGATTGTGAAGGTTAAGGAGCAGCATAAGACATCATATACAACGTATCCCCAAGTGAACAACTCCTTGCATTAGAAAGAAAGACAAATCTTTAGAAACAAGGATTACAATCATGGTAAATTAATTCCTTGGACGTGTCCAGTTGTTTCAATTGCATTTCAGCAAAATGTGATTTTGGCAGAAAGTGTGATTGGACCTTTCCTCCAAAATGTCAATAGGGCATTTGTTTGGGGATTAGATTTTTGGGATCTAAAGCAGGGATCTCCAACTCTGGACTTTCCAGGGTTTTCTGAACTACAACTCCCATGATTCTTTGGCCAGCTATTGCATTCATAGAATTCTGGGAATTGTAGGCAACCAGCATCTGGGGGGTCAGAGTTTGAAATCCCTGGTTTAAAGGATTACCATTCCCAAACTGAACAATCTAGATTCCATGGTGTATTTGAAGGGTCATCATTAAAACTTTGAAACGGATGGACTAGCCACAACAAGCTATAGGCATTTCCCAAATGAGGACTTTTCCCAGTCGTGTGTGCCGATCACAAATTTCTGTGAATGTCGCGACCATACAGTAATCCAAATCACTGGTCCTTCATAGCCGTGCTCGTGCCTATATCTCCGCTCTTACCAGGTATCTCCACTCTGGTCACTTCACTCAGGCAATGTTCTGATATTATTCTCTCCTTGTACCCTCTCTTCTCACGCTCACATCAAGGACTTTTCCTAAGCTGCTCCCTATCGATGGAACTCCAGCGTAACATTCAACTCTTCCCATCCCTCCAGGGTACCAAAAACGCAATACTTTAGAGAAGACCATCACTCCGTAATCCCCCGCATTGTACCATTCCTAATCCATCTCCCTGTCACGGTTCACGCCGCCGGCGCAAGAGGAGGGGCAGAACTGGCACTGCTCTGCCATAATCAGCAGCATTCCTCATGGCTCAGGCCTCTGCTGTTGGCAGTGACCAGGTGCTCCTCCTTACCTCCAGGAACATTCTCCATATAAGCAGGGCACACCCCTTCCTCCAGTGCTGGTTCATTGTATTAATTTGCCATTCACCTGCCTGAAGCCTACCAGTTTTGTCTCTTGTGTATCAGACCCCAGCGGTGCCAGATCTTTCACAGACCATGTTCCTGGAAACTCCTGCGGTGCCAAGATCCCCAGCGGTGCCAAACCTCCTGCGGTGCCAAGAGCCCAGCGGTGCCAGACAGAGCCGTAGCTAGCTCCTTTTGCACCCGAGGCAAAACCAGAAAATTGTGCCCCCCCACATAATTTTAAAAATCAGAGTCCCCGACCAGTGGTGCAGTGCTGAGCTCCTGGATGCTCCCCGCGAACAGAAGCAGTGGATCGGACCACCCTTTGCGCTGTGGGATGAGAGGCAAGTATGTGATTTTTGGGGGGGTCCCAGCTGGTGCTGACTGATTCTGCAGAAGCGGCGTCACTTAGCACCAGCGTCTAGCTGTGGGTAACTTTTGTAGCTATGGCGGGATGGTAATTAGCGTTAGGACTTTGTAATCCTAACGCTATTTACTCTTTGCGCTCCCCATGTTAAGTATAGGGAGTGCAAAGTACAGTAACCTCGCGCTGATAAGCGCAATATCCTGGATTTTTTTAACCTGTTACCGTTGGGATTGTAATATGAGGCTCCTGTGCTAGGATGTGATATGGGCAGCATGCAGTAACCTCATTTAACCTAGCACCAACGCTCACATGTGTGAGTGCTAGCGTTAAGGAGGTGATGGGGCCCTACATATATAGTGCACACACAGTACATGTACAAATACAGTACACAAAGAATACATGCACGTATAGCAAAAGAACATTTAGCATAATATACACCCCCCCAGAATAATATACACAGCACTGAGCCCCCAGACTATTTTCCCCAGTTCACATGGATATAATTGCCCCCAGTTCACATGGATATTATTGACCCCAGTTCACATGGATATTATTGACCCCTGCTCATATGGATATTATTGACCCCAGCTCATATGGGTATATATTGCCCCAGTTCACATGGATATGGCCCAGCTCATGGATATGCCCCCCAGCTCTCATGGATATTGCCCCAGCTCTCATGGATAATGCCCAAGGTCTCATGGATATGCCCCCAGGTCTCATCATGGATATGCCCCCAGGTCTCATGGATAATGCCCCCAGGTCTCATCATGGATATGCCCCCAGGTCTCATGGATATTGCCCCCAGCTCTCATGGATAATGCCCCCCAGATCTCATGGATAATGCCCCCCCCCAGGTCTCATGGATAATGCCCCCCCAGGTCTCATGGATATGCCCCCAGGTCTCATGGATAGTGCCCCCAGCTCTCATGGATATTGCCCCCAGGTCTCATGGATATTGCCTCCAGGTCTCATGGATAGTTACCCCAGGTCTAATGAATAATGCCCCCAGGTCTCATGGATAGTGCCCCCAGCTCTCATGGATAATGCCCAAGCTCAACTCTCATTGCCACCGGTCACTTGCTTCCTGCTAGAACGGATGCTGACAGGAAGTGCAGCCGCTCGCCTGTTCCTCGTCACAGCTGTGCCCGAGGCACGTGCCTCACTCGCCTCACCCTTCCTACGACCCTGGTGCCAGATCCCCAGCGGTGCCAAACCTCCTGCGGTGCCAAGACCCCAGCAGTGCCAGAACCCCAGCAGTGCCAGATCTCCTGCGGTGCCAAGACCCCAGTGGTGCCAAGACCCCAGAGGTGCCAAGACCCCCCAGCGGTGCCAAGTCTATACCCTTGCCATACCACTGTATAAAGTCTCCTGCGGTGCCAAGACCCCCAGCGGTGCCAAGACCGCCAGCGGTGCCAAGTCTATACCCTTGCCTTACCACGATACCAAGTCTCCTGCGGTGCCAGGATCCCCAGAGGTGCCAAGACCCCAGCTGAGCCAAGTCTCCTGCATTGCCAAGAGCCAAGCCGTGCCAAGTCTCCTGCATTGCCAAAACCCCAGCTGTGCCAAGAGAGCTACCTTCCTGTCCCATCTGTCTCGTGGCTTGTGTAAGTGTTTCCCTCTTGTATCAGTGTCCAGTATTTCCCCTGTCCTCTGTATTAAGTATTCAGCCCACAGCATCAGCCAGTTCTGTTTCCTGCATTGTCCCTCGTCATTCCTGCTGTTTGTATACCTATACAATAAACCCCCAGTTTATGCACCATATCTTGGCCTCCTTGTATACAGTATATCACCGCATCCTGGGCTCGTACCATCGTCTCCCCGTGACACTCCCACACAGCCCCCATGTATCCCATTATTTCTCACAATCTGCCATTTACCCTAAAATGTGTGTCACCCTTCTCTTAGATTGGAAGCTCACCTGACAAGGGTTATTTTTTTCCCCATTGTTCTCCATAAGTAAAGCATATTTGTTCACTTTATGTTTTTTTCGTCTCATCCATTGTATAGTGCTGCAGATTGTTGGGGCTTTATAGGAAATTATAAAGGGAAGAGCAAAAAATTCTTCTTCCTCCTCCTTACAGTGTTATGTTTTTAGATTTGGAAAATATCCGGAATAAATGACCCGCATTTCCCCTAACAACGTACATATTTAGTCAGTGTAAACCGCAGAAGTCATTTAATTGAGATCTTTCCATGTAAAGTGTGTGTAATCAGTGCTGGGGCGACCATGTATCAACTCTACACCACAGAGAGGGAAATTAGTGTAATTAGCCAACCAAACAGTGTGCGCTGTGTGCCATCCGGGAACCCCTCTGGTGATGTCATCAGTGATATAACAACATGAGTAGAGATCCCTAGGATAGAAACGGGTCCCATATGGTTTCGCTGGCTTGTTCTGCTGCCACAAGAGGGTATTGAACAACAACGAATAATGAAAAAAATGCAGCTAAGGTGTGAGTTCCAAAATACAGAATATTTTTTTTGGAGAATGTATTTTAGCAGGAAGGATACATTGAGATTTCTCTCGTTTTCAAGTATGTCCTGGGCGGCGAGTATGTACCGTTAGGTGTCTTGCCAAGGACACTTACTTAATCATCACCCATATCTACAGAAGCAAAATATCCCTTATTATGTGAATACAAGCATAAAAATAATAAAAAAAACAAGAAAAAGTATACTTTTGGGAGAAATGGATTGTGGGACAAACAAGTGAATGGATCCACAATGTATATTACTGTTAAAACATTTCTGTGTTGATATTTCCCCCATTAATACGTTTTACCGATTTGTCCTTTGAAAACAAAACTGTAAAACTCTAATACTGTATAGAATTTCAAAAGGTACCAGAATCTCTGCTTTGTTTTCCTAATTTTACCCACCAAAAAAAAACCAGGTAAATATTAAATGTAAAAAAACAGATGGATTGTTACCCCCTGTTGAAATATTTAATATTGAACTAGTCCATTTTTATAGAAAAAAATGTTTTGTACAGCACACGAAAACTCTTTTAAAACACTTTGGGCCTGATCACAACTTGGACTTTCAAGATAGGACGCAAATGTAAAATATTTCCGTTTTCCATTCACAGCTTACCTTTAACGTCTGTGTTATTACCGAGTCGCTTTGCCAGCAGCTTGAGGCTCGACGTCCACCGGATCCGTAGTCGTGCGACTGACTTGGTATCGGTCGTGCGACTTGGTCTGACGAGGGTCGTCCACTGCATCAGACTAGCGATCAGCGACTATGGACCCAAAAAACTGTTTATTCTTGTTTTCTTTTTTTTCTGAGACTATTGCATATTCTGCCTTTGGAAACACTGCCGTCCTTTCTGTGCGAAAATGGATATGGAGGAGCTGGATGCGCTAGTTCTGTGTGTGAATTTTAATCCCTTTGCACAGCTGAAAAAGGACCTAAAATTCATTCACCCTGTACCCTATCCAAACATGGCTAGTCCCACCCATCCCCCATATGCAAAATATACATTTAAATATAAAAAAAATTAATAGAATAGCATTTTTAACTCCCCTAATCAACTTCTCAGCGTTCATCTCCTTCCCTGATCATCTGGCTGTCTAAGTTGCATGTGCGATATTTCCAAAATTTTTCATCTGACCGCTAGTCTGCAGATTTCAAAAGTCGCTGGAAGTTGCAAGACGCAAGTCTGACGCAATGGACGACAGTACATTCACAATAGTGTTGTTGGATTGATCTGACGACACAGACGACTTTGTGCGATGTTGTGGTCACACGAATGCGGATCCAGTGGACGCCCAGCCTGAGTCGTAATACAAGCTGCAACAAAATAACACAGTGGCTCTTAGCACCGCTGGTGTTATCTGCTCCAGGAGTCCATAAGACTCCATGGAGACAAACGATAGGTTGCGCGAATGAAATCCGGCTGGGGCAGCAGAGGAATACGTGGAGGAACATTGGGAACTATTTGCTCCCAGTGTTCCTCTGCCCGCAGAGCGAGGAAGTGGCGGATCACGCTGCTCTCGCCACGAGGGGTCTGAGGTGATTATGGGATTTTTAGGTGGGTTTAGATTAATGTGTTATGTGGTTGTGCAGAAGTGAAAAACGCTAGTCACACCTGAATAATTCAGGTGCAGATGGAGTGTGAGCAGGTTGTAGTAGCTCGCTTTCAATCTGCTGGGGCCACATTAGTGTCTCCCATACAAAGTGTAGGAGATGTTAATGTACCGTAACCTTGCAAAACATCTAAGACACAAGCTGAGCTTATGTCTCAAGTGGAATAGGAGGAGTTAAAAATAAGCACAGCGCTCGTGAAGGTATGTACGGTTTGAGCGATGTGCTTTGCAGACAGGTGGTGATCTGACCCTTGGTGTCATTAATTCTTGGTAGAGTTGTTGCTGACAAGTGCAGCTTATATTCAGGTAAACTTTATTGGGCTTGCATCAATCAAAGATGACATTATGACTCGAAGAGGAGTCTTTATCAAGTCTTATATTGAGTCTTAAGTCTAAAATGAGTCTTTAACAAGAAGACCTGTCTTAGAGTCGAAACGTCGTCTTTGTTTGTTGCAAGCCCAAAAAATTTGCCCTGAATATAAGCTGTCATGCCCATCATATCGTCTTCTGTCTGGATAGATATGGCATGAGTTGGCCTCTCCTGATGCATGCCGGCACCCATATCTAGCTAAGGCTAGGGTCAGACGAACGCATTTTTCACGTGCGTTTAGCCGCACGAAATTACGGCCGTGCTAGCAGCAAATGACGTCCAATGCCGGGGAACATACGACAAACGGCCGCACGAATATTCGTCCGTGCAACGCAAGTGGCCAATGAACGCATTTTTTCGAGAACGTCAAACCGCTACTACTGACGTACAGAGTGCGCTGCGGCCGCATAGCGGTGTGTGTGTGTGATTAGGAGACGTCAGACGCTGCTAATGTCCGGCTAACATAACGTCCAGACACAAAAAGTGTTTTATTGATGATCCGTACAAAATCACGGACGTAAAGGCGCATCGTATGACCACTATCGTGTATTCCGGGGAAAAATACGTACGTTCGTTCGAACGCACTTTTTCACGGACAACGTGAAAAATGCGTTCGTCTGACCCTAGCCTTAGAGCTGTAGAAAACAGATTCTGCGGAATCCAATACTCACCTCTCATCGTACCACTTCTGGCCGCCGGGAGCAGAGCAAGACTGGGAAAAAAGTCCCCAGCCTCCCTCCACGATCACTCCGCTGACCTGCAGGATCTTGCGAGAAGCAGGAGACCCGGTAGGAAAAGACTCCATGAAGTTCTATGGACTCCATGGATGGGATGCTCACAACGGCGCGTTAGCGCTACCCCGAGCATCCTGGAGCCTAGCATCCGCCATAGGACAGGCTGCTGGATTAAGGGACTGTCTCTAAATGTGCTTGTAAAATGGGGATGCTAAGGGGAGATTTGCGAGTGCAAATTTTTCACCTTAGCGTCCCCGTGTTAGCACATGGCAGATGATAGTGCCTAAAGTGTCAAAAGAGGAAGGATATGTACACCTAGGCATTATGCCAAAAATAACTTCTTGAACGTGTTCAGGCACTGAGGGTGGGCAAATATGTCTGATTGTAATGCATGGATCGCAATTGCATGAAAGAAGAGGTTTAGTAGAACTATGATGCAAAACAGGGTGCCCTGCAAGTTGGGACTGATTATTGTTTCAGGTTGTCCCGAGAGTCATTGTAAGTGATTGTCCTACTTTGACTACCTGTCACAACCCATGCTCTGACCCCTGGCAGCCTTCTTCCTATCAAACATAGTTTAACATAGGCTGAAAAAAGACATGCGTCCATCGGGTGCTGCACAACCATGAACCAGGTGCTCAAATCACTAGCCCTGGTATTCCTAGTCTTAGTAAATTCAAGCCACATGACCCATAAGCACTGGCTGAACCCAATAAAGGGCCACGCCCCCATTCAGCCGGTGACTCATCATTGTGATCTCTTCTTCACAAAGACAAGACCTGTGCAAATCTGCTCCTAAAGATCTGATATTCCCCTGCATATCTACCAGTCCCCTCAGCCTGCCCCTCTGCCTCTCCCGGTTCCAAGATTCCTAGTTCCTCGTGGCTCCTGCTGTGGTCAGTACCAGTCCTGCCGTGTTTCCCAGTATCCTAGTCAGCCCCTTTTGTGTCCTGCCCCTCGTGAACTGCCTGTTGGTGCTCCTATGTCTGCACCCTCCACCCATTCCTGTGCAAGTACCACTGCATACTGGGGTCATATTCCTGCATCCTGGTGCCCACCGGGTACCAAGTGTGACAATATCTGTCATGGAAGATTGGATTGCAGGAGGTAAGGGATGACATTTTTAATGCACACACTGTAGGTATGTGCACCACCCTATGCATTCCCCCACCTCCTGCAGCAGTTTACCGAGTGGGCTTCCAATCCATAAGAAAAGGTTGGGTCGGGCAACACTCAACCACTCTGTACAAAAGCATAGGGCGCCCCTGCTCTTTGTTAATGTTGTAGTAAATTCTAGACATGTGCATTCGTTTTAGTACTAAAATGATTTAGTCCGAATTTTGGGATAATTTAGTTTTTGTTTGACTCAAGAGATACGAAACTGCTCAGTACAAAAAAACGAAAGAAACTAAAGGAAAATGCACTACATTTTAGTTTCAGTCCTTTTTGTAATATTACATTGAGTGAAGGAGACTAGCAATGAAGAGCGCAACATCGCAAAGCTACAGAAAAAGTAGTTTGTAGGTGTTATCCTTCCCGACCCCTACCTGAAAATCTGACAGGGATAGAGCTCCAGAATACTCACTTGCAGCACAGACAGCCAGCACAACCTTTACTTAACCCTTGCATGTCTATGAGACAAGATGATAAAAGCAGCTGGAGAAGGAAAACATTCAAATAAATCACACTGAAAGCTAATGAGAGAGGAGGGCTGGATTGTAAAACCCCTTTATAACAAGCAGCGCTGGGAGAAGAGAGGGACTTTTTAAAACGTGGGTGCTTATCTCCACTCCCGCTCTGCATAATAGGGGCTTAGGTCCGATACATTTTATATTATCCAGGAGCACTATCCCCCTTTCCTCATCTATAATACACTTTTATATAATGTCCCTCTTCTCTCCAAGTGCTGTTTGTTTTAAAGGGTTTTTACGTCTGATACATTTAGTATCCAGCTCTAACAGTTACTCTGTCATTATGAGCCTTCAGTTTGATTTATTTGAATGTTTTCCCTGGATTTAAAGTGCTTTATTTTATTATAAAAATAAATTTGCACCAGTCATCTCTTCTCTGAGCTTTCAGACCAATTTACGTTAATATTTTCCCTCTCCCCTGCTTTTATAATCCTGTCTGTCTCCCCCACAGAGATACAAAGTTTAAGTAAAAAGTTCCCTCTCATGTGCTGGATAAGCATTGCATTCCGAAGTTCTGCACCCTCCACATGCCAATGCAGAAGGATGTTCTCTTCTATACAGAGAGGGACATTAATTAATGCAGGAGGATGTTCTATACATTGTACAGAGAGGGGTATTAATGCAGGAGGATGTTCTATACATTATACAGAGAAAGGTATAAATTGAGGAGGATATTCTTTACAGAGAGGGACATTAATTAATTCAGGAGGATGTTCCATACATTATACAGAGAGGGGTATTAATTAATGCAGGAGGATGTTCTATACATTATACAGAGAGGAGCATTTTTTTCAGCCCTTTAAATCCAGTAGGCTGTGAGCGCTGAGATCGGCTGCTTGTTATATTATCTCTCAGTACAATGTATCAGGCTCAGCTGATACAGTAACTGACTGCCGCTCACCACAGCGCTCAGAGTTTCAGTAAAACAAGGAAATAATATTGTTATGACCTCTTATATATAAAAATATTATTTACTAGTTTTACTGAAACTCTGAGCGCTGTGATGAGCAGCAGTCAGTTACTGTAACAGCTTTGCCTGACACATTGTGCTGAGAGAGTGAGATACTGTAACAAGCAGCCAATCTCAGCCCTTCGAGGAGCCACCACTACAATATTAATTGTATCCGCTGGTTTTCGGATGAATGAAATTAGTTTTCATACTTAGGCTAGGGACAGATGAGCGCATTTTCTGCGGCCACCGTCAAAATGTACGTCGATGCGTGCGCACGCATTTTTTCACGGAATACGCTTAAGTGGTCAGACGATGCGCAATTCTGGACGTATTTCATGACGATGGGGTGAAAAGAAGTCTAGGGAAATCCGGCTGTTTGAACGTTATGTTGGCCGCACACTAGCAGCGTCTGACATCTCCTAATCACGCACACACGCTGCTATGCGGCCGCAGCGCACTCTGTACGTCAGTAGCAGCGGTTTAACGTTCTCGAAAAAATGCGTTCATTTTCCACTTGCGTTGCGCGGCCGGACTTTTGTGCGACCGTACTTCGTATATTGGCCGTCATTGCCCGGCATCTGCTGCTAGTGCGGCCGTGATTAAGTGCGCCAGAACGCGCGTTCGCACTGCCTCAGTCTGACCCTAGCCTAAAGAACTGAAAACAAATTTCTTTAGCAACTAAATAAATTGCGTTTTAGGACTAATCCATTAGTTCAAAACGAATTTTTGTGTTGTGCACATGTCTAGTAAATCCAAGCTGCACACTAAAATGTTAATTAAACCGCACAGTAGAACTATGAATATTTTAGATTGTGTGCCAAGATCTTTAATGGACCAAAACAAAACATGCTCCACATATTAAAACAGGAAAGAGTTAAATCAGAAATAATTTATTTTTCCATTTGCTATGTAAGCACTTTTTTTTTTATTTGTAGCTTTGTTACTGATGGAATATTAAAATTATCCACATGGTGCGATGTCTATATTACCCCCGCTCCCAACCCCACCCCCCCTCCGCTGCATTTGTTTGTATTGGTTTGAATTCACAAGCTCCTGTCTGTCATTTTAGCATATAATGGGAAACCTGCTGTGTAATGATATTTTCATTAACATGTCATCGCACACAACCAAAGGGGAGTTATCATTTTGACATGCTTGCCTGATCTGAATAAATTACAACTTTCCATCTGCTATGATATGATGGTACATTCTCTGGTTAACCCCTCATCTCTTAGCATCTGACACGCTGGTTGACTGGATTAGTGAGAATATTTTGTTATTATCATTATTTTTATAATAATAATTATAGGATCACATAAATTATCAAAGGTTTGTAAAAATCTAAAGTAATTGTGTTTTTTCTTTGAGCTATACACAGGTCATTGAGGATTTTGGGAAGCAGAACACTCACGTGTGCCGTTGCTGATAATATCTTTAAAGTTCTTTAAAACAATGACTTTGCTGTACTTTATATGATACAACATAATCCTCTTATAATAGAATATAACTGATACCAAAAAGTATTGAAGAAATATTAAGAAAGAACAAGATCACAATGGTCTATAAACCAATAATTCATCTTAAATTACTATAATTAAATTAATATTGCAGATATTCATTATATGTGTTTCATGCAAATGGACCATTCAAATTCACATGCAAATCACTAGTTGATGCATGGGAGCTGGAATGATGTTGCATAGACATGCACCGAAAATTTACTAAAAGACGACAAATACAGAAAAATTAATAAATATATAAAGAAAAAACAGAGAAAAAAACTGTGGGCTCTATTACATTCCCAACGCAAATCTTAACACGTGTGTAAAAATGCATTAACGCAAGGGGCAAAACCCTTTGCACTGAACGTCGCGTAACAACGTCAACGCAAAAAATGCGCGTTAACGTCTAACACGGGTGGACCTGCGTGAACCCTTTGCGAGCGTACCGTACTGCGCGCGTCCTATACTTAACATTGTGAGCGCAAATGCGTTTGTGCGCTGGTACGCGGATGGTATTACAATCTATGCGCAAATTTTAACGGACAACATTTGCGCGCATAATTTTAATGTCTTTGATAAGCTGGTGTTAACGGCAAATCTGAACGACCTGGACGAACCCAAATGCACCAGCCCAAAAAAAAAATACGCAGCAACGTATAGTTACACATTCTGCACATACTCAAACAATAAAATATAGAAGTTGTGCTTGTTTTTATTATTGCTGCAGCATAGATACACAGATTGATTTTGGCAGGCGCAAAAACCTAACGGGAGACAATTGTGGTTCTTAATTCTGATTGGCTGAATCGCGTAAAAAAACAGTCCGCACACCGATTTCTGCGCGCAACGTTAATGCGCGCGTGTCTTTTTTAAGCGCGTTATTTTTTGACAGATGAAAAAATGCAAGCGGATTGTAATACCAGCGTTAATTCACGCGCGTTAACGTTTAACGCTTTGCACACAAATTAACGCGCTGCGCAAGCTTTTTTGCGCTAGGAATGTAATAGAGCCCTGTATATTTAAAGCCTAGCGTCCGTAATCATACTATACACAATAATCCAACTGACATAGCTTTCAAAATTCTATATAAATAGAAAATATTTTGCTGCTGAATTTTACAGGGGTATTTGGGGTATTTAAAGTAAAGACTATTATAAATGCTTTCTCCAAGGCTGTTTAGCCAGGCAGTTACCGTGGCAGTTGTGTCAGAAATAATATATAGATTTTGGCCATGAAGATTAATGTTGGCCTGCATGTAACAGTTTACGACAGTCTTAATCAAGAAGTAATAATGATGAATTCATTTTTAATTTACATGTCAGCTGCACAGTCATTTACACGTATCATTTTTTTTTTACACCAGCAAAAAAAAAATATATATATTTTTTTTGTATATCATAACCGAAACAAAACTTTATTTGCACCATTTGTACCTCAGTCCGATCTCGAAATATTTAATTTAAGCACAAAAGGTAAAAAAAGAGAAAAAATCCATGCAGTGAGATCAAACACAAAACTGAAATGCGTGAAACGGATTTTCAAAAGAAATAATAAAAATAAATATTTACAATAGAGTATAGAGGAAAAACTCATTTAATATACCTCCTGTTCTTACCAGTGGGTGCAGCGATTCCATAAATTAAGATGTGAGGGCAGGCACAAAAAAAATAAATATTTCATAAGTATATTATATAAAAAACAAACCGACATCATTATTAAAGAAGCGGAATATTAAAACTGCCACAACTAGTCTATTAAATTAGTATGATATAGAAAAGTATAAATGAGTTAGAGCAGCTATATTAGCCCACAAGAGGAGTCTCCTCTCTTCAGATCAGAAGCTATAATGATCAGACTCATGGAATGTAACATTATATATGTAAGGGGCATGTTGATCTGATTAGACAATGAGTGGGAGAGGATCAGCATAGCAGAAATTACCCCCAAGTCAGAGGTGCAAAGGACGTGTGGGAATAGCAAAAACCCAATAGTTCTAAACTACTCGTCAATTACACAGCATTACATATCAGATATTGATGATACCAGGGAGGAAATGGAAGTAGGGTACTGTAAAACTGATACTATGTAAATAAATACATTTTCTTAACTCTTTCAATACCAAGCTATTTTTCCATAAATCTACTGGCAGGACCAAATGGACTTATGGAAAATGACTTTCCAGTACCCACTCCGTAAATTCATACACAGGTGTCTCACTGTACATACTCACTCTAGGTAAGCTTTGACAGGCAGAGGACTCCCTCTGCTGGCCAAAAAGTGCTACTGCGTCTACATTATAGTTTGAGCTCCGTGTTTCCACGTAGAAGAAAAAAAAAAAGGATCTCAAATCTTTTCAAATAATTTCAACACATCGGCTGTCATGTGTGATGTTACAATTTCAGGGGCATATTCTGGAGCCCCAAATTAATTTAGTTTGCAATAAATGTAATTCCTTAAAATTTATCCAGAATTGGACCCTATTACTTATTCTCAATATTGGGGCACCAACAGGTGCTTTTGTAGATCAAGTATGCTTGATCTTGATAATAAAAGGGGTTGATACAGGTGATGGATTAATTTGTGTCACCATGCTGAGCCATGTGATCGTTACATTCATCACTTTTCGTCCCTATTAATCCATTCAATCCATTCCATACCTCCGCTAGAATAGTAGCACTATATGCAAGCTGGTTAGTCTGTTACTGCTAAATGTACTTATTGCAGCCGGCAGGTTAACACTGAACGAGAATAGTGTCTCTGTCCATTGTGTTTAAAGTTATTGATGTCATTCATTGTAACTGATCAGAATTTGAAGGTGTTCTTGGAATGCCCACACACCCCTTCTGCACCCATCATTTTGGATCCAACGTCTGCTACTTACGCGACTCTTGACCCTCTTTACCACTATGTGAGCTTGATGTGTCTTCATGTTACATACCGTGAGACTGCTCCGTATTGCGGCTGACCTGAAGGGAGCAAACCATGTCTATTGCATAATTCAATACCTTTTGTTTTGGCATATATAAACATAGTGATAATAATTAAAAAATATATAAATATATATACACAGAGATATTGAGCGCTAGAGCTGATGGATTCTTCATGTAGCATGGTTATGGTTACTTGTATCTTGCCTTTTGCAGGAATTATTACTGCTGCGGGAGATTTCATATGGTATTTAAGCAGTTATTTTCAGATGAGTCTATATCCAATTACAAAGTAAGTGTTACACATGAATACATTTTTGCTTCATGCACATTAAACATTTATAATGGGCAGTGTGGCTGTGCATGAGCACATGATGCCATGATGACATGCATAGAGATATGTAAGGGTCCGGATCAACCATGCCTTTGCAGCAGAAACATGTATTTTTAACCATTCAAGCTGAACCTCTATTTTGTTGTTTTCTAAGCCTGCGCGGTGTAAGACTTCCAAGGGCTGTTGCCCTTTAAAAGAGCAGCGAGCAAAAAGACCATGCCCTCTTTCTGATGATCATATTATTTCTACAGTCTCTTTTTAGATTGCGGCTTGATGCACGACTTCTCCAGACTCATGCATTATTTCTTAACTTCTTTTCAATGACACTTCAAGGTTAAATGAATTTGTGAACCATGCAGAAATAACACTTTGCAAACCACAGCCGCTTCCAATACGCAGTCATAGAAACGCTGGACAGCATATAAAATATATACACAATGTCATTATTTTATTACTCTGGTACCTTCTTGACATCATTAAAATACCTTTATCGTTATAAAATATATATTACAGTATTAACCCCCTCACTACCAAGTGATTTTACAAAAAATCGTCAGAAAACAATGGTTCTTTGTAAAATCATTTTTAATTAATTTCAAAGTAAGAAATATTTGAGCTTATACCCATTGTATTTCTTACTGTAAATAACATTTTTGGCCAGTAGATGGCGCCATCTACTGCCAAATTGATTTAGAGGTTTGAGCGGCTGGTCTGTTTTCTTCTATTTCTCCCTGCATCAGCAGCTGACACGTTCAAAAAAATGGCTACAGCGCACTCCAATCTCTGTCAAAGTCTCTGTATTCAGATGGATGTTCACATATTCTCCGTGTAATGTTCAGACAAACAAAGAGCCCAGGTACCGGCTGTAGTATTATTCGCCTTCTAGGTATTTTTCTTCTTTTACAGACACCTATACAAACTGTTAGAATATTCTTTCTCCAGATATTCCATATACAAGGGAAACACAAAACAGAGGGAGAATCCCCTAGTGTAATTCCACAACAAATACTTATTATATGTGCAAAGCAAGGGCCAAGGGCTTACTCACTCAGAGGAGAGCCTCCAGGCTCTTGGGGTATCCGCAGATGAATTTTTAGGAAAAAATTTCACAAAAAACACTCCAAGTGCAAAGAAGCAGGAACGGCAGGATTCAAAAAGCGTATTTATTAAAATAAAATAAAATTCCAGAACGCGTTTCGACGGAGCACCGTCTTCATCAGCTGGTAAAACAGGTATGAACAGCTGATGAAGACGGTGCTCCGTCGAAACGCGTTCTGGAATTTTATTTTATTTTAATAAATACGCTTTTTGAAAGAAGAAAAATACCTAGAAGGCGAATAATACTAGAGCCGGTACCTGGGCTCTTTGTTTGTCTGAACATTCCACGGAGAATATGTGAACATCCATCTGAATTACAGAGACTTTGACAGCGGTACCCATTTTTTAGAACTTTTTGGGACTGTATGGTCTGAATATCTGGTTTCATTGGGGAAACCACCAAGAGGGGACATAGCGACGACGTAACTCGTAAGGTATCTTGAGGGGATTGTTGTTTTGGTGTGACGCTCCACTTTTTCTTTTCCAATAATCGGCTGCTGACAGCCCGATATTTCAGAGCTTTGAGCAGCTGATTTTACAGTCTTAGCTTGTTGGGTATTATGCCCACAGGGTTAAAACTTGGGGGACACCTTCTGCATCCCAAAAGCAAACAAAATTTGATTGCAGCAAATTAATTTCATTTCCTTTTGAGCTGCAGATTAGCATAGCGAGATATCTCGATATCGGGGCACCAGATGGTGCCTTTGAAGCCCGAGATATCTCGATATCGGTAGTGAAGAGGTTAAATAAAAGATTAGGTTCCTATGTTAAATTCAAAGACAAAACCTCAACAAACAAAAACAGTAAATTAGCATTATGACTTTCTCTGTGTACAGCATGGGTAGGTAGGTGTTTTGGGAAAACATTTCCCACAAGGCTCAGACAACCTGAGGAGTGGCTGAGCATCATGGGAGATGTACTGTAGTTCCAAAACGTCTGGAGGTCCTAGGTTGCTGACCCTTGGCCTACAGCAAAACCTCAATTTATTTAGTTCTACAAATTAAAGAAAGGAGATGTCATACCATATTCATGTCAATGCCATTGGTGTAGGTCCACGCGTGTTGAAAGTATTCTTCTAGTCTCTGGCGTAAAGGATTGGGGATTTGGTGAAATCGTATGAATTCCTTGACTCTTAGCATTTGCATGTGATACCTCGCCGTTCCTGAATATAATCTTTGGATTATTGCAGATACATTTCCAAAAATACTTGCATACATTAATGCTGGATGAAAAGAAACAGAAATTGCATTAGGTAAAGTCTCCACCTCTAGAATTATATATGTGTGTATTAATTACTTTATATGTTAATACGTTGCATTTCACATGCTTAACCCCTTCACTACCAACCACTTTTTACATTAACGTTTATTTCAAACGCGGGATGTGAAGTTAACCATTAAATATAGGGTAGAAGAGAAATTATGCACGGAAATTGTTGTTCTAAAATTGATAAAAACAATAACATAATGTAAGTTTGCTTATTTTTAATTTATCATGCATTCTTTTTTCATCCTTTTTTCTGAAATATTGTTGGAAAGAAAGATTCTGAACTCTAGATGGTGTCGCTTATCCCACACAATGTCGCATGGGGTCTGCATTATCAGCATACAGGCAGAAATGGCCTTTCAGTCAAATATGTGATAAATATAAATAATAAAAATGGTCAGGTCTCCTGTTTATGGGGATTTGTATCGATAATAATGAGATTATTAGTAATGCAGCTCCAAAAAAATACCAATAGAATATAAAAATAATATCTGTATGTGGCATAATGCCTGTATATGGAAATTACAGTAACACCTTGTATCTGTACTGTACAGGGATTTTCAGTCACTATAACCCCCGGAATCGTATCCCTGTACAGCAGTGAGTGACCCCAGAGCTCTCCCTGTATTGGGTCATCGCTCTGGTTATTGTAATGCAGCAGCAAAGTTTCTGAAGATTTTGTGTGGCTGCTGTTTGCAGCTTGTTTTATGGGATTTTAGACGGGAGTCGATTTTCTTAGTGAATTTCATTAAATTTTTCCACAGGGGGCGCACTAATCCTGCACTGAAAAGATATGCAAATGGGGTTTGATTTGCCAATGTTTGCTTTTCAGTGAATTACAATGCAAGACTGAATTAACTTGATTTTGGCAGTGAAAGGGTTATAAATACAACAGACATATGAAATGCCACTCAAGTTACCAGAAAGCACACGAAGCTTCGGTGGCAATGCTTTAACAACATATTATGTTAATTGAAGTTCACGTCGGTTTTTGTAACGTAACTCGATAATACCACGATATTTATAAAATCGTTTTTCTCTAGATCATTAGTCGCTGCAAAACACCCCGACCGACTTCAAGACCTTATAAACCTAACAAAACCTAATTAGGAGTTGGTTCGGCGGTCTCACTGGGGAGAATTATAGATTCCAGTTGCACTTAGTATACAATTATCCAGGTTGGATAAAATGACAAGTGTGAAGCAAGTGACCGCAGCCGACAAATAATGTGATTGGCTTTTAGCAAAGTCTAGGAGGGAATAATATGTATCTCTCAAAGCTGGTCTACTGGTACCGTTTGATAATCTTGCAAAATTGCAACAAAAGTATGTGTCGCATTTCCCTCTTGTGCCCAACCTTTATGCTGAATGTGCAAAAACAACATCAGAATTGGATTGTCTTCAGAAGAGGGCTGACAAATGGAAGTCTGGGGGGAAATTACTAGCAAAGAGGCCTTTTGCAACCCAGAAAATAACATCAAAGCACCTTGCACGCCTTTTTATGCAATTTCCTGTTTTTCAACTAGAATATATATATATATATATATATATATATTTATATATATATCACTATACTGCTATACTCATGATATATATGTATATATATCACTATACTGCTATACTCATGATATATATGTATATATATATATATATATAGATATGTATATATATATATATATATATATAATCCACTTTTTGAGCAAGCACCGTGACAGTCTTCGAGTTGTTCAAGTCGACTTACAAGGTAGTTGCAGGGACATTGTGTTCTAATTATATATATATATTTATATACAAATATATAATATATATTATATACAGGGTTATTCAAAGAGAATCGAAAAGTTACCGCACGTTCGGTGACTTTTCGTTCTCTTCAATTCTGTGCGATTCGGCAATCCCATTTCGGCGACCCTGCGGTGTATTCAGCGAGCACCACGGGGTCCCCGAATTGCAGGGAAAGGTCGCCGCAAACCCACCGACAACTCACTGCAAAACCCGGCGAACGCACACCGAAACCCGTAAAAACATCTGGATTAACCCCGCCCCAAAAGGCAGAAAAACCCGAGCAGGAGCCGATCACACGCAGCGCAGCCGCCGTAAAAAGCCGACACCGCAGACGAATGGAGTGAAAAATACCCAAAACATTTTGCTTGAATGTTTGAAAAGTGAAACGCTGTTTGCAAAGAAACTACGGAACGAAAATGTCTGAAATTTACATATAAGATCCAATGAATGATAATAAAAAGGGCTGTAACAGAAAAAAGAAAAAACGATTAAAAAGAAATAAAAAATAAAAAATCTGAAACAATTTTTGGGCAAAAAAAAAAATCAGAAAAATGCTTAAAATATCCCAAAAAAATCTATAAATAAAGAGACTTTTTACTGCAGAATATTATAATGAACGGTTTATTAGATATTGAATTAAAACAGGAATATTTTTAACATTGAAGCCTATGGGATTCGCCTGAATAAACCTGTCGAATTAAACCACTGAACAGCAGGGCAATTCGGCAACTTTTCACTGCTGGTTTGTGTTCTCTGAATAGCCGAAGCAGTGCTTCTCTATGGGGATTTCGCTGCCCTCGAACAGGCACCGAACAGGCACCGTACGTGCAGGCAATTCGCCAGGATTTGGCAAATTGCCTGCTCTCTGAATAGCCGAATGACCAGGAAAGGTAACCGAACGCTGAATTTCATTGTTCGGTTACCTTTCTCCAGCCATTCGGATCTCTTTGAATAACCCTGCAAGTGTTATTACAGATTCTAGATGCAAAAAGGTTGAGAAGCTGTGCACTTCATTTGCATATCCTACCCAGAGTTCCTTGCGGCATATGGGGAATGTAGCACAAGGGCTCTGTAAGCAGTTTTCTGAATTGCTGGGATGTGGAAATGTCCTCTGCAGCTTTAAACTTATATATATATTTTAGATATTAATTAAATATCCTTAGTACAGACTATATTATGATATTATTCGGTCCATTTTTCCATAAAGTTAAATATACTGCTTTGAAAAAAATTCCTTAAGAATATTTAATTGGTACGAATAGAATCCCTATAACTCTTCCACGTATGAGTAAATTAGCTCCGTGGCAGCCTTTCTTCTACAGTGTGTATAGACAGCCCAACGCACCTCACATTGTGTTTAATTGGGAATGGGGCTAAGAACATGTGGCTCACAGGTATATGCTAGTGGCCCAGGGGGCAATTCCCCCCCCCCCCCCCCTTGCCAGCCCTCCCTTGATTGCCACATTCTTTTAATAGTGTGAATGATTATTTGTTTTGATTTATAATGTTCCTGAATGAAGGAGCAGCATGGCCGTAACATGGAAACAAAAGAGTGGAAAATATTAGTGTGCCGTGGCAGAGACTATCACAGGGCTGTCAAACCCTGCACCCCCATGATGTTTCTGAACTGCAACTCCCTTGATTCTCTGGCCAGTGATTGCAAAGAATTCTGGGAATTGTAGGCAATACACATCTGGGGGGCCAGAGTTTGAGATACCTGCTCTATCAGTTCTGTGTTATGTCTCCATATGTTTTTTTTATGCAGATCAGGACAGAACACTGAAGGGCAGTCAACATTGTTCCATATATTTGTCACCTTCAAAGACCTGTCCTTCAGTACAAGAAGATTATGGGTGCACTTAATGTAGGCGTGAGACCCAAGGGTTGGAGCCTTCAAAAGGTATCGCAGGAAAGGGAAGCTAACAGGTTGTTACTTTGAAAAATGTAAACAGTAGGAAATTGGATGAAGTTGTTATTAAATATTCAAGAATGCATGGATTGTCCACTGGCCATCTACGTCTACGGTGACTATTACAGCTCTTGGATGTTCATGTAATATTTACACAGGTTTCACTTTTTACATATTATTTCCAACAGAAACAATGAGCTGGTTTTGAGTTGAGTAAATATATAGTCATTGATCCTAAACGATCTGTCGCTCACTGGTTCGCTGAGATAACAAAATACACATTGGTATAGAATAAACTATAATATTAACCCCTTCACTACTATGATCGGGTATACACTATCTGCGCTAGCAGCCTGAGACTGTGTCAACACGATCCGGATCCTTGCGTTGTGATTGCAAATAAAATTAGTTTGTCGCAAATTAATTTCTTTTACATTTGGGCTCCAGAAGGTGCAACCCAACGTTTTAGCCTTGTGAGCATAATGCCCAAGGTATAAAACTGGTTAACATTGGTTTAGGAATACCCTGATATAACGGGCCTTTCCCCAGTCAACACGGAGGCACGAGCTACAGTTTTACCTGCAGTAACTCTATTTGGCCAGAAGATGGTGCCATCTGCCTGCCAAATAGGTTATTACAGTAAGAAATACACTGGGAATATTCCCAAATATTCCACTGTACTGTATAATTATTTAAAAAATGATTAACCCCCCCCCCCCCAAAGAACCACTGGTTTCTGACAGTGGATTTTTGTAAAAGCTCTTGCTAGTGAAGAGGTTAAAAAATGTAAAAATCTGGGTTATAAATGAGACGGTCCCTGCAAAATAAATATAATGCACACATTTTCCAAACGTGTCTAATTATTGCGCTTAGCTGTCCACAACTATTTACATTATTCCCAGGACCTGCTTGAAAATGAGAGAAATCTCAATGTATCCTTCCTGGTAAAACACTTTGGGCAGTATTACAATGTTGGTGCTAACTTAACCCGAGCTGTTATAAACTGAAAACCTCCATAGGCTATAATGGCTCTGGGAAGTTTACAACAGCTCTGGTTAAGTTAACACCAACTATGTAATATGGCCCTTTATAAATAATTACATTTAAAAAAAAAAGGAAAATCAAAAAGCTAGTGAAACTTTCTGATAGTGAATGATCCTTTTCACTCATACTATCATTGTTCAGTAACATCAATGTGCTAAAATAGGGGTGTCAACCACCAGCCCCCCCAAATGTTGATTGCCTACAATTCCCAGAATTCTTTGAATTAACGTTGTAGGCATACTTATTGCTACACATCAGCCTTATATAGGGTTTTTTAGTCTTTTATAGATCAGAGCGCATTGATATTAAGTTTATATGCTTATTTTGTTTCTGCTTTTTATGTTCCTTATGTTCGATTTGTATGTATGGAACGTCACATACTCATGAATTCTTGCCCTTACTGCTTCTATTTTTTCCCACACCCGACATGGTGAATGCGCCTGGGGAACGTCATTTACGGTTCGCTCTGTTGAGGGACGAAATCACTCCCGGCGCGCCATGGACGATCCCGTTGCAGGCATTTTCCCCCTAATTGGGGCAAAGTACTTTTTAAAAGAAGCTGCGAGTCACTCCAAGTCAGCTCTTGAGGAAGTCGGAAGATGAAACGCGTCGAGCTGACTGTTTCGTTACCGGCTGATTGTTACTCTTCGTGTACTACCTTGGTCCCGCTGGATGTGCAATATCGGGGGTTCACTATCGAACGTTAAAACATCTTCAGCTCCATAACATCACAGAGGCTCCCCAGGCGTTTAACTTGAACGAGACAGTGATCTTTGACTGCTCCATCCAGTGATGCGGTGACTATATGGATGTTGTCCTATACTATACATGCGGTTTTGCACACATATTGGTTTATATTGTGTGCCAATTCCTTTATGAGTTGTTCCCTGTATTTTACTTATATGTAATAAATGTGTTACAGTTTTACGGTATGGTGCGCTTATATGTGTTTTAACAGTTTTCATCCACCACTATATCCTGTCTCCACCTAATATATCAGGAGATGTTACTGTTGCTTCCTGCATTTATGTAAGTGCATTTTATTGTGTTTTTTTTCACTGCATGCTCCATTTGTTTTGTTTGTTTCATTATCTAGCACTGTGTTTGTGTGGGGGGTGCTTAGAGCTGCGGTGTTTAGTGTTGGAATTCCACACACTACCTTTTCTTGTTTGAGGTGCACCTCCCATGATTCCAGGCCTGGTCCATAATTTCAGGCTCCCTTTCCAGCTGTGTCCACTTTTCTTTCTAATTACTCTTACTTAGCCTGAGATTTCAGTCCTCCCATGCAATCCCCACTGTATTCTTTCTAGCAACCAGCTTCATCTTCCCTCTGCTCCCATCTGTTTCACTTACCCCGTCCCTTAGATTGTAAGCTCACGGGATTCCCATGATTCTCCAGAGAATCATGGGAATTGTAGTTCAGAAACATCTAGAGGGGCCCGAGTTTGACAGCCTCGTGCTAAAGACTCATACGGGATGAAAATGTGACATTTCCTCTATTGTAGAGAGAAGTGAATAAATAAAATAAGCCTTTTTTTAGCGATTCTGCACTGATGTTTGGGGGTTTGGAGGTGGCGACCAATATTTACTATTGTCATGACAGACTATGAGATAGTTTCCTTAAATTGCCTCCTCCATCATCTTAGAAAGACCTTCATTATACACAGGAAGAAAGGCTGAAATCCATCATTTAAATCCAGTATGGTCAGACATGCTTCCAGATGACTGCCTGCGAATTATCACAGTCGGATGCGGAATATGAGGTCAAAACACGGGTGACACAAAAGCACATATTCTGAGAAGTACAGAAGGAATGTAAATCCACTTTACTTTTCTTCTGTTGGCAAATAATAATAAGTAATAGAAGCCAATAGAGCTTATGGATGTGAGAAAGGTTACAAATGTTTTAATCTTTTTATATTTGATTTTTATTTATTTATTTATTTTACAGATTTAGTTTAATATTTTAACTATTGAGAAACAAATCTGTAGAAGAATGTGTTAAAATGTTTTCCTTAATGAAATCAGCCTTGAAATGTATCTTACTGTCAGGACTGATTGCTCCGAGTGCGTCCTGTGCGCATCACCAAGACTCTGGCAGTGATGTCTGACACTTACAATAAGTGTCACAGCGAGAGGCTCGGTTCTACATGGACTGCGCCCAATTGCTGTGACTTTGCTTATCGAGGCTTTGTCTGTACGAAGGTGGCAGCAGAGAAGTCCTGCGACCATGAGCAGTTCAAAACATGGTTAAGTGCACAGGGTACCACTTTAGATGCTGTTTTAGTACCAGGCCATGTTAGAACCTTAAAAATGATCTCCGGTACCTCTGATTCACTTGTGATCGTAAAGGACGGCTCCAAGTACTCTGCTTCCACCCTGAAGGGAGCATGGAAGGTGTGGACATGGCTGGGAGTCCTTGGACTGCTGGGGACATTGGCCTCCTTGCAGCTGCACCAGAGGGGTCCTGACGTAGGATTGTGCAGCGGGTGAGCCCAGGCACACCCTAATATTGGATAAAGAGGTCCTCTTTCACCTCTTACGTTGACCTTTCAGATGTCTCTTTTTTGATTCATGATGAATAACATAAAACTGACTGTATCTCTGATTAAAAAGGTTCATTATACCTAATGAAAAATTTGCATTTAGTGCAAAATCTTATAAAAATAAGTTTTCAATTAATAAATAATCCATGGGTGCACAATCTAATGTAACAGGCTGCGCCCACTGGTGGGTCCCACATCCTTTATTCTGACCCCAGCTGAATGACTCCCCCCCATCTACCCCCCCCTATGCTGCTTTTTATCAGTATTCTGTTTTGCATTATTACAGCTATTTCGAACATACGTTTTGATGTTTATCTTTGCATGATTTCTTTTTATATGTCCTATGCAACATCCATAAAGAAAGAATTAAATGAAAACTGACCTCACAATGTAACTCTATGGGGATGTACCATGTGCAGATATACTGTACATCACCAAGAAACTGATATAAAGCACATTAGTGACAAAAATATTAAATATCTGTTCGGAAAAAGAGTTAACCATCGACCCCAAACCAATATCAGCAGTTCTATAAAACCTACACTTTTTCAAACAGTTTGAACATGATATAGACCAAGGGTCATCAAACTTGACCCTCCGGATGTTTTGGAACTACATCTCCCATGCTGCTCAGCTAACTTAATAACGGTCTGAGCATCATGGGAGATGTAGCTCCAAAAACCTCTGGAGGGCCAAGTTTGATGACCCCTGATACAGACTCATCTATTGTCATCTCCGCATGCAGGCTTTTAAGAAACACTTCTATACAATACGTTATCAGGTCAAATGTTAAAATTGAGCGTGTCTACTTACAACCAATCAACATGACACAAATGGAGAAGATCTTCTCAGAGTTGGTGTTGGGGGACACATTTCCAAAACCTACGCTTGTGAGGCTGCTGAAGGTGAAATAAAGTGCTGTGACATATTTGTCCTTGATGGAAGGTCCGGAACTGGCATCACTGTAATTGTAAGGTTTCTTTATTTGATCTCCCAGCGCATCCAACCAACTAATCTTATGAATTAAATAAGGTCTTTCTACGTTGCCAATAGCGTACCAAATGCAAGCCAGCCAGTGGGCGATAAGTGCAAAAATGCACATAAGCAGCATAAGAACCGCAGCACCGTATTCCGAATATCTGTCCAGCTTTCTTGCAACTCTCACCAAACGTAGTAACCTTGCAGTCTTCAAAAGTCCAATGAGTGTGGTGGTCTGCAAAAAATAAACAGAAATGCTATTGAGGGACAGGAGATGACAGCACAGGTCAGAAAGTGCTCAGTCTTGTCAATTAACCATTGAAATGTCTTGTAAAAGGGCTTTGTGTCTCTTATAATATAATATGGCTTATGGAATGCGTGCTTTAGCTAAAGAAACATTGTATCCGGTTCCTGCAGCCAGAGCTGTCAGCACAGAAGAGTATGGAGACCACATTGTGGGGATAAAGGTATGTTTAACTGAAGTGTAGCGTTAAAATCATGAGTCAGGTTTGCAGGATCTCTGAAGCACAGCACAGGTGATATGGTTTGCTGCTCAGTGATTGCAGGATTCAGGCTGCATTTCCCCAAGGTGATCTGCAAAATCTGGCCTGGTTGAGGGTCCCGAGGACAGGTTTGGACAGGTTTTGAGGGTCACCTTGGGGAAATGCAGACTGAATGCTGCAATCTCTGAGCAGCAAATCATATCACTTGTGCTGTGCTTCAGATTATCCTGCAAACCTGGCCTGTTAGGAGGACCTGAGAACCAGGGTTGGGAAACACTGCATTAGAAAAGCTCTACTCATACAGTATATAATGATCACGTCGCTAAAGTTAATCAGCATTATTCATAGTTCATTCATTTTACCTTAATTTGTTCAAGTTATTTCATTTTATTCAACATCCTAAATTATATAAGATGCAACTCACCACCAGTTTATATCCTGTACTCAACTTACAATTGTTTGAGAAGAATAATATTATCTTTCAAAACATAAAACATCTATATAAATATATGAACAATTGCAATCTCACTGTGCCACTGTGAAACTTTCTGGCTACTGTATTATGAAATAGAAGATTAAAGTATATGATGCTGGTATGCGCACGGTGCAAAATAATGACCATAAGGCTAGGGTCAGACTAACGCATTTTTCGTGTTGTCAGTGAAAAGTGCATTCGAACGAATGGACGTATTTTTTCACGGAACACGCGATAGCGGTCATACGATGCGCCTTTTCGTCCGTGATTTTGTACGGATCATCAATAAAACACCTTTTGTGTCTGGACGTTATGTTGGCCGGATGTGTGCAGCGTCTGACGTCTCCCAATCACGCACACACGCCGCTAGCGGACGCAGCGCACTCTGTACGTCCGTACTAGCGGTTTGACGTTCTAGAAAAAATGCGTTCGTTTGCCACTTGCGTTGCGCGGACGAACTTTCGTGCGGCCGTACTTCGTGTGTTCCCCGGCATTGGACGTCATTTGCTGCTAGCACGGCCGTGATTTCGTGCGACTAAACGCACGTTAAAACTGCTTTCGTCTGACCCTAGCCTAATGTAACAATTATGAAATGTTTCACAAGTCGCCCAGGACACAGATAAGAACTAAAATTACTGGCCAGGTCTGAAAAATTCATCATTTCTACGAAGAAATGTAGAACTTTATTTGAATAAAAACAGAGAGTGGAACACGGAGTAACGTTCAGGATTGTTACCCTCTTTTAATATTTCTTGGTAGTTTTCCCCCAGAGAGGAGCCTGTCAATGGATTAATATACCGAAGAAACTGAAATATATATATATATATACACACACAGTATTTTCTGATGTATAAGACTACTTTTTATACTTAAAAACATCCCCAAAAATTGGGGGTCGTCTTATACGCGGGATATACAATACAATATGACGAGTTTAGCCCAAAACCTATTTTTTAACTGGAAAATTAGCAGGTCGTCTTATACACCCGGTCGTTTTATACTCCAGAAAATATGGTAATTTCTTTGACTGCTATGAAACACTTTAGAAATATCAATGGCCTTTTGATCACAGGCTTACTAAGAAAAGACATGTTTGTACAACGCAAGGGGCTATATTACAATTTTCGCGCAAAAACCCTCGCGCAAAGCGTTAATTTTTGCACCAAGCGTTTGCACGCGCAAATCACCGCTGGAATTACAATCCTCGTGCATCTTTTCATCCGGCGATCAATAACTTGCGCAAACAGGAGGCGCCCAAATGCTTGTGCAGCACCGTCGCGCGCAAAAATCAGTGTGCGCACTGTTTTTTCTTGCGATTCAGCCAATGAGAATTAAGAACCACCATTATCTCATGTTAAGAAATTGCGCCTGTCAAAGTCAATCTGAACATATATGCTGTAGCAATAATACATACACACACGACTTCTCCATTTTATTGGTTTGGAATGAGTAGAATGTGTAACTATACTTTACTGCATTTTTTTTTTGGGCTGGTGTATTTGGGTTCGGCCAGGTTGTTGTTGAGATTTGCCATTAACACCAGCTTTTAGGAGTTGCTAAAATTATGTGCACAAAGGCTGTGCGGTAATTACCGCAAAATAGATTATAATACCATCCTCGTACCAGCGCACATTCGCATTTGCGCTCCCAATGTTAAGTATAGGATGCGCGAGTACAGTAAGCTTTCACAGGGTTCGCGCAGGTTCACCCGCGGTAGACAATTGCGTGCGGTTGTTGCGCTATGTAATACGGGATTCGGCGCAAATGGTTTTACCCCTCGCGTTAATGTTTTTTTGCGCCGGCACAAACGTTTGCGCGAAGATTGTAATTTAGTCCAAGGTGTACACATTTTCCTAATAACCCCTTCTCTACTGAGATTGAGAGTATATAAATGGTCAAAAACACCTGCTGCTGCCCAGATATCGAATAACGTTTTAGCACAATGGGCATTATAACCAAGGTGCTAAAACGTTTTAGGATATTGGAGGTCTTTTTTTTTTCATGATATAAAAACAGAGCCAAAGCTGTGTTATGGAAATGCAGTAGCTCTTTTTGGCCAGGAGATGGCACCATCTGCCTTCCAAATAGTGCATACAATTTGAAAATGTGCTTTTGATATTTTCAGGCACATTTTCACTGTATGGCTATTGCAAAGTTGTTTTCCATAAGCCTACCGAGTCCTGACCGCGGTTTAATGGAAACGACTTGGCAGTGAAGGGGTTAAAATACCCACCAAAAATTATTTAAGGATGGTTTCTGAGAGAACCATCACTGTAATAAATTCAGCATATTTATATAATGACAAGATGTAGAACTCAAAAAGTCATGTAAGAGTAAAAGATACTACCTGGTACAGTTTGGTTTCCGTCACCTACCTCATCTGAGCCAGATCCAAAAATGAGAAGGTCAAAAGGTATCGCTGCAACCATGTCTATGAGGAACCAGCCTTTAAAGTAATGAATTGCAATTTTTGCAGGATCGCTAACGACTTCTTCATTCTGATTAACGTACGTGGTTCTGAAGTTTATGAGAATGTCAATTATAAACATAATGTCTACCATTAAGTCAACAACATTCAGGGGGTTGCAAGAATATCCACATTCACGTCTCTTCTGTTCCTCTATGTCATTGAGTAAAAAGGCAGCTGAATAAGGTGTGAAGATTGCAGTATAAATAACTAGCAATAAAATTAACCAGTCCCATACTGCTTTGAAAGGGCTATAGTGCAATATAGTAAACTTGTTGATACGAGGTGTTTGAAGTTTGTATTCCGGTAGGACATCAGCTCCCAAGGAAAGGACCTGGAAATAGACAATGGAACAAACGTTAAGTAATGTAAACTGGTCATAATTAAAAAAGAAGGAAAATAAGACAATATGTTAATATCAGGGCTATTCAGAGAGAGGTGAAAACCAGGAGAATGACTGGAGAATTGTAAATTCTAGGTCAAAATAGTCAAACCAGAAAAATTCTCCCATTTGTCTCACTTTCCAAATTGGCTATTTGGTCTAGATTGTTCATTCTCCTGCCCATTCTCAAGGTTTTCGCCTCTCTCTGAATAGTCTTGTATGTTTAACCCCTTCACTATCTTGATCATGTATACACAATAAGGAGTAGAAGACACAGCAGCCTGAGATCGTGTTAACACAATCTGGGGCTATGCTGTATCTTTACAAAGGAAATTATTTTTGTTGAAAACGAGTTTGGGTTGAATTGGGCTCCAGAAGGAGCCCCCAAAGATTTAGCACCCTAGGTATAATGCCCCAACACATTTTAAAAATCAGCTGGGAAAGGTGTCTAAAGGGACATTGCCCTAGATGATCCTGCACGCAGCTCAGAACTGCAGCATCTACATTTGGACAGCAGATGGTGACATCTGCAAGCCAAATAGGTTATTAGTGTAAGAAATACACTGGGAATATTCCCGACTATTTTTTATTGTATAAATGACTAAAAATGATTTCCTAACAAAAAGAAGCAAAAAAACACCACTAGTTCCTGTTTATTTTCCGGAAAATGACTTGGTAGTGAAGGGGTTAATATACAAAGACTTGGCATAGGACAGAAAATGCACTGGTACATAGCTCAGCTTTGTAGCGATCCATAAAGACGCACCAGGTATTTCTTTATGGCTTTCTATTACAATGTGGTCTGATTCAGACGTTATCCAAGCCTAGAATGAGTATTTGCACTGGCACACGCACCACCACTGGTGCACTCTACTGGAGTCTAATGGACTCCATGGAGAGACCTTAGAAACCTGCATTCAGTGCCAACAGAAAGACGCTGGAGAACTATTTGTTCTACGTGTTCTTTTCTTTATGGACAGAGGAGACTGGATCGCACCATCGTCTTCACCGCTTCATAGTATTGCACACCCAAGTTAATTTTTTTTATATTACTTGTTGTGATAGATCAGTATCTCTGTTACAGTACTACACAAAAGGGATGCCACACAACGCACACATAAACTCACTTAGGCAGATGGAATGGATCACAGAATTCATTTAAATTTCACTTATTGTTTATACCTTTTGTTTACAGTCGGTTTGAATAAAAAAAGGAATTATAGCTGTTAATATTGTAGCAACGTTCACCAAAATGTAAACAACTGCCTTCACTCACGAAAGACTGAAAATATTTGTGGTTTTCACTTTGTAACATCACAGTAAGACAACAGTATCAATGGATAAAAAAACAACACAAAAAATCCAGAGCAGTGAGCTTTTGTTTCTTTGACTCCACATGCAGAAACCAGATGAAAGCCTGTCCTGCCCTGCATTCCAAAACGGAATATTATAAGGGTAATTCAAGCATGACCAACAGATGATGGATTCACAGATACATTTCCATATGCTAAACAACCAAGAGATGCAGTTTGTCTATTTATGAAAAAAATACACAAAATGTGATTCAAAGGTCACACCCGAAATACTATTTATGATGTTATAAACATTTGTTTATGAGTAAAGCAGGAGAACATTTTAAAATGCAAATATATATATACACACAAACACACACAGCAGCACTTAACCTTTACAAACATTTATGAGGGTGTTTGAATTGCAGAGAATCTCAGAAGAAGAAAAAAATATATATATAAATACATGTGGTTTATCCCATAATGACAGTTACTGTGTTGGTGATGTTGCATAATGTAAGACCTGTAAACGATGGGGTACATTGATGCGGTTTGCAGAATTAGCAAGATATGAGTGTATTTTGTGACCAATCTTCCATCATTTTAGTCCTAGTTCAGGAATTTAATATCTGTGAGACTGTTATTGGGTGGAGTGTTCTGATCTGTTGTAGCTGTTTTAATGACTTCTTCCTCTTCAGGCACTATCAGATGCACAACGTGATGCCTATCTCTGTTGTTTTATGAGCCTATGATCTCTCCTCTGTTTACCTTTCTTGACCATGCTATTCCACTATTCAGTATTTACGACAACCCATCCTAACCCCCTACCCTTCTGCTCCTCTGGTTAGTGTTCAGTTCCATAATTTTTCTCAGTAAAGTTTTCAGACCTGAAAAAGAGATTAACACTCTCGAAAGCTTGTCTTTTAAATGTAACGTTACTCCAAAAAAAAAAAAAGATATCACAATGTACTGCTATACTCTCGTTATTTTCGCATCTGGACTGACACGGCTAATTCAATATACCGTCTATATATATATATATATATAACAACCAATTAATTATCCAGCACACAATCCTTAAATTTCCTCTGTGTCCTTGCCTCGGTGCAAAAAATCCAAATAAATTACATAAATATCCAACTGGATGCACTCGAGGGCTTACTAAAAATATATGCTGTATTAATAATTTCTAGATTGTGAGCTCCTACGGGAATAGGGCCCTCATCTCCTCCTGTACTGTTTGTCAAATGTTGTTCAATGTATTGTAACCCTGTCTACACTGTGCCTATTGTACAGCGCTGCGGAATATGCCGGCGCTTTATAAATAAAGAATAATAATAATAATACATAAAAAAAAAACAACGTTTTCGGCTCACACATGAGCCTTTATCAAGGATAAAATTCACACAGGTCTATTCAAAGAAAAGTGAACCTCAGGAAAATTACTGGAGAAGTGAAAATTCTAGGTCAAAATAGCCAACCAGAGAAATTCTCTGATTTATCTCACTTTCCAAATCGGCTATTTGGTCTAGTTTGTTCTCTTTTCCTGCCAATTCTCTTGATTTTTACCTTTCTCTGAATAACCCTGACAGTGCGCTAATACACTTATTTATACCTAAAATGAAGAAAGTTTCATATATATTTATATTTCTTTCACAACTGTTCCTGCACTCTAAGGGTTAGTCAAATTCCTTTTGCCAGGTGCTGTAGTCAACATAAAATACAATGTTGAAAATAGACACGCAGTCCTAGGACTTCTTATAGTTTCCAGTGTTTATTGCAGAAGAGTCGTCAACGTTTACATTTAAGTTACTTTTGCAACTTTATTCAGGACAAGTAACTGAAACGTAAACATTGATGACTCTTCTGCAATAAACATTGGAAAATATAACAAGTCCTAGGAGTGCGGGTCTATTTACAACATCTATATATAGTGATACAGCAACCATTTGGGATAGTTGGTTCTAGCCAAACAACATGATCCTCTAGGGCAGTGTTTCCCAACCCTGGTTCTCAGGTCCTCCTAACAGGCCAGGTTTGCAGGATATCTGAAGCACAACACATGTGATATAATTTGTTGCTCAGCGATTGCAGTATTCAGTCTGCATTTCCCCAACGCGATATGCAAAATCTGGCTTGGTTGAGGGTCCCGAGGACAGGTTTGGGAACCACTGCTCTAAGCCTCAGACTTGAAGTTGCGGAAATGAGAGGTATTTTTATTGCAGGATAATCAAACACCACACTTGGCTTTGAATCACTATTGCAGGTGATTAAACAAAATCCTAGCTCAATTAGAGCACTTACGAAACATACAGCGATCCTGACTATCCAGGTAACAATCTAATAAACCAAAGAAAATCACAGCATTTTTTAGAAGTTGTACCGCTCCCTGCCTTGCTCTCAGCAGTCTGATTAAAACACTTCTGTCCAGGAGTCGGCAGCCTGAGAATTTACCTGTTGTTTAATTAACTAATTGGCTGCAAGAGTGCGATATGATAGAGGCCAAAGCAGGATTCTGGATCCTAAAGATCCCTCGATTACTCTCCCAGACATTCTGTTACCCAATCCAAGCACTATGTCACAATATATTTATTATTAGGTAGAAAATGCATTAGAGTATGAAAATGCCACTCCACTGTAGCACTCTGACAGGACTAAGGTTTGAAATAGGTAGAAAATAATGTAATTCCTGCTTTTAACAACTATATTATCATTCTTTCTGTAAACGTAGGATCGGGCTTGTAGGTTTCTGAGTATGAAATGTCCTCCAATCAAGCCTAAAACATTATCCCTCAGTTGTTGATTTCAGTGCGTGTTTCATTTGCATGAGGAGCAATCAACGTTTGTTCTATTTTTTACTTGTGACAGGTGATACATGATATTTAACAAGAACCACATTTTAAAGAATCTCCCGCTGTTAATACTAAAAAGTGTGCAGCCATCTGTTGCATCCCACACTGTTTGATTTGTTGAGCAAAAGAGATGTTCTGAATTGAATCTGGATAATTGACATCCTGTTTGTCACCGTGTGTTTTGGTTTCAATTATACAGGTAAATCAAGGATTTCAGAATGTTCTTCAGGCGAAGTAATGTGAAGGCAGATAATAAAAGGAGGGAAGATGATCAGTAATATAAGGACTGAAGTTCAATGCTCCAAACAGGCTCCAGAATAGCTACAAACACCTGAGGATACCCCAAATACCAGGACAGAAAAGGCAGAGAGAGGACAGAACCATCCAAGCACCTCAATGGTAAAAATAAGAACATATATGCTTTACAATGTATCTGGTACCAAGCTGGGATTATAATCCAGCCAAGAGAAGAGTTGATCGTAAATATCTAGGAACATGATTTCAATGCATGAAAAGGTTCACCTGTCAGGCACCAAGAAAACTTATGCCCGCCTGAAAGGGACCGTAATGGATATAACACAGAGCATCTATGACTACATCAAGAAAAGGGTACTGGAAGATGCACTGTTATGGGAATACCTCCTCAGGCAACTCAGACTGTAGCAGAGAATGGTTGTAGAGAAGATGCTCCATGCGATCAAATGCTGATTCAGCACCAAGGACAGCACCCTCCGAACGCAGCCAGACTGAAGGAAAGAAAAAAACAGCTGCTTTCGGCAAAGAAAAAAAGCCTGGTTTTAAAATAATTATGAATCCAAAATTCCTAAAAAATAGATACTTTATGCTGCAAGTGAAAACGGTTGAATAAATATTAAAAATGGGAATATTTTTTACATTGAAACCTATGGGATTCGCCTGTTTAAACCAGTCGAACGAACCACTGAAAATGAGGGGCATTTCACTGACATTTCGGTGCTGTTCGGTGTTCTCTGAATAGATTTAACATTACTTGTCTATGGGGACTTTTACTGCAGCTGAACTGCACCGAACGGCACAATGGTGCTGTCCATGGCCTGTGGTGCTGAATACAACAGATTGACCCCCACAGCTAATAGACAGGGACGCGGTACTGCTGAATCTTTGAAATTAAATAAACGGATTTCCCTAAGCTAAACGAAACGCACATCTCTACTATGTGATCCTAATGCCAATTACTCTCTGCTTTCACATGTTAAGTATAGGAGCACAAAGTACAGTAAACTGGTGCCAAGAAGCGCTAATACCGATTCTCTAATGGATTTTTTTAACCTGATAACGATTGGGAGGTGATTTGGGCATCATGCTATCATTTCAAATAACCTAGTACTAACTCTCATTTATGTGAGCGTAGCGTTAAGGCGGTGATAGAGCCCTAGATAGGACCCAAAGTGCAGCTCTACAATAAGGTATCAGAAATGGTCCAGCACAAACCCTCGAGTAAAATCCTAACAGGGATAGCATACCCGGAGATGCACAGATAACCTGCCAGGTTTGTATGCCGACATATTTGCAGTCAATATGGACTGGGGATGCCCAAGTTCATATAGGAGCTACCAAAAGAGTAGCTGAAAGGTTCTGAGGGTCTTGTGGGACTTCCAGATTCAGGAAGACAAGCAATTATTCACCAGTGAGACGCAGTGGTTGTGATCAAGGAATGGAAGACTACTTGGGTGGTAGATATTGAAATAGCCAACCAATCTCAAGAAAAGGTCCTTATGTTACAGTTACAGTTGCTTATGTAGCGCCAACAGATTCCGTGGTGGCTTACAATGGGAAAGCACAAACATGAAACATAATAAATTATGATACATTAGGATCTGCTGGTGATGGCTTTTGATGGTGTGCTGTATGAAGATATGAAGAAAGAGTCTCAAGACTTAAGGGATGCGGGCTGTGTCTATATGTATGAAATTTAACACATAACATGCATGAGTGTTCTAATCAAGGAAGCCAAATATCAGCATTTCCTAAATTCCTTGAGTCCTGAAGACTCCAGTCATGAAAAGAGTCAATATTTGAATCTAAGCCATGCGGTTCACGACGTGTAATAATGTGATATAAAATGCACTTTAAGGAGAATTGCTGTGTATGTAAACAAACCAAATAACAAGAGATTGGTGCTCTCTGAGCACATTAGTGTCTGCTGGGAAACGGTTTAAAAAAAACCGCTGACGTCTGTCAGTTGTGCTGTCAATATGCTAATTAGAATCCATGCTAAGTTAATTACCCTGACAACTTTAACAAGAACTTTCTACATCTGTAGAATTAATTGGGGTTTTTAAATACCTGACATATTCCTAAAATTAAATTCCTTGCATATGTAGAAAAGTAAAATCCATTCTAGGCATAACGTAGCTGTAATCTTCAGCTTTACCTTCAAGATGAATCGCCCAGAACTGAACAAGTCCATTCTGTGTCACCAACCCTCACGTTCTCATCCGTGAATATCAGTTCAACAAAGGGCCCTATTTCAAAGTTGGTGTTAATTTAACAAGAGCTGTTGTAATCTGTCCAGGGCCATTATAAATCAATGGAGTTGTTAAGTTTACAACAGCACCGGTTAAGATTACACCAACCTTGGAATAGGGCCCACTGTATTTTATTTCAATTTTTAATATGTTTATCTGCTGTTACAAAGAGTTCATGATCCAAATTGTATCTTGATACATTCGACACTTAATTGTAAAACATGGTCAGTCCAGGATACAACTTGTCTTGGATTCTGTTTATCAAATACTGTAGTCTCAATGTTTTCTTTAAAGGGCCACTACCACGAAAAAATGAAATGTCTTTGTTGGTTTTTGTTTATGTTGCTGATATCTGTGCTTTGTTTTACTCTTGTATGTTTAGTTAAGAAAATATTTTACTCTATATGCGTCACTGGGTGCATCCATTGTGCGATATTTCGTGTTGTAAACTGCCCCTCCCCAGTATCTTTACAAGACTTGTTTCTCACTGTGTGGCATTGGGCACAGAATGGAGTTTATAGGTCAAATCTTCAAAAAAACTGTCTCATAAGGATTGCATTGTGTGGGATGTATGCAAGGGGGTAGATTAAAGTGCTAGAGGCCCACTATCAGATCTCACTCAAGTGCCATCTCTCATCTCTGTTAGAATATACAACAATAGATCCCCTTAAGCCTTGTCTAAACATTTCACCCACCATCCATTACCTCTTCACTGTAGTGTTATCTGATACTACAGCTCTAAAGGGAGACTTGCGATAAGATTTTGGTAAATCTTGCATCATGGGAAAGTCCGTAAAATGGAAACAGAAGATAAACATTTAACTTTATTTTTCTTTTTTATATGCAATTAATTAAAGCAAAGAAAATAAACAGCAGCGTGCGTTTTATAATGTGTTTTTGTAATGCACAAGTAATCTAGTTACAGCTGATTTAAGTGGTAGTTAGGGATGAGCTGTTCGGTTTGATCTGTTCGGAGTTCGCATCGAACATCGGCCGTTCGCGAACTCCGAACATTTCCACGTGTTCGGTTCGAGTTCGCCCACAATGCACCACAATGCACTTTTCCACTGGCCTGAATCTTGTAATTCGCGACAGCCTTGCACCTGACCACAGGTCAGGTGCAAGACTATGCCAATCATGGCTCAGAGTCCTGATTGGCCAAATTTTGCCCAATCATGGGCTCACAGAGCTAGGTCCCGCAGCACACTATATAAGGCTTCAGACAGCCCCCAGCACATGAGAGGAGATTGTTCTGTTAGTGTGTCTTCTCAGTGCCAGCAGCTATTGGGGGATCTCACTTCTACAAGATATCTGGGAATTTTTGTAATCTGTGTGTTCTCACTGCCAGCAGCTATTGGAGGGGTCTCACTTCTACAAGATATCTGGGAATTGTAATTTGTGTCTTGTCACTGCCACCCATCAGGGGGTCTCACAGACTTGTAGCAGATATCTGGAAATTATAACCTGTGTCTTGTCATTGCCACCCATCAGGGGGTCTCACTGATTTATAGGTGGTTTCTGGGAATTTTAATCTGTGTCTTGTCACTGGCTGCCAGCTATCAGGGTGTCTCACTGAGTTATACCAGAGTTCTGGAAATATTTAATCTAGATAACACAGTTGAATCAGAGTTCTGCATATCTCCAATTTTTATAACAGAGTTGAATCAGAGTTCTGTATATCTTTAATCTATATATCACTCACCATGTCAGAAAGACCAAAAAGGACAGGCAGACGCTCCCAGACACAGATAAGAGGGCAAGCAGCCTCTGTGTCGTGAGGCTGTGCCTCTGGTCGTCGTGGACATGGTGCATCCTCTGCAGGGGCACGCTTGTCCTTTCTAACTGGTGCTGGCTGTATTAAGCAGCAGCAACATACAGAGGATTTGGTGGATTGGCTAACCAGGCCATCCTCATCCTCTGAGTCCTCTGCCAGCCAGGCATGTGGTGGTTTACAGTCCACCTCAGCTGCCAAACCATCTAATTCAGCCTCTATGTCCACAGCTACTCCTGCCGTAGCCTCACTAGCACACACGGAGGAGTCAGCTGAATTGTTGGACTACAATGACAGTGACATGTTGCTTGAGGATGTGCAGCAACTACAGTGCTCTGATTCAAACTCTGGTTTGTTTACCAAAACCTCCACCCCTGCACTCTTCCACAATACCTCAGAGGGGTTACGTTGTGAAGGCAATGCTGCCACCAAAGGCACAATATTTGGGTGCACTGCCACTGACGCCTGTACCAGATTCATATCATTTTAATATTGGACTGCAGGGTCCAACCCTGCACTCTTCCACAATACCACAGAGGGGTTACAGTGTGACGGCACTGTTGCTGACACTAATGGCCCAATGTTAAAGCACCTATTGTTACTTTCATCCAAAGCCTGCATAAGTTTCACCATAATTTAGCCAAAAAAAATCACTAAACTTGTTCTGCGTGTCCTAAAATGTCTCCTCTTTTCATACAGGCTGCTGCCCCAAGCAGTTGTTTATGAATAGATTAAAGGAAAACCATTTACCGTCATTTAAAATATCATTTTTTTTGTTTTTAAATGTTTCTATACATCCTACAAATCCGCCACTTCACGGGCAGGTTATGGGGGACCTCCTAGGCACGATATTTGAAGGAATTTTTCATTTTTATTTTTAACCTTTATTTCATGGAAAACTCACTGTTCCTTTAAAAACGTTTTTCCTTGTTTCCTGTCCCCCAGGGCACTACCCGGACCCCCATACACCTTTTATGGGAAATATCTTGCATATATGCCCTCTTGGATGGCACTCTAAAAATCAAACTTTCGAGTCCCATTGACTTGCATTGAGTTCGTGTTCGAGTTCGAACCCAAACTTTTGAAATTGTTCGAGTTCGAATGCGAACCGAACACGGGGGTGTTCGGCTCATCACTAGTGGTAGTGTCACTTTAATTATTTAATAGCTATAATTCTAAGAACTGGTGATGGACAACCTTGGCTCCAGCTATCTGATGTTTAAATGGAATTGATCTTTACACAGGAAATAAAATGTAACAAACAGAAGTGCTTTTTATTGTACTAGACCACAAGGTTGTCATTCGTTAACAAAGTCAAATTGCAATAGCCATGTAACAAACAAAGTGTGGTGGAAACAAAATAATAATTACTGATCCGACCAGGCAGAGACAGCCCTATGCACAGAATCAGGTCTCTGCAAAAACAGGACTGTATGGAAAACTTGGATAATTATTATTGCAGCATCTAAGAATCATCGTTTTACCTAATTTTGAACAGTTCTTTGGAGGTAATGAATTATATATGTTCTTTCCTTAAATAGCATGCGTCCCTATTTATCATGTGACTAATGAACAGTTTAATTATCACCATTTCTAAATGATACAATATTTATATGTTTTTCGACTTACTCCGCTTTGTATAAGAGATTCTCTTATTTTGGAATAATTATGAAGGAGCTTTTATTAGCCAATTAAGAATTCTACATTATCGTCTCCTGATTTTTGCCCATTAAGTAACAATAATTTAATCACGGAAGCTCGAGTGCACAAATCGACAGCTTATAGTCATGCTTGTTCATGTCGGCAATTCCGTTATTCTTACTATCTCAATAAAAAGCAATTCTTTGTTCTATATCAATTCTTAACCCCTTCACTCCCGAGATAGAGTTAACTCAAACCTTCATGGCACCACCAGGTGGCCGATATCAAGTTCTCTCTGCTGAGCAAGACAAAAACTAATTAAAGTAATTTGTTGCAAATAACGTTCGCTTGCTTTAGGGCTCTAAGGCTAGGGTCAGACGAGCGCAGTGCGAACGCGCGTGCAGGCGCACTTAATCACGGCCGCACTAGCAGCAAATGACGTCCAATGACGGCCAATATACGAAGAACGGCCGCACAAAAGTCCGGCTGCGCAACGCAAGTGGAAAACGAACGCATTTTGTCGAGAACGTTAAACTGCTAGTACTGACGTACAGAGTGCGCTGCGCCCGCTAGCGGCGTGTGTGTGTGATTTGGAGACGTCAGACGCTGCTAATGTCCGGCCAACATAACGTCCAGATGCACAAAGTGTTTTATTGATGATCCGTACAAAATCACGGATGCAAATGCGCATCGTATGACCGCTATCGCGTACTCCGTGAAAAAATGCGTCCATTCGTTCGAACGCACTTTTTCACAGACAACGCGAAAATGCGTTCGTCTGACCCTAGCCTAAAGTATGCCCCTAAAGTTTATGCCCTGTGGTCATGAGGCGCAAGGTGCTACCAATGTTTAAAATCCACTAGGAAATAGACATTTCCCACCTGAAAAAAACACACGGAGCCACGAACTGCACTTGCGAGTGTAGTAACTCCATTCGGGCCAGTAGATGGCGACATCTGCCTGCTAAATATGTTATTACAGTAAGGAATACATGGGCAATATTTCCAAATATTTCTTACTATACAATTAATTAAAATAGGATTTCCCAAAAAACCACTGGTTCCTGACAGTGTTTTTTTGAAAAAAAAATTACTTGGTAGTGAAGGGGTTAAAAGTAGCTAACAAAATGTAAGATAATGTTTTCCAATTGTTATTACGGTGGGCATATTATATATTTTTAAGATAAATGATTTGAGAGAATAGTTGTAATTTGTTATACTTGGCAAATAAATACTAAACGTTTTCCATTGCAAACATGGAATAATCTGTCGGCAAGAAGCTCTGGGATATCTTCAGCAGTCGTTGTGCCCCATTTTGCAGTTCCCACACAAGGGAGAGGGTGAGTAATAAGATCTATGCAAGTTGGTTTTACTTTTTGTCTCCCTTTTATTGCAGCCATTCCAAGGTAGGCACTTTGTCAGCACCTGTCCCCAAAAACAAGCGCAGGTGCATTTTGCTGCAGATGACTCACGGATAGACACTGGAACTATTAGTTCTAAGTCTTCTCTGCTCCAGGCAAGAGGAAGTGGTGGATCGCGCCGCCCTCTCCACCGTGGGATGAGAGGCGAGTAAGGATTTACCGTGGAGGTTATTTTAGGGTTTTAAAATCACTTAACACATTCTAAAAAAACAGCAATATCAAAGCAAAAACATAAACTTGCTGATTATATATCAGGGATTGTTTGAAGAATTTGATAATGGATTGTCACTGCCCTCTCAACTTCAGACGACTTTATGCCACAAAAAATAAGAAATGTATGTACAATGTGTACGCACATTGTCACAAGCCTATAAATATTTACATTCTGTTGGAATTTTGGAGATCTTTATTGCTAGTACATACCCTAGATTCCTTGCAGGTAACCAAACCCATGTATGACATTTCTATGGTTACGCCTACAGGTTGATCTATAATTTGTTTTCCAAAAAAGTAAATAAATCACTTAACACCAGCTTTTAGGAATTTTTCTTTAAGAAATATCACTTCTGAGATAGACACCAAGCTACCTTTCAATAGCGGATACTTCTAGTGCCCGGAACAAATTAACACCTCCTGTACAAAGCATTGGAGAATGGATGTCCGTTTTCAGTATGAAAGTGATTGTCTGACACTTGTGCCAAGAGTAAAGTAGCGATTCCCACCAATAACATCAGTTGTGGCACAGGACCAATTGCTGGGCAGGACAGATGATCAAATCTAATAGCCACTTCGTTACATTGCAGTCTTGTTATCTGTATAATTGTTTAGCGGAGGCGTCAGCAGTATCACACAGAACCAAGAGTCTAGAATCACCTATCGATCGTGGATCTAGATTCAAGCTGCAGGTTTCATTGTGGAAGTTGTAGCTTGAAAAATAAGATCTGTCCTATGATCTCCCAAAAGGACACGCAGGCTAATTTCATCTTGTACTCCGTAACTATCTTTCAGATCATCCACTTCAGTTCCAGATATCCAGCAGTTAGACACTTTGTCTTGGGACCATATGTTGATGTTAAATATTCTATCACGAAGGGGATCTTGTTTGATTCCCTGTATATTCATCATCGCATTGTATCACGCAGGTAACTGGGTTATAGAAATACATTGTTGCTGGAGGTGCTTCACATTTCATATTGTTACTGCACATGCCGTTGGGTAAATCATATTACATAATGATTTTTGCATACATGTTACTATTTGTTTCCACGGCATGTGCAAATTGTAACAAGTGTTATATATACTTATGATTATATACATTACCTGGGGTGGCTGTTTGTGAGTGGAGCTTTATGCTGGCTTGTTGATTTTAATATCCTGCATTTGTGTTTTTTGTTTCTATATTTAATCATGTTTAACCCCTTCACTTCCAAGTGATTTTCCAAAAAAAACATTGTCAGAAGCCAGTGTTTCTTTTGTAAATTAATTATACAGTAAGAAATATTTGGGCATATTCCCATTTTATTTCTTACTGTAAATAACCTATTTGGCCAGTAGATGGCACCATCTACTGCCAAATTTAGTTACAGCTGCAGCTTGATTTTTTTCCCCTACTAGGAACCGTGTCAGACGAACGCAGTGATCACGTCCGTGTTGCCGCACAGTTTATCGTCAGTCGTAGCATAGAATCATGAGCAAGAGACCCACACACTAAGTGCATCCGCAACTAACTGCGCACGCACAACGCACATGGCATACAGACGCAAGTTAGGCAAGTATGTAAAACCGCTAACATGGACGCGCAGAGTGCGCCACGTCCGCGTAGCGTTCTGTGTGAGTGATGAGACGTCAGACGCAGCGCATTTGCGACATCCAGCACCTTGACGCACAAAATGCCTTTTCATATCCTTTTTCATATTAATTTTGTTTCCCATACTTCCCTTTTTTTCTACGTCCGTCATAAAAAACGAACTGTGTGGTGTCTACAGTATCTTCCATCAGAACGTCCGTCCGTTGTGCACGCACGCAGAGTGCACTCAGACTGCGTTCGTCTGACTCTAGCCTAAAAGCCCGATGTCAGGGTATTCATCACCGATTTTACATCGTTTTAGCTCTTTGGGCACTATGTCCACAGGGCTAAAACTTTGGGGGCACCTTCTGCAGCTCAGAAGCAAACAAATTGCATTTGCTTTTGGGCTGCAGATCTGCAGATCGAGATAACTCGGCATCGGGCCAACAGGTGGTTCCTTTGAAGCCCGAGATATCTCGAGCTCGGTAGTGAAGGGGTCAAATAGAGTTTGCATTTTTTTTTAAAGTTTCTCTGCGATAGACAGTGTAGCCAACCTCATCCCTCTCTGGGTTGATTTTGATTATTAATATAAATGCATTAGATCGAGCATGGTTGCGATAAAAATACTCTATATATACTGTACACTATATTGCCAAAAGTATTCGCTCACCTGCCTTGACTCGCATCTGAATTTAAGTTACATCCCATTCCTAATCCATAGGTTTCAATATGACGTTGGTCCACCCTTTGCAGCTATAACAGCTTCAACTCTTCTGGGAAGGCTGTCCACAAGGTTTAGGAGTGTGTTTATGGGAATTTTTGACCATTCTTCCAGAAGCGCATTTGTGAGGTCACACACTGATGTTGGACGAGAAGGCCTGGCTCTCAGTCTCTGCTCTAATTCATCCCAAAGGTGTTCTATCGGGTTGAGGTCAGGACTCTGTGCAGGCCAGTCAAGTTCATCCACACCAGACTCTGTCATCCATGTCTTTATGGACCTTGTTTTGTGCACTGGTGCACAGTCATGTTGGAAGAGGAAGGGGTCAGCTCCAAACTGTTCCCACAAAGTTGGGAGCATGAAATTGTCCAAAATGTCTTGGTATGCTGAAGCATTCAGAGTTCCTTTCACTGGAACTAAGGGGCCAAGCCCAGCTCCTGAAAAACAACCCCACACCATAATCCCCCCTCCAACAATCTTTACACTTGGCACAATGCAGTCAGACAAGTACCATTCTCCTGGCAACCGCCAAACCGAGACTCGTCCATCAGATTGCCAGATGGAGAAGCGCGATTCGTCACTCCAAGAACGCGTCTCCACTGCTCTAGAGTACAGTGGCAGCGTGCTTTACACCACTGCATCCAATGCTTTGCATTGCACTTGGTGATGTATGGCTTGGATGCAGCTGCTCGGCCATGGAAACCCATTCCATGAAGCTCTCTGTGCACTGGTCTTGAGCTAATCTGAAGGCCACATGAAGTTTGGAGGTCTGTAGCGATTGACTCTGCAGAAAGTTGGCGCCCTCTTAGCTCTATGCGCCTCAGCATCCGCTGACCCCACTACGTCAGTTTACGTGGCCTACCACTTCGTGGCTGAGTTGCTGTCGTTCCCAAACACTTCCACGTTCTTATAATACAGCTGACAGTTGACTGTGGAATATTTAGGAGCGAGGAAATTTCACAACTGGATTTGTTGCAGAGGTGGCATCCTATCACAGTTCCACGTTGGAATTCACTCTAAGCTCCTGAGAGCGACCTATTCTTTCACAAATGTTTGTAAAAACAGTCTGCCTGCCTAGGTGCCTGATTTTATATACCTGTGGCCATGGAAGTGATTGGAACACTGGATTCTGATTATTTGGATAGGAGAGCGAATACGTTTGGCAATATAGTGTATCTATATATACACACACACACACATTCTGTGTGCAGTGGTGGTTGCTGAAGTTGAAAGTTGAAGTGGATCTAGATGCAGGGGTATATTTATGGGGGAATGTCATTTTGTGTATGAATAAGGAAACTTAATCGAGTCTCCTCACCCCCATCCAGCAATAATGTACTGGAATGATTTACTTCTGCATTTTCTGCCTTTTTGTACCAATAAAATGAGGCGCTGCCCCTGTGTGCTGTATCTCATGATTCAATTCTCTTCTAATGGACATTTGGATATCACTTTCCGGTTTAAAACCTACACCAACTAAATCTCAGCATGAAACGCCAATAATTACAAAGTTATTAACAACTGTGTTTTTTTCCAGCTGGGAGTAATTGCACTGAGATCATTATTTCATATCCTTTAATTAATATTTCATGAATCAACCAAGTTTATTTAGTAAAGTGTCAATGCAAGAAATACAGGAAATGGACCGTCTGCACATAGACCATCTGCGTTACAAATAAATGAATGCAATACCAATTACTGGGTGCTCAGTGGGTCCCGGAGTAACCAACTCCTCAGTGCATCCAGAGGAAAGAGAAGGGAGTCCGGAGACCAATCCAGTGGTAAGGGCACTTTTATTTGGAGAAAACCAGCAATGTTTCCCCTGCCAGCGCAGCCTTTCTCAAGCTTGAGAAAGGCCACATTAGCAGCCGAAATGTTGCTGGCTTTCTCCAGTTAAAAGTGCCCTTATCACCAGATTGTGCCTGGCACCCATCTGTTTAGTAAAGTATTCAACTATGTACACTAGGAAAGTTTACATGATCGGTATTTAACAAAATGTAAAAATTTTAAAAACTTTTTAAATCTAGAAATAATATGTCTCATCAATACTCAAAACAGTGATAAATGATTTTAATAGATGGCACAACCTCCCACTATCACTCTATGGTAGAATTAAGCATTATAAAACAATCGCCTTTCCGAAACTACTATACCCATCACAGGTTTTACCGATCCTCATGACCCCTAAAGATGAAAAACTGTTAAACAAGGCTCTCCGTCGATTTTTGTGGAAGGGTTCCACAGCGCGCCTCAGCCTAACCAAGCTTTATTAATCTAAATGTCGTGGGGGTTTAAATTTACCTAATCTAAGTGAATATAATTTGGCAGCACAATGTCGTCACGCTGTAGACTGGGTTAAAAATTGTTCTCAATTTTCTGATGTTGCATTAGACACTGCTTGGTCCCCGAATCATTCTCTCCCATTTTTATTGCACTGTCCTTATAGCGAAATCCCTATGACACTAATTCAAAATCCGCTGATCACAGTTACTATTAAATCACAGAAACTGGCCCGTATAAAAATGAACGCATGCCCCACATCCGCTCTCTCTTTTTACCATTAACAGGAAATCCCCATTTGGGTCAGAACGCGACACCTTATCCATTTGCAGAATGGTGTAGGGGTGGATTACGGCCCTTATATCAAGTTTTTGGATCCCTACACAAACACAATTTTCTCGCTTAACACTCTCCAAGCTAAATTTCCTACCATATCCTTCCCATGGTTTGTATATTTCCAGTTACGTTCGTACCTTTCCAGAGTCACATCTACATTTACGATGACTGACTGGACTAACCGTCTTGATAACCATATCAAGCATTGCTCCTTACATAAATACTCCATTTCATCGCTGTATAATATACAGTACTTCGTCATACGGTTGATTGGTCTAAGACTAACACAGGCCCTATACAGTGGCTTTCACACATGCCATCCCTCTCTACTGATGATTTGTTATCAGCTCACGAGTACATGATCAAAATTTTTCCGTCAGTGTCCTATCAGGAAATGTTAATAAAAACGTTGCATCATAGTTAATACTCACCAAGTAGACTATATTGAATGGGTTGGAAATCTAATCCCTCGTGTTTTAAATGTCCCGACGAACATGCCGACATTTATATCACTGCTTTTGGAGTTGTCCAGTAACGTGTCGTTTCTGGTCATCCGTTCATACACATATACTTACTACTACCAAACAATCATTGCCGATAACACCAGATTTCCTCATTTTCGGTCCCACTCCCTCCTTGAACATATACCACAAACACTTCCTATCTCTGGTTGCTGCGGAGGGTCGGAAGACGATTTTACATACTTGGAATCACTCTAATTAATCCCTCTTACACTCTTCCAAACCAAATTGAACCATCCTTTTCGAATGGACTGGCTTGACACCTTGGCTAATAAAGAAACTCAAGCCAAGAAATTTCTCACGACATGGCAATGCTACTTTCCAACATTAGACCCTCACATGCATACGCTAATTCGGACCTCGATACAATACACGGCTTGGTACTCAGCAGAAATGGTAGCAGGATGCAACCCTTTACAACCCATAATCTGATTTACATCTATCATACTATACATGCGTTCCTGGCACACATTGCACCTTGACACAGACTGGACCCAAGATTTTCATACTCGTGACTATATTATTAATCCATCGCTAGCTCTGGACCAGGCAGTTCACTGTTTTGTTTGATTGTTATGGATTTCTTAGCTCTAATTCACTATATAATTGCTTACTTATCGCAAAATGATTATTTCCATTGAGCGGATAGAAAAATGATGCACGTCACGAACATTTGTACGAATCAACTGTTTGCTTATATTTTACAGTCACGGTGTATAACGTATTATAATTTTCACTATACTTTATTCTGTGCAAAATAAAAATTGTCAAATAAAAAACAAACCTAGAAATAATAACCGTATAAAATCAGAATTTCTTATTTTCAATAGAATTGCACAATTTATATCTAAATTTATATTAATAATGAAAGAATATTTTTTGTTTTGTATGAGAAAAATATAATATACTTTCATACTTCCATATTTCATAGCTAGATCTTCTAGGTCAGGCATTAGTTGCTTCTGATCTAACTGTTGGCTATATTTTATGGAGTAGAAAAAGCACAATTTGTGGAAAACAAATTTACAGCAGTCATACAGTGAAAATGTGTCTAAAAATCAGAAAAACAAACTGTATGCATGATTTGACAGGAAGATTGCACCCTCTGCTGGCCAAAAAGTGCAACTACATCTCAGTAATACAGATGGCCTGTGTTTTTACTTGCAGGGAACCCGTTTCTAGTGGTTCAGATTGTTTTAGGACCTCTGGTGTCATGCCCAAGTTGCCAAAACGTTGGGGGCACATTCTGGAGCCCATTTAAAAATAAATTTTGTTTGCAAAACAACAAAATCCCTTTACATTGCTCCAGAATTAGATCAAATGGAATACACTGCTTTGATGGTCGAGTATACTTAATCTTGGTTGAGAAAGGGTTAAAGTAAAAGATGATTCTTCTTAGAGTTAGAAACGAAATAGATGCTTAAGTATATACTTTATACATGTATTATTTACATAATTGGCACACACACCAATTAAATTGATGGGTTTGAAGAACCGCGAGACATATGTATAATGCAATAATAACAGAATTGTTTTGCTCGCAGTTTCCTTCACACACAGAGATGTTTTGCCATGTCTCTTTGTGACAATTTGCAATTAGGGCATTTGCGATTTTTAAAAGGTATGCTGAAACAGAGAAAGACGTTTGCTCTTTCACATCGCTGCAACAATATTTTGTAGGTACTGGCATAACAAGCGTATCTACAGGCATCTGTTAACCCCTTAAGGACCAATGACAGAATAGTTTGCCAAACCAAGACCTTAAATATCCTTCATCCAAACGAGACGTCTGCCGCTGAACATTAGCAGGGCTGATGCTAAATAATCTGGACATACAATGTTGGCACGAGGCTTTCATCAAGAAAACAAAACAAAAAACGTTCTGTAAATAAATATAATAATGTTTGTGTAAGTGCAGAATAATGCTGTTCTACGACCTCGAAAATTGAATTATTCTTGGATAAGAATAAAATGATATATGTAGTTTCTGTGTTTATTTGTCTACATGTTGGGAAAAGAGATCAGAGACTTGCAAGCTGGCATCTCTGGTTCCTACAGTGACGCTACTGGTTTTGTCCTTGAATTTATCCATAATGTTCAGGACAGATTGCCAATGGCAGCTCAAGCTGAGTCTCCCAGAGAAGAGGTAAGATCAAGCACGCACAGGAGGCATGATCTACATTTACCGTCTGTTCTGCTGTACAACCAACCGATACTCTGGAAATATTTTGGATTAGAAACCCCTTTACAGAAATAGCCTGCATTATGACAGCAGAAAATCACACAACGGTCGTCCTTTTCGTTTTATTTCCCTACCAGTTAAACACAAGTATCAGAAATGACATTTAAAGCTAACTTACAAAGCTATAAAAGACAGATTGCCTTGTATGTTAACAGTTATTTCACTGAAATATACTCCACTTTATTCATTCATAACAAGAATATCAAAGTCATTAAGAGGATACTGTTACAATCAGTCACAAGGAAGGCACCTTGCATTCGCCAAGATGAGGCCCTGGTACAAAGGAAAGCCCGAATATGCAGATAATACTGAGTAGACAACCTAGGCCAGAGACCCTGCATGGTAAACAGCAGCCCTATTCCGAAAGACCGGTCTTTAGAATAGCCGGATCTGCTCTAAAGGAAAATAATATGACAGCACCGTGCAGAGTCTAAGGACCTACAGACGAGACAGGAATATACATATATCAATGGTACAGACAAGGAGCATCCAAATAGAGAAGTCAAGAAAAAGCCAGGAGTCATAAACCAGAACGTATACCTTATGCAGAAGCCAGGGATCCAGAACCGGGCGAATAGTCAGCCAGGCAAAAGGGTCAGAACCAGGTAATCAGTCAGACATAACAAAACCAGACAAAAGAGAAACACTAGAACTATATTCAAAGGAATGACTGGACATGAACTAGAACCTGGACTAACTAAAGAAACATCAGACAGATTAGGAGACAAGACCATAGAAATAAGGTAAACAAGAAAATACAAACTTGAACAGAATAACAGTAGGGAGCTCTCCAGAGCAAACACTCAGCAGCCGGGAATCAGACCTGAAAGTGAACCAAAATGCAAGCGCAATGGAAAAAGGGCATATTGCAATATATAGGGAGGTAATCAGCCCACATTACCAATAGGAGAGCTAACGAGGAAGCCACTTATCCCTTGAGCTGCAATCAGGGGAAGCACCATACAGAAACATATGGGAAACACAGGCATAAAGAATACAGGGGGACTGGGCTGGAACGGGGAAACGTGACAGATACACGCTTGAAAAATAGAGTTCCCTTTTTTTTTCCTTAAATAATTGGGCAGATTCTCCTGACAGCCTCTGCCCAAATTTTTTGTTTTTGTTTTTGGGTGATATTACTCATCTTTTGTTTCTCGTTGCGTGCAGCTCCTGTTCTTCAGCTCAGGGATCCCCGAACCCCGAAGTCTCTAAAGCTTTTTTGTGCAATTTGCACTCCTACGCAACTTGTGTAGCATAGGAGCCACAAATTGTGCACCGCTATGTGACTCGCTCACTTTATGTACATAAGGTTTGCACTTGTACAGAAATATGGATCAGAGCTGTGTGCATGCGCAGATCTAATCCACTGCTACCCCTCCGAGACTGATCGCTACAGCGATTGAGTACAGATTTATTGAGTACATATCGGCATTATGATTCCCAATAAAAATTTAGGTGAATTATCGGCGCCTATAAAACTAATGAAAATTTTGGCTTTAGCGATTCAATACAAACTTATCGAAAAGATGACTTTTGAAAAAATATCCGGTGGTGGAAGGGGTTGATGGATAAATGGATTTTTATGGTGGTACACAAAAAAAACCAAAAAACTGAATTCCTCATTTAAACAATGGATTTTAAATGAGACATGCTCAGTAAAAAAATAATAAGTAAATAAAATAAAAAAAAAACAGGCTGGTAAAATGCCCGAAAAAGTATATTTTTATCCAGCATTATTTTTTTGATTTCTATTTTTGTCTGTGGCCAAGTTTTCAATTGAGTTAGATTTTTTTCGAAAGAAAATGTCATTTGAAAGGCAACAATTTTTTTGAATTTGTTTTTACAGTTTATTCATCTTTCAATATAAAAGCCAACGTTTCATCGCTTCTAACATAAAGACAGATAACATGACACACTTTCATTAAAAGACAAACTGAATGTAGCATCAATTGACAGCCAGCCCTTTACAAATACTCCCATATCGTTTTTTTTCGAGGTTACATCCTGACAGGTCTTACCTGTGTGACTTTTTCTGTGACATTGTGAGTTCTTTCTTTTACTTTAGGTGCTATGATGGTTTTCTCGGAGGAAGGCGGGGACGAGGTCTTTTTTTCATTTTTTACGTCAGAAAAATTTAAGGTAAGTTGTGGGATTTTGTTGATGGTGCTGTATTTGTTTAGGTTTGAATCAGAGGTTGATCCCAGGAGGCTTGATTTGATATGATTAAAAGGGCCTGAAAGTTTTTAAATAAATAAATCGATCAGTTTAAATTACAAACATATAGAACAGAAAATATCAATCTGTATGAGAATAATGTATTTGTATCCCTTCTAGGAGTCGGCGACAACTTTCTGGTGTACTGCAACTATAGCACACTGTGTCAACTCTCCAACACTATGCCAGCAGGATGAAGAAGGAGAGCGGCATAATAACAGCATAAATAATAAAATAGATGTTTTTACAGCTGGATTTATTATTAACCCCTTCACTCCAAGTTGGGAGTGAAGGGGTTAATAAAACCACTGCCAGAACCAGAGGATTTATCGAAAACAGCTGCCATAAAACCACTGCCAGAACCAGAGGATTTATCGAAAACAGCTTTCCATTGCAGACAGTGTAAACTTTAATCTACCCCTAATATCAAAGAAACATTTTACAGGAAGCTTATTTGAGAGGACAACAAATGCTACTACATGTATAATAATACAGCTGGAGCTCCGTGTTTCTGTAAAAGAGAAATGGATCTCTAAGGATGGGATCACACAAGCGCACTTAAGAGCGGAAGGAACGTCCATGAGAGTAGACTTCCTTCCACTCTGACGTCCGACATGTTGGTAATCTAAAGCATAAATTATGTGCAACAAATCTTCCACCCGACATCCCAGGCACCCACTGTGGACATGACTAGAAGGATAACTGGGGGATCTGTGTCAACCCTTCCAATTCTTACACCCCTGCCTGGACCTATGGGTGAGTCAGTCCACTGGTGATGTTCTCTTTCAACGTCAAGGGCAGAAGGCCTTTCGATCTATCCAGCCAAACGAATATATTTTTTACCATCTTCACTCACACTCATAAGCCAACTTGTCTAAGTGAGACTGTCAACTGCCTACTTGGGCCTCTTGAAGCAGCTTCTCAAATCAATTTCAAGGGAATCGTCTTTAAACATTTCTTCAATGAAAATAAAGACCACCTGCCAAATTTTGCTTCACCTGCTTGTCCACACAACTCTCAAACTGTCCATTTATACATTTTCAACTCCTCCCTAGCTGAAAGAATCCTTCTGCATTTCTATCTTCTCATCCCACCATCTGTCTTCTTCATCCCATTCCCTCACACCTTATCTCTTAGAATCCTTGCTTTCATACCATCCTTGACCAAGATCTTGACTTTTTCCCCACTCCCCTCAAGTATGCCACTGTAGTTCCAGTACCAATGAAGTCTTCTTTTCATCCCTACTCACCTTTTCCCACCAAACATCTTGAAAATAAGGACTACATGTATCCTAACACTCTCATGAGCCTCTAATCTGATTTTCACTCTCTGCACTATTCAGAAACAGCCAAACTAAAATAACGAAAGTCTCAGTGAGCCCATAGTGGACAGATCCTCTTCCAAGAGTGATTTCCATCAGGGTGTCAATTTCACATTGGTCATAAAGATCAATGCAATATATGATCATTTGATGAGATATCACCGTTTCACCAGTTCCAGTACCAGTACCATCAATCTCTTTTATGGATTGGAATTTTTGAGCGCCATCATGCAGCGCACGTGGTTTGCCCCTCAGCGGTTATGTTGACATTCTGACTCATTTTCAGCATTTAATAAGCTGCCTGGAACTGGCAGAACATTTCTTGTAGGACAATTCTCCACTCACAGTTTTCACTCACTCCAGTGGCATGCCAACCAAAGTGAGCAACAGTATAACTTTGACATGGAATCACCCAAAATTTTCATATCTATGTATTACAAAAAAAATGCAAGGAATAATTCTCTGTCATGTGTTGTGCATGGTGGGTTAACATTTAATTGATAGTAAATCTAAAGGCAATTCAGACAATTCTTCTTAGTTGGTAGTAATGTCATTTAACAGAAGGTGCTAGCACATCTTCTGGTAGTTTTATCATTTGGATTTTTTTTAACCTGGTGAGTTATATCTTGGCTACATTACAGGTTGAGCACCCCTTATCCAAAGTGCTCAGGAGTCAGGACCTAGAGCAATCCAGATTTTTCTGCATTTCAGAATACAATGTCTGAAAGAAAGGAGATGGTGGCAAATGAGCCACATTCCCCTTCCTGCTGCAACTCTCAGATTGTGCACACGCTGGAAGCGCTGTGCGGGGTTTCTCTGCCGGACATGCTGTTAAGAGCCAGCATGACTCCGAGCAGCATGTCATATGCATGAGCTGCTCAGTGGAGTGGCTCCCAGTTTGTGCCGTGGTCTGCTGCAGCGCTAAGGAGCCGAGTTCCCAAGAGGCAGCAACCATATGGAGCTCTCCTAATCAAGAATTCCTAATGTCCAAATGTCTCCAAAAATTCATGGTTTGGAGGGGCTCAACCTGCATTTTAAATTTTGGTATCAAACCTACATATCTTATTGAGCACAGTTTCTATGTAAAAACATTATTAGTGTCTGAAATTCTATTTTTAATATATATAATATTTTTTTATATATTTTACAAACTTTTGCCGCTGTATTCAGAGAAAAATATTTGATGCAACACTAAAACCTCACCTGCACTGAGCCCTGAGCCTCCAATTCTATCACAGAGGTAGTTACATTGCAGTTAAACATGAATATTATGCTACTACCTTTTATATCTTAACAATGGGAATACTATGGATTAATTCACTAATGCTCCATATAACTATATCCTTTTCTGCTTTTTTTTTGTTCAATTCAACATTTAGAAGGAGCATTAAAAATAATATCAATAATAGAACTTTCTCAGGGATAAAAACATACGTATGTTTTACGTCACCGCTATTGTTTATTGGCCGCTTTGTTTATCCTTTCAATGATTTCAATAATGTATCACATAACTTAAAAGCAGAACATGTTCAAGCAACACAGAAAACAAGTGCTTTTTACTTTCTGTGTGCATCTGTGTTAACCGCGGCGTTATACTCGATCTTTTACAATGTATCCAATTCCTGCTGAATAACATAATCATTCAGCTGATGATGGATGGGGTTTTGTTGACATCTTACCAAGACAACTGTTAATTCTTTTAACATTGAAAGTGTGGGGAAAGAATACACATAAAAACACTGAAATGTTACACTTGTCAAGGGTATTTGTGGATAATAACGCCACTTGATATCATGTAGGTAAAAGGTATGATTGATTTCCTAAAGTATTCAACTAGAAGATTAGTAGCACAGTGAGAACAAGAAACAAATGCTCCTGATGGTTAGTAAGCATACATTGTTCACTATATTATAATCAAACACAGCATGCAAGTCAGCAATTTCACAATGTAGAAGCATTTGCCACAGGCTCTTTTTGACAACGGGGATGTATACTCAGATCTAACAATTTCAGTGCCATTTCACTGCGGTACTTTTACAATTGACAGAGTGGTTAACATGCCCACGTATTTGTATAATGCTGATTTGTGCTTGGAGTCATATAGACATCACGCTGAAGTATAAAAAATTATAATTTTATTGGTGATAACAGCCTCTGAGAAATATTCATATACTAGACGACACCTGCAACGTATCCTGGATACCCAACGTATTGCTCATCAGTCATTGTTATGTTATTGTTTGAAATGAAAACAGGTCTGTATTTAGTTTATTGGCATATATTAAAATGTGTGCATTCAGCACCCCTCCCCATGTATAATTCACCCACCGAACCAATATCACCGGTGCCCACCTAAGACTTACTGGGCTTAATTTAATTTGTCTCAAATATCCCAATTTACAGATTATCATTATTTCTTTTTTTTACCAAATCGGCCATGTTTAAGTTCAACAGATTTAATTATTGCTCTACCGGGATTTCAATTCCCGCTAAACTATTCACTCATTTATCAGCACTTGCGCCTGTACACATTAATGGTAATTTCGGCCTCAATGAATCAAGTCAGGATGGCGAATTCAGAAAATATATACAGGGTTATTCAAAGAGAATCGAAAAGTCACCGCACGTTCGGTGACTTTTCATTCTCTTCAATTCAGTGCGATTTGGCGATCCCATTTCGGCGACCTTGCGGTGTATTCAGCAAGCACCACAGGGCCGTCGTAGCGCAGGGAAAAGCTGCCGAAATGCCGACGAACACTCACCGCAAAACCCAGGCGGGATGCACACCGAAACCCGCAAAAACATCTGGATTAACCCGCCGAACACGATGGAGAAACCCAAGCAGGAGCCGATCACAGCCGTCGGAAAAACCCAACACCACAGACGAATGGAGTGAGAAAAAAAAAATGTTCGGTTGAATGTTTGTAAAGTGAAACGCTGTTTGCAGAGAAACTAGGAGCGAAAATGTCTGAAATTTACATATGAGGTCCAAGGAATGATAATAAAAAGGCAGAAACAAGAACAAACGTTTAAAAAAAAATACAAATTGCCAAACCCCCCCCCCCCGAAAAATGCTTAAAATATCCCAAAAATCTATAAAGAGACTTTTTACTGCAGAATATTATAATCAACGGTTTATTAGATATTGAATTAAAACGGGAATATTTTTAACATTGAAGCCTATGGGATTCGCCTGAATAAACCTGCCGAAATAAACCACCGAATGACCGGGCAATTCGGCAACTTTTCACTGCTGGGTTTTGCTCTCTGAATAGCTGAAGCATTGCTTCTCTATGGGGATTTCACTGCCCTCGAACAGGCACCGTATGTGCAGGCAATTCGCCAACATTTGGCGAATTGCCTGCTCTCTGGATAGCCGAATGGCCAGGGAAGGTAACCGAACGCTGATTTTCAGCGTTCAGTTACCTTTCGGCAGCCATTCGGATCTCTTTGAATAACCCTGATAGAGTTCTTATATGGGGTTATAAGTGGCTTGATAAGTCAGCAGATCAAAACACGCCAGTGTGGACCCGGCAATGGTTTCACTGCTTTTCTGTTTCTGGCTTCATGCCACGAACAATGAATTTTATAGTAGAACACAAAAGGAGAATCCAAGGTTACAAATGCAATTATTCCGTTGGGTCTGCATGTCATGTAGGTAGATTTTCCATTCTTTATCTTGGATTCACAATCCTCTTTAAAGTGCTTGCAGATGGAATGTTGGCTGGACTCTTTATAGCGAATAGCCTATTGTTACAGGTTGATACAATGTGACGTGAAAAATTCCACAACTGACCTCACATTGCCAAGAATAAAGTTCTTTAAAATATTGTATAAAATAACCTTTTAGGTTCTGTGTATAAGTTGTATTTGAAACATAAATTAATTTCACGCTTAGATTTGGGTCTCAATCACAATTGATGTCATTATCATATGTAAATATTGTGAAGTCTTGGGGAAAAATAAACCAAAGCAGTTTGATTGAGGGATACGCAACCTGTGCAGTCATACTGGGATTTATATCAACTCCTCCATGGATTCTACTCCATTTACCAACAACTTCTTTCTGACGCCAGGTGCTCTTTGGTCTTCCTATCTTGCGTTTTCCTTCTGGCGTCCAATGAAGAGCAGTTTTGGTGATGTCTCCATGCTCAGAAAAGAGAGGAAGACACCTTCATTGGACACCAGAAGGAAAACGCAAGTGAGGGAGACCAAAGAGCACTTGGCATCGAATAGTGGACAGAGAACGCAAGACTATGAATCACACATGGGGTACCAGACAAAAGATGGCCCAGAACAAACCGGAGTGGCGAACCTTTGTTGCTGCCCTACATGCCAATAGGCATAATGGCCAATAAGTAAGCTTTCTGAATCGTGGCCGGTTAGCAGTTTATTTTTCTAGATTTTTAATATAAAACATATATTTATAATATATTTAGACATATTTAACTTGGGTTTCTGTTTATCTGACACATTGGCGATTAGCATCAATGCATTTATGGATCACTTTATAGAATTAGATACGTTTTGTATCAGTCACCTCTCTTCTAGGTTTTCAAATTCTTACTCGTTGTCGTGTCAATCAATTAATTACTCAAATTAACGCTTATGGCAAACGATTCCAACACAGAAAATTCAGGAAAAAAGCATACATGCAATAAATTGGAAAAAAACCATACCCCCTGCCATCCAGGAATGCGAAACTAGTTTTAAGGAGACAAAAGAGGAGTGAATGAAGAGAAAGTGTCAATTGTATCTTCCAATTTATCACTTTGCTACCAGAGGCTCGAACATAGCTTAACATAGCGACGCTCTGGCAGCAAAAGAGCTCATTTTTATTTTGCCGCTTGCAATCCTGTAAAGTTAAGAAGAAATTAACAAAAACATATATTTAATGTTATATTTCCTTTAGCATGCGGTTGACAGATGCATGGTATTTTCCTTTAACCTTTTAGGAGCTGGAGGGAATAAAACAGTATCTCAATCCTTTTTTTTTTTGCATTGCCCATTAATCTGGCATAGATTATGTTAATATATGCGTTTCTTTAGCCATTGGGGTTTTGAGGTGTAGCATCTCCCCCCTCGCTAATGGTCACAGCAATGCTCCTATTGATCAAGAAGCCAGCACGAACAACACAGTCTAAATATCATGCAACAGGCAAGTTGGCATGCCAGGCAAGGTGGCACTCTATGATCACCGGCATTTGTACGTTACCTTTAATATCGCGACCATTATCTGATATTCAGAAAGACAAAGAGAGCACAAAAAAAAAATACTAAATGCATCAAGTTCAATAACTCCGTGTCATGCAAAATCTCTATTGTTTTTGTGCAAGAAATAAAAAGAATAGATTTTACGAATTATTAATTTTGGATATCATCAAAATATAAACCTGCGTGATACCCTATCATAATAAAAGCATGCAATCATAGGAAAAGTCACAACAACTCTATATTTAGTGTGAAGATCTCAAAAAATAATTGGTTGCTCCAATTCGCATTTAGAGCAGGGGGTCGGTACCCTTGGCCCTCCAGATGTTTTGGAACTACATTTCCCAGAAGGCTCAGCCATTCTAAAAAATAGCTGCGCTTCATGGGAGTTGTAGTTTGAAACGTCTGAAGGGCCAACGTTGCTGATCCCTGATGTAGAGTTTATGGGCTCTACTACATTCTCTGCGCAAATTCGTCTGCGCAGCGCATTTTTTTGCGCGCAGCGTTAAGCGTTATCGCGCAAAAATTAACGGTGGTATTACGATCCGAACGCATTTTCTCATCCGTCAAAAAATAACGTTCGTAAAAACGACGCGCAAAACGAAGAGTAATACGCGCACAGTAACGTAGTGCACGTAAATCAGTGAGCGGACTGTTTTTTTTTGCGGGATTCAGCCAATCAGAATTAGAACCTTAATTGACATCAATTTACCTTAATTGACTGACTTAAGTTTTTGCGCTTGTCAAAGTAAATCTGAGTATACATGCTGCAGCAATAAAAAAAAATATGCACGAATTCACAATTTTTTTGTTTGGGTATGTGTAGAATGTGTAACTATACGGTGCTGTATTTTTTTTTTTTCGTGCTGGTGTTTTTGGTTTCGGCCAGAACGTTCTGATTTGCAGTTACCATCAGCTTTTAAAGACGTTAAAATTATGCGCTCAAACGTCGTTCGTAAAAAGATGCACATCCTATTGTAATACTAGCCGCGTACCAGCGCACGAACGCATTTGCACTCAGAAAGTTAAGTATAGGACGCGCACAGTTCATCACGCTCGCGCAGGTCCATCCGCGTTAAACGATAACGCACATCGTTTGCACGGACGTTGTAATATGACGTTCTGCATATTCTGATGTTTTGTGCGAAGAATGTAATAGTGCCCTATATCGGTTAAAAATTTTCAGTTGGCAGAGATAGGTAGTAGGGATTTTCACAAAATTCTATATAGACATAAAAAAGGAAACACTGCACAACGGAATTCCACATTTTGTTTTCTGCAAAAGACAGGTATTATTGATAAAAAAGGCAACATTAGGTCATATTCTTAAATTATTGCAGGCACATATCTTAAAAAAAAGAAAACAATAAACCATGTCCGTACATGTAACCATATATGTGGGATCTGAAAAATATAATAAATTGTTTTCTAAAATTCAGCCATGTTTCGTGACATGAGGCTATTCTTTTTGGCTGTTTGAATGTTTGCCTTTGTGAACCCACCCTAAAAATTAAACGGCCTTTACAATACATGGACAAATTGAATTAATAACATTTTATGATTAATAACAGTTTAATTTTACGATGGCACCAGCTCCATTTCAATAAACATCCTTGAAAGTGAGCGGCTCGCCTACAAAGAAATGTCAAACATGCCAAGTATTAAGCCTCATTTTCCAAATATTAAATAGACAAAAATAGCATTAAATGACTCCTGGCTCAAACCTGTACTTCCAGCTATCCATAAAACCTGTTTAAAACACTGAGCTACATTTTGGAACTGAAGTAAATATTGATCTTTGCTGATTTCATCCGAGGTAATATTAACCTCTGTTACAACACTGTATAAAATTCTGCATACAGACTATAAAATGTCAAGTGAGTATATTAGCAAAATGTGCCCAATATCCGTCTCCGCATTAATCATGGCGGTAGAGCTTGGCAGCGCGATGCGCGCCTCGTGGTCGTTTTAAATGCATAAAACCAATTGTTAGAAGCCTGTATCTCTTTATGTTTTAACACTGTTGTGTTTCTGAAAGTCAAAGCAGAACATCAAAACAATCAGAAGGAGATTTAGACCCAAGAAGCTGATTCTTCACCTAATGGGAAGCCACTCGCTCATTAATCCAAACGCATTTCTTCTCTGATGGCGAGGACACATCTCACAATGCGTTTGGGAAACATATATCTCGGAATTCTGCTCTAACAAGCTTAAAATGGTCTGAAGATAAAATCGATAAAACAGCTGTTTCAAAAAGAAGTGTCTCCGAGGGCTGATTCATGAGATCATTGTAAAGGAGAGGTTATCACAAGAGCCAACATACTTATTCTCCCTGCATTTAGCCTTTCACAATGCACAGGATATTTTCTTGGCTAGATTTAACTCCACCATACATAGTCTACTAATTTAGACCATATATATTAATTATTGAGTAATATATAGATCATCGCCTTTGTCACTCAATTAATTAATTCATTGGGACAGAAGACATTCTTCGTTTTGGGTTTACTGACTCTAAATAATGTCTGTTCCCATTTTAAGAAGAACACAGAAAAGACCAAGCACTCCTGAATGGAGTTCCTTCACGATTCATCCTGAGTGCCAGCTCCTTTCTGTGAGTTCGATATTGTATAGGATTTGTTCCGCCCCGGTCTGTGTGGCACCTGGGACGTGGATCATTCAGCAGGTGGATGCGGTTCTTCCTCTCTACATTGAATAATGGTCCATTTTTATTGGCCAGTGTTGACACCTGGGACACAATCAACGCATGTTTAGCACAGGCAAATGAAAGAAAAAGTTCTATTGGCCAAATCACTGGTGGACACTCATCACTGGCGGCTAGCCTCGCACATTATTTTCCTTTCAATCACTATGTAGTAAGTCAAGGAATTTAAAGTGTAGCCTATCTGTTCAGATATCTATTGTCTTCAGATAGTGTTAGCAAAAAGTTAAAGATTTATAAATCTATTAAGAGCGTATCACCCATTACCTTGGAACCATGGAAGGTCTACCAGCCAGCATTGTACAAAAACCGTGCATATAGGTTTTTAAGCTGACTGAAAAAAGGCAAGGGCCTCCTACTCCAAATGATGGAAGGACCACTTTAAGCACACAAAAGCAAGGTTTCGGCTGTGTGACCAGCCTATCTCAAGCTTGCTCACACAGCCGAAACATTGCTGTTGAGCGCTTAATTAATGTGGTTCTTCCATCATCTGCAGTGCTGGTCCTTGTCTTCTTTCAAGTGTTCATGGGGTTTGGCTGGCTCCCCTGGTCTCCCTGAGCACCTGGGGCCCTATTCCATGGTTGGTGTTAACTTAACCAGAGCTGTTGTAATCTTATCAGAGCCATTATAGTCTATGGTGGTGTTAAGTTTACAACAGTGGACATTTATGATCAATGCGATATCCCACTATAAGTGAAGCTGATGATGACATATTTACCTTAAGTCTTTACATATTTTTTTTTTAGAGTGCCCTAAAATCCCAACTATTTGAGAGTCTTATAGATTTTGGCATACAAAATTCCCATTTTTATTCCTGAATGTTGGCAATTATCTCATCACCTTGTCAATTGCTTTTCTTCAAAACCTATATTTGTTATTGATTAACTTCAATGAAAACCCCGGGCCAAATTACAAATTTAACACTAAAATGGGGATGCTAAAGGGAAAAAGCTGCACCTGCAAGTTTCCCCATAGCACCCCTATTTTAGCGTTCGATTCTGGGGCAAGCGCTACCTTGGCACCTTCAGTGATTCCACGAATAACACCTCCTGGAGTCAATAGGACTCCATGGAGGGTTGCGCTGCTGGGGTGCGAACCAAAGGAGGTTGCAGAAGTCACCCAAAGAGCACATAAATTAGGCAACTATTTAAGAAAAGTATCTGCCATAAATACCACAAGAAATTACCACCCTATCTTAATAATGAACCAATATTATCAACCTATATCATCATAAACAAAAAAACAAAGGAGAGACTGAGACAATGAGCTAAATGTTAAACATTGGATTTTTTTTTGTAAGAAAATATTCCCTTATGAAATGAATCGTGATATATGTTGACATTAGTGGACAAAGTGTTTTTACCTTCACTTGCATGTCGATCTCTAAAAACGCTCTTGGGATGAATATTAAATCCTTCAATGTCGTGAACTGATGATGCTCGCCTCATGCTGCAAATACTCTCTTTTGACCTTGCATGAGACAAGTGGGGGCCGGCTTGTGACACGTCCGGGAACAGCTGGTCCCATTGTCGTTTTGGTGACGAGTGATCTAAAGGTTCCGTAATGTTAACTAAAGGCAAACATTTATTGGAATCAATTAGCGCTTTTGTGTCATCGGCTTCAGAAGGACTGCTGCTTTCTTTCGTGGGCGACTTAAAGTGCTTCATGGCCATAGAGTCATCGCTGTGCTTTGATGTGTCCACTATCACTGCGTCGGGGTCTTCCTGCGGTAACGACTGCTTTCGATAGCTCAAAAGACTCAGTGACGGTAACTGGAATCCAAAGAACCTGCCTGAATAATAAAAAAGATAGGTAAAAAAAATGTAAACCTTGTTTAATGAGAGTCAGAGAATTCAATGTGTGGAAAACTAAAATGTTTAGGGCGGCACGCACACATTGGGTTCAGCAATAATCTCAAGAGTCTGCGGGTTTCCAATTATCTTGCAAGACATCAATGCTTCAAAAACTATCCACAAGTAGCAAGTAAGCTGCACGAAAACAGACATTTATTCGCTAGCCTCCGAATTGGCACCGAATTGTACCGAACTGTGAATTTCATCGTTTGGTGCAGTTTCAGTGCAATTCGTTTATTCACTAAGCTGTTAACCCCTTGAGGACCAATGACGTAACAGTTACGTCATAAATGCATCGACTTTAAAGACCCTTGGCCCTTAAGGGGTTAATTAGCCAAAATACAGGCTAATTGATAGCTTTACGCGGTGCAATTTGCTGCAATTCGGCTTCACCGATATTGTCCCATAGAAAACGATTGTGTGTTCTATTCACAGAATGCCGAACTGCACTGAAATTCTGGTGAAATGCCATGATTTTTGGTGTTACAATTCGACAATTTTAAACAGGTGAATCCCATCTGTTGTAATGTAAAAAATGCAAGATCATTTAAAAAAATTTAATAGACCATTTATTCTGTTTATTTTTTGCAAAAAACGTTTATTCTTGTATTTTTTAAGCTTCGTATTTTTTTTATTTTGATTAAAAGACTTTTTTTCCTGTAACAGACCTTTTAATTATTTTTTTTTAAAGGGCTATTTTATCATTTAGAAACACATTTTTATTGATTTTATCTCCTAGTAGGAGAATAGGAGACATCTTTTTATATTATTATTCATTCAGTTCAGTGGAATTCGCCGATGCCAATTCATCGCAATTCGGCGGTTATCGGCATAATTCAACGGATTTCGCCGACGTCTGATAACTGCTTTCAGTGCCTCCAATTTTGGCAAAATACGCTGACCATTCGCTAAATAGTGAACTGACCGCATTTTCAGCTAAACGGAATCACTGAATTTAGCTGAAATGGGTCGAACCACAAAGCGCCAAAAATCATAATAGCATTAAATGAACAAAATAAAAGTGCCGACTGAGTGGAGTAGAGGTAATGTCACTGCTCTATAACCGTGGAGAGAGACTGTGGAGACACAGGTTGGAATCCCAGCAAGAGCGCCTCTCCAGTAAGTGTCCTTGGGCAAGACACCTAACGGTACATACTCGCCACCCAGGACATACTTGAAAATGAGAGAAATCTCAATGTGTCCTACCTGGTAAAATCCTATCACAAAAAAAAAATGGCGGTAATGGTATGGGGAAAATATATTCATAGTTTTATTGTCCATAACATTTTCTGTCCATTTTTTCTACATTCCACAACTCACTGGTACAATATCGACATTTTCTTTAAATAGACATGGAAGGCATTGACAAATCACTTTAAATGATTTGCAGTTAATTTGTAGTGATTAGCAGTTTGCTTTTAAGAAGGTTTATTGTCCTAGTTTATGGGCTGCAATCTTAATGGCTGTATTGTAAATTTGTATTATGGACAAACACTGCTAGATTTACAGATTTAATTCTGATTACAGTAAACATCTTCAGAACAGACTTCAGAACATAATAAAGTGTCGAACGGCTCCGTAAATTGCATCATTCAGATACTCTCAGTAATCACAGGTATGACAGGTAACCTTCAACAAACTACACCACCTCTACAAGTCACCTTTTCTACTCTGTAATAAGTAGCCTGGTGCTTTGCCCATATATTCTAACCTCCATGTTTGCTCCAACGTTATACTTATTCTTTCTATAGAGCCAAAATATTCCGCAGCACAGAACAATGGGTACGATATAGACAATGTTACAATATATTGAGACCGAAGGACAGTTGACAAACCATCACAGGAGGAAACGAGGCCCTATTCCTGTGGGAACTTACAATCTAGAAGGGTTGGAGGGGGAGAATCAGTAAGAGAGGACTGCAAGGTGAGAGTGATGGACTGGTTGGGTTAGTGATGTGTATTAGTGAGTCGGGTGGTAGGCTTCCCTGAATAGGAATGTCTTAAGGGAGCGTTTGAAGGAAGAGAAATCCTGCAGTCTATCATGGGAAGAGGTGGTGCGGGAGAAGCTAGGTGCAGATCGCTCCTTGATCTTAGGGAGCGGGCTGGGGTGTATTTGGTGATTAGTGAGGACAGGTAGTGGGGAGAGGAGTTAGTGACAACTTTGTAGGACAGGGTGAGAATTTTAAACTTAATTTTGCAGTGGATGGGGAGCCAGTGAAGGGACTAACAGAAAGGCGCAGCAGAGACAGAGCAGCAGGTGAGGTGAATAATCATGGAAGAGGCAGTTAGGATGGACTGTGGGGGGGGCAGGAGCGAGGGAGGCCAGCTAGATGATTATTACAGTAGTCAAGTCGGGAAATTACAAGAGCGTAGATGAGTTGCTTGGTATAAATCCTTTGGTATGTGCAGTCTCACTCATATACTCTTCATTTCTTTATCTGTTGCATAGTATACACTTTATTGAATTTCTACTCCAATTAATAACCAGTGACTGTTTTCATTCAGATCACTGTAAATACACTGGAATCATGAAAACCTTAAAATGTCACCATCATGGGCATAAGTCATTTTGCCCATTCGACAGGGCAACTCTCCCTTTATACCTGCATCAAGCATACACACAAGACAGACTGCATGGCTCCTTCCCCTCTGCGCTCCTAAACCTGCATCAAGCATACACACAAGACAGACTGCATGGCTCCTTCCCCTCTGCGCCCCTAAACCTACATCAAGCATACACACAAGACAGACTGCATGGCTCCTTCCCCTCTGCGCCCCTAAACCTGCTTCAAGCATACACACAAGACAGACTGCATGGCTCCTTCCCCTCTGCGCCCCTAAACCTGCATCAAGCATACACACAAAACAGACTGCATGGCTCCTTCCCCTCTGCGCCCCTAAACCTGCTTCAAGCATACACACAAGACAGACTGCATGGCTCCTTCCCCTCTGCGCCCCTAAACCTGCATCAAGCATACACACAAGACAGACTGCATGGCTCCTTCCCCTCTGCGCCCCTAAACCTGCTTCAAGCATACACACAAGAGAGACTGCATGGCTCCTTCCCCTCTGCGCCCCTAAACCTGCTTCAAGCATACACACGAGAGACTGCATGGCTCCTTCCCCTCTGTGCCCCTAAACCTGCATCAAGCATACACACAAGACAGACTGCATGGCTCCTTCCCCTCTGTGCCCCTAAACCTGCATCAAGCATACACACAAGACAGACTGCATGGCTCCTTCCCCTCTGTGCCCCTAAACCTGCATCAAGCATACACACAAGACAGACTGCATGGCTCCTTCCCCTCTGTGCCCCTAAACCTGCATCAAGCATACACACAAGACAGACTGCATGGCTCCTTCCCCTCTGCGCCCCTAAACCTGCATCAAGCATACACACAAGACAGACTGCATGGCTCCTTCCTCTCTGCGCCCCTAAACCTGCATCAAGCATACACACAAGACAGACTGCATGGCTCCTTCCCCTCTGCGTCCCTAAACCTGCATCAAGCATACACACAAGAGAGACTGCATGGCTCCTTCCCCTCTGCGCCCCTAAACCTGCATCAAGCATACACACAAGAGAGACTGCATGGCTCCTTCCCCTCTGCGCCCCTAAACCTGCATCAAGCATACACACAAGACAGACTGCATGGCTCCTTCCCCTCTGACCCCTAAACCTGCATCAAGGTATCCGGATGCATCACGACGTCCCCTGCTCTCAACCCTATTTTCCTGACCGCCATATTTATGCAATTGTATTTTATATTTGCCTTTATTTTAAAATCTCCCTCCATTTCTGTTACAAAAAAAACCTCTGTTCCTCCTCCTCCTCCATGCATGGTAACACAGTGTGCTTTTCTCATAACCTTATTCACTCTATTCACAGCATACACACAAGACAGACTGCATGGCTCCTTCCCCTCTGTTATCCCACCCAGGGCAGGTCCATAACTTAAGGTCTCTCTTCCAGCTGTCTCAACTTCTCTCTCTAATTTCTCTCACTAAGCCCAGGCTTCTGGTCCTTCCTATGCTGCCCTGCTAACCATCTTTACATTCCCTCTGCTCCTATCTGTTTCACCTACCCCAGTCCCTTAGATCGTAAGCTCACGGGATGTCTGAGCACTTGGTTAAGTGCTGCACTTGGACAGTCATCCTACGGGCAGGGTCATCTTTTCATTATATATCATGTATGTCTCCTGTTTGTGCTCCCCTATTGTAAAGCGCTGCAGAATATGTTGGTGCTGTATAAATGCCTGTAATAATAATAATACTAATAATATATATGGGTCAGCATTTTTATTTGCTGACCTATTAAAAAAAATCACAGAAAAATGCCTAAAAAAATCCTACAATGTAAATAAAGAGACTTTTTGCTGCAGATTAAAATAATAAACGGTTTAATAAATATTCAATAAAAACAGGAATATTTTTTACATTGGAACCTATGGGATTCGCCCGCATTAAACTGACATTTTGGTGCTGTTCGGTGATACCTGAATAGATTAACCATTACTTCTCTATGAAACTTGAATGGTGCCGATGATGAAGATCAAGTAAAGAGTTACAGTATATATTCGTCCCTCTGATAAAGCCATTCCCTCACTGCATCATTTAACCGTATTCTCACTGGAGCACAGCTGGAATACATTGATTAAGGCTTTTTCATTAACACGTGTGCACATGATAAATTTGATTTGATGTGATGAAATAATTTACATTTCAGAAAATCCAAAAGGTCTTTGGATTCTGTGTCCACTCAATCATCTGCAATCTCCATGGATTTCAAAGTGAACATATCCATTCTGTAATTACAGAACGTCATCAATTTAACATAGGACATTAGAATGAGGCCTGTCTCTCTTATCCATGCCAATCCGGTGATGGAGTAAGCCCAACATAAGAAAGGCAGTTTGAGTAACTGTAACCTTGCACATGATGGAAGTTTTATGTGCAGGGCCCTCGTTCACTATATACATACACATAATTATTATACATTATTTATAAAGCACCAACAGCTTTCGCAGAATTGTTCAAGATAGACCTTATGTTCAAAAGAAATAGATACATTTTAACAAAGGTGATACCGTAGGATTGTAGGATCCTATTCCCGAGCGGTATTACAATCTGGGAGTTGGTGATATGGAAACAGGAGGGAGGAAAATTCTCGGCCAGTGGTGCTTTAATCCCTTGGGCAGAGGAAGACATGTGGGAGACGTTCTAGTGTTTTACCGCAACATGCAGAGGATGTCCCCCACACTTCATTACTTACCCGCAGACTTGGGGGAGTTCTGCAGCCGATCTGGGGGAAATCCCACAGTGATCTGACTTCCTGGAAGTCAGAGCATGCCTTGAGATCTCCCCCGGCTCGATGACTGCAGAAAGGGAACCCCCCAATTCATGCAGGGAATTCCCTATAGAGGAGATACATTGGTTATTTGGACCCTTGTATCTCCTGAACCATAATAGATAGAGGAAGGCCTTTCCAATGATACCAAACATGACCAGGATGTATATATATATATATATATATATATATATATATAACAAACCAGAAAGAGAGCACACCAAACAACATGTTCAAACAGTACAGAAGAAACCACAACAGCAGCTAAATTCATTTAAACAGGAGATTTTACCAGGTTTAACCCTTTAAATGCCTACAAACAATTCTTATCCCCTTCAAATGCACTATAGTTCTTAACCCTATATATACAGTGGCAAGAAAAAGTATGTGAACCCTTTGGGATTACGTGGAGTTTTGCATGAATTGGTCATAAAATGTGCTCTGATCTTCATCTAAGTCACAACAATTTGAAAAACACAGTCTGCTTAAAATAATACAACACAAACATTATATGTTTTCATGTGTTTATTGAACATAACATGTAAACATTCACAGTGCAGGGTGGAAAAAGTATGTGTACCCCTAGCCTAATGACTTCTCCAAGAGCTAATTGGAGCCAGGAGTGAGCCAACCTTGAGTCCAATCAGTGTGATATTATTGGATGTGTTGTTGAAAGCTGTCCTGTCCTTTAAAAACACACACCAGTTTTGGGTTTACTGGTTTCAAGAAGCACTGCCTGATGTGAACCATGCCTCGCAGAAAAGAGCTCTCAGAAGACCTACGATCAAGAATTGTTGACTTGCATGAAGCTGGAAAGGGTTACAAAAGTATCTCCAAAAGCCTTGATGTTCATGTGTCCACGGTAAAACAGACTGTCTACAAATGGAGAAAGTTCAGCACTGTTGCTACTCTCCCTAGGCATCGTCGTCCTGTAAAGATGACTGCAAGAGCACAGCGCAGAATGCTTAATGAGGTAAAGAAGAATCCTAGAGTGTCAACTAAAGACTTACAGAAAGCTTTGGCACATGCTAACAATTTTGTTGACACATCTACAATAAAGAAAACATTAAACAAGAATGGAGTACATGGGAGGACACCACGGAGGAAGCCATTGCTGTCCAAAAAGAATATTGCAGCACATTTGAAGTTTGCAAAAGAGCACCTGGATGTTCCACAGCACTACTGGCAAAATATTCTGTGGACAGATGAAACCAAAATGGCATTGTTTGGAAAAAACGCACAACACTATGTGTGGAGAAAAAAAGGCACAGCACACCAACATCAAAACCTCATCCCCACTATAAAACATGGCGGAGGGAGCATCATGGTTTGGGACTGCTTTGCTGCCTCAGGGCCTGGACGGATTGTTGTCATTGATGGAAAAATAAATTCCAGAGTTTATCAAGACATTTTGCAGGAAAACGTAAGAGCATCTGTCTGCCAACTGAAACTCTGCAGAGGATGGGTGATGCAACAGGACAATGACCCAAAGCATACAAGTAATTCAACAAAAGAATGGCTTCAACAAAACAAAATACGCCTTCTGGAGTGGCCCAGTCAGAGTCCTGACCTCAACCCGATTGAAATGCTGTGGCATGACCTTAAGAGAGCGATTCACACCAGACATCCCAAGAATATTGCTACACTGAAACAGTTCTGTGAAGAGGAGTGGTCCAAAATTACTCCAGATCGTTGTGCAGGTCTGATCTGCAACTACAGGAAAGGTTTGGTTGAGGTTATTGCTGCCAAAGGAGGGTCGACCAGTTAATAAGTCCAAAGGTTCACATACTTTTCCCACCCTGCACTGTGAATGTTTACATGTTCTGTTCAATAAAAACATGAAAACATATAATGTTTGTGTTGTATTACTTTAAGCAGACTGTGTTTTTCAAATTGTTGTGACTCAGATGAAGATCAGAGCACATTTTATGACCAATTCATGCAAAACTCCACATAATCTCAAAGGGTTCACATACTTTTTCTTGCCACTGTATTATATTTGTTTATAATGCAATGCTATTGTTCACTTTTCAAGTATAAAGTGAACAATGATGCAGCACTAATTATCTTCTCATTTACTATAATGCCAGCAAGTGTGGAAGTGATGGCACAATGCATTAGTACGCGTTGTTTCATCAAAACCGGCACACAGGAGCATCAGGGATACTTTGGAACCCTGCATCTCTGATTTTTATACCACACAAGATCAATTGAGGTGTCATTGGAAAAGGCAGAGTCTGGACATTCCATCAGTACCAAATATGACCATGTAATGTGTAAAGGCAAAATTGACTTTTTTCTCTTATTTCTAAGGCAGAGGCATTATGTACTTTTACTTATAAATCAAACAGTGGCGCTGCACTAACTCATCTTCTCATTTCCCATGCCGGGACCAAGTGTGGAGGAGATAGCACAATGTGTTCTTACGTATTGGTTCATCTAATACATCAGCTGTACCTAAAAGCTCTAGATTAAGCCCCTGCTGGGCAAAACTCGTCGAGTATGAGGCTTTGTCCTTAACAATCACTATGCTTTCCTCTTTTTTCGCTCCAGTCTGTGTATATCCTCATTATTTACTATATACCTGACTCTATACCTCAATGTGTAAAGCTACTTGACTTGTGTCATTTAGGGAGGTGTGTAGGCAGCTCGAACTGCTGAGATATAAGTTAGTTACTAACCTCTGATTTCCTCCTTATTTACTACATGCCTGACTATTTGTGTCCTTATAGGTATAGCCACCTGGCTGGTGTCAGTTAGGGAGGTGTGTAGGCAACTTTAACTGTCAGTGATTAGCTAGTCACTAACCTCTAATTTTATTCGCCATTGGAGTCTATATCTGCTAACTGAGCTTTAGATGCTCTTTGTGACTTAAATAGGTTTTTATTAGGTTATGCCTTGTATATTATTGAGGTGTTTTTGATACAGGACTGGAAGCTTCTATTTTCACGTTATATGTTGTACTGGTGGACTTTTTTTGTTTTGATGATCCAATAATAAAATTTGTGATAATTATTCGTTAGTGCATTTTTGTATTAGATACAACGTGTCTCAATTGTACCCTTGAACATTCTCTCCGCACCCGTCATTTAGGTATAGTTCGTTGACACACAGCTGGAAATCACTGATTAAGGCATTTTCATTAACACCTGTGCTAAATGATACTGTAATCTTGTTGCGATATGATTAAATAATTCCCGTTTGAGAATCTGGAGGTCTGTGGACCCCCCTACCCACTCAATCATCTGCAATCTCCATAGAGTTTTGATTGAATATATCCATTCTGTAAATTGCTAGATATGATAAATGTGTGTTGGCAATTAGAGTGGAACGTTCTTCTCCCATCAACCCTGCATTTCTGTAATGAGATTCATCTTAGACAGAACTGCAGCTCCAACTATGTACATGGTGTATTTCTTTTCTTTTTCTTGTAATAATAGAAAGTTTCTTTGGTTTTTATAATTGTGTTAAAAAAAATGTTAGAGAGTATGTAATATAGTGCAAAAAATGTTATAAAATAATGAAATTCTCCAAAACTTCTTCTATGGAACTACTCACAAATACAGTGTAGCAAATAGCATTATTCTTGTATAATCAAGCATGGGGGTGGGAATCAAGACCACTTTGATCAACGGGATCCTTCTAAAACCCTTAGGCTGGGGTCAGACTAACGCAGTATTAACGTGCTGTCACGGGATGGCCCAGCACCCTCAGCCAGGGGCGGTGCAGTGACAGTGGGGACATGGACACTTGGGTGTGGTGGCACGCACCCCGTTTACCAGTATTTTTATTTAGATGTGACAGTGTGTGGTGTAATAAAGTGTTCCCCGTTGGTTTATGGTGTAATGTATTTTCCCTTTGTTTGCCTTGCTCGCCGCCATTTTCCGATCCTTGTGGCGCAGTTGGAATTCTCGTTTCGGAAAATGGCCGATTCGAACCATCCGGTTCGAATCGTAAAATGGCCGATTCGGACCATCCGGTCCGAATTGGCGACTCCCTGAAGGCCAAGGGCCAATGGGTCCTGGGAGGGCGGGCAAGGAGTCCCATTGTATTCTAATTGTGTGCAGAGGTAATAAATGCTTGGACTGTAAACAATAAAGCCAGATTCTGCAGTGCATTCAGCTTCGACTGGTGTGACTTTATTCTCCACCGTATTTTCGTATCTGAGTGTCCCCCGCGGCCTCAGAGTACGGTGCCCACTCGGATACGATCCGAATCGAGCGCTCTGACCCTGCATCGAGTATCAGGGCAGAGGCGCTGCTCAGGAAGATTCGGTTTCAGGAAGACGGAGATCCGAACCGAACGGCCCAGCCGGGAACCGCGCTTCGGCATTGCGGTAAGACCCGAACTCTCCACTGGTCCCGCCATATCCGAAACTCCCTCCCATACCGATCCGAAGCCTTCCAGTCCGATCCGACCCGCCATCCCTTCCCGACTCGAAACCTCCACCGCCCAAGATCCGAAGAGACACCCGCCCCCGGATCGGAAACGTTTCCCGCATAAGATCCGAAACGTTTCCACATAAGATCCGAATCTTTCTCCGCGGCTGCTAGGGCCGATTCCCACAGGCGTCCCACACCCGCAAGGTCAGGGAACCAGTTGCTCGGGACGCTGAGTGCTGCGCGGCTCAGTGGTCGGACTGGTTCTAGGCAGGGGTCCCCTCCACCGCCCGCTAACCCTACCCTAGGGTCACGCCAGGCCGCACGAGACGCCGAGTGTGCGCCACTCGGTAGTCGGGCCAGCGGTAAGCGACGGGGTCACGCAGATAGAGCACACCCGCAGGCGGAACAACATCTCCATTCCGTCATACTGGTGGCAGCGGTGGGATCGCTCTCTGCAGACCCCAGGGGGACCCTCATCATGATCAGGTATACTGCCTACAAGCGGGACGTCCTGCGTGGGATGCTGGAGAATCAGGGCGGTGTCCCGGGCTCCAAGAGTCGGGAGACCCTGATAGAGGAGTTGAGGAGAATGGATCAGGAGGAGGCGTTCGCGGCGTTGCCCGCGGACCCAGTACCGGCTGCCGTCCCCGCTGAGGCCGAGGATAGTGAATTCTGCCGGAAGATGCGGGAGCGGATCTCCATGATGGGTCCGGCCCCATCGGAAGCGGAGCTGAGGAATCTGGGTCGGGAACTCGGTCAGGAAGAGGAGAGGGAGAGAGAGCGGGTGCACGAACTGCGGCTGGCCGAAGTGCGAAGCCGGCGGAGTAGCCGCTCGCCATCGGACCGATACTCCGGGCGGAAAGTGCCGTTCCAGGCGTTCAAGGAGTTCCGGGAAGCCGAGAAAGAAATCGAAAGCTATCTCCAAGACTTTGAGCGCCTGTGTCGGGTGCATGAAGTGCACCGGGCCGACTGGATCCGGATCTTGGCGAGTAAGCTGACCGGTCGGGCCGCCGAGGCCTATCGTACGGTGCCGGACGACGAGGCCACCAGCTACTCGCACGTCAAGCAGGCGCTGCTGAGTAGATATGCCGTGACCCCTGAAGCTAGCCGGACGAAGTTCCGGAATTCTCGCCGGCCCAGTGGCGCCACCCACGTGGAGTGGGCCCATCGGCTGCAGAGGGACCTGCGCACCTGGCTCTCGGGAAGCCAAGCGGAGACGGTGCCCGAGATCACCCAACTGCTGCTGCTCGAGCAGTTCTTCGAGCACACACCCTCCGCTATCCGAGAGTGGGTGCGCGACAAGAAGCCCCATACGGTGCAACAAGCGGCCACCTGGGCCGACGAGTACACGGACACCCGGAAGTTGCCGGGGGGGGAGCGGACCCTGGCCAGCCGTCCCGTTTTACCCGCCCCACTACCTCCACCACCTCCACCACCAGCGGTCCGGGCGCCAGTAGCACGGGGCCCCAGCCGGCCCACCAACATGGCTAACGTCCGCTGTTACGGGTGCAACCAGGAGGGGCACTACAAACAACATTGCCCCAACCGCCCGGAATTGACCCGGCCGGCCGGCAGGCCATCGCCGGCGGCCCATTGTTGCGACGCCGGAGCTCCGTGGCCGGAGGCCCCGGAGGAATGGTGGGAGCAGTTGCACGAAGCCGACCCCGTGCAAGCCGCCGCGGATGACAACCGCCGACACCACCGCCAGGCGGTGTGGATAAACGGGCGGCCCGCTGAGGGGCTGCGAGACTCCGGGGCTACCATCACCCTGGTCCGGCCCCACTTGGTCCCGCCAAGCGACCGCCTGCAGAGCACTGTAGCAGTACGGGTGGCGGGAGGAAAAGTGCTCCGGCTCGAGACGGCCCGGGTGCACCTGGACTGGGGGAACGGGGAGAAGGAGGTGCGGGTGGGGTTGCTGAGACAACTGCCGGCCGAGGTGCTCCTGGGGAATGATTTGGGGCAGCTCATTTCCGCTTACTCCACAGATGCAGCTACCCCGGTTACCACTAGGCAACAGAGCCGACGACAAGACAGGGCGCTCCGAATGGGACCCAGGTGAGACCTCCACCAACACCATCCCGACCTCCCAAACCTCCCAAACCTCCCCGACCTCCGCGACCCCCCAACCATTACCGACCTCCCCGACCCCCCCGACAGCCCAAAACCCCAGGACCTTCCCGACCTCCCAGACCGCCATCACCTCCCCGACCTCGACGGGACCCGATCCTTCCCCCTCCGCCTGTCCTCCCTTCCCCGTGGAGTACCCCGGAGACGCTGCGCCACCAGACGCAAACCGACCCCACATTACAGGGCTACCGGGACCGAGCTGGTCAGGGCCTGGACGGCCAGGGGAAAGACAAGGTGGAGTGGGAGGATGGGCTGCTGTACCGTTACACCGTGAGGGAGGGGGCCAAGAAGAAGCAGATTCCGCAGAAGCAGCTGGTGGTGCCGCAGGGACCCAGGCAGGAGCTTCTGCGCTTGGCCCACGACATTCCCCTTTCAGGTCACTTAGGCCAGAGTAAAACCCGGCACAGGTTGGCGCGCGCGTTTTACTGGCCTCGCCTTAGCAACGACACCCGCGACTATTGCCGCACCTGCCCAGTTTGCCAGAAAGCTGGGAAGGCTGGGGACCATCCGAAGGCGCCCTTGCGGCCCATGCCCATTATCCAGGAGCCCTTTAGCCGGGTGGCGGTTGACATCGTAGGGCCGTTGCCACGGCCCAGTGCCACCGGTAAGAGGTATATTCTTACCGTAGTGGATTATGCCACCCGGTACCCCGAGGCTGTGGCCTTGGCCAACATCCAGGCGGACACCGTAGCGGACGCGCTCCTCAGGGTGTTCACGAGGGTAGGGTTTCCCCGAGAAATCCTATCCGATCAGGGTACCCAGTTTACCGCTGAGCTCACCCAACAGCTCTGGCGTCTCTGTGGCGTTAAGGCGCTGCACAGCGCCCCGTATCACCCCCAGACCAACGGGCTGTGCGAGCGGTTCAATGGGACCCTGAAGCAGCTCATCCGGGCCTTTGTGCATGAGAACAGGGACTGGGAGAAGTATCTTCCCCACTTGCTGTTCGCCTACCGGGAGGTTCCGCAGGAATCCACCGGTTACTCACCCTTTGAGCTGCTATATGGACGCCGGGTGCGAGGTCCCCTGGATCTGGTTAGGGCTCAGTGGGAGGGGGCGCCGGAGGAGGACGGAGTTCCCGTGGTGGAGTACGTCCTGAAGCTGCGGGAGCGCTTGGCGGACCTCCAGGGGTTCATGCAGGAGAACATGGAGACGGCCCAGGCTCAGCAGAAGGCGTGGTACGATCGCGCTGCGTGCAGCCGCTCGTTCTGTGTGGGACAGAAGGTTCTGGTGTTAAAACCACAGCGGCAGAACAAGCTGCAGGCGGCCTGGCAAGGTCCCTACAAGGTGGTAACCCAGCTGGGGGATACCACCTATGTGGTTGTTAGCTGCGCGGACACCAGAATCCAGCGGACGTTCCACGTCAATATGCTGAAGGCCTTCCATGAGCGGCCAGAGACGGTGGACGCCATATGCGCGCCGGCGGCCGAGGAGAGATGGAACCCTTTCCCTTGGAGGAACTCCCGGGGGTAGCCAAGCAGCCTTCCGGGGTGGAGCAGGTGCAGCTGGGGGAGGAGCATCTGGAGCATGTAGGGACTGTCCTGGGCCGGATTAGGGACGCCAACCTGACCCTAAAGCCGGAGAAGTGTAAGGTGGGGATGGCCGAGGTGCAGTATCTGGGCCACCGGGTGGGGTGCGGGATACAACGGCCGGAGCCCGCGAAGATAGAGGCTATCCTGGATTGGCCCACCCCGGTGACCAAGACCCAGGTCCTCGCCTTTCTGGGTACCGCGGGGTACTACAGAAAATTTGTACCCCATTACAGTGACCTGGCCAAACCCCTGACTGATCTGACCAAGAAATCCCTGCCCCGCCAAGTCCTGTGGTCCCCGGAGTGCGAACAGGCCTTCCGGCAGCTGAAGGCCGCCCTGACCCAAGCGCCCCTGCTGGCAGCTCCCAACTATAATAAACGTTTTATTGTCCACACAGACGCGTCCATGTTCGGACTGGGAGCTGTCCTGAGTCAAGTGGGGGACGACGGGGGGGACCATCCGGTGGCGTTTATTAGCCGGAAGTTGTTGCCACGAGAGGTGGGGTATGCTGCAGTGGAAAAGGAGTGCCTGGCCCTGGTCTGGGCCCTACGGAAGCTCCAACCCTACGTCTACGGTCGGTCCTTCACCGTGATGACCGACCATAACCCCTTGGTATGGCTCAACCGAGTGGCGGGGGAGAACGGCCGCCTGTTGCGGTGGAGCCTGGCTCTCCAACCCTTCAACTTTTCCATCCAATATCGGCCCGGGTCGCAGAATGGTAACGCAGATGGGTTATCGCGACAGTCGGCCCGGGAACCAGGGGATTGGGGAGCCCCGACTACCTCGGTACGACCCGGTGGGGTCCAACCGAGTGCGTCGGACATTGGGGAGGGGGAGGAGTGTCACGGGATGGCCCAGCACCCTCAGCCAGGGGCGGTGCAGTGACAGTGGGGACATGGACACTTGGGTGTGGTGGCACGCACCCCGTTTACCAGTATTTTTATTTAGATGTGACAGTGTGTGGTGTAATAAAGTGTTCCCCGTTGGTTTATGGTGTAATGTATTTTCCCTTTGTTTGCCTTGCTCGCCGCCATTTTCCGATCCTTGTGGCGCAGTTGGAATTCTCGTTTCGGAAAATGGCCGATTCGAACCATCCGGTTCGAATCGTAAAATGGCCGATTCGGACCATCCGGTCCGAATTGGCGACTCCCTGAAGGCCAAGGGCCAATGGGTCCTGGGAGGGCGGGCAAGGAGTCCCATTGTATTCTAATTGTGTGCAGAGGTAATAAATGCTTGGACTGTAAACAATAAAGCCAGATTCTGCAGTGCATTCAGCTTCGACTGGTGTGACTTTATTCTCCACCGTATTTTCGTATCTGAGTGTCCCCCGCGGCCTCAGAGTACGGTGCCCACTCGGATACGATCCGAATCGAGCGCTCTGACCCTGCATCGAGTATCAGGGCAGAGGCGCTGCTCAGGAAGATTCGGTTTCAGGAAGACGGAGATCCGAACCGAACGGCCCAGCCGGGAACCGCGCTTCGGCATTGCGGTAAGACCCGAACTCTCCACTGGTCCCGCCATATCCGAAACTCCCTCCCATACCGATCCGAAGCCTTCCAGTCCCGATCCGACCCGCCATCCCTTCCCGACTCGAAACCTCCACCGCCCAAGATCCGAAGAGACACCCGCCCCCGGATCGGAAACGTTTCCCGCATAAGATCCGAAACGTTTCCACATAAGATCCGAATCTTTCTCCGCGGCTGCTAGGGCCGATTCCCACAGGCGTCCCACACCCGCAAGGTCAGGGAACCAGTTGCTCGGGACGCTGAGTGCTGCGCGGCTCAGTGGTCGGACTGGTTCTAGGCAGGGGTCCCCTCCACCGCCCGCTAACCCTACCCTAGGGTCACGCCAGGCCGCACGAGACGCCGAGTGTGCGCCACTCGGTAGTCGGGCCAGCGGTAAGCGACGGGGTCACGCAGATAGAGCACACCCGCATGCGGAACAACATCTCCATTCCGTCATACGTGCGTTTAGCAGCACTAAGGCTAGGGTCAGACGAAAGCATTTTTCCCCGCGAACGTGAAAAAGTGAGTCCGAACGCATTGACGTATTTTTTCACGGAATGCGCAAAAACGGTCAGACAACGCGCATTTTCGGGTGTGATTTTGTACGGATCGTCAATAAAACTCTTTTTGCGTCTGGACGTTATGTAGGCTGGACATTAGCAGCGTCTGACATCTCCTAATCACGCAAACACGCCGCTATGCCGCAGCTGCGCACTCAGTACGTCAGTACTAGCGGTTCAGCGTTCTCAAAAAAATGCGTTCAAATTCCACTTGCGTTGCACGGCCGGACTTTTGTGTGGCCGTACATCGTATATTGGCCGTCATTGCCCGTCATCTGCTGCTAGTGCGGCCGTAATTATGTGCGCCAGAACGCACGTTAAAAGTGCGCTGGTCTGACCCCAGCCTAAATCACGGCCGTGCTAGCTGCAAATGACGTCCAATGCCGGGCAGCATACGAAGAACGGCCGCACAAAAGTGCGGCTGCGCAACGCAAGTGGCAAACGAACGGATTTTTTCGAGAACGTGATACCGCTAGTACTGACGTACAGAGTGCGCTGCGTCCACTAGCGGCGCGTGTGCGTGATTAGGAGACGTCAGACCCTGCTAATGTCCGGCCAACATAATGTCCAGACACAAAAAGTGTTTCATTGATGATCCGTACAAAATCACGGACGAAAATGCGCATCGTATGACCACTATCGCGTATTCCGTGAAAAAATACGTCCATTCGTTCGAATGCACTTTTTCACGGACAACGCGAAAAATGCGTTCGTCTGACCCTAGCCTTAATTGAAGTAATTAGACCGGTGCACAACAAAAAAAAATTTTCATTTTGTTTCAGATCGATTCGTCCAGTTTTTAAATTCATTTTGGTGCCTTCATTGTGTTATCGTGATTCATATTTCGGATCAATTCATTATATTGGACGATCGGTAATTCGTACTGATTCGCTATTTTGTTTTTATTGGTAATTCATTTTTTGGATCAATTCGCATTTCATTTTTATCAGTTATTTTGGATTTTTTTGTTATTTTGGAATGTGAAACGGCCTTCTCTTTTGGCATGAGAGGACACTCCTCTACTAATGACCATTTAAAATACAATGGTCATGGTGGCTAGAGTTACCCTTAACCCTTTATCACTGTGGTGTACCATGCGGTTCCCACGGCGGGTAGGCCTTAGCACTGCAAGGAAGCATAGCACGCCCCGCTAGTGTCTATGTGCCTTTGCGGTCCCGCCCACCAGTTGTCACACGGCACACACAATTGGCTGCCGCGAGATGGCTTGAACCAAGGTGGGCCGGAGAGAGGAGCCCGCCACAGCAACTGGCAAGCGGGGTGTACTAGTTCACCCCACCGGCATTAACGCCCGGCAGTAAGGGGTACAGGACTAAATAAAAACAGTGAATGACTGGCGCAGAGAAAGAAAAAAGGTGTGGGGGGGTGCAGCAAAAATAACCAGTGAAGTGCTGTGACCCACACAAATATGTAACAACAAAAGCAAACAAGTGGTTGTTCACTCAATATGCTTATCTAAATAATGTCCTTAAAGTGTCCTTCCAATATTCATGAATATCTAAATCAAATCAATTATCATAGTGTGAAATTGTTATAAAATAATGAAATTCACACCAAAATTCTTCTATGGAACTAGTCACAAGTATAGTGTAGCTGTAGCATATAGCGCTACTCAAGCTGTAAAATCAAGCGGGGGGGGATTAAGACCGCTTGGAACAGTGGAATACTTCTAAAACATCTTGATTGAAGTAATAATCTTCAACCTGAGAAAGCATCGTTTGTGGTCAAGAAATACATTTCTTCTCTTCGGTCACCATCAGCGTTACAGGCGGTAACCCCAATGGTGTTTCCTTGACAATCTAGCAGTTGGTAATATGGCGAGCTGCGATTATTCATGGCTATGTGTTCCAGACAATCTGTTTGCTTGATGTACTTCGGCACTATATTTGGCCTGATTTGCTTTGAGATCAGAGGCAAAATCTCGAACGGTCTGGCTTATTTTTCTGTACACAGCGTTTTCTGTTTTTCACTCTCTGTATACTCCTGATGATGCCAATCTTCATGGCGAAACGTGTGGGGGAATGGAGTGAAGCTTTTTGCTATTGTAATCTTTTGTATTTTTGCTGTTCTCTGGTAGTCTTTCTGTCATCCTATATGCTGCAGCTCTGCCTATGCTGGTTTGAAGCGCTCCCAGCGCTGGCTAACTGCACATCTACTTTCTCTACCCTACTATACGAAGATACTCTTTATGTTACAATTATACTCCGGTTCGGAGTCTTTATGTCTCTTTCCTATTACTGCGGACCCACGAAGGCCAGCTTCTCTGCTCTATTAACTTAAGTAGGTTAGAAGTGTGTGTGTGTGTACCCAGGAGCTTTCTGCAGTGTCACCTGCTTGCATATATGGACCTGTAGTAGGTCATATTCCTTTTCATGCCAGACACATTGAGTCAATCCTTTGTGTTCACTGTGGTACTTAACTTGTTGTTAAAAGTTACTGAGATTTTTAATATTGTCGTCCTGGTTGTCTTTTGCTTTAAGCATGAATAAAAGTTACGTTTTATTTCATTTTTCTCTCAGCAGCACAGTATCCCTTTATATTTATTCATGTTCCAGGGCTACCCCCTTATATTCCACATTTTATACTGTCTAGCAATGCTATTGATGAGGGGTTACCACTCGTGCCCTCTCTGACTTTCTCAATTAGCACATACTCTATATATTTTCTAAAATCTTTAACAGGAAAGATACATCCAACAGTTGAATCGCCAGTGTTTGTTGAAAGTTGGTCATTGTTGCAATGGTGAAAACACCAGCATTTCACAAAATGAGAATCCAAACAGTGTCAGGAGAAGCTTCACAGTTCTTTAATCCATTCACTAGCAAGAGCGAGTATACTTTAGCACCTGCTGGTTCCCCTGAAATCGAACATACTCCGTTTGCTGTCATCCTGGAGCAATGCAAAAGGAATTTAATTTACTGTAAGCAAAATTCATCTGCAAATGGGTTCTAGAATGTGCCCAAATATGTTGGCACCTTGGACATGACAAAACAGAACAGGTGGGACTAAGACATATATCCCCAACTGATTCAGCACCGAGCCCCAGATATAATAGCACTTCATGGAAAGTAGATGGCGACATCGCCTGTGAAATAAGGCTACTACAGTAAGAAATACATTGTAAATGTGCTACAATGTAACTACATGACCCACCATTGTGACATGTTAAAAGAGCTAAACTGGCCGTCGCTGGAATCTAGACGCACCCTTCACCTTTCCATCCTCGTGTTTAAGAGCTTTTCTGGGAAGCTACCACCCTACCTGAATACACGCAAAAAAATGGGCTCAGGCACCATCCCCCTTGGTGGGTCAACGGAGTAGAGTCTCTTGCTGTACAGCCTCAATACTCGAAAAAAATAATAAACTCCCTCCGAATTCCACAATATTATTTCAAGTGGATTTATTCCAACACCAAGTAACAACAACAACGACGTTTCGATCACAACTGATCTTTGTCAAGCCTAATTCAAAATGCCATGAACAGGAATTAAATAGCATCACAGATCAATTGACAATCAATTATTGCAGGAAAATATATACGCAATCGTATATGTCCAAGGTTTTTTTTTTTTCCTCTTGGACATATACAATTGCGTATATATTTACCTATACATATTTTTTCATACTGTGTACAATTAAAAAATGTTTTACTGTCCCTTTTTTTGCAAATATAAGAGAGAGGAAAATTTTGAGAATGGCAGTGTAGCTGTAATAGTAAGGTGTTCTATTTTTCTGAAATTCCTATCGATTTCATTATTGGCGAACTTATGTCTATTACCTGGCATATACTGTAGTTAATATATGAATAATAATCTTTTTTGTAATAAAAATTATGAGAACTAATGTGTTACTAAAAGAACCAGTTTATAGGTATATATGTTTTTAATCACTGGGTTAAGTATGCACAGACTGTTTGCAATATTTGATTGATTGTCAATTGATCTGTGATGCTATTTAATTCCTGTTCATGGCATTTTGAATTAGGCTTGACAAAGACCAGATGTGGTCGAAACGTCGTTGTTGTTACTTGGTGTTGGAATAAATCCACTTGAAATAATATTGTGGAATTCGGAGTTTATTTATTATTTTTTTCGACCCTACCTGAATAGACTGCTTCCCCCAGCAGTTCCTTCATCCTATAACCTCCGATCCAGGACCTGCAACTTACTAAGGCTAGGGTCAGACTAACGCATTTTTCGCGTTGTCCGTGAAAAAGTGCGTTCGAACGAAGGGATGCATTTTTTCACGGAATACGCGATAGCGGTCATACGATGCGCATTTTCATCCATGATTTTGTACGGATCATCAATAAAACACTTTTTGCGTCTGGACGTTATGTTGGCCGGACATTAGCAGCGTCTGACGTCTCCTAATCACGCACACACGCCGCTAGCGGACGCAGCGCACTCTGTACGTCAGTACTAGTGGTATCGCGTTCTCGAAAAAATGCGTTCGTTTGCCAATTGCGTTGCGCAGCCGCACTTTTGTGCGGCCGTTCTTCGTATGCTACACGGCATTGGACGTCATTTGCTGCTAGCACGGCTGTGATTTAGTGCTGCTAAACGCACGTTAATACTGCGTTAGTCTGACCCTAGCGTTACAGTACCACAATACAAAAAGAAAGTGGCTCGATCCTCATTTTCCTACAGAGCACCGCAATTATGGAATAACCTCCCAGACGCCATCAAATCTTCCCCCAGTCTAAAGTCCCTTAAGAGATCTATATTAATATACCTCGATACAGAATGCACCTGTAAACATGTAACATAGTGACTATATACAGAATGCACCTGTAAACATGTAACACAGTGACTATATACAGAATGCACCTGTAAACATGTAACATAGTGACTATATACAGAATGCACCTGTAAACATGTAACACAGTGACAATATACAGAATGAACCTGTAAACATGTAACAGTGACTATATACAGAATGCACCTGTAAACATGTAACATAGTGACTATATACAGAATGCACCTGTAAACATGTAACACAGTGACTATATACAGAATGCACCTGTAACATGTAACACAGTGACTATATACAGAATGCACCTGTAAACATGTAACATAGTGACTATATACAGAATGCACCTGTAAACATGTAACAGTGACTATATACAGAATGCACCTGTAAACATGTAACACAGTGACTATATACAGAATGAACCTGTAAACATGTAACACAGTGACTATATACAGAATGCACCTGTAAACATGTAACACAGTGACTATATACAAAATGCACCTGTAAACATGTAACAGAGTGACTATATACAGAATGCACCTGTAAACATGTAACACAGTGACTATATACAGAATGCACCTGTAAACATGTAACACAGTGACTATATACAGAATGCACCTGTAAACATGTAACACAGTGACTATATACATAATGAAACTGTAAACATGTAACATAGTGACTATATACAGAATGCTCCTGTAAACATGTAACATAGTGACTATATACAGAATGCACCTGTAAACATGTAACACAGTGACTATATACAGAATGCACCTGTAAACATGTAACACAGTGACTATATACAGAATGCACCTGTAAACATGTAACACAGTGACTATATACAGAATGAAACTGTAAACATGTAACATAGTGACTATATACAGAATGCACCTGTAAACATGTAACAGTGAATATATTTCCTACTTATTTATTTTCTGTGTTAATCTGTATATTTGTGTTGTTGTTTTTTAATATATTGCATTTTATCTCTTTGTATTTCTGTAACAACTGTAACATTTCCATGTTCTTGCACCCAGGACATACTTGAAAATGAGAGAAATCTCAATGTATCCTTCCTGGTAAAATTACTTTATAAATAAATAAAATGTTCACAATGAGCTTTTACGGAATGATGTAAAGTGATCTTCCAAAAAGCACTTGGTGTTGCCTGTGGCCTTATGGAAAATTACTCGGTATTGAAAGAGTTTACATGGTCATAGGAATAACATTTCCTGCAATCTCTAAATTGTTACACTTATATAAATTAAAATTAATGAAGAACATAAAATTCTTCATGATCATTTCCAGCAAAACCACCAAACAGACAAATGAAGAAAGGCTGCCTGGGATTATGGAAAGTAATAACAATAATTTCCCATTTCACTTTGATTATTAAATGAACAATACACACATTTTTCTTGCTTTTTTCTTTAAATGAAAGCCCACTAAATAATTAGGACTCACACCAATATTTAATGAAAGATTTCTTTTAAGGGTGCATTAATATTGCATCTACAAACAATATTAAGATTACCAAGATTAATCATTCTCTGCTCATCAATACCATGCAGCATATCAGTAGAGATTCAAATTGATTTGCCAAGTGAGATTTAATATGTGAGCAAAAAAATCTTTGCAAAACATTTCAGTGAAATCAATGATTTTTTTCATCAGCAGACTACCTATCGGATTGCCATTTGATTGGCCCCTTTGATATGAAATGCAATTAAATGATATTTATGAGTATACATTTTACAATCATTTATTTATATAATACACACTAATTCCAGGTCATTAAACACAATAAATTAATGGCTTAAAGACACAGTATGCTTTTAATTTTAACAAAAAATATGATTTGAGAGCGCAGGCCTTCAAGCAAACCATTTTAAAGGGAATTGGACAAAATTAAAATAATACAGGTCATGAGGAAGTGAATACCATTCTTTGGAGAGCTTTAATACAAATACGATAACAAAATAAACAGAATATAGTTTATTCCAGGTTAAAAACAATACTTATGGACATTTATCTTGAGAAAGTCACCTTAGAGTGATGAAACGCGTCAATATTGTATGTCCGTGCTGTGTTTTACCTGGAATAAATTGTCACCGGATATACTTTTATCCAGCCTTTTTTTATCTACACTCCATTGGTATCATATCTACCAGGAATGCTGTTTGTATCTTGTGACTCCTTTCATATAATGGGTTGGTTCCAGTGAGGATATCCCATTGATATGCCAAATATATACTATTATCCTGTGAGCATTTTCATTTAGCATGGGCTGCTTTAAAACCATTGTGGTTATTGTGCTGCCTTGTATCTGTTTTGTACTTTGTTTTATAGAGTGATCCTTATATTTTATGTCTTTTTGTCATATAAAGTTTTGTTCCGAGTAGTGGTTTTGTGGAAAACCACTTGATGACAGTGTAGGGGTTACAAAGTTTGAGGTTCATTTATTTACATAAGACATTGCATTTTTTACGAGGTACTGCGGGACTCAAACGTGTTAACTCATTCAACAGATTCATTGAAAAAAAAGAAACAAATTGTATTTTAGAGTTCCAATGGGCACATTCCACTAACATGAACAGATGGCATCCAGTCATGCTTTAAAGAGAATCTATTGAGGAAACAACCCTGGGGCTTAACGGGGGTTTATTTACTAGAAAGAGAAATTCTTCAGATTAAAAACACATAATACGCCCCAATTCAACCAGACGGAGGGATACATTCTCTATCGTTTTATAAAATAAATGGTTTTAATGCACGATATGGAGTTTATTGGATTTGGTAGGTGTAGGCTATGTTGTGCCTGCTATTAACTAATCAATCCCATTGCCTGCTTTGATTTTGAAATATGTAGGCTAATAGGAATCCATCCGTTCACTACAACAGGAACACCAATCAATGAGTTGGAAAAAAAATTAAATTTAAAGACATAAAAATATCCAAGTTCCTCTTATAAAGCCATTTATTTAGCATAGGGTAGTATGAATTGATATGTAAGTTATAACATTATTATTTATTATTATTTATTAACATTATAATTATTTGATTAGAAGTGGAATTACAGGAAGTCAGAGGCGCAATTTAACTATAGACATTTTTTCGAAAAAAATATCAGCTGCTTGCATAAAAATTATTTTTTATTTCAAAATATCAGCTAATTCACTTGAAAAAAAAATTCAGCTGTAGATGATATTTGAAAAAATGCCACTGGTACAGAAAAAAAAAAAGGGGGGGCTGGTAAAATGGTTGAAAAAGCTTATTTTCGGCCAGCATCATACGGATTTGTGACTTTGAAAATGACTATTAGAAATATCTGATGTTTAAAAAAGATTTCAGTCTAAGGCTGGGGTCAGACCAGCGCATTTTTAACGTGCGTTCTGGCGCACTTAATCACGGCCGCACTAGCAGCAAATGACATGCAATGACAGCCAATATACGAAGTACGGTCGCACGAAAGTCCGGCCGCGCAACGCAAGTGGAAAATGAACGCATTTTTTCGAGAACGCAGAACCGCTAGTATGGACGTACAGAGTGCGGAGCTGCGGCATAGCGGCGTGTGTGCTTGATTAGGAGATGTCAGACCCTGCTCATGTCCGGCCAACATAACGTCCGGACACCCAAAGTTTCCTGGTTTGGATCCGTAAAAAATCACGCACGAAAATGCGCATCGTATGACCGTTTTCGCGTATTCCGTGAAAAAATATGTCAATGCGTTCGGATGCACTTTTTTACGTTCGCGTGTAAAAATGCTTTAGTTTGACCCTAGCCTAATTCCATCGGTTTCCGTTCCTGAAAATCCATTTCGGTGAATTGAATCGATATATAGCTGATATTTTCATTGAAAAGTATAGCCGCGAGAGCAGATGTTCGATCTGAATTTTTATTGGGAAATGAAATGCTGGGAAACCCACATTTGAATCTTTTAAAATTAAAAATGGCTGAAATTTGGCTAAAAACAATAAATAAATTTATAAAAAAGAAGTCCCGATTTTGATCATCTGGCTGAAATGAAGACCTAAGTCCGATTTAGAACACATGATCTATGGTATCCCTGTAGAAATAAGCAAACCGTTTTTGACTGTGTGCAATTAGTACTTAACAGAAGCTTTGGCTTGATTTGGCAACTACAAATCCTTAGGATTTATACTGATCTGATACAATTTGCATTTTGGTTCACGAAGATTATTTTTCAACAAAAGTTAACTCCAAAATTCTGTGGGTTTTTATCTGGAACATTTGCAGTAACTACTCAAAAAAATCTCTTGAAGATTTCTACTCGAATCCTTATTGGCAAGATTCCGCAGACTCGATCCAAATGCCGACAGGTTTCCTGTAGAGTCTAAATGTCGCTCAGGGGATAATTACATTTAATGCGGGCCACACTTAACACATTAAGGATATTTTATGGAAATCCCATTCAACGCTTCAGTGCCTAACACATGTCACGTATTGCTTCTCTGGGGTCTTTAAACGAAACCTTGGTTTCTTGAAAATCTACTTCATCAATTCGTCAACACATTCATTTTTCTCACTATCCTTTGCATCATCTTTACCACAAAAATCTAGGAGTAATACTTACAGATTGGAAAGAAAACAAATCTAGTCAACATGGAAGGACTGAAAAGTCGATGTTTTCCAGTTACCAGATATTTGTTATTATGTAGAATCATTAAAAAAAATTGTAACGGCAGTCAGTTTAAAATCATCAGGGGTTATTCAGAGAGCACCGAAATTTGAGTGCTCGCTCGTTCGGCGTACTGTGGCGTGTTCAATTCGCCAACCATGCAGTGAATTCACCATTCATTCTGAAGTGCACCAAAGGGATCTGCCGAATGCCAAACAGACCGCCAAACGCAGCTGCAAACCGTCGAATGCCGACGAACTGACCGCCAAATTAAGCCGATCAGCCACCGAACTGGGAGAAGAGAAAAAGTTAATTTTAAAAAAGGCATTTAGTAACAAAATACATGCATGAAAATAATAAATAAGGTCCTATGAATAATAATAAAAAGGTCTGTTACTGAATATATAAAAAAACATTGAAAAAAAAAATCAAAAATTGCCCCGAAAAAAATCCAGAAAAATGCCTAAGAAATGCAAAAAAAAAAAAATACATAGAAAGACTTTTTGATGCAAATGAAAAGAATAAACTGTTGAATTAAAAAAAATAAAACCAATATTTTTTTCCATTGAAACCTATGGGATTCTCCTGTTTAAACCTGTTGAACTGAAGCACTGAAAATCTGGGCATTTCAATAACATTTCGGTGCAGTTCAGCTTTCTCTGAATAGATTATTCATTACTTTTCTACAGGTCATTTTCTCTACAACCGACGGTCGCTGAATTGCGGGTATCCGAGACAAAATGAACCGTATTTCGTTGACAATTCTCCAATATTTGGCAAATTGCCAGCTTTCTAGAGAATAGAGAAAAGGCCATGACATTGCGCCATATGGTGAAATTCACTGTTCGGTGCAATTCAGTGGCAAATTTGCCACTCTTTAACCTCCTTGGTGGTATTTCCGAGTGTGGCTCAGGGTTAATTTTCAATGCTGAAAGCGTTAACCCCGAGCCACACTCGGGATGGATACATACCTGTCCCTGCGCTCCCTCGCTGTCCCCTGCAGTCACCTCCGGCCGATTGCAGCATCCTGCTTCCAGGTTCCCCTTGCGAGAAGGGAATCCGGAAGTAGCCTGCAGGACGCCGCGATCGGCCAGAGGCGACTGCAGGGGACAGCGTGGGAGCGCAGGGACGGGTATGTATCCAACCCAAGTGTGGCTCAGAGTTACCGCTTTCAGCATTGAAATTTAACCCCGAGTCACACTCGTGATACCACCGGAGGTCTAAAGAAATACACCGATTTTGACATATAAATATGTCAAAATAGGTCTGCCAGGGAGGTTAAGTGACACCTATAGTCACAATCAAAAAGGTTATCTACAAGCAGGGTCGCCATCAGTGGATAAAAGCCCATTATATTTTCAGGGGTCCATAATAGTGTGAGTGGAATAGTATAGGCTTCTATTTTCGGCCAATTTAAATTATATATATATTACACTATGTTGGATTTGTTTTACCTTTTTATCTTTCATGTTTTGATAAGTCTGCCTTATCGATATGTATGTATAATTTATACATTCTACCTTCATTCACAGTCACTCGGCGATTGGCGCTGTACCATATATATATTTTTACCCTAGAAAATGAACCTATAATGTCCCCTGCTGTCATACCCATTACTTATTTTGACAGAATGCTTCCTTGTCAATGTGACTCAATTTTCATTTCAAATCCCTAAAAATATCTACTTTTCCTGAGAAATATGTTTGCAAAAAGTTGGTTTATTTCATTTTGGTTTTGCGTCCTTTAGAAGTTTGTTCCAGATTTCTTTTTTTTTTCCTCTAGAAAGGCACTTTAACGGAAGCCCCTCCACCATTTAAGAGACTATTGGAGAATTGATGGACCTTTCAAAAACTATTTCGCTTTTCAGTGTTTTAAGCATCCGCCAACAAACAAAACAGTACTGATGTCTGTGTGTAATTCCCTTGTGCATTTATTGTATAGTCTCTTGTTGTGTATTTTGCGTACATTCCCTCAATTATCTAACGCTTCCCTGTATAGTGTAGATCTCTGTATAGTACCTGCTCTCTCTGTTGTGTAAGTTCTCTCTGTAAGAAATTCCTTTTGTTTACCCATCTTTCTCCTTCCCCCATTCTCCAATGTTCGCCGTCTTGCTCTAAATAAATTTAAAAAAATCTAATTTACAATCATTTAGACCCCTGTATCTCTGTAATGCTAAAGGCTATACAGACATATAAAGGTATCATCAGAAAGGCCAGAGAATGTCCTTTCCATCGATATCAAACATAGTCAGGTATATCTAAAAATAAATTATTTCTCTAACACAGCACTGTTGTTCACTTTTCAATTATAGCGTGAACAGTGATGTTGCACTAACTCACCTTCTCAGTTCCCACGCCAAAAGCAAATTGTATTTTTAAGGTTTAGAAAATATTGAAAAATCACTGAAAATCAAGCAGCAAAAGAAAAAAAAAAGCCTTGAAAAAAAAGACCCTTGGCTGAGTTTTGATACCCACATTTTTAGTTGCTGTAGGTCAAAATGGAGCATCATTTTCCATAGATAGAAATTAGTGTTGTGGTTAGGTTACTATTTGTGCTTGTTTTAGGATTGGGGTTCGGTTGTTATTTGTGATTGTTTCAGGGATAGGGTTAGGTTACTATTTGTGCTTGTTTTAGGGTTAGGTTACTATTTGTGCTTGTTTTAGGGTTAGGTTACTATTTGTGCTTGTTTTAGGGTGAGGTTACTATTTGTGCTTGTTTTAGGGTTAGGTTACTATTTGTGCTTGTTTTAGGGTTAGGTTACTATTTGTGCTTGTTTTAGGGTTAGGTTACTATTTGTGCTTGTTTTAGGGTGAGGTTACTATTTGTGCTTGTTTTAGGGTGAGGTTACTATTTGTGCTTGTTTTAGGGTTAGGTTACTATTTGTGCTTGTTTTAGGGTTAGGTTACTATTTGTGCTTGTTTTAGGGTTAGGTTACTATTTGTGCTTGTTTTAGGGTGAGGTTACTATTTGTGCTTGTTTTAGGGTGAGGTTACTATTTGTGCTTGTTTTAGGGTTAGGTTACTATTTGTGCTTGTTTTAGGGTTAGGTTACTATTTGTGCTTGTTTTAGGTTAGGTTACTATTTGTGCTTGTTTTAGGGTGAGGTTACTATTTGTGCTTGTTTTAGGGTGAGGTTACTATTTGTGCTTGTGTTAGGGTTAGGTTACTATTTGTGCTTGTGATAGGGTTAACCCGAGCCCTAACATTCTGCTTCATTTTTTGCATCATTTCAAGGCACCAGATCCTGCCCTTTCTTTTTAATTGAGTGCAGCGAGAAACTGTTTCAGTCTTCTTTAAATGTTATTTTTTTGTATCCCCCAAAACCTACATTTAAAAAATTAAATAAGTATTTCCTCTAGTTTTGCTTCTTGTTCATACAGGAAGGGAGCTAAATTTGTGGTGGTCCAACAAGGGGATATAAAGTATGCCCTGGTGGTTTGGCAAGTGAGCAATAAGACTGTACCCCTACGTGGTGCAGACCATACTAATGGACTCACCACTGAGGGAGAGGAGTGCTTTGATGGAACACAGATGCCACAGCCAACCGGGAAATTTCTTGATATCCAAATTTGTTTCTCCTGGTTGGCATGCAGGGACCCTTACACCTGAAGAACTTAGACAAGCTACAACTGGGTTTGGCACCAGCTGGATCCCCATGCAGCCCCTTGTTGTGTCATGGGCTGTCACCCTCTTAGGTGTAACCAGCATCGGTAAGCGCCACAAGTGTTACCGGCTCTTCTAGTACATAGGACTCCATGGAGACAGGACGCGATCTAGCGCGAATGAGATCTGGCCTGGCACTGGAGGGATACAAGGAGCGACACTAGGAACTGGAACCCTGGGCATTCCGTATTTTGGATTTTTCCAGATTTCAGAATCTGGGTGAATCCAATGTTTTATAGGTAGAGGATCCATTTGGAAGAGCAATCATTCCCTTTCTGCTGCAACTCCAAGCATGTACTCACACCGGGAGAGCTCTGCAGGATTTATTTTCTTTCGCTGCCTAGAGTCAGTGAGACTTCGGGCAGCATGTCACATGCCCAGAGTCTCCCAGCATGTGTTGTGGTCTGCTGCAGTACTCGGGAGCTAGGTTCCCAAGTAGTATCGACAATACAAAGCGCCCCTAGCCTGGAATCACAAAAAATCGGGACGACTTAAAATTCCAGTTTTCTGAGCGTTCTGGATTTTTAGAGTTCGTGCTAACAGGTGCTCTACCTGTACCTTAAATCAGGGATCTCAAGCTCCGGCTCTCTGATGTCTCGGAACTACAATTCCCATGGTTCCTTGGCCATCTATTGTGTTCAAATAATTCTGGGAATTGTGGTGAGCCATCATCACCTGGGGGGGGGCAGAATTTGACATCCCTGCCTTACATGAATATGGTTTATCATTAGATTTATCTTAAACCTCCACCAAGTTCTAGAAAATTAATTGTAAATTGAAAACATATCAGATGTATAATATTACAAGGACTGTAACGCAGCCCGTATCAAACTCTTATAAAACAAAACTGGATTTACTTTGATTTATGTTATTTACAACCCATGTAATGGATCATAATGCCTCCTCTAGAACAATCTGTGTTACTTCCTATAGTACTTAGGGAACAGGAATTACTGTGTAATGAGCTTTTAATGCTCGAGGTGGTGCATTTAAATGTAAATTCACTTAGAATCTCTCTCTCTTCGGGTAAATGATGCAAATGTCACCCGCGTAAATGCTAGGAAATGTTATAGATCAATAAAAGACTATTAAGTGTTTTAAGGTTTAGCTTTGGGAATTTCACTATTATGCTACAATGGATCTCTCTTTATTAGCGACTTCCCAGGATCAATCTGAGCTCAAACATGAACAAGTCATGCAATTCTCGGATATAGGATACATAGTATTAGCATGCAAGCTGAGGCACTCGTACACAGTGCGCTCCATGAAGGACATTCCGGTACGGATCTAAACTCTACAAACCATGTGCATATAATGTACTATAAAGATAGTGACTCCAATGGAGTCAGGTGCATTAACAGTTATGGGTGAGTCGTTAACTAATACTGTTTTATACATAAATGTCTGCAGCTCCGCTGCATATTCAGTTCCTGGTGTAGCGCATCTTGTTGTACGTCAGCTTCTTGTATACTTCCTCTTTCCATAACTTGTACAGGAAGCATAAATGTACTGCGATTGACTCCCCAATCATTCATTATGCTTGGTTGTACCCTCCAAAAAATGACCGGCTCCCAAACCCTGGCGTCACGCTATTCCGCATCTAGAACAGCTGGGTGGCACGCATCTTCAGGACAGCATGGTAGCAAATTTTGACAGGGAGCATTTTAAAGTATCTGATTTTGCTCCCTGTCGCCCGTAGGATTTTGCCATCTTGCCATCCTGCAACACCGGTCATAAATCCACTGTGCAGATGTGACATTTGCTTTAATGCTCCCTTGCCCAGTGTCCTTCTTCAGGAAGCTGTAAGAGGTGGGTTTTGGTGACTTTTGCCTTTCCTCAGCACTTGCCAGCCTTGGGGATGATCAGGGTTATGCACTACTCCTCACAACTCCATCATCCCCAAGACGCCAATGTTTGACAACTTGGCCAGGTCGTAACTATCAATAAATGGACACATCAGATTATGAGTAACTTTGTTCCTGAAACCCATTACTGGAATGACTCTGTAGAATTAAAGAGAATCCACTGTACAGCTTTTGATAACTCAACCTTTAATTCGATTATTTATTTTTTGTACAATAATGAAAGGATAGGAGCAGGCGAGCACTGCTTATACAAAGCACAGGTTGTGGTGTCCATATGGTCATTGTGGCATGAGTCACATTGGGTTCATTCATTTCAAACCAAATACTTAAGAAGGGGGTGCACTAAAATGAAAAAAAATACACACACATAAGAGTCTAGTCACAAAGCACCATCAGACGATGGGTGCACTTTAAGTGTGTTTAGCCCTTTGTTGAGGCTTAAGCATACACTGCTTTGACACACTAAGAAAAAAATGTAGGCTGTATTTAAATAGCGTATGTAACATCTGAAATAGTGTCCCTTTAAATGTGTACTTGTCACAAGTCAAATTGTGTTTGTCAATTTTATTCCTGCCATAAACCAAATCAAACTATGTTAAATGAAATTAAAATATAATTTTGTTAGTTGTGCCTTTCACTATTAAGGAAAATGTTCTGTGCCTTCTGTCTTTATTCTCTTTTATATTTTTATTTCCTATAATGTGGCTGATAAGCAGAATATGGTGAGATAATGTTACTGGAAGCAGCCATCTGTTTTCTCAATCTAGTAGGCAATAAGGGAATGAACTCAATCTCCGATATCTTGAAGCAGAGACTAAAGCAGCTAAAAAAAAAATGATAATGTAATCATGATCTTAGAAGAAAATTATATCTTGAGTTAATTGAGAAATAGAGATAACTGTAAATATATTGTATATCGTATGTGTTTAAATAGCTGGAATCTAACAGCAAATTGTGTAAACTTTCTTAAGAAGCGTAAAACGCAGCATTCATTTCAATTACAGCCCTTTATACCGTCAGACGAAGTTAAGTAATACATTTTTTGCATTGATAATTTTCTGTGTTAAAGAAACCCCCCCCAGAAGCTATGAGATCTAGTTTATAGGATTGCATGGGAAAAGCAAGCGGCATTGGAATTATAAGGTACAGATATTGAAACGATTCTTGCAATATAAAATCTATAGAATAGGTGTACTATATGGACTTTTTTTATATAAAGGGCTTGGTCACAACCTGTCCTTTAATGAGAAGCCGCAGAAGCATAAATGATGCGCAAACCTTTTCCCATTTGCGGCTCGCCATTAACGTCTCTATTTTGGAGGAGCCACCGTATTAGCAGCTTGACTCGGATTACTTATCGGCTATTCCCTGATACCTGCAGCGGTGCGTAGACGTTGGTATCGGCTCATGAGTCCATAGGGCTTCAAGGAGCACAGTATGTCTCTTAACAAACTCACTTGAGCAGGGACGAGTCAGAGTTGTGGATGAACAATGAAACTATTTGTCCCAGTCTTCCAATGCTCCCAGCCAGAGGAAGTGACAGATCGCCTCGTTTCTGCACCATGGGACCTGAAGTAATAAATTGATTATTCAGTCCCTTTAGGTTCAAGTATACGGAAGCAAAATCACTTACACTGGCTCCAAAGAAGAATGAGCGACGTGAGAATAGCTTGTTCTTCTTCTGCTAGTTGCAAATTAACATCTCCAATGCAAAATATAGGATCCATTAGATTACAGTAAACTGTCAAAACATCCGAGTCGTAAGCAGAACTTGCAGCTTAGATCGAATATTGGCGTTAGTTATCAAGTCATCAGCTGGATCTGATATGCCTATCTGCCCCAGCCAATACCCTTTCAGGCCAATTCTGATCTGGCTAATGTTTATTAGGATTTTTAAATAATCAGGTACAGGGTAAAGACCTTAAAAATGAAGTGGTACGAGAGACCGTCTACATAACTCAAATCCAGATATAGTACCATTCAAAGGACCTTTGAGATAAAGGTATCCTTGGTATATATACATTAGTAAAGATTAGAAATTATAAAAACCAAGTATGTCTGGGGGGAAAAAATAAATCAGGAGATAAGGAAAAGGTCCATAACATCCAGGGATCTATTTAGGGGAACAAATCCCACTGACTATTCTACCATGACTTTGCATGAATGTTATTAAATGACATCCATCGGGGGTGATCGTTACATTTGCTATTTTCTGGAATGTAAAGGAAGTATTTAGAAAGAACATTTTAGAATAACTTTTGGTTTGCCATGTGAAAGCATACATAATAGGTGTACTTAAGGAGTAACAGATATATTTCCACCCACTAGCATAGACATCAATAATAACACTGCGTCCAAAGAGAGGTAAATGACGGGAAAGATCACCATGTATGTAGAATAGTTCCAAGGTCAGATCTACATCTCCAGTAAATAGGGGTATCTTAGGGTTCATATGGGATCCCCTAGTCAGACTTCTCGGGACAGGAAGGAACACAAATGTGGTACAGGAAAAAGAAAAGCAATGAAAAGAGATTAAAGATAAGATCTCTGGGAAAAAATAAAGAAACTATTCACATGTGAGAGCCTTCTTGTGGGTACATGTCATACAGGTACTTCTGGCCATGAAGCTCAAAGTGTCAATTTCAAACAAGGTATACCACAGGAATCTATACTGTGTACATATGGGAGTGAAAAGAGAAAACAGGCCTCTGAGGGCATGGCGGACTAGCTTATCTCTTCTATTTCCAAAATGTGGAGACATTTAAGGTGTTTAGACTCGATGGAGAAACGGAGCGGAGTTTCAGACTACAGCGTGCAGCTCCTACAGACGTCAGACATGCCCTATAGAAAACACGACTTACAAGACACCCAAACATCATATAGTCAACTAAAGACATTGCCCGACACAAGATATCTCGAAGGTGGTAGTTCATGCTCTTGTCATTTCACGACTTGAATACTGCAACTCGCTCCTTATTGGCCCCACCAAATGCCGTATTGCCCCTTTACAATCTGTAATGAATGCAGGGGCCAGGCTTATTTTTATCACCAGACGCACCTCGCGTACCTCCTCCCTCTGCCGGTCCCCCCATTGGCTTCCTGTACGTTTCAGGATACAGTTTAAAATACTGATGCTCATGTTCAAATCGCTCAATAACTCAACTCCTCCCTACATGTCTTCCTTACTCTGCAAGCACGTCCCATCTAGAACACTCCGGTCGGTGGACGATCTTCACCTGTCATCTGTCTACACACGCACCACCAACTCTTGCCTCCAAGACTTCTCAAGGGCAGCTCCGGTCCTGTGGAATGTCTTGACTCGCCCTATCAAACTCTCCCATGATCTTCAGACCTTCAAGAAATCCCTCAAATCCCATCTCTTCGGATTAGCGTACCACATCACTGATGCAACTCAATCCCCCTGCTCTCCTACTCACAAAGGATTGAAGCTGCTTCTATGGCCCCACCACTTCCGAACCACTGGCACTAATGATCCTGACATCCAATAAAACTCCCCTTGTCTTCCTCAACCCCAATCCCTCTAGATTGTAAACTCCTATGAGCAGGGCCCTCTACACCTCTCGTTTCTAGCGAATATGTCAGTTTATCTGTATCTCGTTCCCTTTGGTTATTGTAAAAAGCTGCAGAAACTGTTGGTGCTATATAAATGATGACAATAATAAAAATATAAAGCCACACAATATTATTCTAATAAAGGTTATGTAGATACTCAAATTCGCATATGGTGCTGGTGTTCTCGTACAAGGCAAAATACTGTAATTCTACAAAAATTTAAATGCAACAGAATTTGATTTAGTACTTACGATTTTCAACCTTGACGGGAAGGATATGGCTTGGCTTCTCCGGAGAGCCAGGGCTGTCATCTTTCGTTTCATTATCAAAATTAATTATAAACATCATAGCTACACCTTCCTGGTTTTTGACTGGTATAATATGAGTGCTGCAGATAAAGGTAGATCCTGGAAAACAAAGAATATTCTGCAATTAGAACATCAGGCATAGTAGCAAAATAATCATTGTTATTATTTTTCTATAGCCTTGTTTTTTGTTTTGTTTATTGGTACTGAATGATATCAGAGCTCTCCCTTTCTTATCACTGAATCAGGTAATCGAACCTACAAGTACAGTGAAAAGGCTGAGGAGTGATTTACAGTTTCCAAAGAGTGCGAAGAGTCACAAGTAGATGGAATGGAGCCCCGGCAAAGAAATTTGTTTCTACCCTCAATGGAATTATTTTTGTATGGTCTTAGAAGGCAACGTTTGTACATTTGATTTTGAGTGACTAGATCGAGTCTATCATTGTATTTACACTGCCTGGTCAAAATAAAGTCACAATTTCTAATATTTGGTCGTGTCGCCTTTTGCTGGGATTACGGCACACATTCGCCGTGGCATCGTTTCGATAAGCTCATGCAATGTCACAGCATGTATTTCCGTCCAGAGTTGCATTAATTTGTGGCCAAGGTCTTGTATTGATGATGGGAGAGTCGGATGCTGTGTAAAGTCTTCTCCTACACATTGTCCCAAAGATTCTCAATGGGGTTAAGGTCTGGACTGTTCGGTGACCAATCCAGGTGTGAAAATGAGGTCTCATGCTCCCTGAACCACTCTTGCACAGTTTGAGTCCGATGAATCCTGGCATTGTCATCTTGGAATATGCCCACTGTGCCATCAGGGGAGAAAAGCCCATTGATAGAAAAACATGCTCATTCGGTATAATTAGAGTCACTAGACCTCATTTTTTTGCACATAGTGTTGCTTTATCCTAGACCTGACAAACTGAAGCTACCCCAGATCATAAACAGGCTTGTACGGTAGGTGGTGACTTTTTTTTGGGCGAGACATATAGGTTTAACAGTGAAAACCAAAAACAAGCAATACGAGTGGTGCATGTAAGACATATATATATATATATATAAAATAAATCGATCTGCCATGCACTTTCCTGGTTTAAGTTGCCCGATGCCTGTCGTCTGGCTCGATTTGTGGAAAAAAAAATATATGTGTATATATATATATATTCACATATATATATATACACCTTGAACTGCAGGGAGCTCCAGAAAGGACTTTGTCCTCCATAAGTGAGTTGATCCCATAAGCACAGTAATTAGGTTGGCATGAGAGGACCTGCCAGGGTAGAATACATTGACGCTGTTGACAGGCTTAAGCAACTTATTGCCATTCATTTTGAACTAACTTTCCACCATTTTCAACAGAGCTTAGGGTTAAAAACATTGCAAAAGTCTTGAAAGGGCTAAGAACTGCAGTGATCCTGAAGGGGGTAAGAATTGTTGCAAGCTTTCAAAGGGTTAAATCTGGTAAAATCTCTAAATGGTTAACTGTATCAAGCTGCTGTTGCTGTTCCTTTCGAATTTTTTGAACATGTTGTTTGGTGTGCCCTCCTCCTGGTCTGTTATATATATATATAGTGTGTTTATAATTGCAGAAGCCACTTGCACATAACAGCAATTCGATGAATTGCATCCCAGAGCCCCTGTGCCACATTCCCCATATGCAGCAAGGAATTCTGGGTAGGATATGCAAATGACATCTGTCTCACTTTTCTGCATCCTGGATCTGTTATTACACAGAACCCTAAAATCAATGCTGTGCCACACTGTGGCTTTCTAACAGAGTTAAGGTTATGCAACTGGTCAAAGCCACTCCTAGGACAGCGCTATTTCGGGTTTGTTGGGCCCTCAACAGCTAGGAGCTAGGCAGGATGACCAGTTGCAGTGGATGCTTGGGACCCATAGGGCAATCAGTATCTACAAGGGTTGTGGTGGAGGGCAAAAAGTGAGATAAAAGCCTCCACACTATAATAAGTGTGTTTATCATTGCAATAATAAACACACTTATTATAGTGTGGAGGCTTTTTATCTCACTTTTTGTCCTCCACCACAACCCTTAACACACACACACACACACACACACACACACACACGTGTATATATGATATATATATTTTTTAAATGTGTGATGGGTGTTTTCCCAAAATTGCAGTAAATACAGTGGCATCCTGAAGCTTATTCACTTACCATCCATAGAGCGGCTAGGAATATAATATATATATATATATATAAAACAGCAAGTTTTTATATCCCTAAACAAACCTCATTTATAAATGGCGTGAGTACAGTTAAAAAGCTCCAAAGCTCTCATTTAAATAAATAAATAAAAAATCGTAACTTCAGATTGTAGAATTGATCTCCTTTAGGGTACTTTAACGTGTGTGTGTGTGTGTGTGTGTTTGTGTCTTAGTGGAAATACAGCTGGCATACAGTATATGTTGGCATATTTGAAAACTAGAGAACGTTACGTTTAACAAAATAATAAAGAAATAACCAGCCGTCTCACTTGATAAAGTAGTGCTATTTAAGTTTTTCTGTTTTGCCTTCAAACCATCGCATGAGACACTGATACCATGGCACTCGCTGGGGTTTCCATGGAAACAAACAAAATGACTTTAGTAAACAGAAAATAAGCAATCGAGGACTGTTTCACTATTCCTAAAAATAGAAGTGCTGTAGGACAGGCAGCACAGACTGATTAAATAAACACTATAGCTTTTCAATCTGGAAATAGCAGTCTTTAGGCTAATGAATAATGTTTCACAAAGTAGGAAATGTTTCAGCGGAACATCGAGCAGTGATATTTCTCTCTTTTTTATGCACAGCTCAGCATTTTTAAGGTTTTCTTTTATTTGTTGCTCTTTAGCTCAGAAAACAAGCCCATGAATAATTTATTCACAAGAACAGCATACATATACACACTTGTTAAGGGCGATGCTTCTGGGAAAGGAAATTATCAGCGAGAGCATAAGAAGACATTGTTTTCTACACATTTCTTTTCCGGAAACCATCATTTCTTATTGTGCTTGCCGCTGGAATCTATATTGACATGCACCTGCAAGCACAGATGGTTATTACCATAATACATTCTTCTACTGCCCAATAGACATAGCAGTATCCTGTAAGGCCGCTGGCCCCTTCAATCGTGCCCGAGCTATATCAACGTCATATCACTGAGGCTCAGGTCAGACGAGCGCAGTGTTCACGTCATTGTTGCCGCACATTTTAACGTCCGTGGTAGCATACAATTACGATCAATAGAGACCCACACACGAAGTACGTCCGCATAGAAGTGCGGACGCACAACAGACACAGCAAACGGATGCAAGTTAGGCAAGAATGTAGAACCACCAGAACGGATGTGTGGAGTGCGCCACGTCCGCAACGTCTGCGTAGCTTTATGTGTGAGTGATGGAACGAAGTCAGACGGACTGCATTTATGCGTCCAGCATTTTTGACGGACAAAATGGTTTTTCATATTAATTTTATTTCCCATCTACATCAGTTAAAAAAAAGTCAGTCACAAAAACGGACCGTGTGGCCACTACCTTGTCATCAGTCAGAAAGTATGTCCGTTGTGCACAGATGCACGGTCCACACAGAATGCGCTCGTCTGACCCTAGCCTTAACCAATCCTGATAGGATGTCCTCCACGAAGACAGGCCCGTGCTTTGCCATGGCAACCCGAAACAGACGCCAAAAAGTATGCATCTGCACAGAAGAGACCAGCCCAAGACAACGTATCAGATGGGTGCTGGCTCATCTAGACGCATGTCGATGACGTCAAGAGACCCGGAAGTATGCGGTGGACGTCCCCTATAAGAACATGCTGGGTGGGTGAGTTTATTGCTCGTTTTTTGCTTATTTTTTTTTCTTGTTGACCTATTACCTTTGCCAACCTTACCCTATTGACAGATCTCACGGTTACCAAATCTCCTTGCCTCCTCAACAACTAAGCTGTTAGCCGCCTGCCTCTTACCCTCTGCTTCCACACCAACCACTCTACCTGCAGCGTGTCTGTCACCTTTTTACCTCCTCAACGACTAAGCTGCCAGCCGCCTGCCTCTGACCCTCTGCTGCCACAAGACCACTCTACCTGCCGAAGAAAAAAAGAAAAAAGGGAGGGTGAAGCGCCCACCGGAAAAGTGTCTATCCCACTCGCTGAATGCTGTGTATGGGGGTTTCTCTAAATACCCGAGTGACAATTATGTGAACAGGAATACAACACAGCGCTTTAAGAGACCAAAGTCCAAAAAAGACAGTGGGGTAGACACTCAATATGTCCGTAAACAGAAGTCGCTGTCTTTAGGAATGGATCTTCTCGAAAATGCAGATGAAGTGTGCACTGTAGGGAGGAAACAGAAAAAGGAGGGACCAAAATTGTGCAGTATAACAGCACCCAGGATGAAAGTGATGTATATTGATGAAAAACTCACATTCTGTGGAGCCTACAACCGGCTCTTAGGAATAAGGCGGGCTGGGACCAATGTTCCCTCTAATTTTTGGGGGCCGTGAGCGCACCAGATTTTTCATGAGCAACAATATTTTCGCCATGAGCGCTTATTGACTATGGTAACCAATAGTTGGTTTTTTAAAAGTAGCGCAATTGATCGTACGTGTAAGTGAAAACTGTTCAAAGCTAAAACGAAGCAACCAGATGATTTGATAAAACTTATATCTGAATGAATGTATATTTATTCAGCCACTGAGATTGATTTCCCTGCAGCTTTAGACAGCTAAGCCACTGAGATCGATTTCCCTGCTGCTTTAGACAGCTAAGCCACTGAGATCGATTTCCCTGCTGCTTTAGACAGCTAAGCCACTGAGATCGATTTCCCTGCTGCTTTAGACAGCTAAGCCACTGAGATCGATTTCCCTGCTGCTTTAGACAGCTAAGCCACTGAGATCGATTTCCCTGCTGCTTTAGACAGCTAAGCCACTGAGATCGATTTCCCTGCTGCTTTAGACAGCTAAGCCACTGAGATCGATTTCCCTGCTGCTTTAGACAGCTAAGCCACTGAGATCGATTTCCCTGCTGCTTTAGACAGCTAAGCCACTGAGATCGATTTCCCTGCTGCTTTAGACAGCTAAGCCACTGAGATCGATTTCCCTGCTGCTTTAGACAGCTAAGCCACTGAGATCGATTTCCCTGCTGCTTTAGACAGCTAAGCCACTGAGATCGATTTCCCTGCTGCTTTAGACAGCTAAGCCACTGAGATCGATTTCCCTGCTGCTTTAGACAGCTAAGCCACTGAGATCGATTTCCCTGCTGCTTTAGACAGCTAAGCCACTGAGATCGATTTCCCTGCTGCTTTAGACAGCTAAGCCACTGAGATCGATTTCCCTGCTGCTTTAGACAGCTAAGCCACTGAGATCGATTTCCCTGCTGCTTTAGACAGCTAAGCCACTGAGATCGATTTCCCTGCTGCTTTAGACAGCTAAGCCACTGAGATCGATTTCCCTGCTGCTTTAGACAGCTAAGCCACTGAGATCGATTTCCCTGCTGCTTTAGACAGCTAAGCCACTGAGATCGATTTCCCTGCTGCTTTAGACAGCTAAGCCACTGAGATCGATTTCCCTGCTGCTTTAGACAGCTAAGCCACTGAGATCGATTTCCCTGCTGCTTTAGACAGCTAAGCCACTGAGATCGATTTCCCTGCTGCTTTAGACAGCTAAGCCACTGAGATCGATTTCCCTGCTGCTTTAGACAGCTAAGCCACTGAGATCGATTTCCCTGCTGCTTTAGACAGCTAAGCCACTGAGATCGATTTCCCTGCTGCTTTAGACAGCTAAGCCACTGAGATCGATTTCCCTGCTGCTTTAGACAGCTAAGCCACTGAGATCGATTTCCCTGCTGCTTTAGACAGCTAAGCCACTGAGATCGATTTCCCTGCTGCTTTAGACAGCTAAGCCACTGAGATCGATTTCCCTGCTGCTTTAGACAGCTAAGCCACTGAGATCGATTTCCCTGCTGCTTTAGACAGCTAAGCCACTGAGATCGATTTCCCTGCTGCTTTAGACAGCTAAGCCACTGAGATCGATTTCCCTGCTGCTTTAGACAGCTAAGCCACTGAGATCGATTTCCCTGCTGCTTTAGACAGCTAAGCCACTGAGATCGATTTCCCTGCTGCTTTAGACAGCTAAGCCACTGAGATCGATTTCCCTGCTGCTTTAGACAGCTAAGCCACTGAGATCGATTTCCCTGCTGCTTTAGACAGCTAAGCCACTGAGATCGATTTCCCTGCTGCTTTAGACAGCTAAGCCACTGAGATCGATTTCCCTGCTGCTTTAGACAGCTAAGCCACTGAGATCGATTTCCCTGCTGCTTTAGACAGCTAAGCCACTGAGATCGATTTCCCTGCTGCTTTAGACAGCTAAGCCACTGAGATCGATTTCCCTGCTGCTTTAGACAGCTAAGCCACTGAGATCGATTTCCCTGCTGCTTTAGACAGCTAAGCCACTGAGATCGATTTTCCTGCTTTTTTAGACAGCTAAACCAGATTTCCCTGCTTTTTTAGACAGCTAAACCAGAGATTTCCCTGCTTTTTTAGACAGTTAAACCACTGGGATTTTTCCCTGCTTTTTTAGACAGCTAAACCAGATTTCCCTGCTTTTTTAGACAGTTAAACAACTGGAATTTTTCCCTGCTTTTTTAGACAGTTAAACAACTGGAATTTTTCCCTGCTTTTTTAGACAGCTAAACCAGATTTCCCTGCTTTTTTAGACAGCTAAACCAGAGATTTCCCTGCTTTTTAAGGCTAGGGTCAGACGAACGCATTTTTATGTTGTCTGTGAAAAAGTGCGTTCGAACGAATGGACGCATTTTTTCACAGAATACGCGATAGCGGTCATATGATGCGCATTTTCGTCCGTGATTTTGTACGGATCATCAATAAAACTCTTTTTGCGTCTGGACGTTATGTTGGCCGGACATTAGCAGCGTCTGACGTCTCCTAATCACACACACACGCCGCTAGCAGACGCAGCGCACTCTGTACGTCAGTACCTGCGGTTTCACGTTCTCGAAAAAATGCGTTCATTTTCCACTTGCGTTGCGCAGCCGGACTTTTGTGCGACCGTACTTCGTATATTGGCCGTCATTGCCCGGCATCTGCTGCTAGTGCGGCCGTGATTAAGTGCGCCAGAACGCGCGTTCGCACTGCCTCAGTCTGACCCCAGCCTTAGACAGTTAAACCACTGAGATTTTCCCCTGCTTTTTTAGACAGTTGAACCACTGGGATTTTCCCCTGCTTTTTTAGACAGCTAAACCAGATTTCCCTGCTTTTTTAGACAGCTAAACCGGAGATTTCCCTCCTTTTTTAGACAGTTAAACCACTGGATTTTTCCCTGCTTTTTTAGACAGCTAAACACACTGAGATTTCCCTGCTTTTTTAGGCAGCTTAAACCAGATTTCCCTGCTTTTTTAGACAGTTAAACCACTGAGATTTTCCCCTGCTTTTTTAGACAGCTAAACCACTGAGATTTTCCCCTGCTTTTTTAGACAGCTAAACCACTGAGATTTCCCTGCTTTTTTAGGCAGCTAAACCAGATTTCCCTGCTGCTTTTTTTAGACAGTTAAACCACTGAGATTTTCCCCTGCTTTTTTTAGACAGCTAAACCACTGAGATTTCCTGCTTTTTTAGGCAGCTAAACCAGATTTCCCTGCTTTTTTTAGACAGTTAAACCACTGAGATTTCCCTGCTTTTTTAGACAGCTAAACCACTGAGATTTTCCCCTGCTTTTTTAGACAGTTAACCACTGGGATTTTTCCCTGCTTTTTAGACAGCTAAACCAGAATTTCCTGCTTTTTTAGACAGCTAAACCAGAGATTTCCCTGCTTTTTTAGACAGTTAAACCACTGAGATTTTCCCCTGCTTTTTTAGACAGTTAAACCACTGGGATTTTTCCCTGCTTTTTTAGACAGCTAAACCAGATTTCCCTGCTTTTTTAGACAGCTAAACCAGAGATTTCCTGCTTTTTTTAGACAGTTAAACCACTGAGATTTTCCCCTGCTTTTTAGACAGCTAAACCACTGAGATTTTCCCCTGCTTTTTTTAGACAGTTAAGCCACGGGGATTTTTCCCTGCTTTTTTAGACAGCTAAACCAGATTTCCCTGCTTTTTTTAGACAGTTAAACAACTGGGATTTTTCCCTGCTTTTTTAGACAGCTAAACCAGATTTCCCTGCTTTTTTAGACAGCTAAACCAGAGATTTCCCTGCTTTTTTAGACAGTTAAACCACTGAGATTTTCCCCTGCTTTTTTAGACAGTTAAACCACTGGGATTTTTCCCTGCTTTTTTAGACAGCTAAACCAGATTTCCCTGCTTTTTTAGACAGCTAAACCAGAGATTTCCCTGCTTTTTTAGACAGTTAAACCACTGAGATTTTCCCCTGCTTTTTTAGACAGTTAACCACTGGGATTTTTCCCTGCTTTTTTAGACAGCTAAACAGATTTCCCTGCTTTTTTAGACAGCTAAACCGGAGATTTCCCTCCTTTTTTAGACAGTTAAACCACTGGGATTTTTCCCTGCTTTTTTAGACAGCTAAACCACTGAGATTTCCCTGCTTTTTTAGACAGTTAAACCACTGGGATTTTTCCCTGCTTTTTTAGACAGCTAAACCAGATTTCCCTGCTTTTTTAGACAGTTAAACAACTGGAATTTTTCCCTGCTTTTTTAGACAGTTAAACAACTGGAATTTTTCCCTGCTTTTTTAGACAGCTAAACCAGATTTCCCTGCTTTTTTAGACAGCTAAACCAGAGATTTCCCTGCTTTTTAAGGCTAGGGTCAGACGAACGCATTTTTATGTTGTCTGTGAAAAAGTGCGTTCGAACGAATGGACGTATTTTTTCACGGAATACGTGATAGCGGTCATACTATGCGCATTTTCGTCCGTGATTTTGTACGGATCATCAATAAAACTCTTTTTGCGTCTGGACGTTATGGCTAGGGTCAGAGTGGGGCAGTCGGAACGCGCGTGCAGACGCACTAAATCACGGCGGCAGTAGCAGCACATAACGGCCAATGACGGCCAATATACGCAGTACGTGCGTACGAAAGTGCGCCGACACCACGCAACCAGCAAATGAACGCATTTTTATCAGAACGTGAAACCGCTGCTACTGACGTACAAAGTGCGCTGCGGCCGCATAGCAGCGTGTGTGCGTGATTAGGAGACGTCAGACGCTGCTAGTGTGCGGCCAACATAACGTTCAAACAGCCGGATTTCCCTAGACTTCTTTTTACCCCACCGTCATGAAATACGTCCAGAATTGCGCATCGTCTGACCACTTAAGCGTATTCCGTGAAAAAATGCGTGCGCACGCATCGACGTACATTTTGACGGTGGCTGCAGAAAATGCGCTCATCTGTCCCTAGCCTAAGTTGGCCGGACATTAGCAGCGTCTGACGTCTCCTAATCACACACACACGCCGCTAGCAGACGCAGCGCACTCTGTACGTCAGTACCTGCGGTTTCACGTTCTCGAAAAAATGCGTTCATTTTCCACTTGCGTTGCGCAGCCAGACTTTTGTGCGACCGTACTTCGTATATTGGCCGTCATTGCCCGGCATCTGCTGCTAGTGCGGCCGTGATTAAGTGCGCCAGAACGCGCGTTCGCACTGCCTCAGTCTGACCCCAGCCTTAGACAGTTAAACCACTGAGATTTTCCCCTGCTTTTTTAGACAGTTAAACCACTGGGATTTTCCCCTGCTTTTTTAGACAGCTAAACCAGATTTCCCTGCTTTTTTAGACAGCTAAACCGGAGATTTCCCTCCTTTTTTAGACAGTTAAACCACTGGGATTTTTCCCTGCTTTTTTAGACAGCTAAACCACTGAGATTTCCCTGCTTTTTTAGGCAGCTAAACCAGATTTCCCTGCTTTTTTAGACAGTTAAACCACTGAGATTTTCCCCTGCTTTTTTAGACAGCTAAACCACTGAGATTTTCCCCTGCTTTTTTAGACAGTTAAACCACTGGGATTTTTCCTGCTTTTTTAGACAGCTAAACCAGATTTCCCTGCTTTTTTAGACAGCTAACCAGAGATTTCCCTGCTTTTTTAGACAGTTAAACCACTGAGATTTTCCCCTGCTTTTTTAGACAGTTAAACCACTGGGATTTTTCCCTGCTTTTTTAGACAGCTAAACCAGATTTCCCTGCTTTTTTAGACAGCTAAACCAGAGATTTCCCTGCTTTTTTAGACAGTTAAACCACTGAGATTTTCCCCTGCTTTTTTAGACAGTTAACCACTGGGATTTTTCCCTGCTTTTTTAGACAGCTAACCAGATTTCCCTGCTTTTTTAGACAGTTAAACCACTGAGATTTTCCCCTGCTTTTTTAGACAGCTAAACCACTGAGATTTTCCCCTGCTTTTTTAGACAGTTAAGCCACGGGGATTTTTCCCTGCTTTTTTAGACAGCTAAACCAGATTTCCCTGCTTTTTTAGACAGTTAAACAACTGGGATTTTTCCCTGCTTTTTTAGACAGCTAAACCAGATTTCCCTGCTTTTTTAGACAGCTAAACCAGAGATTTCCCTGCTTTTTTAGACAGTTAAACCACTGAGATTTTCCCCTGCTTTTTTAGACAGTTAAACCACTGAGATTTTCCCCTGCTTTTTTAGACAGTTAAACCACTGGGATTTTTCCCTGCTTTTTTAGACAGCTAAACCAGATTTCCCTGTTTTTTTAGACAGCTAAACCGGAGATTTCCCTCCTTTTTTAGACAGTTAAACCACTGGGATTTTCCCCTGCTTTTTTAGACAGCTAAACCACTGAGATTTTCCCCTGCTTTTTTAGACAGTTAAACCACTGGGATTTTTCCCTGCTTTTTTAGACAGCTAAACCAGATTTCCCTGCTTTTTTAGACAGCTAAACCAGAGATTTCCCTGCTTTTTTAGACAGTTAAACTACTGGGATTATTCCCTGCTTTTTTAGACAGCTAAACCAGATTTCCCTGCTTTTTTAGACAGTTAAACAACTGGGATTTTTCCCTGCTTTTTTAGACAGCTAAACCAGATTTCCCTGCTTTTTTAGACAGCTAAACCAGAGATTTCCCTGCTTTTTTAGACAGTTAAACCACTGGGATTTTTCCCTGCTTTTTTAGACAGTTAAACCACTGGGATTTTTCCCTGCTTTTTTAGACAGCTAAACCAGATTTCCCTGCTTTTTTAGACAGCTAAACCGGAGATTTCCCTCCTTTTTTAGACAGTTAAACCACTGGGATTTTTCCCTGCTTTTTTAGACAGCTAAACCACTGAGATTTTCCCCTGCTTTTTTAGACAGCTAAGCCAGAGATTTCCCTGCAGCGTTAGAGAAGCACAGCCGCGGTGAGATGCTGACAGCGCGGAAGAACGGGCGCGCGCAGAGTATTTATGCTCTGCCCCCTGTACGTGCGTTCCGGCGTGACGTCATCATCGCGCCGGAACGCAGGTACGTGTTCAGCTGCGCGACAAAGAGCTCCCCCGGAACTTCCCCGTCACGCAGCGCCTACAGCCTGTAAGTTACAGGCGCCGGACAGAGCGCTCTGTAACTTACAGCCTGAGCAGGACGTTCCGGCGCCCCCTTTCTACGCGGGTCGGCCACCCCTGGTATAGAGCCTCGCGGGTTGGCCACCCCTGCACTAATTTGTGCGCGCATAAATACACGTTGTGCACGCTGTCATTGCATTCCGTGCGCGCGCGCGCACGTTAGAGGGAACACTGGCTGGGACTTTATATTAGGTGCCCATAGGACCTTCAAGCGACTTCTCCGGAGATCTCCAAAAATACGAACACTGTAGGAAAATTGGCAGAAACCAAAAAGAGGCACCTCCTAGTGCAATAAATCACAAACAACTTTGTATTTTAGAAGGGAATAGCCAAATTCAAACTCACATTCGATTGAGCCTCTATTGGCTCCGTCACAATACGCATAGGGAATCATAAGGTGTTCCCCAAACCTTCTTTGCAGGAGTTATGGAGGCAGACAGCAATTAGAGTTATTTAAAAATTAAAAACATTTATTCACTTTAAAATAGATAGATCATATCTACCAGACCAAAGACCAGGACGCGTTTCGCCAACAAAGGCTTCCTCAGCTGGTAATCATATGTCTGCTCTTGCTGCTGCCTTTTTATACAATACACATTTAATTAACAATTAAAAAATCAATCACTTAAAATTCATTATACCTGAAATCAGGTGTGCTTAAGTGGCGCCCGCCATTTTGCGCATGTCTGGAGGGTCTGCGTGTCACCCCGAAACGCGGAAGTAATAAAATAAACACGGATTAAGAAAAAATATATTCATCATATTAAAAGCATTGCGCCCACCATTTTGCGCATGCGCAGTTGTCCTGCGTTTCAAACTGAGACGCAGGATCTCCAAAGTGCCGTGCAACTCCGAACATGACCTCGGAAATAACCATCTACCTGCCACCTGCCGCCTGCCTCTGACCCTCTACTTCCACACCAGCCACTCTACCTGAAACGTGCCTGTCACCTTCTTGCCTCCTCAATAACTAAGCTGCCAGCTGCCTTCCTGTGACCCTCTGCTGTATATGTAATACTGATGTCTGCCTGCTTAACACCTTCTGCTATTCCTTGAACTGGACAGCTCTGCTCACTTCTCATCTTCAGCAACTGGTATCATACCGTAATGATTATTATCTTCTGAGATACAATATATATATACTTAGTGTCATCTACCCTAACATATATATATATAAGAAGACCTCAGTGAGCAGAAGAGACCTGACCTATAACTGGTGACAATGTTACCAGTGTGCCGGGCAGTGACATACTGTATATGTATACATTCCGCCCGACCCTGGTGTCTGCTCTGTACAGGCCTATCACCTGCATATCTGGTTCCACGTCTCGACAGACTATCTTGCCAATCCTGACATATCCAGAGAGAAAACATGCTTATAACATAGATCTTAAGTGCAAAGCAATGGTATTGCTCCCAGTGGATAAATTAATCCTTTTCCCTTATTTCTATACAACAGGTCCTTGTGAATGTTAATTTTGAAAGCAAATTTTAATTTAGTTTTAGACCTAATATTATAAATAAAATTAAATGGCATTTTAGTCGAATTTTAGTCAACTGAATTATTGTTTTAGTCGCCTAAATGTCAGAAGATTATAGTTGTCTAAATTTAGAGTAGATTTTGTCAACTAAAATCTAATGAGATTAAAGCATTTTTTTAAATATTTCCGTAGAATTTCCAAACTCATTATATACTCTTGGAGTAAACGTCTTAAATAAAAATAGAAAAGTCATCATTTCTCTCTTAATGGAGATTAGTGCTGATTGTTTCTCTTCCCAAATAGTCCCTCCATAACATAATGGTCTATATTATATATTATCAGGGTTATTCAAAGAGATCCGAATTGCTGGAGAAAGGTAACCGAATGCTGAAATTCAGCGTACGCTTACCTTTCCTGGCCAGTCGGCTATTCAGAGAGCACTCAATTCGCCAAATGTTGGCGAATTGCCTGCACATACGGTGCCTGTTCGGTGCCTGTTCAAGGGCAGTGAAATCCCCATAGCTTCGTCTATTCAGAGAACAAAAACCAGCAGTAAGTTGCCAAAATGCCCTGCCATTCGGTTGCTTCATTCGACAGATTTATTCAGGCGAATCCCATAGGCTTCAATGTTAAAAATATTCCCGTTTTAATCCAATATCTAATAAACTGTTTATAATAATATTCTGCAGTAAAAAGTCTCTTTATTTATAGATTTTTTAGGATCTTTTAAGCATTTTTCTGGATTTTTCTTTGCAATTTTTTTTCCCGTTTTTTAAATTATTTTTTTAACATTTTTTCTTTTTTCTGTAACAGCTCTTTTTATTATCATTCATTGGACCTCATATGTAAATTTCAGACATTTTCTCTTAGTCGTTTGTTTGCATACAGCGTTTCACTTTTCAAACATTCAAGCGTACTGTTTTTTTTTGTTATTTTCAATCCATTCGTCTGCGTTGTTGGGTTTTTCCGGCGGCTGCTCTGCGCTCTGATCGGTTTCTCCGGTGTGATCCATATGTTTTTGCTGGTTTCGGTGTGCATTCGCCTGGGTTTTGCAGTGAGTGTTGGGAAGTTTTTCGTGCGCTTTTCCCTGCGCTACGACGTGAATACACCGCAGGGTCCCCGAAATTAGATTGCCAAATCGTACCGAATTGAAGAGAACGAAAAGTCACCGAACGTGCAGTGACTTTTCGATTCTCTTTGAATAACCCTGTATAGTTTATATTAGTCGACTAAAATGTCAATGGATTTTTATCATAGTTTTAGTCATTGTAGCTTAGTTTTCATTTAGTTTTAGTCACAAAAATAAATTAGACAACCAAGTCGAAAATTATTAGACTATGAAATTAACATTGGTTCTGGCATAACCAGATTTTCTAAATAATGGTTTAAATTTGGAATAAAATGTACAACAAATAGCATATTCCATTCTTTCATTTTTTTTTGTGGTACTGGAATCTTCTAGATAGTGTGATTATACTTATAACATCTAGCAGTGAACAGCTGTATGTGGTCACATTGGGTTATAATGAGAGTATCCCCAGAGGGGATGCTTCAACATGTATTCTTATGGTTTTTCAACCTTGTCGTGGCGAACTTAGAGAAGATATCGCTGAACAAAAATTGTAGCAGCAAACAAAAGATGCTAGGGGTGTACAATACATTCATTTTTGGATGAAACTAGGATTTATGGGTATTTTTGGTGATCTGAAAAATGAAACAATGAAATGGCATCATCATGAATCAGCGGATAAATGAACTGCACCAGAACTATTTTTGTTTGTCCAATTCCTTTTATGTCAGTGCACCCACATGTAGCATTTAGGGTGCAATGCATTAGATTGAATTCCGAGAGGGTGTGCTGTTTGAGTGATGAGTTACACAACATGGCACACTGTATTCCCTAATATCAGGTATTCGACTTTGTAAAGTATTTGAGGGCATGTTAGAGTTGGGCTACTGAAAAAGTAACAGGTATATAAAGTCTTCATAGTGAACAAATCTGTTAAATGTGTGAATTGAGCTGACGTCCTCAATAAAATCCTTTTCAAAGCACATTGTGTACTTTGTCAAAACGCCATTGTAAAATGCAAACTTCACTTAAGAACGTCAGGTGACCTTTATGTTCTTGCTACAGTGTTGAAGAGAGGCATTGGATTCTACTGAGAATTACTGGAAATAACAGATATAGATTTTTTTGCGGTGGTGTCTTTTTAAAATTTAAAAGAACTTTTGCCACTTCAGAATCACTATAATAATATTTTGGGCCATTTTTAGTTTAATATAAATCTGAATGTTACTCATTATTCTCTAGTACCACTTTCGTACATTCCAGACAACATAGGATGCGCAAAAATACATGGATAGACAAAACGTAGGTGGACTTGTTACGTGTTCAGCAAGAACCTGAACCTGCCGGTCCTTGTAATGACTGGTAACAACTAACAGACAAAACATAGAATACGAAGTCATAGGCCAGCCAAGGTCAGATATCACTGATGGTAGTCCTACAATCCAAGATTCTGGGGCAACAGAGTCAGAGTAGTCATGGATAAACCAAGGTCAGTACACAGAAAACAAACAAAGTCACAATAGAGTTATGCACAGCTTCAGAAGCATTAGGAAGCAAGATGGCCGAGCGTCAAAATCCCTGTCCAGTCTGTCAGCAACAAGAGTGGCAGCGAGACATCTGGATCCCTGAACATCCAAACGATAATTGTACTTCCCCAATGGTTGCTGCTCGCCCTGGAAAAGGACTCCAAATTTGTAGACTAATGTATAAAATGTCAAGTAAACGGGATGAATGGTGGAAGCTTCTCCGGTCACGCTTTGGATAGTACTTTTGTCATATGCCACATATATCAACACTGCAATACAGGTGATTTTCATTTCCTTGTATTTACAGCACCGGTAAACACCGACACTTTGTGAATAATGTCTCAAACAAGTAAAATCTTGCCATAGTTTATTAGTATGTATGATTCTTTTTAGATTACACAGCTATCTATAATATGTATTTATTGAGGTTTTCATTTGTGTGTTATATGACATATTTGTTTTTACTTTGGTTTTCTCTTTGTCCGAGTCCTTCCGTCTCCCCTTTGAGGTTATAATGCCTCTAATGGACTTTTAGACCTCAGGGTAAACTGAGCCCTTACCTGCATATTGAAAACGAAAACAAATAAAGTGATGGAGGCTGGGAGGACAAGCAGGAGCCGCCCTATCCATCGATAGCGGATGATGTCACTACTGTGCGCCAGCGATTGCACGTGGCCACTATGGACAGTGACCGCGAAGATGATGATGGACATGCGGTTTCCCCTATTACACTGAGTTCAAGAATACTCTTCGACCATATATACCTGGCAGGGACATTATGGGGACTTATCTGTTGTTTGAGTGCCACTGATGAAGCGCTATCGTGATGCGAAACGCGTCTAGTTTGCTACCTTTTTTTTACTTTTTATCTATTATTGCATGTATTGTAATAAATGTTACCTATTTTTTTAAGAAACTGAGGTTTCTTTTTGTCTATCTTTCATAGTTAAGGAGGTGCACCATCCTGCCCTTGGATAGAGTATCCTGACAACCTTATCTTCTCCGGTGAGTGGATATTTGTCATCCATTGTATACACCTATTCAGACTGACCAGTGCCTGTTTTCTCTCTCTTTTGGAGGACAAGTACATCTTTCCTGGCGAGATTGTGGCAGACAGGTTGGCCCGATAACACCTGTAAAGCTTCCACAGGAGAGCTTGTAGCTCTCATAGAGTAGTGGCTACTACTTTAATTGCAATACATATTAATATAATATTATACCATTGGATTCTCTCCCTCCTTTTTCTTTGAGGTTATCTGGTCTAGAAAATTGTACTTGGAGAACTGAATAAACCGTTGTACTGTTCTACTGAAGAGAGGACCCAATGACCTGTATGCAAACCTATATTTAAGAAGCGCTGTCCACGTTGGTTTTGTTATTTTTTAGAAACCTTGTGGTGATGGGAAGGGCCATTTTGTGGGACACAGTGAATCTTTCTTTGTATTAAGTGCCACGGAACACCTTTATTAGGTTTTCTTGTATTTGCCATAGTTTAGTAGGAGCTGACTGGAATTTCGAAGATAATTTATGACATAATGTTACCAAAGAACAGTTTACTCATAATTTATTTTTAGTGATTTAACATGGAAAGAAATAGAAAACATCAGCCATTTCTTTTGGAATGCTCAGAATCTCTTGTTTAAGGAATTTTGCAGGTCTGATAACTATCAAATACTTTTTGTGCTTGCAATGGAAAAGGCCTTTTCAATCAGTAGAAGCAATCTAGCTTAGGTTTAAATAATTTATTGGAGCTATAAAAATTACTCTTGTACAAAGATGGTTAAAGCACTTAGCTCTATTTAAAGATGCTTGTTCTAGATCTTTGTAATCACTATTTAAATAGACTTCAAAATCTTTCTTATATTTTGCCTAATTCAAGTTTTGTGCTTCGTACAAAAAAATGTAGCGGACAAAGAAGGTGACATTTTGGCAGCTTTGTAGTATGAAACATACCTGTATAATCATAGTATTAAACCTTGTAGGCAAAAAAAAAAAAAGATTGATACTGGTTTTCAAGAAAGTATTAAGACAATATATTAAAAAAAGAAGTTCTGAGGAAAGTACATCATTTCATACTGCTTAAAATATAAATAATTTCTACATTTGTCTTTGACCTGAGAATTTATTTGTTATTCATCAACTATCACGGAGTCAGAGACATAAAGTTATTACTTTTTATGAGGATTCCTCTCCTTTATTATTTATTTTCCTTTGCTTTTAATCACTTTCATCTTATAGATAACGGATTACTGATTTTGATAATGAAAATAATGAAAATCCTGGAACCTAAATTACTGTTTTCGCACCTATCTTACCGATTCATCTCAAAGGGTTCTGTTAATGTGGAACAGCTCTAAATATGAATACTGAAGCTGACACGTTCTTACAAGTGTTTAATACTCCTAGTGACATTAACTAAGGTTTCTACTCAATGAATCTTTTAACTTGGCATCCAAATTAAGCTTAACTGCACTTCAGCATACTGTAAATAAAAATTATGTCCTACATCAGAAATGTCTGTATTTATATTTTTTTCGGTATCACCCTATGAGGATTTTCTTGTTTTTTTTAGTGTGGAGCCATCCGTGAGGATCTACACTTAAGTTACATTCGATTTTTCTCTGCGTTCTGTTTTTGCCACATATTGGTGTACTGGTTTTCTGAAGTATAGTGCTGTGCAAAGTTTCGGTTCCCAAAATGCTTGACAAAGGTTCCGGTTGGAACCCAAATGTTGCACCACACTATGCATCAATAACCCAGCTCTTTTTTTATGCAAGTTTGAGTGACTGACTTCTTCCTTACTTGGCATCAAATGGATACCAGTAGTGGCACTGCTGGTATTCTTCATTGGAGCTCACGAGACTCTATTGAGTGGCATGCAAGATCTCATGAACAAGATCAAATGGGATTGTCCATTGCGATTCATTAGGGCAGAAGAACAATTTGCCCATCCTTAACCCTTTCGCTGCTGAGCCATTTCACGCCTGTGTGCTGAGCTCATTTTTACCGCTTTTGCTCATCATGTTTAAACGCGTTTTGAAGCCACATTGTATTATACCGCCCAGACAAATTATATATCGTTCTTTCCGGCAGACTCGGCAGATTCATAATATATCATTATTATATGTATACGCCATGTCCTGCCTGTAGATTACAACGAAAAATGCAATAAAATTAGAATTTTCAATAATTTAAAGCGTGTAAAGTGTTTTTTTTCCTCTTTTTATCATGTGAGCGTTTGCGATTATATTTTCTATGGGTTGCGCGTTTTAAAAAAATTAGAAATGGGGACTCGTTACATTTTTTTGGGGGGAAATTACATGCTTTTTGGCAAACGCCCCCATATAAAAAATCGTTAGTGCAGCATCATTGTTCACATTATAATTGAAATGGGAACTATATTGCTGCATTAGCAAAAAAAATCTTTTTTAAATATTTTTTTTTTCATTTTTTTTTTACACTTAACATGGTCATGTGTGGTATCATTGGAAAGGCCATGCTCTGGCCGTTCCAACAGTATCAAACATTAACCTCTAGCTGCCACGGTTCATTGGAACCCCCTATCTTCACCATAGGTGGCAGCTAGGGTTTAACTCCAGAACTGATCACTATGCGCGATGATGCCAGTCATCAGGGGGAGAGCCGGAAGCTTGGCCGACATCCAAGATGTCAGCCAGCTCCGGGAGGGGACCGCGATACGGTGCCTGTTGGTGCCGAATAGCAATCCAGGACCCTAGGGTTAAAGACAGCCCCCGATTGGAAGAGCAGGCTATGCCCTTCCAAGCAGTGCCTGCCTTTTCCCAGTGACCCACTTGGTTGGGGAGGGAGAAAGGTCCAAATGACTCTCCCCTCCCCTTCAGGCACTTTCTCTGCACTCGTGGGGGTGGGTGCCTGCAATAGATGTCATCGTGCTAGCGCGATGACATCTATTGTGCCCGACGAGGTCCCGGATGCTGGGCTGACATCCAAGATGTCAGCCCACACCGGGGGGCCGCAGCGATTGTCCGGAATACCGGCTGATCGCTGCCCCCTGTGCAAGGATGCGCTCCTTGGTCCTCTGCACAGGGGAACCACTTGGCTGGACACGCTGAGCGCGTCCTTAGCAGCCAAGTGGTTAATGTTGAAGACAGACGTGAGTGGCATTCTCTACACCATTGCTTGTTTTACATGGTTTTAAGAGATCATAGTTGAAAATCACGCGACACCAGGTCCTGGGAGAAAATATACAGGTTTACCCCTGTATACATGAATAACAGGTGACTGGTTATCGGTCATGCCTGCTGGTGGTGCTGGACCTGCTCATGCTGCAGTTAGGCCTCCTGGGAGAAAGGGTGCAGTACTGGATACATATCCTCTCTGCCTTCTGCACATGATCATAGAGGTAGGAGGCTAAAAAATATCAGTAATAGGGATGAGCGGTTCGGTTCGGACTTCGACCTGAACTTAGCCTGTTCGATTAGATCACGAACACCGAACATTTCCGGGTGTTCGCCGCATGTTCGACCACAATGGAACACAATGCATTTTCCCACTGGCCTGAAGCTCGTAATTGGCTACAGCCTTGCACCTGACCACAGGTCTGGTGCAATACAGGTTCAACACTATGCCAATCACGGCTCAGAGTCCTGATTGGGCAAATTTTTCCCAATCATGGGCTCACAGAGCTAAGTCCCGCAGCACACTATATAACATTTCCACGCGCCGATTCTGCACGCATTTCAGAGGAGATTTCAGAGGAGATAGTTGTGTGTTGTTACTGCCGGTCTGCCACACTACTGGGGGGGTCTGGGGGGTCTCATTTCTACCAAATATCAGGGAATTTAGGTGATGTGTGTGTTGTCACTGTGCCAGCAAGTTTTTTGGGGTTTACAACTTGCTTTAAAACATTTGTGAATTGAGGTGATCTGTGTCTTGTCACACAACCAGTACCACAAAGTATTTTGGGTGTGACTAATTTCTTTAAAACATTTGTGAATTGAGGTGATCTGTGTCTTGTCACACAACCAATACCACGCAGTATTTTGGGGCTCACTAATTTCTTTAAAACATTTGTGAATTGAGGTGATCGGTGTCTTGTCACACAACCAGTACCACGCAGTATTTTGGGGCTCACTAATTTCTTTAAAACATTTGTGAATTGAGGTGATCTGTCTCTTGTCACACAACCAGTACCACGCAGTATTTTTTGGGCTCACTAATTTCTTTAAAACATTTGTGAATTGAGGTGATCTGTGTCTTGTCACACAACCAGTACCACGCAGTATTTTGAGGCTCACTAATTTCTTTAAAACATTTGTGAATTGAGGTGATCTGTCTCTTGTCACACAGTCAGCCAGTACCATGCAGTATTTTGGGGCTCACTAATTTCTTTAAAACATTTGTGAATTGAGGTGATCTGTCTCTTGTCACACAGTCAGCCAGTACCACGCAGTATTTTGGGGCTCACTAATTTCTTTAAAACATTTGTGAATTGAGGTGATCTGTGTCTCGTCACTGGCTGCCAGCTATCAGTGTGTCTCACTGAGTTATACCAGAGTTATTTAAATCTTTATACCAGAGTTGAATCAGAGTTCTGTATATATTAATCTATATATCACTCACCATGTCTGAAAGAACAAAAAGGACAGGCAGACGCTCCCAGACACAGATAAGAGGACAAGCAGCCCCTGTGTCGGGAGGCTGTGCCTCTGGTCGTGGTGGACGTGGTGCATCCTCTGCAGGGGTATGCTTGTCCTTTCTAACTGGTGCTGGCCGTCTTAAGCAGCAGCAACATACAGAAGACTTGGTGGATTGGCTAACCAGGCCATCCTCATCCTCCGAGTCCTCTGCCAGCCAGGCTTCTAGTGCTTTACAGTCCACCTCAGCTGCCAAAGCATCTAATGCAGCCTCCATGTCCACAGCTACTCCTGCCGTAGCCTCGCTATCACACACGGAGGAGTCAGCTGAATTGTTTGACTACAATGAGAGTGACATGCTGCCTGAGGATGCGCAGCAAGTACAGTGCTCTGATTCAATCTCTGAGGTTGAGGAAGGGAGTATAATCAACCTAGAGGAAGGGGGTGCCAGTGATGACACACAAATAACTGGCACTCATGTTGCCCCAGCAGCTGCAGCATACTGCCAAGTTGGCTCCAGTGACGAGGAGATAGGGGGTGATGATGACAATGATGATGAGGTCACTGACTCCACCTGGGTGGCTGATCGAACAGAGGAATTAAGTGAGGAAGAGGGGGAGGAGGAGGCACAGCAAACACGAGGCACAACATCCTCTGTGACCAACCGTAGCACTAGCCAGTCCAAGGCATCACATGTCAGAGCTGCTCCGGTGCAGAGCGCTGTTGTCTCAAAGAACACATGCAGGAACTCTGTTGTCTGGGAGTTCTTTAAGAAATGTGCAGTAGAGCGCAGCGTTGCTATTTGTAATCTATGTCAGATGAGGCTTAAGCGTGGGAAAGATACTGGACACTTGGGTACCACGTGCTTGAGGCGACATATGAACAACTGCCACACATCCCGTTGGCGCAAAACTTTGCGTAGGTCCTCCTCCTCCTCTTCTGTCTCTACCCCCACTGTATGTCCTGCCATGTCATTGCCTACAACCTCCACCGACAGGGATGATGCTACAGTAATGGATGTACAAGCTCCTTCCTCACAATGTGACATCATCCCAGCAGCTGAAGATTTACGCAGTCAGATTACGTTGCCGCAGCTGCTGCAGCGAAAGAAAAAATATAGTCCCAACCATCCCCAAGCACAGCGTTTAAAAGGCAGCTTAGCAAAATTACTCGCATTGCAGCCGCTGCCTTTCCAGCTGGTGGACTATGCTCCCTTCCGTGAATTTGCTGAATGTGCTGTACCACAGTGGCAGGTTCCAAAACGCCATTACTTTTCACGCAAGGCCATTCCAGCACTATACCAGCACGTGGAAGACAATGTTATCCAGTCATTGGGAAAGGCAGTCAGCAACAAGGTGCATGTGACTTTAGACACGTGGTCCAGCAAGCATGGACAGGGTCGTTACATTTCCTTCACGGCACACTGGGTAACTCTGATCGCAGCTGGGAGGGATCCAAGACGGGGCTCTGTGCTGGAGCTTGTTCATCCACCACGCCTCCAGAAAGCTGCTTGTATGAGGTCTGTCTGCTCCACCACCTCTCCCTCTTCCTCCTCCTCCTACTTCTCTGTCTCTGGCGAAGTGGCAGTTAAACCGACGCCTGACAGGGTCTACGCAATGGCTCAAGCAAAAAGATGCCATACTGTGCTTGAGCTGGTTTGTTTAGGGGACAGGAGCCACACCGGGCCAGAAATTCTGTCAGCTCTGCAGGGGCAGGTGCAGAGATGGTTAACACCACGCCAGCTTGAGCTGAAAATGATCGTCTGCGATAATGGCAGCAACCTTCTCTCCGCCCTACGCAAGGGTAAATTGACGCATGTACCATGCCTAGCACACGTCCTAAATCTGGTGGTACAGCGTTTCCTAACCAAGTACCCAGGGCTGCCAGAGCTTCTCATCCAGGCCAGAAAAGTCTGCAGCCACTTCAGACAGTCATTCCCAGCAAGCGTTCGCCTGGCAGAAATTCAAAGAGAATTCCACCTTCCCACAAACCGTCTGATCTGTGACATGCCCACCAGGTGGAACTCGACATTGCTGCTTGTGCAGACGCTGCAGCATTGCTAGAGGGCCATCAACGAGTACCTGTGTGAGTATGGCACAAGGACAGGTTCAGGTCAACTTGGTTTCCCCCCCCCCCGCTGTGGCTGATGATCAAGGATGCATGCACTGTACTGTCACCATTTGAGGAGGCAATGAGGATGGTGAGCAGGGACAGTGCATGCATCAGTGACACAATTCCTTTAGTGTTCCTGCTGGAGCACACTCTGCGGGGAATTATAGATGTGGCTCTAGAGGCAGAGCAGCGGGAGGAAGTGGAGGCCTTCCCTAGCTCTCAAGGCCCCAGTCTTTCCGCAGACAGCATTCCAGCGGGTCCTACTCAGATCAGACAGGGGAGGAGGAGGCAGAATATTTAAGTAGTGGGGGCATTGAAGGTGGGGATTCCTCAAGGGAGGGTTTCGTGTGCCCAGAAACACAAGGGCTAGTGCGTGGCTGGGAGGAGGAAGTGCACGATACGGTCATCCTCATTGACCAGGAAGACTCGGAAGCTAATGCCACCTCCAACCTATGCTGCATGGGCTCCCTAATGATGCAAAGCCTGCTAAAGGACCCCAGCATTCGTGCTATCAAGGAGAGGGATCATTACTGGTTGGCAACCCTTCTTGATCCACGATACAAGGATAAAGTTGCAGAGCTCATCCTGCCCGCACAGAGGGAGCACAGGATGAATAACTTGAGGACGCTCTAAAGCGACACTTGTGTAACACCTTTCCAAGCACTGGTAGATTACCAAGTGCTGACACACGTGCTTCTGAGGCTGCGGGTGATCAGAGGAATAGTGGTGAAGGCCAGGGCCGCTCGACTGATGCATTTTTAATTTTTTTTAGCCCTCGACGCCCAGGGACGTCAAATGTAGGCACCCATTGCCAGCGTCTTCACCATATGGTGCAGGACTACCTAAGGGCAAGGGCAGACCTGGATACCTTTCCAGCAGAAGATCCACTGGCTTACTGGGTGTTGAGATTGGATCACTGGCCAGAACTTAGCCAATATGCTATGCAGCTACTAGGTTGCCCTTCATCTAGCGTGCTTTCCACAAGGACGTTCAGTGCCGCTGGAGGTTTTGTCACAGACAAAAGAGTGCGTCTGTCCACCGACTCTGTAGACCGGCTGACATTTATAAAAATGAATCAGTCCTGGATCAGCAGTTATCAATCTCCTGATGCTGATGTAACGGAATAGATCGGGGATGTCTTCAGCACTGAACTCTTTCACAATACCACAAAAGGGTTACGGTGTGAATGCACAAAACCTCCAGCACTGAACTCTTTCACAATACCACAAAAGGGTTACGGTGTGAATGCACTTGCTGCCATGAAAGGCACAATATTTGGCTGCACTGACGCCTGTGCCAGATTTATATCATTTTAATTTTTTGAACAGCAGGGTCCAACCCTGCACTCTTCCACAATACCACAGAGGGGTTACTGTATGATGATACTTGCTGGCCTGGCACCAAAGGCACACTATCTGGGTGCACTGACGCCCATTACCAGATAAAAAACTTTTCAATATAGGACCACATGGTCCATCCCTGCATTCTTCCACAATACTACAGAGGGGTTACTGTATGATGATACTTGCTGGCCTGGCACCAAAGGCACAATATCTGGGTGCACTGACGCCTTGACCAGAATCATATCTTTTCAATATAGGACCACATGGTCCACCCCTGCATTCTTCCACAATACCACAGAGGGGTTACTGTATGATGATACTTGCTGGCCTGGCACCAAAGGCACACTATCTGGGTGCACTGACGCCCATTACCAGATAAAAAACTTTTCAATATAGGACCACATGGTCCATCCCTGCATTCTTCCACAATACTACAGAGGGGTTACTGTATGATGATACTTGCTGGCCTGGCACCAAAGGCACAATATCTGGGTGCACTGACGCCTTGACCAGAATCATATCTTTTCAATATAGGACCACATGGTCCACCCCTGCATTCTTCCACAATACCACAGAGGGGTTACTGTATGATGATACTTGCTGGCCTGGCACCAAAGGCACAATATCTGGGTGCACTGACGCCCATTACCTAAACAAAAGATAAATCCAGGTAAAGTATCCATGTAATTGGGCAGACTAGATGGGCCGAAAGGTTCTTATCTGCCGACATTTTTCTATGTTTCTATGTTTCTATTACCAGATAAAAAACTTTTCAATATAGGACCGCAAGGTTCACCCCTGCATTCTTCCACAATACCACAGAGGGGTTACTGTATGATGATACTTGCTGGCCTGCCAGTCTTGCACCAAAGGCAGAATATCTGGGTGCACTGACGCCTTGACCAGAATCATATCTTTTCGATATAGGAACACATGGTCCACCCTGCATTCTTCCACAATACTACAGAGGGGTTACTGTATGATGATACTTGCTGGCCTGGCACCAAAGGCAGAATATCTGGGTGCACTGGCGCCTTAACCAGATGCATATCTTTTTAATATAGGACCGCTAGGTTCACCGCTGCATTCTTCCACAATACCACAGAGGGGTTACTGTATGATAGTACTTGCAGGCCTGGCACCAAAAGCACAATATTTGGGTGCACTGCCACTGACGCCTGTATCAGATTCATATCCTCAGAGGGGTTACGGTGTGACGGCACTGTTGGGGACGCTAAAGGACCAGTTTTGAAGCACCTATTGTTACTTTCATCCAAAGCCTGCATAAGTTTCACAATAATTTAGCCCAAAAAAATCAGTAAACTTTTTCTGCGTATACGAAAATGTCTCCTCTTTTCATACAGACTGCCGCCCCAAGCAGTTGTTTATGGATAGATTAAAGGAAAAGCATTTACCGTCATTTAAAACGTCATTTTTTGTTTTTAAGTGTTTCTATACATCCTAGAAATCCGCCACTTCACGGGCAGGTTATGGGGACCTCCTAGGCACGATATTTGAAGGAATTTTTCGTTTTTATTTTTAACCCTTATTTCATGGAAAACTCACTGTCCCTTTAAAAACGTTTTTTTTTTTTACTTTTTGACTTTGTATCCTGTCCCCCAGGGCACTACCCGGACCCCCATACACCTTTTATGGCAAATTTGTAGCATATATGCCCTCTTGGAGGGCACTCTAAAAACTGAATTTTCAGCCCCATTGACTTGCATTGAGTAAGAGTTTGGGTTCGGGTTCGGGTTCGGAACCGAACATTTGGGAAGTTTGGGCCCGAACCGAACTCGGGGGGTGTTCGGCTCATCCCTAATTAGTAACTGACAGAGTTCCGGGCTCTGTTGTGGTTTTCGGTATACCCCTCAGCACGTTACCGTCTATTCTGTGATCCTTTGGTTTTGACCCTGGCTAAGTATTCTTGGTTCTGATTTCGGCGTTTGTCCCTATTTTGATTATACGGATTCTGTGTTCTGAACCTGGCTTTTGCTCTGTACTCCCTATTTGACTATCTGTTATATGGATCTCTGTGTACCGACCTCTGACTTGTATTTGCAACACAATCTTTCTCTTATCCCTGTGGTTTCAGGAATTTTTAGGATTGTCATTATTCTCCTTTATTCAGAATAGTCCTGGCCATTCTAATGAACAGTCTGTCAGATCAGAGGCTTCATCTCTACTGGGTTTAGTCTGCGTGCTGGGTTATACGCTATCCGTGACAGTATCAATCAGTATTCACAGAATCTCTCACTACATTTGAACTTCCTATACCGAGTATGGGAATCATAATACAACGCTGTGTATTGTATACAGTGCCGTACAAGTCAGCTGCGACAGAAAGCTACAGGATTCAAGAATTTTAACACTAGGTCTTAAATCCCTGAATTTTTATACACAACTCTACATACACAACTCAATATCAAGTTTTATACACTTTTCAAACCCTGAAGCATAGAACATTTATATACGATTTATATACAGTAAATATTTATACACATACAAGTGTGCAACGTATAAGAAGTATTACCATGCAGTGTGAACATGTAATATCAGGGCAGATTGTAGGGTGTATAAGAACACTTGGGTGATACAGCATTTCTGTTTTTTCCTTACTTGCATTGGGTCTACAGCTTTGTGAGACAGCTTTGCATATGCCATGGAGCGAGAACTGGAAAGTACGCTAAAGACAACTTGATGAGCACCTGTCACATTGGTAACGGAAGCCATGTACGACAGCCAGTACATCTTATCTTGCATAAATATATGTTAATAGTCAACAACCTTCTCTAGTGTTGTTTTGTTTGACCTTTTTACACAAGTGAACTTTGCAAAACCATTAAAAAAATATAAGTCAGTGGCTTCGGTTAACACGTTGAAGCTATGCGGGATTTGCCTCAGTGGTCTAGCTTGACTGGCTTAAGTTTTCTTTGATTGCCCTACGTTTAATAATTGACGAGGCTTCTCAAATTGTACCAGGCGACGTTCACCTAAAGTTGCCGTCTCATCTTTTAATGGAAACACAACACAACAGTCCCAGGGGCATTCGAATGAGTGTAGCAGCTTTTTTATGACCCCAAAGCTTGTATTTTTACGATTGACCCCAATTAAAGCAATATGTTAATACCAGTGTCCCTGCGTAATAAGAGGAATCCAATAGATGGAGTGGTCTGTTGGCCAGAGGCAAAGTTAACACAAAGGTAACAAAGCAGTGTACGTGCAGGTACAAGATTGCCAAAGCAGAGCTGAACTGCTGACTATGAAAATATTTTAAAAGCCTTTACTCATTTGTATGTTAAAGAACGTGGTGCCGCCTAAAATATGATTTTTGACAATACACACATGGCAATGATACGGCTATGGGATGGCTGCACGGGATAAAGCGCAGGTGGTGTTTTTTTTGGTTTACTTTGCTCACCCAGTGTGGCCCGATTCCAGCAGACGTGCGCACAGGGAGACAGTAAGAAAATACGTACCAGCAGATTTCTTATACAGTTGATACTCCATTCCAGATGCACTACGTGCTTCTGGGTGCGGAATAATTCTGAGCCATAGGCTGATACGTGCAGCGGCACGCAGCACATCTGCGAGTAACATAGGTCTACACAGAGCCCTGCGCAAGCTGGAATGTGCAGAGTTGCAGGAGGAGACATTCTTAAGCTGCACCGCGGCCAGAGGAAGTGGCAGATTGCGCTGCAGGATCTATGGTGAGTATGGGATTTTTTGTAGAGTTAAATGAAGGTATTAAGTGATTAAGGAAGGCTTGAGGCCTTTGAACTATGGTGCAGGAGAAGACTCCTGCGAGTCCTTTGTTCTGCAAGGCGATCAAACCATTCAGTCCTAGAGGAGATTAACCCTGACTGCTTTATAGAAGGCCAGATCCTGAAGATGAAACTCATGTACTTTGGTCACCGAATGAGAAGGAAGGAAGTGGAGAAGAGCCTAATGCTGGGAAAGATTAAGGGGAAAAAGAAGAAGGGGACATCAGAGAATAAGGTGGCTGGATGGAGTCACTGAAGCAGTAGGCATGAGCTTAAATGGATTCCAGAAGATGGACAGGAAGGTCTGGAGGAACGTTGTCCATGGGGGTCGCGATGGGTCAGACACGACTTTGCAAATAACAACAACAACATTAACTGTTACAATGCTCTTTGGAACAGCACCTAAACTACACAAATTGCAAACACCCCATCTATGTGTCAGGACAAAATCAAATGGCACGCTGACCACAGTCACTTCTCTCAAATATCTAGGTATGTGGTTGGACCCAAATCTATCCTTTGGCTCCCACATTGAAAAACTTTCATCTAAAATTTACCCCAAACTAGGTGCCCTGTACAGAAACAAACCTGAGCCCCGTGGTAAGAATGCAGATTGTACAACAAATGCTTATTCCAGCTATTAAATATGGAGATGCAGTGTATGCAGCCGCCCCGCAAACGCACCTCCAGAAACTTACTACATTGTATAACTCAGGGCTCAAAATTTCAAGTCCCAAGCTACTAGCCAGACCTTAAGAGTTACTCGCCACCAGTTGCCCACCTACCCTGCCCTGAACTCCGCCCCTTAACACACACCCTTAAATTATCTTATGAAATTACACTGTTAAAGGTTTTATTCAGAATAAAGTTACAAAAATAAATATCTTTAATAACCGGACGGAGACCCCAGATACATGTATATCCAGACATCAGACCCAAGTAATATCTTCCAAGTACACACTCCTCTCCAACAGTTTTTAGGACCAAATTAATTTGGGGTTTATTCATCCGATATATCAAGGGGAACCGAATACTCTCTTTTAATTGTTCGTATGCCAGATTATCAATAGATGTTAGAAGACCCCAGAGTAGACATGTGCACAGCAAAAAATTTCGTTTTTAACTAATGGATTAGTCCTAAAATGCAATTTATTTAGTTGCTAAAGAAATTCGTTTTCAGTTCTTTAGTATGAAAACTAATTTCATTCATCTGAAAACCAGTGGATACAATTACTGTTGTAGTGGCTCCTCGGAGGGCTGAGATCGCTGCTTGTTACAGTATCTCTCACTCTCAGCACAATGTGTCAGGCAAAGCTGTTACAGTAACTGACTGCTGCTCATCACAGCGCTCAGAGTTTCAGTCAAACTAGTAAATATAGTTTTATATATAAGAGGTTAGAACAATATTATTTCCTTGTTTTACTGAAACTTTGAGCACTGTTACAGTCAGTTACTGTAACCACTGAGCCTGATACATTGTACTGAGAGATAATATAACAAGCAGCCGATCTCAGCGCTCACAGCCACTGGATTTAAAGGGCTAAAAAAAGGCTCCTCTCTGTATAATGTATAGAACATCCTCCTGCATTAATTAATACCCCTCTCTGTATAATGTAGATAACATCCTCTTGCATTAATTAATACCCCTCTTTGTATAATGTATACAACATTCACCTGCATTAATGTCCCTCTCTGTATAATGTATAGAACAGCCTCCTGAATTAATGTCCCTCTCTGTATAGAACATCCTCCTCAATTTAAACGTTTCTCTGTATAATGTATATAACATCCTCCTGCATTAATACCCCTCTCTTTATAATGTATAGAACATCCTCCTGCATTAATTAATGCCTCTCTCTGTATAGAACATCCTACTGCATTGGCATGTGGAGGGTGCAGAACTTCGGAATGCAATGCTTATCCAGCACAGGAGAGGGAACTTTTACTTAAACTTTGTATCACTGTGGGTGAGACAGACAGGAATATAAAAGCAGGGGAGGAGGAAAATATTAACGTAAATCGTTCTGAAATCTCAGAGAAAAGATGACTGGTGCAAATTTATTTTTATAATAAAATAAAGCACTTTAAATCCAGGGAAAACATTCAAATAAATCACACTGAAGGCTCATAATGACAGAGTAACTGTGAGAGCTGGATACTATCAGGGTTATCCAAAGAGATCCGAATTGCTTGAGAAAGGTAACCGAACGCTGAAAATCAGCGTTCGGTTACCTTTCCTGGCCATTCGGCTATCCAGAGAGCAGGCAATTCGCCAAATCCTGTCGAATTGCCTGCACATACGGTGCCTGTTCGGTGCCTGTTCGAGGGCAGTGAAATCCCCATACAGAAGCACTGCTTCGGCTATTCAGACAACACAAACCAGCAGTGAAAGGTTCCCCTAATGCCCTGCCATTCGGTGGTTTCATTCGGCAAGTTTATTCAGGAGAATCCCATAGACTTCAATGTTAAAAATATTCCCGTTTTAATTCAATATCTAATAAACCGTTCAGTATAAAATTCTGCAGCAAAAAGTCTCTTTATTTATAGATTTTTTAGGATACTTTAAGCATTTTTCTGATTTTTTTTTATTTTTATTAAAAGTCCGATTTTTTTTTGATTTTTTTTTTCAGTTTACTTATTTTTTTTGTAACAGCCCTCTTTATTATCATTCCCTGGACCTCCTGTGAAAATTTCAGACATTTTCGCTCAGTAGTTTCTTTGCAAACAGCGTTTCTTTTTCCCAGATTCATACAAATGGTTTTTCTAATTTATTCACCTCCCTCTGTCTGCGTCACAGCTGCTTCGGCTCTGTGTGATTCGGCTCATGTTCGGCTCCTGTTCGGCTCCTGTTCGTCTTTTTCAAAGGTTAATCCAGATGTTTTTGCTTGTTTTCAGCGTGCATTCGGTTAGTTTTCGGTGAGTTTGCGGCAGCTTTTCCCTGCAATTCGGGGACCCTGTGCTGTTTGCTGAATACACCGCAGGGTCACCGAAATGCAATCGGCAAAAGGAACCGAATTGAAGAGAACGAAAAGTCACCGAACGTGCGGTGACTTTTCGAATCTCTTTGGATAACCCTGTAAATGTATCATACATAAAAAAACCTTTATAACAAGCAGCACTGGTAGAGGAGAAGGACTTTATATAAAACGTGTATTATAGATGAGGAAAGGGGGATAGTGCTCCTGGGTAATATAAAATGTATCGGACCTAAGCCCTTATTATGCAGAGCGGGAGGGGAGATAAGACACACGTTTTATAAAGTCCCTCTTTTCTCCCAGCGCTGCTTGTTATAAAGGGGTTTTTACTATCCAGCCCTCCTCTCTGTCATTAGCTTTTAGTGTGATTTATTTGAATTGTTTCCTTCTCCAGCTGCTTTTATCATCTGGTCTGCCTTATAGACATGCAAGGGTTAAGTAAAGGTTTCCTCTCCTGTGCTGGCTGTCTGTGCTGTGAGTGAGTATTCTGGAGCTCTATCACTGTCAGATTTTTGGGTAGGGGTTGGGAAGGATTATGCATACAAACCTTTTCTGTTGCTTTGCGATGTTGCGCTCTTCATTGCTGGTCTCCTTCACTCATCAATGTAATATCACAAAAAGGACTGAAACTAAAATGTAGTGCAATTTATTTTAGTTTCTTTCGTTTTTTTATACTGAGCAGTTTCGTATCTCTTGAGTCATACGAAAACTAAATTATCCCAAAATTCGGACTAAATCGTTTTAGTACTAAAACGAATGCACATGTCTACCCTAGAGTCAGTTTTCCCCCTTGGATGCTTATACAGACGAAACCATTAATATTTGTGTGAGATACTTCCATCCCCATTGTTTTTCCTTTTTTTTGCTCTTTCGTATCACTCAGCTTTCTTTAAAAAATAGATCTATTTTGCTGAACCTCAAATGCCTACGCCACCATTACACCAATTATGACCCCTCACGGGAGACGTTAGTTCTGCCAAGGGCCCCCTTTAATTAATTTCTCTCCACCCCCGTAATTCATTCCTCTCCCCCCTGCAATTCATTCCTCTCCCCCCTGCAATTCATTCCTCCCTCTCCCCTGCAATTCATTTCTCCCCCTCCCCTGCAATTCATTTCTCCCCCTCCCCTGCAATTTATTTCCCCTCCTCCCCTGCAATCTATTTCTCCCCCTCCCCTGCAATCTATTTCTCCCCCTCCCCTGCAATTTATTTCTCCCTCTCCCCTGCAATTTATTTCTCCCCCTCCCCTGCAATCTATTTCTCCCCTCCCCTGCAATCTATTTCTCCCCCTCCCCTGCAATTTATTTCTCCCTCTCCCCTGCAATTTATTTCTCCCCCTCCCCTGCAATCTATTTCTCCCCCTCCCCTGCAATCTATTTCTCCCCCCTCCCCTGCAATTTATTTCTCCCCTCCCCTGCAATTCATCCCTCCCCTGCAATTTATTTCTCCCCCTCCCCTGCTATTTATTTCTTCCCCTCCAGTGCAATTTATTTCCCCCTCCCCTGCAATAAATTTCTCCCCCCTCCCCTGCAATAAATTTCTCCCCTCTCCCCTGCAATAAATTCCTCCCCCCTCTTTAAATTCATCCCCCTCCTTTTACCTGTCCTCGCGAGTAGTAGAATGAGGGGGCGGGGATAATCCCTGCTTCCCTCACTCGCTGAGGCTCACCGGATCCTCCTTCACACTGTGCCTGGAAGATGAGAGGTGCAGCGTGAAGGGAGATCCAGCGTGCAGCAGCGAGGTCCGGTAAAAGGGGGGTGGGAGAAGGTATTTGCACCTCCCTAATGTGGCACTCTGAGGTCTCTTGATGCTGCATTCACTGATGCCACTTCGGGGAGACGGGTTGAACCTCTTTCTGATCTCGGAGTTTTGCTGCGCACACTCCCCTGTGATCCGTTTGCTGCACCATTTGAATGGAACACGGGAAACTGCGCCGAGCAAACATCCCGAATCAGTTAGAGGTTCAACCCGGCATCTCCCCGAAGCAGCGTCAGTGAGTGCAGCATCGAGAGACAGAAGGCACGCCCAGCTACAGCAGGAAAAGGGCATGCAGAGCTGTTAGCGTGCCGGAAGTGACTTCGGCCGGCCGATTTTTTAAAAAAAAAACGTCTGCCACTGGAATACGCAGAGCAGGAAGCACGATATAATTTATCATGCTGCCTACGTGTGCAGTTCGACTCACCCACGCTTAATTTCAACTCGCCAATTGCGAGCAGGCGAGTGGAAATTTTGACCCCTGGTATAACTCATTCTGTCGCTTTGTGCTACAATGTAACTACATGACCCACCATTGTGACATGTTAAAAGAAATAAACTGGCCGTCGCTGGAATCTATACGCACCCTTCACCTTTCCAACCTGGTGTTTAAGAGCTTTTCTGGGAAGCTGCCACCTTACCTGAATAGGCTGCTTCCCTCAGCAGTTCCCTCATCCTATAATCTCCAATCCAGGACCTGCACCTTACTTGCAATACCAAAATTCAAAAAGAAAGTGGCTCGATCCTCATTTACCTACAGAGCACCACAATTATGGAATAACATCCCCGACGCCATCAAATCTTCCCCCAGTCTAAAGTCCCTTAAGAGCTCCCTATTAACATACTTTAATAAGGAATGCACCTGTAAACATGTAACCTAGTGACTATATTTCCTACATATTTATTTTCTGTTAATCTGTATATTTTGTTTTGTGTTAATTTCTTGCATTTTACTACTTTGGATTTATTTAACCATGTTCTTGAACCAAGGACATACTAAGAAAATGAGAGAAATCTCAATGTATCCTTCCTGGTAAAATATTTATTTGATTTATTTTATTTATAAAGTAAGTGATTTTGCAAAAGCAAAATCACTTAATACCAGTGTTTAGAAAACTGTATTAATTTCCTTATTACCGCCTGGATTAGAAAAGGATGAGGTGGGTTGGAATAGCTCATTCTCAAGGGAATTCTCAAGGGAAGCACAAGTTAATGTCTCCTATACAAAGTATAGGAGACATGAATGTACAGTAAGCTCAAGCAAGCAGGGTAGTGATCGCTCGGGATGATTTTTGCTCACAGCTCCAGGTGTTTGCTTAACGTCTCTGCTGGAATCAGGCCCAGTAAGTCTGAAGGCAAAATAACGAAACGTTACCGTTATATCTGTCCAATAAATTATTACACTTAGGGGAATGTAATCTTTTATTTTCAAGACTAGGGATTATTACAGTTTCCCTTTAATAACTATAGTTTATTCTTCATCCTAATGTCTGCATGTGAAGATAATTTACACAATGCGTGTAAGAGGTTGAAAGCAAAATTCATTCTTTTGTGGTGCGTGTTTTACCATGGACTGAAATCTCAATGACCTTATAAGAACTTGACCTTCCATTAACAGAAATATAATACGAGTGAAAGCCCAGTTTGCTTCGAAGACAGTACTGTAATTTCTCAATGAAAATTGCACAGGGTAATAAATCAGAGTGGGTTTCCTCCAGAGATCATGCCAACCTGTATATAGCGCTAGATAAAAAAAAAAAAAATTAGGGTCAGATTTACCGAGAAAGACTTACTTTGTTGGAAATCAACCACCTATGCAAGATGCTCTGTTTTGTATATTTATTTGTTCATTTGCAAACTGCCTTGCATATTTACTTTATAAAATGGAGGACAGAAGAAGCCAGTAATATTGCAATTCATGTTTTTCATTGTTTTGGGGTTTTGCTGAAAGCTAGCAAAATTAATTTTCAATATTATATTAAAATTTGATTTAACGTTTGAATAGAAGTTGTGAGGATCATCTCAGTTAAGTGTATTTTGCATAAATATATTTGAAAAAACATAATTAGCATAACAAAACCCCATTTGCATAACTTTTTAAAGCCCCTTGTGTAGAAATGAAGTTATTTGCAGCTTGTTTACAGTAATACAGGGTGATTGGAGAGACATAAAAACAAATCGTCCAAATCTCACTCTAATAAAAAGTTCAAAAAAATTTGCTGCAGCATTACAACAGCCAGGGAGAGGGCAGAATACAGGGAGAACTGTGGGGTCACTCACTGCTGTACAGGGATAAGATTCAGGGGGTTATAATAATTGAAAGTCCTTGTACATTATAAATACAACAGGTTACTGTAATTTCCTTATACAGGAATTATGTCAAATACAGATATTTTTATATTCTATTGGTATTATTTGGAAGCTGCATTCCTAATAATCTCATTATGATCACTACAAATCCTCATAAGCAGGAGATCTGACCATTTTTATGATTTATCTTTATCACATTTACTGTATTTAAAACAAAGGCCATTTCTACCTGTAAGCTGATAATGCAGACCCCATGTGACACTATTTAAGATAAGGGACACCATCTAGAGTTCAACAATATTTCTGTAAGTGGTAAATGAATACATGAAAATAAAAAAATAGCAAATTCACCTTGTGTTTTAAACTTTCTCAGAACAACAGATCCTGGGAAAAATTGTCTTTACGTTGCATCCCATGTTTTGAATAAATAAAAAACATGAAAAAACATCTAATCAAAAAGCGCATGGAAGTGAAGGTTTAAACAATGGAGTCTACAATAAACTGATGTCACAGGAAAGTCAAAGACCGATCCATGCCAACACCAGGCTCTGCAGCACCTTTCGTGATCATGGAAGGGTTCCATCCCAGGTTTACAGTTTGCTGGATTCTAACCCAAGCATCTCCTGTAATGCAAGGTCTTCCTGTGCCCCTGTAGATTAATCCAGGGGGTGTCTCCCTTTTAAAAGGAGTCCATCAGGCTAAGATCTGGGCTTCTGCATTGAGTTTGTTCAGTCACACCTGAAGCGCACCCTGAAGCTTGTGCTCCAATTACCTTGCTTCTCAAGCAACCTGGACTCTGTTTCTCTGCATCTCCAAGACCCCCTGCCTCATCAGTGGCTCCAAGACCCCCTTTCTTCTTCAGGGCATTCCTGTACTCTCAGCCTTCGAAGTCTTCAGTGTCTCCTGTGAGTTCCCAGACAGTGAGTTCACTGTCTGTGGCCACAGCCTCGTTCCAGCCCTGTCCACTATCTGTGTCCAGCCTCATTCCAGCCCTGTCCACCATGTGCCCAGCCTCGTTCCAGCCCTGTCTGTGTGTCCAGCCTCGTTCCAGCCCTGTCCACCGTGTGTCCAGCCTCGTTCCAGCCCTGTCCACCATGTGTCCAGCCTTGTTCCAGCCCTGTCCACCATGTGTCCAGCCTTGTTCCAGCCCTGTCCACCGTGTGTCCAGCCTCGTTCCAGCCCTGTCCACTGTGTGTCCAGCCTCATTCCAGCCCTGTCCACCGTGTGTCCAGCCTCGTTTCAGCCCTGTCCACCGTGTGTCCAGCCTCGTTTCAACCCTGTCCACCATGTGTCAGCCTCGTTCTAGCCCTGTCCACTGTGTTCAGCCCCAACACTGCTCTAATTCCTGCTCCCAAAGTCATTCCCTCTGTATTTAGTTCACGTTTGTTGTTTTTCCTTCTGTTTATTTCTCGTTTGGTTTCTTCCTTAACGAAACCCTTTTCACCATAGCCCCTGTCTTCAGTTTCATGGTGTATCGTCTGCATTGCAAGCTCAAAACCTCAGCGCATCCTGACAACAAAATCCTATAGAAAAGTCGACACAAGGATAAGATGTCCCAACAAACAGAAGATATATCAAACCACCAAAACCAATGCAATAGCCCCCCTCTGTGCTACGATTTTCCATATCATACATTTAAACACTCGCTCAAGATTTATTTATTTATTTTTACCCAGGCTATTTTATGGTTCTCCAACCCAGTAGGTGACATATAATTTCTTTGAATATTTTCCTCGCATTGTCAGCATTTTCAAGCCATCTGTTTAAAGAATGCTGTCACCATCTCCCTGTCAAGGTCTCTTATATCTTGCCATGTCAGTTTGCATGTGTGTGACCTGTTTAACCTCAAACTGTACAGCGAGCCAAGTCCCTCCTTTAAATTTATGTTCCTTTATCCCAGGAATGTTTGCGCTGCAGGAGGGAACAGTAACATGTTTCTCAAGAAAAATTAAATGAATGTACAACATGCGGCAAACTGAACAAAGTCTTTTTCCTCGTACATTTGTGTCCGGTAGATCATCTACGTGTTATAATACTGCAGGAAATAGCAAGGGCAAAGCAGGTTCATGTGTATATCACTGTACATATTTAATATACAATAGTATCCGATACCGCTCTGTGCACCTGATGCACCTCCGTAACATTGCTAAGCTTCCCACAGGGTCCACATAATGCACAAAGCACTTGGTGGACGATTTTGGCATGGAAGCATCTCCATGGTGTTGCCAATCGCCAGATGGTATTATCTGCTCTGGGAATTTAATTTTAAGACAATGGGGGGGGATTAAGCAATAGTTTTATGCTAGGGGGAATTCATGGGTTGTTAGGACCTTCTATCATATAGCGTTTTTATGGGAGGAGGGGTACTTATTCAATTTTAATACTTTAAATGTAGATTAAGGTTAAGTGTGACTAGGAGGGATAGATCTGTAGAATTAACCTTCCTGGCGGTGCTCTCGAGTGTGTCTCAGGGTTAAATTTCACCGCTGAGAGCGGTAACCCTGAGACACACTCGATTGTATACATGACCTCTCCGTGCGCTCCCTCGCTGATCTCTGCAGTCTTCTCCAGCGATCGCGACCTCATACTTCCTGGATTCCTTCTCGCGAGGAGGAAACCAGGAAGTAATGAGGTCGCGATCGCCGGAGGAGGCAGCTGGGGACATCGAGGGAGCGCAGGGAGAGGTGATGTATCCAGCGGCATCCCGAGTGTTGCTCGTGGTTACCGCTTCCAACATAGGAATTTAACCCTGAGCCACACTCGAGATGCCACTGGGGGGGGGGGGTGTAAAAAAAAAATGACCGCTTTCAGACAGGGAATTTCATAATAAATAGACTGCCATGGAGGTTAATAGGGCAGATGCAGTTTATTTTTTAGTATTTTTGTGGGGTTATCTGGACACAGTTAGGACCTGCCCCCCATCCCCTATGTATTTATCCCTTTAGGGTTCATGGAGTTTTGGATGGGGAGTGGGTGGGCTGTGCCCTACCCGCTCTCTATATTGACCCCTAACTGATTGGATTAGGGTTGGCATAACAGGTTCTCCTTATGCCAGTAACTCTTTGCACCTGTAGTGCAGACAGGGTTGCTAACATTGCTACTATGTAATGGACCACAATGTTATGTGTCCCTGGTGCTGGGCTGATTCCAATAGTCAAGGTCGGATTGCCACACTGTGATAAACCGCATGGCTGTCCACCAAGGGCTTTGAGCATGATGCGGGAAGCTTAGCAGTGATATTGGGGCACATTACACCCATATTGGCACTTAATTCCATCTCCTGATTTATTTTCCTGTTTGTTTTTTTTAACCGCGCAACTCTAATTTGTTGTGTATTCAAAATACAGACCTATTTTTCCATTCTGCAACCAAAGACACTACATTCTCAAAATGGATTCGAACCAATTAAAAATAATTATTTTATCATAAGTGATAGTGTTACACGTCTTAACATATAAAAAAATGGGAGACATTTGTTGTAAAAAGGATGCGGCTGCAGGTGGTGTCAAAGGGCGAGCTATTCCAGGATTTGCAGATGACGTAAGACCTATATATAGCAGTTTATGTAGCATAGAAATTTATTTGAACATCATTTATTGTAGAATGACAGAGCTGGATGTCTGGTCAGAAAGAAGGAAGGAGCGGAATTCATTTCCTAAATATACATTCACAGCCACTCACATACGAATACATCTATTAAAAACAAAAAAATATTCATGATGGTAATTTACAGTGCACATAACAATGTTTCTAGCCAGAAGTCTTGTATCGTCATCAATATATAGGATATTTTATTGTAACAGATTATGTCTCCAACAGGAAACAGCAAAACGTTATATTAAGGGTCTTTAAATATTATTATGAGATAAACAATTTAAAAGACTGCAAAGGTCTAGTTCGACTACATTTGTAATAATTTGTACAAACCACAAATAAGCCGTATGGCTATGGAGGATGACATATAAAACTGAATACAAGAAGCTTAACCCCTTCACTACCAAGAGATTTAACAGAAACCCTCTGTTAGGAAGCAATGTTGTTTGAAAATAATCTTTAATCAATTATACATCAAGAAATATTTGGGAATATTCCTGGGTGTATTCCTTTCTGTAATAACCTATTTGGCAACAAGATGTCACCGTCTGCTGGCCGAAAGGAAATACTGCAGTTCTGGGCTCCGTGCAGGATCAGCTGGGAACATATAATTTGGGGGTGCCAAACAAAATCCCTACAGCCAGGTTCCCTAATGCCAACATCCCGATGGCCAACTTCCAGACAGAGCAAGTGCCGGACATCCCAATTTAACCTACACGGCCAACTTCCAGACATCCATAATCCCAGCGGCTAACCCTAATACTAACACCCTAACCCTAGGTTTAAAGGGGGTTAGGGCTGGGTTTAGGGGGGCTAGGGCTAGGTTTAGGGGGGTTAGGGCCAGGTTTAGTAGGGTTAGGGCTAGGTTTAGGGGTAGGGCTAGGTTTTAGGGGGTAGGGCTAGGTTTTGGGGGTTAGGGTTAGATTTAGGGGGTTAGGGTTAGGTTTAGGGGATTAGGGTTAGCGCTAGGTTTAGGGGGTTAGGTTTAGGGGGTTAGGGTTAGGGCTAGGTTTATGGGATTAGGGCTAGGTTTAGGGTGTTAGGGGGTTAGGGCTAGGGTTAGGGGGGTTAGCGCTAGGTTTAGGGGGTTAGGGTGTAGGGTTAGTGTTAGCCGCTGGGATTTTGGATGTCTGGAAGTTGACTGTCAGGGAGTTGTCTGTGTAGGGAAGTTGGCCATGTAGGGAAGTTGACTGTCAGGGAGTTGTCTGTGTAGGGAAGTTAGTCGTCGGGATTTTGGCATTAAGGAACCTGGGTGTAGGGATTTCGACCCAAACCCGTAATTTGGACACATTTTTAGCTGGTTTTAAAATGTGTTAGCACGTCAGGCACCATGCTCACAGTGCTAGGACTTTCGGGGCATGTTCTGAAGCCCATATTCAAACAAATTCCATTTGCAGAAAAAAAAAATCCCTTTGCATTGATTCTCTGGAAAACCATATTGACTATACTCGATATTGGAGCAGTAGGAGATACCTATGTGAGATTGAGTATAGTCAGTCTTGGTAGTGAAGAGGTTAAACTCATTTTTCTGAAGGAGGAACAATCTTTGGTCTCTTTATTGTTAGCAATACATAAGCCTTTAAATTCAAATGTAATATCTGATGAGTATATAATGCAATGTCGATATTGTGTTGTGCGCAGTATCTGTTGAGATTCAGGTCTGTTTATAAACTGGTAAGATTTACAGTTGGTGAGGTCGAAGCTGCCGTAAGAGCTTCCTGGCACGATTGGAGATGTTCAAATTAATCTTTCTAAAATAAACCAGTTCTGAAGTGTCAGTCTGCCAGTCTTGCTCAAACCAGCACGATCGCGTATGCAATCTATCATGACAGTTCATGGAGGCCCAAGGACTCTAGAATGAATATGAGCAGTGGTGCGCGTCAAGTAGAACCTGTTCGGTAGCCTACGCGTGCTAGTGGGTCACCAGGCGTGCTGAATGTGGGAGCAATGTTCACAAATCATTGCTCTGTTCAGAATAGGACCTTACATGAATTGTGGTTCATCATCTTCGAATAATTTTCTTCCCGAGACATGTGACCCTGTATTTAAATGATATATCTATTTAATCAATACACTAACCTATATCTGACCTTTCAGGTGAGGATCATTGCAACCAGTAAAAAATAAGTAAAAAAAGAAGAATTCACATTTATATGTGGCATTGGTGCATAGTTAACACTTAAAACTGTATTACTACCTTGCGTTTATGTTTATATTCTTATTCTGAGATTGTTAAAGGATCAAAATAATGTAAGTTTGGGAATTTCTATATTTTTAGTTGATTTGTTAAACTTTACAGAAATATTGTTGGGAGAGAAGTTCTAGACACTAGATGGTGTCCCTTATCTTGCACAACTTCAAAACAGCATTATTTGCATTGGAACAAGTAATCAGGATATGTGATTCAACAGCCCCGATTTAAACCCTCTAATCCCCTCTAGGTCTATTATACAGGCGCTCGCAGTTCATTTTCCTTCAAAACCCCCAAAAACCAGGTAATAGGCTTGTGCACCGATTTTTTTTTTCGGTTCGGTTCGTTCGGATTTTGTAAATTTTCATTTCGACTCGTTTCGACAGATTTTCCTTTCGGTTCGGTTCGTTTCGTTTCTCGTATCGACTTTTGTTTCGTGATTTCGGAAATTTTTGTGTTTTTCGGAATGTCTGTTCTCCTCGTTTCGAAGTGTCTATTCGTTTTGACGTAAACTATTGGTTTTTCGGATACGATAATTATACAATACGATAATTCTGCCGATACGATAATTCTGCCATTGAGATTTCTCATGTTTTACAAGAAGGATACTTTGAGATTTCTCATGTTTTACAAGAAGGATACATTGAGATTTCTCATGTTTTACAAGAAGGATACATTGAGATTTCTCTGGTTTTACAAGAAGGATACATTGAGATGGGAATGATACAAAATTTAATTACAGAATCAGCGATATAAATACGATGTTTGAAATTACTGAAATGGAACCGAAATCAGGAATGGAGCCGAAATCACGAATGGAACGAAAATGAATTTCGATTTTACACATTTCTAGTCCATTCGAAAATTCCGAAAAGTTTTCATTTTGACACGAAAATTTGTTCGGATCTGCCGTTTTCGGATCTGAAAATTTTCGTAAAATCGGCCAAATCCGAATACACGAATCGGGAAATTTCGTGAAAATTCCGAAACCCGAAACGCACATCCCTACCAGGTAATAGCCTAGGGCAGGGATGTCCAAACCAGATGTCCATGAACTACAACTCTCATGCTTCTCCGTCCATCTAATGCAGTTAGAGATTTCTGGGAGTTGTAGTTCAGGAACATTGAGGGGCTGGAGTTTTGACATCTCTGGCCTAGGCTTCCTGGTTGATTGGGAGTTCTGCGGGACAAATTGGGTGTCAGACTGGGCCGTGTGAGTTAGCGGATCTTCAGTAACAATAATAGAGGTAGGAATATTGAATTCTTGAACCTGAAATCATTTTCCTAGATTTGAATCCAGAAAGCTTTACAATACGCGGAATCAGAGTCTGTGTCACACAGGAAGCAAGCGATCACGTGCGTGCGTAACATGTCAAAGCAAGTCAGATGCATACTACAGGACCGAAAGAGAAAAAGAACTCAAATGAGCCTGAAGCAATACAGGATTTCATCCAACGAGCAGAACGTTGCCCTCATTCATAATATATGAAATGTCCATTAGAAAACTGGGACAGAACTAACAGCTTTTGCGTGGCAGACCCGGATTCCGATTTCTCATATTGTTTGAGAACATTATGCATTTAAAAGTCCCACGATTTATGATTGCCATCGCATGCATTTTTCTCCTGTGAAATCAAATAAATACACGATTGTTAAGTCGGCGAGTGACAGCAAGTAAACCCTCTCCCTCTCTCGCTATATTCATATCTATTTATAGAGCATGTGCACAAATTTGTATATACAGACAGTGAGGTTGTTTGTTTTTGCTTCTCAGCTCTGTCATTAAGCAGGTTTGATTTTTTTTTTTAATTTCTTTTTTTAGAAAGGATTTTACCAGGAAGGATACATTGAGATTTCTCTCGTTTTCAAGTATGTCCTGGGTGGAGGGTATGTACTGTTAGGTGTGCCCAAGGACACTTTCTGGAGAGGTGCTCTTGCCGGGATCGAACCTGTGTCTCCACAGTCTCTCTCCACGGTTATAGAGCAGTGATGTTACCTCTACTCCATCCTAGCCGGCACTAACAAAGTGACCAATAAAGCTAAAATGTGAAGCAGCCCCCTACTTAACAAATGGTTCTCCCATTTTAGGTGCCCAAAACTAGATGGACATTTGACCACCTAGGCTCTTGGGGCGATAATCAGGAGTCAAGTCCAGCAGGAAAGCTTGGAAACGCAGTTCCCTCACTATTTTAGCAGGAGGCACTTCGTTCCCTTTTGGCTGATACAGGGAAGCTGAAATACCTTCCTAAATAGACACAATTTTATAGAACTGTCTATATTTGAGTTTTTCCTGGATTTAGGCACATTGGGAAGGCATGGGAATGACAATTTCTCAGCGTTTGCCAGAGGAATGGCCTTATCATGCATCAAGAAGCGCTGCAGCTGCTGCGTCTCACAGTAATATTAGTGACCAGAATATACAGAAAGTTTGCTGAGTTCCCACACTTATTTTTTTTAGGACTTGACCCCTGTCGATAATGATTATTTTATTATTAGTTGATCTGAACAAAAGGTAATAGAAGGCTGAGGGGGGATTCTAATGGTCATATGTACGAGACTTGGATTTAGAGAACGAAAGCAAGTTAAAAGGTTTCCTTATCTAAGAGGCTCAAAACTAGTTGGATATTTTATCGTCCAACAGTTCCTCTAACAGGCCAGGTTTGCAAGATATGTGAAGCACAGCAAAGGTGATTGCAGGATTCAGTCTGCATTTCCCCAAGGTAATCCTTAAAATCTGGCCTGTTAGGGGGACCTGAGGACCAGGGTTGGAAACCACTGGTCTAACCTCTTGGGTCGATAATGATTATTTTATTATTAGTTGATTATTGCAAAAGGAAGAGAGAAGGTTGAGGAATGATTCTAGTTGTCATAAGTATGGGACTTGGGTTTAGAGAACAAAAAGCAGGTCATGCACAAAAGCACGCATTGACAGTGCCTTCAGGATGAATCGGTGCTGCTTGTCCACCTGTCCGGGCCGCATCTACACTTTATGGATATTTACATATCTCGTTAATGAAAAAGAACATGAAAACTGATTATTTACAGCTTGCTGCTAATACATTTTTCATGGGTGCGCATCCTAGTGATGTGGGGGGTGCACATCCTAGTGATGTGGGGGGTGCACATCCTAGTGATGTGGGGGGTGCACATCCTAGTGATGTGGGGGGTGCGCATCCTAGTGATGTGGGGGGTGCACATCCTAGTGATGTGGGGGGTGCACATCCTAGTGATGTGGGGGGTGCACATCCTAGTGATGTGGGGGGTGCACATCCTAGTGATGTGGGGGGTGTACATCCTAGTGATGTGGGCTGCGCACACGTATGATGTCATTATAAACTGAAGTTACAGACTAACTCAATAGGCAGCTACAAGTTAAAGAGTCCACACAACTGTATAATGGTCACCACGTCGTAACCAGCCCAGTTTGATAAGACAAGAATAGTGAGTTTTTCTGCAGCAATGCTAGGTGGGAGTGGTTTATTACAAAAAGGGTAGGCCCAAAGCCTTGCTAAATTTAGCCCATGTTGTTACCTAGGCATCCATGAGGCTCATCTGACCATGACCACTCTGAGTAGTCAGAAAAATAATTGCACATTTTATGGTAAGACACTGGTAACTATATCACGACTCTTTACATATCCACAGCAACAAGAACGAGAGGTTTGTATCGGAAAAAATAAGCCTGTTCTAAATGCATCAATCAACGGCAGCATGACATAAATTGCGCACCAGACTGCTGTATATTCCTTCATTTATTACCATAATGCACATATTTGAACACTTGTTATGCTATGACATAATTTATGGCAATGTTGCCATTTTATCTATGTATTTGTGGGTCGAGTCTTGTATTTTATTTGTGAATTATATATATATATTTTTTTTTTTAGCCTAGCACAAATTAATATTTTCTGTATTATATATAATTACAAATGTTTTTTTTTTCAATTTAGGTTTGTATGTTTAATTGACTGGTGAAAGCTTTAGTGTTCATTTGCATAATTAAATTATAAGTAATTTCTTAAACGCTTACTATAACGTCTCTTTAAATGTAAACATGCTTCACAGATTAAAATATTACCATACTATATTTTGTGGGGGCTGATCCATACATGGATATGCAAGAAATAAGGTCAATCCAGCAGCACCGCTATTAAATAATGTACATACAGGGTTGCACTTTCCAAGTTCTTGTTGCTAAATTATGGATATGAAGTCTATATTTTATGGAAGAAGCAGAGGAACATTTTGTTTTCACTCAGATTTATTGCTTTGTTCCTTCATTTTCTATGATCATGTTCCCTATCCTTGTATCTGTTTGCTTTACAAGGGATTTTTTATTTTTTTTTGTATTTACTATTACTTTTTGTATTTTATTACATTTTATTATTATCCGACCATACAAAATCTGCTGAAAAAGACTGCGGTTACTGAAGATAAGAGTCAGAGTCTGTATGTCTGTATTATCCAAGTATATGTTGCTTTTGGCTCGGAGTACGATCGCATGAGGCGTTTAAACCATTTTACAAGATGGTTTGGTTACGTTTTTTGTTTTTTGCTCACGGCAAAAGTCTTTTCTTTCTTGCTGTTAAAAACTAAGAAGAAAACAAAAACAAATGATTTGCTAAGCCGATGTGCTTAGCTAAAAGCACAGGGCTCTATTACATTCTTCGCGCAAACGCTAACGCGTGCGCAAAAGCACATTAACGCGAGGGGCAAAACCCTTTGCGCTGAATGTCGTATTACAACATCTGCGCAAAAAATGCGCGTTAACGTCTAACGCGGGTGAACCTGCGTGAACCCTTTGCGAGCGTAATGTACTTTGCGCATCCTATACTTAACATTGTGAGCACAAATGCATTTGTGCGCTGGTACGCGGATGGTATTATAATCTATGCGCAAATTTTAACGGACAACGTTTGCGCGCATAATTTTAACGTCTTTGAAAAGCTGGTGGTAACGGCAAATCTGAACGTCTTGGCCGAAACGAAAAACACCAGCCCCAAAAAAAATAATACAGCAAAGTATAGTTACACATTCTACACATACCCAAACAATAAAATGGAGAAGTTGTGCGTGTTTTTATTATTGCTGCAGCATATATACTCAGATTGATTTTGACAGGCGCAAAAACTGAACAGGAGACAATTGTGGTTCTTAATTCTGATTGGCTGAATCGCGTGAAAAAACAGTCGGCACACCGATTTCTGCGCGCAGCGTTAATGTGCGTGCGTTTTTGCGTGTCTTTTTTACGCGCATGTTATTTTTTTGACGGATGAAAAAATTCACACGGATTGTAATACCAGCGTTAATTTACGCGCGTTAACATTTAACGCTTCGCGCACAAATTACCGAGCTGCGCAAACGTTTTTGCGCAAAGAATGTAATAGAGCCCTCAGTGTTCAAAAATAAAAAAATAAATTGTAGGTCTATAACGTTAAGAATAAAGTTGCCAGGATGGGAACATTTTGCTTGCTACGATGGTCTTTTATTCACAATTACCTTATTTAATTCAACAATTATTGGCAAGATGAATATATGCCAACATAAGGATCACATTGTGTGTTAAATTATTTCCAAGAGGACGAGTGTCATAATAAGCTACAGTAAAGCGTTATGGTTAACAAAATAGACATACACAGGGTTATCCAAAGAGATCCGAATTGCTTGAGAAAGGTAACCGAACGCTGAAAATCAGCGTTCGGTTACCTTTCCTGGCCATTCGACTATCCAGAGAGCAGGCAATACACCAAATCCTGGCGAATTGCCTGCACATTCGGTGCCTGTTCGGTGCCTGTTCGAGGGCAGTTAAAACCCCATGAAAAAGCACTGCTTCGGCTATTCAGAGAACACAAACCAGCAGTGAAAGGTTCCCCTAATGCCCTGCCATTCGGTGGTTTAATTCGGCAAGTTTATTCAGGAGAATCCCATAGACTTCAATGTTAAAAATATTCCCGTTTTAATTCAATATCTAATAAACCGTTCATCATAAAATTCTGCAGTAAAGAGTCTCTTTATTTATAGATTTTTTTAGGATACTTTAAGCATTTTTCAGAATTTTAATTTTTTTTTTAAAAGTCAGATTTTTTTTTTCTTTAGTTTCTTTGCAAACAGCGTTTCATTTTCACACATTCACACAAACTATTTTGCTAATTTATTCACTGCCTCGTCTGCGGTCTCAGCTGCTTCGGCTGATTGTGATCGGCTCCTGCTCGGGCTTTTTCCGTGGTTTTCGGCAGGTTAATCCAGATGTTTTTGTGGCTTTTCGGCGTGCATTCGCTTGGTTTTGGTGTTAGTTTTCGGCGGGTTTGCGGCAGCTTTTCCCTGCAATTCGGGGACCCTGTGGTGCTAGCTGAATACACCGCAGGGTCACTGAAATGGGATCGGCAAAAGGAACCGAATTGAAGAGAACGAAAAGTCACCGAACGTGCGGTGATTTATCGAATCTCTTTGAATAACCCTGTAAATTATATTTGCAATTGTATAAAAAAAAATTCTGAAGCTTCAAAACATCCCTTCTTGAAGGACATCCCAATTCATTTTATGACAGTTCAAAATGTCCCCTTTCGGTAGCAATTCAATACACAGTCACAGGATTAAGGACCATTTAATTCAATCTGATGGCTGAAATTGGGAGTTTTTTCAGACGTCTTTAGGGGAATCAAATGTAGGTTTACTGGCATTTCAATTCCCGATAAAAAATTCAGATCGCATTTCGGTTCTCGCAGCTACTTTTTTTTTTATTTTTAGTTGATAATTTTTATTATGCATACAATGATATAAAGAAATGGCAACACAAAACAAAGAATAGTAAGTACAGGTAAAGCAAAACAGTTAAGTGCCTTTGACAGCTAAGAATATAAATTCACAGCATGCGCAGTTTTTCCATTTTATAGAAAGAACAAAAAAGAATTAAACAATAGATTCGAACCAAACCAACGAATTCAAAGAAAATAAAATGTACAAACTAAAGGATAAACTGCCCGGACAGGCTAAACCTTGTAAGAAATATGAAGGACACAAAGCATTAGCTATATATAAACAGGCAACAGCAAACTATTAGGACCGAGGCTTAAAAGGATCCCTGCCCGACATCACTACAGTGTAGTACCAAGCAGTATATTGCAGGGATGATTGAATAAAGGTAAGTAGTGTGCGTGAAAGTGATGGAAAATAACACTGCCACGTACGAAGAAACTGTTGGGCATGAAGTTTTTTATTAAGAAGCCTACCACCCGACTCACTAATACAGGCCTCAAAATTTCCACTCGCCTGCTCGCATTTGGCGAGTGGAAATTACATGAGGGCGAGTGGGAATGCAGAGGCAATGCTGGATAGGGGTTAGGTGGGGCAACTAGTGGCGAGTAACTCTTAAGGCCTGGCTAGTAGCTCAGGACTTGAAATTTTGAGGCCTGCACTAATACACCTCCCTGCCCCAACCAGTCCATCACGCTCACCTTGCAGTCCTCCACTCTCACCTTGCAGTCCTCCACTCTCACCTTGCAGCCCATTACTCTCACCTTGCAGCCCGTCACTCTCACCCTGCAGCCCGTCACTCTCACCCTGCAGCCCGTCACTCTCACCCTGCAGCCCATCACTCTCACCCTGCAGCCCATCACTCTCACCTTGCAGTCCTCTCCTCCCGTTTCCACCCCCAACCCTTCTACATTGTGAGTTCCCACGGGAATAGGGCCCTCGTTTCTTCCTGTACTGTTTTATCAAATGTTGTTCAGTCTCCGTGTATTGTAACCCTGTCTATATTGTGCCCATTGTTCAGCGCTGCGGAATATTCTGGCGCTATACAAAAATAAAGTATAATAATAAGAAGAATTAAGGTATAAAACTAATACATACGGAAAAGGTGATTTTGTTTGTTCTGAAACACGGCTATACTTCTCAATGGAAAATGTTGATTAGGTTTGAATTTATCGGTATGCTGATATCCTGAAAAAATGTCAAATGCTAAAAAGGTTTTTATAGCTTGATTTTCAAGAAGGGATATAGAGGGAATAAGATGGAAATATTCTCTTAAACATCGGATATTTCTATTAGTCATGTTTGCAAAGTTGTATGACGGTGGCTGAAAATAAACTGGCCGGCTTTTTTCGGACCAGCATCATTTGTCGAATACCGTCCCCAGACAAATGTTTTAACTGAATCAGTCGAGATTTAGATAAAAATATTGTCCGCTAACAGACAATATTTAAAAAAAAAAAAAAGTCAAACCCTACATTTGTGCCAATTGGTCAGATAGTGTCCAACGATTATAAAATCCCAAAAGAGGACCAGAGGCACCCAATTCACCATCCATAGCTTAAGATCATTGAATCAACATAGAAAGTTTTAAAGTGCATGGTTTAATGCTTCAAATTCTGCCGCACCTTTGAAGCAGGAACAGCTTTTCATCTTGGAAAGGGGGTTCGGTATTTTAATACAGACTTTTCCGAAGGTGACTGACCACCTTTCAAGAAGCAACACTACCGTTTTGAAGGCAACTGGTAGTGCTTTTCATTTCTCTGATACCAAAATATTGCTAGGTATTCCTGTGGTTTCATCCACCCATCGTGTATTTCTGGTTTGTTTATATTTATCATTCCTAGTTACCGGAGATGATGATTGGTGTTGACATACATGCTTCTGTCTGACTCATTTCTCCTGGTCCCTTAGGATTTGTGACATTACAAGCTTCTAGCAACAAAAAAAAAGCTATGTTTTATCAGCTGCCTAATTTATTTCTGTTCCAAGCACTGCAGATTAACACATTATATGGAATATATATATTACGCATATTATTATTCTTTGTTTATATAGCGCCGGCATATTCCGCAGCGCTGTACAATGGGTACAATATAGACAGGGTTGCAATACATTGAACAACAATTGACAAGCTGGTACACTAGTAAACGAGGGCCCTATTCCTGCGGGAACTCACGATCTATGTATCTACAGTATATATAAATCTATCACAAGCACTCTTGAATAACCAGCTTGATAGCCATCTCTATATTATAGTAGATTTAAGAAATTTAGGGCAATATTCATACTTAAGGCTAACGTTAGGTTAAGTGGCCCAAAGCTCAGGTCACCCATATTACATTCCTAACACTAAGGGGATAAAAAAACCTGTTAGCGATTTGGATCTTGCGCTTTTCAGCGCGAGGTTACTGTACTTTGCACTCCCTATGCTTAACATGGGGAGCGCAAAGAGTTAATTAGCGTTAGGATTACAAAGTCCTAACGGTATTTACGCCCCCTTGCAGTTAACTCAGAAGTTACCCATGGCTAGGAGTTGGTGCTAACGGGTACGCTTCTGCAGAATCAGTTAGCACCCTGCTGAAAAAAGCCACCAAAAATCAGATACTCACCTCTCATCCCACGGTGTGAAAGGCGGATTGATCGGCTTCTTCTGGCCACCGGGAGCAGAGTGTGACTGGAAGGAAAAAAGTCCCCAGTTGCCCCTCATGATCACTCCGACCTGCAGGAACTTGCGAGAGGCGAGACGCAGCAGGTCATGGACTCCATGTAGGGGATGCTCGGGTGGTGCATTAGTGCTGCCTCGAGTATCCTGAGGCTTAGCGCTGCATTACGGGGCAGACTGCTGGATTAGCGCCTGCCCGGTAATATGGAGCTAAAACGGGGACGCTAAGGAGAAACCTGCAGGCACAGATTTTCCTCCATAGCGTCCCTGTTTTAGTGGGCAGTATGTAATAATGCCCCATGGGTTTAATCTCCCTGGCGGTGTTCCCGAGTGTGTCTCGTGGTTAAATTTCACTGCTGAGAGCGGTAACCCCGAGACACACTCGGGCTGTACACATTACCTCTCCGTGCGCTCCCTCGATGATCTCTGCAGCCTCCTCCAGCAATCGCAGCATTTTACTTCCTGGATTCCTTCTCACGAGGAGGAACCAGGAAGTAATGAGGTTGCGATCACCGGAGGAGGCAGCTGGGGACATCGAGGGAGCGCAGGGAGAGGTGATGTATCCAGCGGCATCCAGAGTGTTGCTCGGGGTTACCACTTCCAACATAGGAGTTTAACCCCGAGCAACACTCGCGAATACCGCTGGGGGGGGGGGAAATAGACTGTTTTCAGCAAAGATTTTTCTAAATAAATCGACCGCCAGGGAGGTTAATTTAGTTAGCACAACAATAACAGAGTATGATGTGATAAAACCACTCTAATAAAGCACACAGGATCACTCACGTATCAGTCAGTGATCCACCAGTGATGGAATATAGCAGTCCATACATACAGCCGGAGTTTAAATAATAAAGCAGCAGTAAATACAGCAATAAAGAAAGTCACTATAGTCCTGAGCGCTCAACACGTTTCTTCAAAGAGACTTCAACTGTTTTATTTATTTACTGCTGTTTTTATTATATAAACTCCGGTTGTATATATGGACTGCTATATTCCATTACTGGCGGATCAATGACCAGGACTACCAGAGGGATCCGGAGACCGTGATGCCCGGAGTGTATATCCTATGCTGACTTGGCACAACATAAATAAATATGAATGTGCAATTTCTTTTGTGAGTGGGATTTTTTTTATATATACACTAATATACTGTAATAAATGGTTTTACACTATGAGATTTTTCTTGTATTTTTATATGTAGCATCGTGCCTACTAATGTCAAAGAACTTTGCCGGCTCCTCGCTGCTATTCACTGCGGCACATCTGTCCCCCTTTTTTACTCCCTTGTGGAGATGATAGATATACGTGAGTGATCCCGTGTGTTTTATTAGAGTGGATTTATCACATTATATTAAAAGAAAGGTGTAAACCAGGAGAACTGGCAGGAGAAGAGAACAATTTAGACCAAAAAGCCGATTTGGAAAGCAAGATAAATGGGAGAATTTTTATGGTTTGGCTATTTTGACCTAGAATTTTCACTTCTCCAGTCATTCTCCTGTGTTTCACCTTTCTTTGAATAGACCCTATTGTGATATATATATATATATATACAATCTCTTAGTGCATTCTTCATTGCTTTATATTTAATTTAGTTAGGTCTGATCACTGAAATTGGCAATTTGGGTAGTTTCCGGTTAGTGAGATTTGACTAACGGCTTAATAGCATTTAAAATTTACAGCTCAATGAACGGCACGTGAGCTTTTACTCGCTAATGGAAATTTTGGATTTTAACGATTCAATTAGAAAATATTGATTCAATTCGATAAATGTGCCGATTTAAAAAAAAAATGCAAGTGCTGAAAGGGGTTGATAAATGATTTTAATGCAGGGAAACAAATTTCAAATCAGACTGAAATTATTTTTTTTAATAATCCAATTTTACAAACAGGCATGCTCAATGGTAAAAATCTATATGATACTGGAAGGAGCTTCCGCTAGGTGAGCTAGGCACCCAGCTAGGGCGCACTGCCACCTAGGTCGTAGCGGCCCTGACCCAGGATCCTCATTGTGAATCTCGCGTAGCTGGCACTTGCGGGTCGCATACCGAAAATCTGACAGTGACGACTCTCGGATCCAGCTAGGGGCGCTGAAGGTGGGCGCCATCGGATGACACGCAGGGGCGCCATCTGATGGTGCAGAGAGAAGAGCAGAGAAGAAAGAAAAGAAAGAGGCAACAGAAAAGAGGCAAAAGAAAAGAAATAGGCAGATGAAAGAAAGGGGCACAGAAGAAAGAGGCACAAAAGAAAGAAAAGAAAGAGGTATGGAAAAAAGAAAGAAGCAGAGGAAAGAAAGAGACACAGACCGATCTCGGGCCTGACCAGCGGAGGGGGCAAGGCAGGCACTGACCTACCGACAGCAGTGCAGCCCCCCTGCACAGTGTTTGTGTGTGTTCCCCCAGTGTGCGTCTCCCTATAGTGTGTGTGTGTTTTAAGCATTTTTCGGGATTTTTTTGTGGTGCGTGTACAGCAGTTTTTTGGTGGCTTTTCTCTGCTCTATGACGGCCCTGTGGTGCTTGCGGAATACACCGCAGGGATGCCGAAATGGGATCGCCAAATTGCACCAAATTGAAGAGAACGAAAAGTCACAGTGACTTTACGATTCTCTTTGAATAACCCTGATAGCGTAGTGCTGTGTTGCTAGAGTAGTATTTCAACAGTTAAAAGATTTTTTTTGGGGGGGGCAAGTAGCTGGTCTTGCCTAGGGTGTAAAACAGTCTAGCACCGGCCCTGGCCGGACAAAAACATGCATTTTGGGGCATTCCACGGTCTTATTTTTTGGACCTGCACCACTCTCCGCTTTTTGGTTCTGGACGAATTTTTTCAATTTAATCTGCCGATATTTAAAAAAAAAATTGAGCCCTTAGCGTGTTACCCCCTCTATATTAAATTATCTGTGGTTATTCACACCTCTAACAATTACAGGGTTGTTCTAGTAGTTTTAAATGAATCTGTAATAAATCCAATGCTCTATTAATGTTGGAGCATTAATCTGAGTGTGCTGGCTTGCTTAATTACCTCTCCTGACAACCCACTAGCTTGTTACTGCTGCTGATCTGGTAGAAGTATACAATAAACAACGTGGCGCCAATGAACATAAGCTCAACGGTTAGCATACTATGCATGGCACATGACCATCATGATGTATTGAATATTCCTTTTCTTTCGTTTCAAATATTCGTCTTCTTCAAGGAGTATACGAATGGCTGTAGGAGAAGAGAGACCAGGATTGTGCAGTACAAAATGATGGTATAAAAATATATAAGTGGAGTATCCAACTCACATTTCTTTGAGCCTGCACCTGGCTCTAGGATAAATAGCCTTATGGGACTTCTATAATCTCTTCGGGTGCCCATCGACCTCTTTGAAGGATCCTGCAAATTTCCATACATTTCCCCTACAGTAAAAACATAAACTTGCACCGGGGGTACCCCTAGTGTGATACAGTAACCAAAACTATTTTGGATATAATTGCAGGTCGATTACGAACTCACATGTTCCAGAGCATCGGTTGGCTCTAACAAATGCACATAGGAGATTTTAGGAATCCCCCTCACCTTCTTTAGCAGGAATCCTAGGCAAACAGCATATTTAAAATATATTTATTAAAACAAAAAACGTGACAAGGTTACCAGAACGCGTTTCGCCAACAGTGCCTGGAATTCTATGCCGATGGGTGCTATCATGAGTACTGACAGTCATATACTCTAAAGTCCATAGGACTCCACTGAGTGTTATTACAGGAATTGTGCAAAGGCTGGTAAACAAAATCTCATGCAATGTGAAGTTTTGCTGCAAGTACACGGAGAAACTACTGTATATGACCTCAACATTCTTCCTGTTCCATCATCAGTAAATGGCAGATCATCAGGAGGATCTCAGGGAGCCTAGTAGATGGGTATAGATGCAGACGGTTCTATTGTTTATTACCTAGTTGTATTTATTTTTCTCCTCAAAATTACATTAAAGTTGCATTATTTTTTCCCTTTTCTGTGCTAGCAATAAGAAGGTACCAATATCTTATTACTTGCCCTTTTAAAGATTTAGGGTCATATTACATAGTTGGTGCTAACTTAACCAGAGCTGTTGTAAACTTACCAGAGCCATTATAACCTATGGAGGTTTTAAGTTTACAACAGCTCTGGTTAAGTTAGCACCAACATCGTAATACTGCCCCATACCTCTTAACTACAAAGGGATTTGTCAGCAAACTAATATTTAATAAGAAATATTTGGGAATATTCCCAGTGTATTCCTTACTGTTATAAAGTATTTGGCAGCCAGAGGTCGCCGTCTACTGGCCAAAAGGAGTTACTGCGGTTCTAGGCTTTACGCAGGTTCATTTGGGGAGCTTTGAGACACAATCCCAGCTGATTTAAAAAAGTGTTAGCACTGTGGAAATGATGTCGGAGATGCTAAAACTTTACCAATGTTCTCTAGTCCAAATGCAAATTAATTTATTTTGCGATAAAAGAGTTTTTTTGCATTGCTCCAGTGTAACACCATATTGACTATACTTGATATTGGGGCACCAGGAGATGCCTTGCAGATGGAGTATCTTGGTAGTGAGGGGGTTAAAAGACTTAAGAAGCAGTTATAATATGTTTAGGGGACAATTGAGCACTACAAGAATAACCCAGTAAAAAGATATAACGCAATATCTGCATAACAACAAACGTATTTATATAAATACCACAAGTTTGATGCATTCTGGCTGACACTAGGAATATTTGGCATCAGGAGTCTGTATAGCTTTGTGTAGATCAGCCAATAATATGTGTGTGCCTGCATTTATTACTAAATAAATATACAGTTGTGAGAAGTTGGAACAAATTGTTATAAAATTGCTGATGTGCAAAACATGCTACGGGTACAAAAAAACCATTATAAACGAAGAAATAACAAATCTGCTTCCAACTTCATATATTTATACATATACATTTTTTACAAGTGCAATTACTGCAGCACACCCTGAAATGACAGCAGTAAGCTGCAGTTACCCTAATCGCAGAAAATAAGTTCCATATGCAACCTTTAACAAGAAAGAAGAATATGAAGAATAGAAATGAAGCAAGCCCTAATCAAATGAAGACCTTTTCAGGTAACAGTCAGCAATATAATGGAATTAAAGGGACACTCAATGCTGAGTCAAACCAAACTTTCAATCAATAGAAAATAGTAAAATATTATATAGTAAATAGAAGAAAAAATACTTCTCTCTGAACAACCAAAACTTGCTGAATTTCCTCTTTAATACACAAAGGGCCATATTACAAACTTGGTGCTAACTTAACCAGAGCTGTTGTAAACTTACCAGAGCCATTATAGCCTATGGAGCTGTTAAATTAACACCAGCTCTGGTTAAGTTAGCACCAGCTTTGTAATACTGCCCAAAGTGATTGGAACCCCTCAGCCATTCACATTTGTCCTATTGCACTTAAAACTTGCGATTAGAGGTGTGCATTTTGTTTCGTAACGAATCGCAATTTGTCCGAAATTCCGTTATTTGTATCTCTTAAGTATTTCTAAATACGGAATTATTTGATATGAATCACTGTAAAAACTAAACTAATTTATACATAAACAAATCGATTCGGATCACAAAAAAGCAATAAATCCTGCTCCATTACTGTTAGATTAGGGCTAACATGAGGGTTATAAGGCAAGCAAGGATTAAATTACCGTTTCGGTGCTGTTCGGCGATTTGTGCATAGATGAATCATTCAATGTTTCTCTATGGGACAATTTTGTTGCTGCGGAATTGCACCACATGACACTGCATGTCACTGTCCAATGTCCTGGGGTGCTGAAACTATTGGATCTATTGCTGAATCCAATAGATAAGCACCACAGTATATTGGACAGTGACATACTGTGCCATTCGGCGCAATTCTGCAGCAACAAATTTGTCCCATAGAGAAACATTGAATAACCCTCATTTTTAGCCCTAATCTAACAGTAATTGAGCAGGATTTATTGCTTTTTTTAGTGACACGAATTGATCTACAGTTGTGTTCAAAATTATTCAACCCCCAATGCTGTAAAAGGTTTTAGGGAATTTAGTGTACATTTGTAATTGTATTCAGAATGAAATCCTACAAGGACTTTTTAAAGAACCATATGCAACTAAAATGACATCAATTGGTTTTGTAATACAGTAGTAAATGTTTCTTTTGTGAATTCTTCATTGACACAATTATTCAACCCCTTAAAGACTACCACTCTGAAGAACAGAGGTTCATTCAAGTGTTTTCAATCAGGTATTGAAAACACCTGTGGATGTCACAGAGCAGCAATAAAGCATAATAAGCACCAATTAGGCAGCTTTAAAATGACTGTGATACTCAGCTCCTTCTAGACATTTACTGGTGTGGTTACAAACATGGTGAAGTCAAGAGAATGGTCCAGGAAGACAAGAGAAGAGGTGATTACTCTTCACAGGAAGGGCAATGGCTATAAGAAGATTGCAAAGATGTTAAACATACCAAGAGAGACCATAGGAAGCATCATTCGCAAATTCAAGGCAAAGGGCACTGTTGAAACGCTACCTGGTCGTGGCAGAAAGAAGATGCTGACTTCGACTGCTGTGTGCTACCTGAAGCGTAGAGTGGAGAAAAGTCCCTGTGTGACTGCTGAGGAACTGAGAAAAGATTTGTCAGATGTGGGTACTGAAGTTTCAGCTCAGACAAGACGGCGCACACTGCGTAATGAAGGCCTCCATGCCAGAACTCCCAGGCGCACCCCCTTACTGTCTCCAAAGAATAAGAGGAGTCGACTGCAGTATGCCAAAAGTCATGTGGACAAACCACAGAAGTTTTGGGATAGTGTTCTGTGGACTGATGAAACAAAATTAGAACTGTTTGGGCCCATGGATCAACGCTATGTTTGGAGGAGGAAGAACAAGGCCTATGAAGAAAAGAACACCTTGCCTACTGTGAAACATGGCGGGGGGTCAATCATGCTTTGGGGCTGTTTTGCTTCTGCAGGTACAGGGAAGCTTCAGCGTGTGCAAGGTACCATGAATTCTCTTCAGTACCAGGAGATATTGGATGACAATGTGATGCAGTCCATCACAAACCTGAGGCTTGGGAGACGTTGGACCTTTCAACAGGACAATGATCCCAAGCATACCTCCAAGTCCACTAGAGCATGGTTGCAGATTAAATGCTGGAACATTTTGGAGTGGCCATCGCAGTCACCTGACTTAAATCCGATTGAGAACCTCTGGTGGGACTTAAAGAAAGCAGTTGCAGTGCGCAAGCCTAAGAATGTGACTGAACGGAGGCTTTTGCCCATGACGAATGGGCAAAGATACCCGTAGATCGCTGCAAGACACTTGTGTCAAGCTATGCTTCACGTTTAAAAGCTGTTATAACTGTAAAAGGATGTTGTACTAAGTACTAAGATTGAATGTCACTTGGGGGTTGAATAAAACTGATAATGATGTGAGCACAGAAAAGACATTTGTGGTTATTTCATTATAAATGTTATGTTATATTTGTCTGACCTACACGTGCCTCTTTGATTTAATTGTAAGCAAGATGACTGAATGATCAAAATCAATGTCAAACTGGCCAAAACACTAATTTTCAGTGGGGGTTGAATAATTCTGAACACAACTGTACATCAATCGGAAATAACGAAACAAAAAACGAATCGGCAGTCAAACAAATTCTGTTTCGGACTAAACGGTTTTCACCCGAAATGAAACAAAACAAAGTTTTCAGCCATGGACAAGTCTACTCGCCATCTTCTTTTTCACAAAGTTTATTTTGTGTGCCAGAAATGATGGACATAAGTGCACTTAGAACATTCATTAAAGGGACACTCTGGCCACCAAGGCCATGTAGGACATGCTCTCTCCAGCAGTTCCTGGCCACTGGGACAGCATTTCAACATGAAGGATGTCCCACGTCTGCTCAAAATGCTTTCAACCAGCAGTTGCTGCACAGATTTCCAGGAGTTGGGAACTCCAGTACCAGAAACGTCACAGTACTATTATGCAGTGATACAGTTGCAAGAGGAGCCGGCTGGTGGTTTCTGTAGTACTTTACAATACGAATTGGGGGATTACTTGAAGAAATTTACAAGCAGACTTTGGAAGCAAAGACAAAAGGTGTAGAGGGCCTTGCTCAGAGAAGCTTAGTCTATATGTGTTGTGGTGGAGGAAGACAAAAGGAGTTACCATCATATTAGTGGTAAGGATTTCAAATTCTAATGTTTGTATCAGAAGTAGGGTGAGGTATGGTGGTGAAGCAAGTTACGATAACAATCATGTACTATAATGAGGGTGGAAGAGGAGAAGGAGGAGTCAGGAATGTGTTACACTAATCTAAAAAGTTGAATTTTTCTGGGGGGTTGTTTGATAGGCTGAGGTAGGTCATTCCACAGGACCGGTGCTGCACTTGACAAGTCTTGGAGGCAGGAGTTGGCTGTGTGGGAGGAAACAGAAGATAGGCGGAGGTTGCCTTATAAGTGAGCAGAGAAATCGATGGCGAGGGTTTATCTTGGTAGTATGAACACTATCATGTTCTCCGGCAGCAAGACCTGGCTTGCTGTCGCACAACCCCTTGCCTTCTGATTTTGCATGTAGCCTTGTTTTTTTTTCTGTCATCTCTCTGTTCTCTCCTACTGTGAAACCCAGGTATTCCAAAATTTCAAATGTGTCTTCTACTTTAGCCAGCCTTTGTTAGCACGGTAGAAGTCAACGACCCAAGGGCTCTCTTTCTATGACTCTGGTACTTTACACATAATGATAACAGTTTTTTTTCTTTTAACCTGCCTGGCGGTATTCCCGAGTGTGACTCGGGGTTAAATTTCGCTACCGTGATCGGTAACCCCGAGCCACACTTGGGCTGTATATACTCACCACATCCTTCACTCCTCGCAGTCTCCGCAGTCACCGCAGTGTGATCGCGGCAGCCGGCGACTTTGCTTCCTGGTTCCGCTCCCTGCAAGTCACACGACGCAGGGGGACGGGACCAGGTGGCAAATTCAAAAAAGAAGAAAAAAAATTACAGTAAAAAATACTGTAAAATAAACTTTGTGCAGTGCAGTGGGTGCTGGGATTCCTGTGCAGATGTACACTCTCCTTTGCCAATAAAATATACAGGACACGGGGGTACCAAAAAAAGAGTATTTATTCTCAAAGCAGCTTTACAGCAATAAAAGGCAAATAAAAATCATTTCTAAAATGTAATAAGGCTTTGCAATACAAGTTTCGCTGGTGCTTGCCCAGATCCAACAGTTGGATCTGGGCAAGCACCAGCGAAACTTGTGTTGCAAAGCCTTATTACATTTTAGAAATGATTTTTATTTGCCTTTTATTTCTGTAAAGCTGCTTTGAGACTAAATACACTTTTTTGGTACCCCCGTGTCCTGTATTACATTGGCAAAGTAGTGTACATCTACACAGGAATCCCAGCACCCAGAGGAAAGAGGCAGGTTTTTGATTTGATTATATTATTGAATATAATTTATTTCCATTATTTTGGATAATAAATTTTTATATCGGGTTTCAAACCTTCTCTGACTCCGTGTGTTTACTAGACTCTTGCTTGCACGGATTTCAGTGAGTTATTCCTACAGAATACAGGCTTACTCTATAAAACAACATATTTCCTTTCCAAAAAAATTTAAACGCTTTTAGACACAAAATTTTGCAAAAATTTAACCGCCAGGGAGGTTAAAGCAGATTAAAATGACAGTAGCCCTATACGGCCTGCTAAATCTATACAGCAGCTCAGTACGTTGTAGCTCTAAAAGATGTGAATAGTAAACAGAGACGGGGATTTTTTTTTGTAACGAGTTATCTTTAAGCACAATTTAGGATCTAAAGCCATAGTTTCCAACCCTGGAACTCAGGACATACTAACAGGACAGGTTTTAAGGATTACTTTGGGGAAATGCAGACTGAATCCTGCAATCACTGAGCAGTAAATCATATCACCTGTGCTGTGCTTCAGCTATCCTGCAAACCTGGCCTGTTAGTGCTCCCAGAGGACAGGGTTGGGAAGCACTGATCTAAAGGAACCATTCACACACCTTTAATGTTTCTTTTTAATTCCTCTAGAACGCTTTGAACTTTGACCGACTTTAATATTTATTCTAAAGTTTAAACCATGCATATCAAATAGCTGAATAAAGATGTACAGTACACATTATCTCGGCTTATAGCATATTGATTGGCTTCTCCATGTGTTAGCACATTGCTTCACTAAGGTCAGGAATCTGCAAGGTTTCTATCACTAAGGGTGATACACTAGACGAGTTTTGAAAGCCATGGAACTGACATCCGTTCAGTAGAATGACATTTCAAGAGCTTTGCAAAACAGAAATTCCCAGGGCTGCAGTCTAAATCATTATTTTTATATCATTTTTCATGCTATGATTGTGAGTTATAATCTCACGTGTTGTTTACTCTGTGGATTAAAACTTAAAAGATAAGAAGTTATTGATTGACGCAATAATCCTCTCCAGTTATGTCACTGTTCTACAAGAAACTTTTCAATCAAATCTCTATTTTCACAGCAATGCTTTTCTCATTTATGTCAGATCCGATATAGCGATGAGTTGGGAAGATGTTGCGACGCCCGACCAGTGCAAAAAGTAGGTAAACGGATTATATGTTGTATACTGCCAGAATCCAAGGCATAACGACTAAAAAACAGATAAGACATTGTGAAAGTATGGGTCCCTAAGTGAGCCAAAAACATTAATGCAGCACTAAAAGATTTTGTAGCACATAATGCAGACTTCAGCAACAATTCTAGTGTTGTCAATAACGCATTATATTTTTGTCTTTTTTTATTTTATTATGTCATAATTGGCGTTTATTACATTTTCATTTTTCCCATTAGAGGCATAATTAAATATCAAGAATATAAAGTGATCATCCAAGGTCATATGATCAACTTTTTAAGCAAAAAAGTCATAGAATGTAATTTGCTACCATTTTAAATGAATATAATACCGTAGATACTCGCATATAGCGAGACCCGAATATAACGCGATGGATAGAGAATTATTGTGGAAATGAGAGAATACACAAGACTCGAATATAACACGAGGAACAAAATTCTAGAAGTATACTGTACCGATAAACAATTAAAATTCTTCAAGCTTCTCTTAACACAGTCAGGCTCCCCCTCGGGCCAGAGTGCTCTGCTCTAGAATGATTGTAGTTGTTACTAAGTATGAAGCCTTGCCGGCCACCCGTCTTCTTTACTTGCGATAAGATGGCCGGCAGAGAGAGGTGCCCAATGCAGTAAATCATTCACCGATAGGCAGTATACCAGGAGGTGTCGTTTTCTCACGTCCGGCTCCATCAGGCAGGCTCAACCACCACATCGTGGAGCGAGGGTGCATGCTCAGTTTTAAGCGGATCTTGAATGATTGGCTTAATCCGAGCGTGCCCTCTGAATGTGATGGATCCCACCTCTCCTGAATCTGGGAGTTCCTGAAGTGTTTGCAGGTGTCAGGGAGCCCACATTCAATTCAGGGTGACTACCAGAACTTCTGGGAGACTTGGGATCCCTGAGCAAGTCAAGTTTTTATTACACGCGACACAGATGTCTCGAACATAACGCGACCCCTCCAATTTTAAAGGTAAATTTTTGTCACCAAAATCTAGCGGTATACTCGAGTATCTACAGTAAGTTAAAAAACATTGAGTCAATCTAATAAAAAAAAAAGGATTACAATTTTGAAAACCCTAAATAATTATCCTCTGTTAATTTCTATTTAACAAGATAGGAAGGTAAACAATGGAAGGGTAATTCAAACATATTGAAAACTCAACAGAATATATATATTTTTTATAAATTAACTTAAAATATTTTTTTCTCTCCGAAAAACGGAATTCTAAATCTGGATGGCTTGGCGTTTAGGCAAGCATGAATACAAAAGGCTGGCAAACCTTTCAAACGATGCACTCCTTTAATTACAGCTGGAATATTTGGGATACATTATGCATTTGTTCCAATTCTTGGTTACACTAGTTCTTACACTGTTCTGCTACTTCAATAAACATGAAGATGCCTTTGCATAAAATAAAGTAACCTTTAAGTGTAACAATTCTGAGCCATGATCAATACTGTATGTTCACCTTTTACATTAAGATACTTATGTGGTAGTTGTGTTTGTGTACATGTATATATTTAAAAATAATAATAAAAGAATGTAAATAAACAACTTACTGATGCAGATGATGCAGGGTATCATATAACCAGTTAATTGACTGTAGCTACAGCAGCATAAATATGCATTACTACATCTTTGTACCATGAGCTGTATGAAGAATTCAGGGATGAAGAAGTGCATCTAATAAGAGCTGTCTGTATCTGCTTTTTTTCAAACGTGCCTTTTGTAATGCATTATTGCAGATGTAACAAAATTTCCTGTGATGTTTTACAGATGTAACCGTATTTATATAATATAACAGTGTTTCTGGGCGTATAGGAGTGATTCTTGGCTTTTTTTTCTGATACTAAAGTATTTCCCGTCAAATAAATGATTTAAATTTTTAAGCTATGATATGTCTATTCCTTATGAATTGTTGGGGTATTGTACAGTTAGGGAGTATTTAGATACTACATAAAAACTGAAAAGATGATTCTTAAAATATTATGTTATTTTTTCATCTTATTTTTATTTTAAAAGTTTTATTTTTCCCATTGAAAAATGCTAAACTCACAATGTATTGAGCACGATTTTTAATTACCTTGTATTATATTTTAAAAGGAGCTTATTATTAATGCATTAAATGTGCCCATCAGTAAATAGATTGTTTGAAACCTACAATTATGGGGCCCTATTCAAACTTTCAGGGTTATCCAAAGAGATTCGAAAAGTCACCGCACGTTCGGTGACTTTTCGTTCTCTTCAATTCGGTTCCTTTTGCCGATTGCATTTCGGTGACCCTGCGGTGTATTCAGCAAACAGCACAGGGTCCCCGAATTGCAGGGAAAAGCTGCCGAAAACCTGACGAAAACTAACCGAATGCACGCTGAAAACAAGCATAAACATCTGGATTAACCTTCGAAAAACCTGAACAGGAGCCGAAGAGGAGCCGAATCACACAGAGCCGAAGCAGCTGTGATGTAGAGGAGGCAGTGAATAAATTAGAAAAACCATTTGTATGAATCTGGGAAAAAGAAACGCTGTTTGCAAAGAAACTACTGAGCGAAAATGTCAGAAATTTTCACAGGAGGTCCAGGGAATGATAATAAAGAGGGCTGTTACAAAAAAAATAAGTAAACTGAAAAAAAATAAAAAACAAATCGGACTTTTTTAAAAAAAAAAAAGAAAATCTGAAAAATGCTTAAAGTATCCTAAAAAATCTATAAATACAGAGACTTTTTGCTGCAGAATTTTATAATGAACGGTTTATTAGATATTGAATTAAAATGGGAATATTTTTAACATTGAAGTCTATGGGATTCTCCTGAATAAATTTGCCGCATGAAACCACCGAATTGCAGGACATTAGGGGAACCTTTCACTGCGGTTTGTGTTCTCTGAATAGCCGAAGCAGTGCATTTTCATGGGGATTTCACTGCCCTCGAACAGGCACCGAACAGGCACCGTATGTTCAGGCAATTCGCCAGGATTTGGCGAATTGCCTGCTCTCTGGATAGCCGAATTGCCAGGAAAGGTAACCGAACGCTGATTTTCAGCATTCGGTTACCTTTCTCAAGCAATTCGGATCTCTTTGGATAACCCTGTTTGTCCTTAAGATGATGGCTGGAGCAGTTCTACATAGCGGCTCTAGATGCTAACCAAACTGCTCTGGCTGCTATTCCAACCTCAGAATCTATAGACATTGCTAATGATGTCTTAAAAATCGAGAACATTGACCTATTCCATGGTGGATCTGTTCAATCCCATAGACTCCAAGTGCTGATACCACCAGTGATGCGCATCACCAGTGCAGGTATCTTGTAGCGGCTCCCAAGCATTTCGATTCCAGCTGCTAATTCAGCGGCTCAAATGCAACATAGACTTCATCGGAATCGAGCATCACATAATCGAGGAATCATGTTGTATATGCATTGACATAGCAGCAAATTCATTGCAACAGTTTGCTGATGTTATGATCCCTGGAGTGTCCCTTTAATAACTGGCAGTTGGCATAAAAACCATTTGCTCCGCAGACCAGATACCCCACAGTTTTCATTATTTTCTTGCGTGAATTTTTTACTTTACATTGACCCTTTCATTAATTCCCATTTGTTATTATTCTAGAAGTTAAGGTCAACAGAGTTCATTATTATTCCATATCCTACTAAACAGCCATTTTAAGTTGTTTTTATGTATGAAAGGTCATTCTGCTAATGTACCATTGAAAGCATAATTTGGTGCACACACTTATTTCTCTGATTATTAAAAAAAGCTCTCTTAAGGTTTTATTACAAAATAAAGTCAACAGTTTACAGTTCTTTAATCTGTTTAAGTGAGTAGTAAAATAGTTTTGTTACACAGACATATCTCCAGTATTATGGCCGCAGACCAGTATAAATAAAGGAAATATTGGTTTTTCAAGAATAATACTTTCCCTGTGAGATTTATACAACAGTAGCATGAACAATGTATATTAAAGATCAAAATAAATATCAATTGCAACAGCAGGGGAGCTCAACCTTGGTCTCAGAGAGGTTTTGAAACGGCATTTCCCACAAGGCTCTGGCAATTTAATGAGTGGTTGAGTATCATGGGAGATGTACTTCTGAAACATCTGGAGGGCCACGGCTGAGCCCCCCACTATAAAGGACCACAAGTAATCATTTTATTAGAAGCTACACCTATCTGTGGTCCATTAGAGCAGGGATACTCAACCTTGACCATGTAGTTGTTTCAGAACTACATGATACCCAACAGTGACAATTAGGTCAACAGAGCCTGTGGGAAATGTAGATCCAAAACATCTGGAGGACCAAGGTTGGGCACCTCTGCTCTAATGGACCCCAGATAGATGTAACTTCTAATAAAATGACTGTCTGGGGTCCATTAGAGCAGAGGTGCCCAACCTTGGTCCTCCAGATGTTTTGGAACTATATTTTCTACAGGCTCTGTCGACTTAATGAGTGGTTGAGTATCATAGGCGATGTAGTTCTGAAACAACTGGAGGGCCAAGGTTGAGCACCCCCTGCTCTAAAGGACGACAGACACACGTAGCTTTTAATAATATGAATACCTATGGTCCTTTAGAGTGGGGTGGGGGGTGGGCTCAACCTTGGCCCTCCAGTTGTTTCAGAACTACATCTCCTATGATACCCAACCTCTCATTAGGTTGACTGAGTTTTGGAATGTAGTTCCAAAACATCTGGAGGACCACAGTTGGGCACCTCTGCTCTATAGGTCCACAGATAATGTAACTTCTAATAAAATGACTAATGACTTACTCAGCATTATAAAGCTTTAGTACATTCTACAGCCCCACCTCAGTATAGTACTTTCCTTTCATTGTCAAATGCACAATAACTTATCCATATCTATTCATTAATGCTATTTATTAATACATGAATGTATCTGGTTGCAATGAGTAACAAGTAAGCGCTTGTTAAGGCGTTGGTGTTCTTAGAGAAAATGTCTGAGTATTTCCATAGGACATACTGTATATCCACTTTGTAAAGCAGCAACAACAAAAAATAAAAAGGAAGGGAAATTAAAGGAAGACAAGACAGGGCGGAAGAGGCTTACTTTTTAATGTGGAAGATGTGTGTATTTGTTAGTAGCAATAAATACAATTTTAAAAAGGTTGGTTTAAAGTTCCTAGGCTGAAAGGAAAGGCTTAAAAAATTTAATAAATTAATAAAAACATGTTATTTTACCGGAGCTCTTGGTCTCTTTTAGAATGGTTTATTGTGTTGTGTAAATATCTAAATGTTTTGTATGTGAATCTGTGTTATTAATCTTCGCCGGTTTCATCTTCCTCACATTCTGTTCAGTCCTCTCAGATGCTCAGCTTTTTAAAAAAGTGCCATATTGTTCCCCTGCCACATCTTTGTCTATTGTGCTTGTGAATAACTTACTTATGAAAAAATAAAAAAAAAGGAAAAATAGATTATGTAAGCACATGGATGTCAGACCACTTATGCAAATTCTCTTCAATGTTCTAAACAGAAATACGGGACAATCAGAAGCTCAGAATAGTAAGGTTTAGCAAGGTCAGAACTCACAAACCCGTTACATTCCAGAGCAAAACGATGGACAGGTATAAAAATAAACAGACTGGTAGATATACAGATATATGCAAATATTATAGAAGGTAAAAAAGGAAACTAGAGACTAATGGAAGTTCTAACGTTGAGATGAGATATTAAGAAAGCAATACAGAATATACTATTAAGGAATCTATCAGGCTTTTGACATTGGAAGTCCCCAATGAAGGCCAAGATATTGCCCTTATTATGTCACTATGTACATATTACCTAAATCACATTTTTTCCTCAAGGAAAAAAACCAAAACATTTGTTTACCTTGTCCTGAATAGCAAGTATGGAGTTAGAAATTTGCTTTTGTGTATATATATATATATATATATTTTATTAGCTTTTTCATGCTTAACCCTTTCATGACCACCAAGTTCTTCTAGTTACAATAAATATTTATGGGATGTATAGTTAACACTTAAAAAGGGTAATCGTAGGGTAAAATAGCAGTTTCGCATAACAAATTTTATTCTGGAGGTAACTAAAAGATTAAAACACTGCAAATTTCCTTGTTTTTTTTTTCTTCATGCATCATCCTTTACAGAAATATTACTGGGATGAAAGGCTCTAAACTCTAGATCAGAGATCTCGAACTCTAGCTCTCCAGATGTTCATTGCCTACAATTCCCAGAATCCTTTTGATGCAACAGATGGCCAGAGAATCATTGGAGTTGTATTTCAGAAACATTGGGGGTGGGGAGCATAGATGGAGATCCCTGCTCTAGATTTTGTCCCATATTTTGCACAATTTCAAAAAGAAAATGTTGCGCAGTCGACCGCAAAAAAAAAAAAGGATAATTTCTACATAATAAAGGGAATAGTTGAATGTCATGTTTGCTGATGTCCCCACCATGTTTTCTTTCTACCCAAAGGGGAAATGTGTTTGCTCAGGATATGCATAGAAACACACTATTTTGTCTCTGAGCTGAGAAAAATCAAGAGACTGTCTATAGCCATTAGGTTAGGACCCACCTTGAGATTGCCAGGTGGGCTTGAGGCTTTATTGACCATTCAAGTAAACTAAAAACCACAGTTTTTTTGTTTAATGTGGGAGTCAAAGAGTAGATGACTATTTTGTTGTACGGTTTGAGTACCTGTTATTCAGAAATCTTGGAGAACCTGGCCATTACAGCTTTCGGAATCTGGGAGAAGCCGGAGGGGAGGGGGGTGCAGCAAAGGAGACACGAGACAAACTATGCTGCAGGTCCTGCAAAATACACACTGGGAGATGCTTTGAAAGGGACATGCTGTACAGAACCAGCATGTCTTTGTCTCCGTCTCTGTCTCTGGCTCTGTGCAGCATGTCACACTATGGAGCTGCAGAGATTCTCCCAGCATGTATCTTGAAGTGCCGCAGCCGCGAGGAGCATCAGACAGAAGGAGGACCAGCCCAGAGCATCATGGATGTAAGTAAAAGAATCAAAGCCAAAAGATTGAGAACTCTGGGTTTCTGAGTATTACAGATAACAGGTGCCTGACCTGTATATGAAACAAATCTTAAATGCCACCAATTCCAATATTATACCTTTTTAATGAAAAGTAACTTGATGGTTTAATGCTGTAGGTTTTCGTAGATGTTCATCTTCCTTTTTGGCCCAAATTCACACATTGATTTTGTTAATCCTTTATGAATAAGTGTCTGAGTTTGGCACAAAATAAGTTGAGTCACATAATTCCCCACCCTCTTATTTCTTGTACTTTCGTGCCTTGAAGCCACTGGCAGAATAAATGACTGAAGCATTGAATTTCCTCCTATTCAGCTGAGTGCACCTGCACATTAGTCCTTTAGCAAAAAGAACAGGCTCACAACAGCATACAATAAGGTCACTTTTTCGTTCAAATAGTTGTTGAAATTAAGATCATAATAACAGACGTGCTCAATGTTTTTGCATGGGAAAGTTATAATAGAAGCATAATCGTATGAATTAGTATAACCATATAAATTGTACAGAGCATCTCCAGCAGCTAATCAACGCAATAAAAGGAATACATCCCTTATTTTTGCTTTTGTTAACTTAAAGGGACACTCTAACAAAAAATCACCCCCCCGTTTTTTAATCCTAACCTATCCCTATTCCCTTAATAAATAGTTATTTTTTGTTTTTGTGTTTTTAACTGTAATACTTACCCTAAAATCCTCTTGTTTCCAGCGCTGTTTTTTTTTTTTTTTATACTCACCTCCCTCCTCTTCCGCTCCCGTCCTTGTTTCTTCTTCTTGCCTTCTGGTTTACGTGAGAAGCGCGCAAGCGCGCCTCTCACGTAAGCCAGCCAATCAGCAGGCTTCCTCCCGGCTCCCTCTGAGGATTAGTGTTGCGTGCAAGAGGATGCGCGCAACACTAACCCTCAGAGGGAGCCGCCAGCTTCTGCGGTGAGTTGGAGACGTCATCGCTCTGAAAGCGCGATGATGTCTCCTACTCGGAAAAAGTCGGCAGAAGCGGGAAATATGATTCCCGCTCTGCTGACTGACAGCTGGGAGGGCGGAGTAAAGTTCTCAGTAAAGTTTTCAGCATTTACAGCTGAACCGCTGAGCGGAGGGAGGGGGACAGAGGGCAGCATACTCTGGGCATCATGACCACCTAAAATAGCTTAGGTGGTCATGTTGCCTAGAGTGTCCCTTTAAGAGCATAATTATTCTGTGACACATCTGTATAGGACAATGAATTCCAGCTCTGAACCCAGAGTTGTTGTTGAACTACAACTCCCATGATTCTGTAGCCTTCTTTTACATTCATAGAATTCCAGGAATTGTAAGTCATCGACATATGGTTGCTGGAGTTGGGTATCTCTATTATAGTCAAACCAGTCTACTTTACACAGATGTACATTCACAAACCATCAAAACTTAGAAAATACGAGAGTCATATGCTCCCACTGGTAAAATACTCCTCAAAATTCAATATGAAGTTCAGCAACCAGGCACAACCTTGACCTCCTCACCATTAGATGTACAAGAACGACCATTCACCGATGGGTCAAAGATGACCTGTGTCACATCCAGGATGGAGACCGGGAAAGAGACAGACACTTAAAAAAGATAAATTGGTCCAGATGTGAGAAGTGACACCCCCTCCCATGCACCGATTTGGCAGAATCGCTGGGTGAAGGGTGAAAACATTCCTCCGCACCACCCAACGTCACCAGCAGCCGGGAGTTTTTAAATTTTCTGGCTGCAGAGAGCATGTCGACATCACCCTCTCCGAGACCAATCTCTGTAGCAATCAGTCTCAGAAAGGCAGTCAATGGATAGGATATGTGCATGCAGACGCTACATAACTTGTGTATATAAGGCTTCAAGTCCCGTAGCGCTGCACAATTTGCAGATCCACGCTATGCTAGTTGCGTAGCAGTGCAAATAGTGTAAAAAAGCATCAGGGACGTCCAGGTTTGGGAGCCCCTGAACTAGTAAGGAGCATCACATGCAGCAAGTGAGGAAAGAGGAGTAAAATCACCAAAAAAATAAAATAAATTAGAAAATAATTGAACAGAAGCTGTCACCAATTATATTTAAGGGAAAAAAAGAGAATATTTTTTTTAATAGAGTATCCCTTTAATAAGCCAAAATTGTATTTGTCTAGCACAGTGCAAACAAATGTAAATAAGGCTCACAACAATAAAAAGATTCCGAGCCAGGTGTGAATTGAGCTTGAGCTGGTGTAATAAGCAGTCCCATTGAAGTCTACAGCGTTGGAAAAGTTTACATCCGACTTCTTCGCCTATATGTCAACAACACAGAAAGTACAGATAAACATGCTAGTACAAAAAAAATGGCTGCCTCACCATCTCCAAACTGCTGTACTTAGAGGGTGTGGTTGACTTCATAGCATGGTAAATACAGACTTTGAGAGAGAATGTCAGGACTGGTCCAACAACCATTGTGAGACAACTGAGAATGTCTACGTTTGACCCATGGGTGGGCAATAGAAAACAAACTCAAGTTCGATATAAACAAATTAGACACCAAGCGGAAGAAAAATGGATGCAAGGAAAACTGACCCAGGTCCAAAACAAGCTAAAACACTGCACTGCACGGTTACTTTCCAAGAGGGCAAACTTTATTTTCTAGAGGAGTGTGAACAATACCCTCATGATGAGGCTTAACAAGGCTGAAACGATCGTCGGGGGTTGCTGCATCTCCATGTAGGGATGACATCTCTGGCAATCAGTACTGGCCACCCTTTCTGGGTGATGGTGTCTGATTTGCACATGGAGCATTCATCCCTGTAATGGCACAATCGAGCCAAAACCTTGTGAGACCTGACTGGACCCCACCGTAGAGCAGGCCACTAGCGCTGTTTCTCGTTCTCAGGACCCTCACAAACCACATTTTTTTGAATAAAAAGTTACAAAAAATCCCCCCAAAAAAAACAAAAACACTAAAGTAAGTGTTGTACAAGTAACAGAATTAATACTGTTTTCCGTCTTGTGAAGCCCTGCATACGGTCATCTAAATTCTGGTAGGACTGTAGTGCCTAGTGTGGTCAGTTTTGTTCCAGGCTGTTATGCGTATTAGCTCACATATTAAGGTTGTGCCATAAATTATATATTTGGGGTTTCTCCTCGAAGCATGGACAACTCTCACCGTGACCAGAAGGTGACAAGGTGGCCGAGCGGTTAAGGCGATGGACTGCTAATCCATTGTGCTCTGCACGCATGGGTTCGAATCCCATCCTCATCGTGCTTTTCTCTATTTGAGGGTGGTGGTTACATGTAGGCTTGGTGCACCGATTTTGTTTTCGGTTTGATTCGGTTCGATTTTTCGGATTTTTAAACTTTTCAATTCGGCTCGTTTCGACCGATTTCTGTTTCGATTCGGTTCGGCTCGATTCGTTTTTCGTGTACATTTTTTTTTGGAATATCGACCATTTTTCGTATTTTCTTGTCACTTTGCTCGTTTTTTGTATCGACTTTTCGTAATTTCGGAAATTTTCGTTTTTCGGAATTGTACATGTTTTCGGAATATCGACCGTTTTTCGTATTTTCGTGTCACTTTGCTTGTTTTTTGTATCGACTTTTCGTAATTTCGAAAATTTTCGTTTTTTCGGAACGTCTATTCTCCTCGTTTCAAAGCAATAAATTTCGATTTGACACATTTTAAGTCCATTCGAAAATTCCGAAAATATTTTGTTTCGGCTCGGAAAACTTTTCGGATCTGCCATTTTCGAATCTAAAAATTTTCGGAAATTCGGCCGCATCCGAAAACACGAATTCCGAAACCCGAAACGCACATCCCTAATTACATTGAACAGTCTTCCAGTTGAAGTGGTAGAGGCTAAAACAGTAATTGAATTTAAGCAAGCATGGGATAGGCATAAGGCTATCCTAAACAAAAGATAAATCCAGGTAAAGTATCCATGTAATTGGGCAGACTAGATGAGCCGAAAGGTTCTTATCTGCCGACATTTTTCTATGTTTCTATGTTTCTATGACCATAATAAGAGAAATTAAGCCATGGTTACTTAGATTTTGGCCAAGGAAAGCTAGAACTTTGAAAGTACAAACCAGATTCCAGTGGTTTGCTGGTATATTTGGTATAGTATAGTATATAAACGGATTTCACTACCGTTTGATTTACAAAAAAAGGATAATCTATAACTTGAAAAACTGCCAGCGGGTTAAAGATATAATGATCACTTACTATAAAAAAATAAATTTTCTTTAATTGATTTCGAACAGGTAGTAGATTTCTAACCCACAGAAATAATTGTACCCATTTAGCAAATATCATATTTATAGATGATCTAATAAAATGCAAGTCTCTGAACTGTATTCATTTAGTGACGTATTTCCATGAAAGCCATGTAAGAAGGATCCTTCACATTTTATAGCATATAAAAAGTCCTTTGAAATGTAAAGTTAAGCTATTAATAACACTGCTCGGCGATGCATTGATGACTTTCAAAGTCCTCTAAAAGGCAGCATAACTGATGATGATAGGGCTCCTTCAATGCTGTAAATTTTTAAAGCAGCCAGTTAGAAATTCAATATGACCTTATTATAATACACTTCATTATTCACATACAATATTAAATATCATGGTCTTTATTGTCAATTTAAATTTATGAAGGCTCCTCAAGTTGAGTTATCATAATTTTATTCTATAATTTCAGAGTAATAAGGGGCAACGTGGCGATTAATTAGCGGGAGACAACCACTAGTGAAACATACAATAAAATTCTTGCACAGAAACCTTTGTTCCATACAAATTACGCCAACAATTATTATTAATTATCCATTGGACTTCTAATACAGGATCGAGCAAGCTTGGTCCTCTAGAGCTTTCTGTACGCAGCGCACTCTGTACGTCAGTAGTAGCGGTTTGACGTTCTAGAAAAAATGCGTTCGTTTGCCACTTGCGTTGCGCGGACGAACTTTCGTGCGGCCGTTCTTCGTATGTTACCCGGCATTGGACGTCATTTGCTGCTAGCACGGCCGTGATTTTGTGCGGTTAAACGCACGTTAAAAATGCTTTCGTCTGACCTTAGCCTAAGTTAGCAACTTGCCATTGAACGCCGTTCAACCGCTCAGTGCTAACCTAGCACTTGCAGCGATCCGAGGAGATGCTGCGAGTAGCTGAGTGTGACGTATTAAAGATGGCCGCCGCCGCCATGAAGCAAGTAACAATGCCGTACAGCAAGATGGCCGCCACCACGAAGCAAGTAATAATTCCGAACAGCAATGTTAATTTTGAGGTTTTTGTTCACCAAAGCACAAAATATTTATTTATTATTTCCCCCTGCACATAGACATATATTACAGTTCAATTTATATATTGTTTCAGAAGTAAACATAACGTTTATTCATTAAAAACTGTCATTTGTGGTGTGTGCATACAAAACGGAATTGTGCTGACTGCTTTTCTTTACCATATTTTGTCCGAGTGATCCGAAAAACAATATGAATTTTTTATTAAGAAATCGTCTTCCATTTTGGATTCAAAATTCGCATCCAAAGCGTTCAATGACCCTGCTGCAGCAACTGAATTGCTGCGCTGCAATTCAGCAGCTGCTGAGGTATTGAACGGGCCTCAGATCACAACCAAGATGTTAAGCAGAGCACTCGAACCATACAGCTTAATTTTAACTTGTCCTATTCCATCTTTGACACAGATGGAGACTGAGACTCAGACACTGAGAATATGTTTCGGATGTAGCGGCTGTTTACTGTATATTAAAAGGTCTCCTATACTTTGTATGGGAAACAATGCGCACCAACCAGATGAAGAATGAGCTAGTCCAACAAGTTTGTTCTTCTGACATTAATCTGAAAAGAATAATATTTCTCAAAGGCTGGAGTTAAGTGATTGTGCTGATGTGAAATCACTTAACACATACATTTAAAACAGGCCAAAAATCCCATACTCTCCTTAGATCTCTTACTGCTGAGAGCAACGCGTTCCGCTGCTTCCTCACTCCGCAAGCAGATGAACATCGAGATCAACTAGTAACAAACAGTTCCCAGTGTCCCTCTATGTGTCCTTCCTCCATCCCGGCCAGATCTCACTCATTCCTATGGACTCCTGGAGCGAATACCCGTGCGGAGCTTAGAGTCGCTGGTGTTATCCTGCGGCTGCAAAAGATTATTACTTTAGCTGCTGAGAAAGCGGCTCAGCCATAATACAGATGCTAAAAGGTGAACAGCAAATGGAAAATGCCGGATTCCCAAGTTTTACATTTGCATCTTGCCTTTAACGTTTAAGTTGTGTTCTGGCCTCTGACTGGTCAAGGCTACTGATGGTCATGCCAGCTAGTGGTGCTGCAGTGAGGTTTCCTGAACAGAGAGGGCACCCTTCTGGAAATCTAGGATCTGGTCTAGGTCAGAGACCTAGGAGGGCTTTAAACAGAAGCAACTGTATGAGCTCTGTGCCCTGCTGTGGTCTCCAGTAACCCCTTAGTGCATTCCTGATTATCAGTGTTCTTGTCCACTGGTATGACTTCTGGCTAGTATTTTCGGTTCCAATTTCTGTTCCTGTCCCTTTTTTTGTTTATATTGATACTGTATTCTGACCCTGGCTATGGTATTTGGACTATGGTTTTGCTCTATATTCCCTGTATGGTTATATATTATATGGATTCTGGGTTACCGACTCCTGGCTTTGTATTTATTCTGCGATATCTCTCTGGTCCCGGAGGATTCAGTACTATGTATTGTTCATATTCTCTATTCAGCTTAGTACTGGCCATTCTAAGGACCAGCCTGTCATATTAAGGGTTTCCTTGCTTAACTGGGTTTTGTCTGTGTGCTGGGTGACTATCTATCCTGACACTGACCCCACTTCTACCTGTATGTTAACCAATAGAACATAGGTGAGCTCCAACACTCAAGAAAGCCTTGGTTGCATCTTTCTAGGTGTTTCTCGTGTCACCAAACCAGTTCTACTGTATATTGTAATAAAACTATAACAATTTGCTTGAAACAGGGCAAGTTATTTTTTATATTATGTTCTTAAATGTTAAAAATATAGGAGGATTCAGCCAACTATTTAAAATGAGTTATTAGGAAGAATAACAATAAAAACCTTTAAGAATGCACATTGATTCAAAGAGACGTTTGTTCAGTACATATAAAATGATTTGCTTGTGTATCTACAGTTAAATGAAAAATGAACGGGACATAAACATTCAATAACATTTGGAAATTTATGCTTGTGTTAGCTACTTAGAACAAATACACAATGCACACAGTACTCGGTCCCTAATGCATTAATCAAACAAGACTAATTTGTCTTCTGTTTCCTATTAGGGATTTATTCAATACAACATAACATAATTTAACAATAAATGTCTAAGAGAAGCTTTTAAACACTGGTGGATCTGGAGAATTAGTTTAATACATTATGATACAATTAAAACGACTAATGTATCCATTTTTACAAGGCATGCACGCTACCCGTACGTTTTGAAAATGTAAAAGGTCGCTAATTTCTTTCCCGTTAGAAGTGTTTACTGTTGAACACTGCAGATTCTCACAGCAAACGACAAAAATTATATTTTTCAAAAATTATAAAATAATAATTATATCTGTGCCTGTTCTTTCATGGAACATTCTGAAAAATTATTCTATACATCCCATAAAAAAACCTACATTGCACCAAGAGGTAGAAAAAAAAAACAGGAAATAAATTATCTCAATACCCTGATACTCAACTTTATCAACAAAATCAAAGAGTTTCCTCACTAATCATGACTAGTTCAAAAAGCAATTAAACCTCATATTTGATATTGTGAAAGGTATACTGACCTTATTACCAAAAATGTGTACAGTGGTAAGAAAAAGTATGTGAATCCTTTGGGATTACGTGGAGTTTTGCATGAATTGGTCATAAAATGTGCTCTGATCTTCATCTAAGTCACAACAATTTGAAAAACACAGTCTGCTTAAAATAATACAACACAAACATTATATGTTTTCATGTTTTTATTGAACAGAACATGTAAACATTCACAGTGCAGGGTGGGAAAAGTATGTGAACCCCTAGCCTAATGACTTCTCCAAGAGCTAATTGGAGCCAGGAGTGAGCCAACCTTGAGTCCAATCAGTGTGATATTATTGGGTGTGTTGCTGAAAGCTGTCCTGCCCTTTAAAAACACACACCAGTTTAGGGTTTACTGGTTTCAAGAAGCACTGCCTGATGTGAACCATGCCTCGCAGAAAAGAGCTCTCAGAAGACCTACGATCAAGAATTGTTGACTTGCATGAAGCTGGAAAGGGTTACAAAAGTATCTCCAAAAGCCTTGATGTTCATGTGTCCACGGTAAGACAGACTGTCTACAAATGGAGAAAGTTCAGCACTGTTGCTACTCTTCCTAGGCATGGTCGTCCTGTAAAGATGACTGCAAGAGCACAGCGCAGAATGCTTAATGAGGTAAAGAAGAATCCTAGAGTGTCAGCTAAAGACGTACAGAAATCTCTGGCACATGCTAACATTTTTGTTGACACATCTACAATAAGGAAAACATTAAACAAGAATGGAGTACATGGGAGGACACCACGGAGGAAGCCATTGCTGTCCAAAAAGAATATTGCAGCACGTTTGAAGTTTGCAAAAGAGCACCTGGATGTTCCACAGCACTACTGGCAAAATATTCTGTGGACAGATGAAACCAAAATTGAGTTGTTTGTAAAAAACACACAACACTATGTGTGGAGAAAAAAAGGCACAGCACACCAATATCAAAACCTCATCCCCACTGTAAAACATGGTGGAGGGAGCATCATGGTTTGGGGCTGCTTTGCTGCCTCAGGCCCTGGACGGATTGTTGTCATTGATGGAAAAATAAATTCCAGAGTTTAACAAGACATTTTGCAGGAAAAACGTAAGGCCATCTGTCCGCCAACTGAAGCTCCGCAGAGGATGGGTGATGCAACAGGACAATGACCCAAAGCATACAAGTAATTCAACAAAAGAATGGCTTCAACATAAGAAAATACTCCTTCTGGAGTGGCCCAGTCAGAGTCCTGACCTCAACCCGATTGAAATGCTGTGGCATGACCTTAAGAGAGCGATTCACACCAGACATCCGAAGAATATTGCTACACTGAAACAGTTTTGTGAATAGGAGTGGTCCAAAATTACTCCAGATCTTTGTGCAGGTCTGATCTGCAACTACAGGAAACGTTTGGTTGAGGTTATTGCTGACAAAGGAGGGTCAACCAGTTATTAAGTCCAAAGGTTCACATACTTTTTCCACCCTGCACTGTGAATGTTTACATGTTATGTTGAATAAACACATGAAAACATACAATGTTTGTGTTGTATTCTTTTATGCAGACTGTGTTTTTCAAATTGTTGTGACTTAGATGAAGATCAGAGAACATTTTATGACCAATTCATGCAAAACTCCACGTAATCCCAAAGGGTTCACATACTTTTTCTTGCCACTGTATGCACTATTTTGCATTATAATACAGTGGGGATTAGAATTGCTGCAAAGTACAGATCCAAGGCTATACTGTAATTTCCATACACAGGGATTATGCTTGTATACAGATATTATTTTTATATTCTATTGGTATTTTGGAAGCTGGATTGCTAATAATATCATTATGATCACCACAAAACTCCATGAGGAGGAATATCTGACAGTATTATCATCTATCTTTATCAAGTTCACTGTATTTGGCATAGGACATATCTGCCTGTATGCGAATAATGCAGATCCCTTGTGACATGGTGTAAGATATGGGACAAAATGTATTTTTTTGCAAAGGATAAATACATTGCAAATTAAAAATGATCAACTTTATATTATTTTTATCTCTACTACCAAGCACTTGTTGTTGAAAAAAGTATCATTATTTGAATAGCATAACATAATAATAGCAAAACATGGGATGCATAGTTGATACTTAACATGTAGGCGAAAATAAGCAAATTTGCATTATTTAAATATTTTAATTATTTCAGGATAACCACATTTATGTAAAATTACTATTTTAGGCTACATGTTAAGTATCAACTATGCATCCCATGTTTTGCTATTATTATGTTATGCTATTCAAATAATGATATATTTCCTTTATTTGTTAATACGACACAGAAATATTTAGAGGATTACATTTTCTAAACCATAGACGATTTGTTCCTTATCTTGCACAATGCCACCCGGGGTCTGCATTATCAGCATACAGGCAGAAAAGTAATTTGAGCTAAATACTGTAAATAATCTATCTTTAAGATATTTGATGTAAACTGTCAGAAATTCTCTGTATAGGCAATTGTAGGGATGATAACCAAATAGCAATGCAGCTTCATTTTTAAAAAAAAATTAGAAATAAAAATATCTGTATGTGCTGCATAATGCCTGTGAATGGCAATTACTGTAACACCTTGTATCTGTACTGTACGGGGATTTTCTGTCATTATAGCCACTCGACTCCTATCCTTGTATAATAGTTGGTGACCCCAAAGTTCTCCCTTTATTCTGCCCTCTCCCTGTCTGCTGTAAATCAACAGTAAATTTGTTGAACCATTTGAAGGAGAGTTGGTGGGGGCTGCTCCTTGCACCTTGTTTACAGTAGTGCAGGATGACAGAAGTGAGATCACGCAGCGAATTTTGTTTCTCTCCAGAGGAAACCGTAGTCCTAAATTAAAAATGTATGCAAATGGGATTTTACATGTCAATTTTCGCTTTACGTTGTATGACAGTGCAAAACTGCTGACACATGGTTTTGGTAGTTAAAGAGCTAACTATCTCAAAGTAACAACATTGAGACAAATTTGCTATTTTAGCCTGCATTGGTTAACTACATATCCCATGTTTCCCATTAATGTTATGATGAATCCCCACTAACAAAAAGCACTTGATGAAATGGTTAAAGGCACGTCGGTTTCTGATCATTCGTACACATATACGTAACCTAGATCCTTATTATATTCCTCACCAGTTATTAAAAATATAAAAATTTAAATACAGTCACTGTTTGATCGTTGCTTTCCCTGGAAGGAAAATCATTTCAAACACATCTTCTAAATACATGAGAATTCCACCTCGAGATGTCCTTGTTACAGCTTGCTGTCCCTCGTCTCGAAAACAAAGCTGGTTAGTGTGTGTGTGTGTTTTCTGCCGCAATACACGGAGGATATCTTCACCAGCTTATGGCAGAACAGATTAATGTCTTCTGATGGAACAAGTATTGTTAAGGGTGTCTCAGAACACAAGTGAAAAATCTGAGCTGCGCATCTGCTTTAAGAGGGACCGGTGAGATTTATCATACAAATACCTAGTTCCAAATGTTCTTGGCGAGGATAGAACATGCATCAAACCAACTTGTGATATTACACTATTTTAGAACATTATTTTCACATGTATTACAATAGAACATGCTACACCTAAAAGCGTAATTAATTTTTTTCTACCAGTATATTTCTACAACAGCTCAATACAGCATATTAACCGTTTCACAACCAAGTGCTTTTTGTTGATATAATAAATAAATAAGATTTATGTGAAACACAGTTATACACAGTTAATTTTTTTTAACTTAACCTCCCTGGCAGTACAAGTCTGACATATTTTAGATGTCAGAATCGGTACGATTAATCCAGCCCCCTGAAAGCGGTAACCCCGATTTACACTCGGGCTGGATACATACCTGTACCTGCGCTCCCTCGCTGTCCGCCGCTGTCACCTCTGTGCGATCATGGTGTCCTGCTTCCTGGTTCCCTTCTCGTGAGAAGGGACCCAGGAAGCAGGATGCCGTGACCTCACAGAGGAGAATGTGATTGCAGAGGTCAGCGAGGGAGCTCAGCACAGGTAAAGGTATGTATCCAGCCCGAGTGTGGCTCAGGGTTACTGCTTTCAGCAGTGAAATTTAACCCCGAGCCACAGTCGGGAAAACCACCAGGGAGGTTAATCATTTTTTATGCATTCATTTAACTTTTATAGAAATATCGCTGGGATGAAAGTTTCTAAACCCAAATGGTGTGCCTTATCTCAAGAAATTTCACATGGGGCCTGTGTTATCAGCATGCAGGCAGAAATGGCCTTTGAGTCAGATGCAAAAACAAAAATAAAAATGTAAAGATATCCTGCTTGTGGGTATTTGAAGTGGTCATAATTTAATTATTAGTAATGCAGGTTCTAAATAATATCTATCGATTATAAAAATAATATCTGTATTGTCATAATGCCTGTGGATGGGAATTACAGTAACACTTTGTATCTGTACTGTACTGGGATTTTAAATCATTTAAACCTCCTGAATCGTATCCATGTACAATACTGAGTGACACCAGAGCTCTCCCTGTATTCTACCCACTCGCTGGCTCTTGCAATGCAGCAGATTGTGGCGCCTTTTTGTTCCAGTGAGGGTGGGTGGTGCTGCTCCTGGTGGGTTTTTTACAGTAAAGCCTGAGATACACTGAGTGCGTAGCAGCGCACAGCGTAGCAAAGCAAAGAGAAGCAAACATTTTGCAGGCTTGACTTCACTCCGCTCCGTCTTGCAGCCAGTCTACACTGCATTACGGTTGCTTCTCTCCGCACAGGACAGGAATCCAATACGTTGCAGATAAAACTAGAGAAATGTTTGTTTCTGATCAAATGAAGCAAAACCCATTTTATAGAAACTAACAAGTTTATTGGAAACCAGCATTTAAATTACAGTGTACAACATGTCAAAACTTTATTTACACAAAGCATCATATGGGCAAGATCTAAACTTCACCTATATCAGCTGCCCGACCGCACCGATACATTACGTCCATTTACATCACAGCCTCCCCAATACAGAGCACAGCCTCATCAATACACAGCACAGCCTCACCAATACACAGCACAGCCTCCCCAATACACCAGGCAGAAAACTCCTCGCTTTATTCTGCTTCTAAGCTTTTAAGAGCCCCTTCCTCTGCTGTAGGTGAAATCTCCTGTCTCCGAGTTTGTGATCATGGTTTCTGTAGGACGGAGGCCCCTGCACTGTAGTCCCGCCCCCTGGTGGGGTGACGCCATGGTAGGTGAGAGGGATCTACAGAACCCGTCACAAGCAAATCCTGCCCCTCCCCTCATCGCGCCGCTCTGCCGAGGGGAAAGTTGGATTTTTCCAACTCCCTTCACTCAGCACCGCATCGTGACGAGGCCTGAGTGAGGGAGGTGGAAAAATCTGTACACACTGAGCGCGTCTCGCCGCGTGGTGCCGCCTACAGGCGCTACGCGTCGCAATGCACTCAGTTTATCTCAGGCTTAATACAGAGTGTCCCCTCATGAAGAATTTCCATTTTCGCCAAGAACCACACTAATCTTGCATTAAAAGGTATGGAAATTGGATTTTATAAGCCAGTTCTCCTAGTCATTGTGTTTTGATGCAAAATTAATGTAAACATTTACTTATTTATTTATAAAGTATTTTACCAGGAAGGATACATTGAGATTTCTCTCGTTTTCAAGTATGTCCTGGGTTCAAGAACATTGAAATGTTACAATCGTTACAGAAATACAAAGTAATACAATGCAAGATATTAAAAACACAAATATACAGAATTAACACAAAATAAATATGTAGGAAATAGTCATGTTTTGGTAGTGAAAGGTTTAGCTAATATACATATTAGATTGGATAAAAAAGGTATCACTATGTACTGGTATACTCTAGTGATATATAATGTATATATATATATACCTGTATATAATAAAAAAAAATCCTAGTTTGTCGTCACACACAGTGAGGGGGTTAATTTATTTAAAAAAAGCATAAAATGGAAAACCGTTGTAAGCTTTTCAACTACCAGAATCCCCAGCTGTAGGTATATTGTGGACATCCCTAGATAAACACAGCTGCCGGCTTGTCTGGGATAGGTAAATTGACAATTCTAACCTTAATGAACCTATGTGAAAGGTTTTGCCATTGTCTTTCTATTTGGTTTAATTGCTATTGTGAATGCCTCTTTCATACAGCTATACGAAAGGTGTTTTGCTTTGTACTATAGTCATAATTAAAGATAGGCATGCAATTTGTATTTTTTTCTCTCATCGCCGATTGTCTGTTGGTAACAGTGAGGCATTCAGTTATTTGAAAGGAAAGGTGAAGACATTTAATTTACTTTCGCTGATTGTAAGCTAAATCCATTCACCTGCGCATTTAATAATAAATAGAATTCTGACACCTCTTCTGCAAAGAACTATAAATAACCAGCTGCCACACTTGCCAACATTGTTTCAAGAATGGTAATATAATCTAGAGAAGCACAATGTAATCTTTTATTACTCGTTATAAAAATCGGTGAAGTGAATATTGTCTAATTTGTTTGAGTAAGGCTAGGGTCAAACGAAAGCATTTTTACACGCGAACGTAAAAAAGTGCGTCCGAACGCATTGATGTATTTTTTCACGGAATATAGGAAAACGGTCATACGATGCTCATTTTCGTGCGTGATGTTTTACGGATCCAAACCAGGAAACTTTTTGCGTCTGGACGTTATGTTGGCCGGACACGAGCAGGGTCTGACGTCTCCAAATCACACACACACACCGCTAGCGGGCGCAGCGCACTCTGTACGTCCGTACTAGCGGTTCTGCTTTCTCTAAAAAATGCGTTCATTTTCCACTTGCGTTGCGCGGCCGGACTTTCATGCGACCGTACTTAGTATATTGGCTGTCATTGCCCGTCATTTGCTGCTAGTGCGGCCGTGATTAAGTGCGCCAGAACGCACGTTAAAAGTGCGCTGGTCTGACCCCAGCCTAATTGTATAACAGATCATTTTCAATATCAATACTGCAGTATCACTTTTAAGGTTCAAATGTAACGTACAACTTCTAAAAAGTATAAAATGTAGACAAGAAAACTTAGTTTATCCTCATTAACCCTTTCACTGCTGAGCCTTTTCACACCTCTGTGCTGAGCTCATTTTTACCGGTTATGCTCATCATGTTTAAATGCGATTTGAAGTCACATTTTATTATACAACCCAGACATATTATATATCGTTCTTTACGAGAGACTCGGCAGATTCATAATATATCATTATTATATGGATACGTTATGTCCTGTCTTTATATTATAACAGAAAAATGCAATAAAATTAGAATTTTCAATAATTTACAACGTGTAAAGTGTTTGTTTTCACATTTTAACATGTGAGCATTTGCGGTTATATTTTCTATGGGTTGCGCTCGTTAAAAAAAGTGTTTTTTAGCAAACGCTGCCCATAGAAAAAATCATTAGTGCAGCATCATTGTTCACATTATAATTGAAATGGGAACAATATTGCTGCATTAATAAAACAAAAAAATTTTTTTTTTAAAAAATTACATTTTTTATTTTTTTAATTTTAATTTTTATTTTAAATTTTTTTTTTTACATTGTACATGGTCATGGAAAGGGTTAATATAAAAGATGAGTTACTTAGAGGGGTTTTCACTAATCTCTGAATTCGCCATCGAATTGCACCAAACGGTGAATTTCAACATAGGTACAATTTCAGGGCGATTTGATTTCTCGCCAAACTGTTAATTCGCCAAATGTTGGAGAATTGACAGTGAAATATGATGTATTTCGCTGCAATTTGTTGTGATTCGGTGGCACCAAAATTGTCCCAGAGAACTTTCACGTCATCGATTCACAGAACACCAAACTGCACTTAAATTTTGGCAAAATGACCAGTATTTCAAATCAAGAGGTTTTAATAGACAAATCCAACAGGTTTCAATATAATAAATATATTTTATTATTTTTTTTAAATACCATTATTTTACCAAAAACTAAAAAAAAAATTTAAAATACCTTTTTATATTTTTGATGTATATTTTTACAGACATTGGTCTTTTTAAAAGACATTTTCTATTATTTAGAACAGATATTTCTTATTTTGACACATTTTTGCATCATTTTTATTGATTTAACCTCCTATTAGGAGAATAGGAGACTTGCTATTTTTTCCCATTTCGGTAAAATTCACTAATGCAACTTCAGCGTTTAACAGCGTTTTTGCCATTCCCCAATATCTGCATCGGTCGACTCCATTTTCGCCAAAATACAGTGAACATTCGATAAATAGTGAATTCACCAAAATTGATGAACTGGAATTGCCGAAGTGCACCAAAATACAAAGCATTGAAATTTAATTCAATTTCGGTACTTTGTGAATAGACCCCTAGATATCTAATTGCAGTGAATGGAAGATGGAAGTTCCATGACAGAGAGAAACAAAGAGAAATACCTTTTTTGTTAATTTACTGGGTGAAAATACAGTGCAGTTTAAAAAATAAGTGGGACATTATTCTTGTTCAGTCAATGTTAGGCAGCTGCAAAAAAAATAAAAATGGCTCATAACTTTGTGGCTGCCCATCGCCAGTTCAATTGCATGTCAACAGCTTTAGTAGAGACCGTACTCTTAATTCCTCTGGCCAAAGAGGTAATAGTAGGAGTGCTGACAGTTAACCCTGCCGATATCCCCTTTAGGAGCCCATCAAATTCCATGGAGAATTGCACGAGACACACATGAGATTGCATTTATTCATCCTTGCAGGATCGTGTTTCACAGTGGAAGTCCCCGATGAACTAGCTGTTCCCCATGTTCCTCTATTTAGCGCAGTAGATCGTTGAGGGACATAACTTGGGACAGCAGCAGACATTAGCAATAGTGAGAAGAGTGCCAAGCCGTTATGTCTCAAAAAAATTAATAACTGCTCTCAAACCCCAGTGTTAATTGATTTTGCGAGAGATGCACAATTTGCATACCCTCCGCAACGCAAGTTACATTGGTAAACAAATTGCGTAAAAAAAAAAAAAGCTACAGGGACTTCTGCATTTCGGCAGCCCTAATTTAAAAAGGCGGAGTAACGCGTGCCGAGGGAGAAGAGAGTAGTATTTTCATGTAAAATAAAAATATAGAAACAATTTATTGAAAGCAGATACTGTCAGCAGCGTCTGCCCAATTATTTAAGAGAAGAAAGGGGGGGGGTTGAGGGAATTTTTTAATAAGAGTCTTTCTTTAACCCCTTAGTGACCGGGCGGTTTTACACAAATCCGTCCTTTAGTGACCGCTGCGTTTTTTACTTTTCTGCTCTGTTCGTCTTTAGGTCAAATTTTCCTCTTACTCGTTTATGCAACCCACACATATTATACACCGTTATACACCCGCCATTAAATGGACTTTCTAAAAATACCATTGTTTCCATCATATCCTATCATTTACTATAAAACAAATATGAAATATCATGAAAAAAAGGTAAAAACACACTTTTTCGTAATTTAATCCCCAAAATCTGCAACCGCCAAAAAGACCCCAGCTAAATAGTTTCAAAATATTGTCCTGAGAATAGAAATACCCAATTTTTACATGTTTTAGCTTTCTAACTGCTTCACTGCTGAGCCAGTTCACCTACGTGTGCTGAGCTCAGTCTGACCGTTTTATGCTCATTATTTTTAGATGAAAGCCTAGGTCCTATTTACCTAAACCCCCCCAGACAAAAAAATATAATATATATATATATATATATATATATTTCTATTTTTTTATTTTTTTGTTTTAGCCTTTCCAATGATGTCCAACATGACCCTCTAGTTGCCACGAATCGGGAGATAAGGAGATCCAAAGGATCTCCCCTTGGCAGCTAGGGGGTTAACTGGCCCACTGATATCCTCACACATATGGTGGGGATGTCAGCGGGTGGGGGATGACCAGGAGGCCAGGCTGACATCCAAGATGTCAGCCACCTCCATGTTTAAATTGTGACTCCGTGACTGGTAACTTTATACACTGCTGAAAAGGGGAGACTCTCCCCTTTCCAGCGGTGTATAGTAAAAAGTAAGTTTCTAGGTGCCATGGTTGGAGAGATAGAGGGCTCCAAAGGAGCCACCCCTCCACTTCCTGGTTTTCAATGCAGGCGCGGGGGGGGGCGCCTGCCGATGACGTCACCACGCAGCCCCTCTAAAGCAGAGGGGCACGCTTCCTCCCTGCCAGAACTCCGTTGGAGCCAGCGAGGGAGGTAAGTATCGGGCGGGAGGAAAGTAAGGAGACACTGACGTACTATGTACGTCTGCGGGTCTAAGGGAGACCCGTGGGCAGGACGTACATGGTACGTCAGCGGTCATTAAGGGGTTAATAATTGTGTGACCGACAGAGTTGCCCACGTGTTTTATGTTCGCTGTTTAACACTGTAAATTTACGGTTCCAAGATATCACGTTTTTTTTTTCCTAGTTACCCTTCTGTTTTCTTAAAATTGACTTGGAATCGGTATTAGCACTTTTTAGCACGAGCTTACTGCTTAACGTGGGGAGAGCAAAGTGTAAGCAGACAGTAACTGTAACTAGCGTTAGGATCACCAAGTCCTAATGCTCGCTCAAAAAGTTTTCGGTAGCTTAGAGCTGGTGCTAACGGATTCGGCTGCTGCTGTGGCATCAGTTATCTCCAGCTGTAAGGCCGGGGCCAGACAAGTGCACTATGTGTACCCATACTGACGTGCCTCCCAGCCACATGCTGTAACACGCTCACAAATTGCACATGCTACAGCGGGTGTACTGCGGACGTTTTGAAAGTCTCCCCGTCGAAGCGCTATGACGCGCTTCGACGGGGCTGCAAAGCACGATCCTCCATAGGAAGATCGAGCCTTGCAGTGCTGAGCGCACTAACTGCGCTCAGCGAGGTGGCCAGACGAGCGTCAGAGTGGAAGGAATGTCCAATCTTACAGACGTTCCTTCCACTCTTAAAGACACTTATCTGACCCCGGCCTAAACTCCACCCCCAAAAATCAAATACTCACCTCCCATTCTGCGGCAAGAACGGCGGCCCGATCCACCACTTCTGGCAGCCGGGAGTAGAGTGCGACTGGGGAAAAAAGTCCCCACTCTCCCTCTGCAATCAATTTGCCAACCTGCCTCGCGAGAGGCGAGATCCTGCTGGTCATGTGACCCGGCAGAAGAAACCCCCGTGGAGTCCTATGGATGCACAATTGCTTTAGCACTGCCGTGAGTATCCAGGAACCTAGCGGCCACTGGACTCCGCCCCTGCCCCGTAATCCAAATGGTAAAACCGGGATGCAAAGAGGAAATTAGAAAATGCTAATATTTCCCCTTAATGTCCCGGTTTTAGCGAGGGCCAGGTGATAGGGCCCTCTGTATTTTGAGTGCACACTATAAAAATTGTCAAGTGGTCTTTTTTCCTGAATCTACATGAAATAGTTAAGCATAGACACAAGTATTAATTACAAAAAGCGAGAATTCGTAGCGCACTGTGAAACCCCATTCTACCAAAGCATGATCTCGGCTTTTTGTTCTTGGAGTCTGCGTGATTAAACTTTACTCTAATGCATTATTCTACTAACATATGATGTATTCCTATTAACATCTGCTGTGGAACCAACGTTCTGGTTTAAATGACCAGAACCTTGCACGTAGCCTGACACACGTTAATTAATGAAACCTTAATAGCATAAGATTAATCTTGATAGATCATGGCTTTCTCCTTGATAAATCACTGCTGGCAGCTTAGCCAAGCTATACATTTGCTAGATCCATACATATTTACCACAGCATGAATAATACAATCTTTTACAAGTCGGAGCACTTGGTCTTCTGCATAGTTATTACTAACTCTATAGCCAACGGTAGCATCGAAAAGGAAATGTACAAGCTGCATTTAACTACGCGCACGAGGAAAGATGTTACAATATTTTCAGTAATGTATCCTTTTCATATAACTGTTTAATACAAATGCAGATCATTAAAAGACAAAACTGCATCAATGATTTTTTTTAAGGGACACTACCACTTATATAAACTGTAACAAAACCACCTTATAAACACATGCTCAGTTTTTTTTTATTTGTTTGAAGTATTTGCATGTGAAGAAGATTTTTTTTATCTAACTACCATTTTCTTGATTTTTTTTCCTTTTCTTCTGTGGTTTATCTAATCTATAGTATTTTACAATTTAATGAAATGGAGGAGGGAATGTTTAGATAAGGCAGTAGGCAGTGTATTGTACTGTAGTGTAGATTACCTGAGATAAGAGATGACAGGGACCTTAAAAAACTTCTAATCTACCCCCTGGTGATGTCCTTTGAATACATCCCAAACAATACAATGAGATTTGAGACAGTGATCAACCCATAGACTCCGTTATATGGCCATTGCCACAGAGTGAAGAGCAAGTGAAGTAAAGTTGAAGTTGGGAGGGGGGCAGTTTACAACATAAAAGATCACACAATGAATGCACCCAGTGACACATACAGGAGTAAAATATTTTCTTAAGAGAAAAACAAAGCACATGTAAGATATCAGCAACATAAAATAAACACAATAAAGGCATTTCATTTTTTGGTGGTAGTGGCCATTTAAATGAGACTTTCTGTGTTTTCAAAAAAAGCTAATTAACCTATATGGGTGCACAATTGTAAGCGGTTAAGTAGGATGAGATCATTAGTCTTCGATCTCTAATGTTTCTCATAAAATGGCAATATATTCAGATTAACCCCTTCACTAATGTAATGGCCTATAGAAGATCAGCAGTAGCAGACATAGTAGTCAGAGATCGTGTCAACACAATCTGCAGCTATGCTTGATCATTGCAGATTAATTTTGTCTGCTTTTGGGTTACAGAAGGTGCACCCAACGTTTTAACACCGTAGGTGTGATGCGAACGGTGCCAACACTTTTTAAAACCAGCTGTGGAGTGTCTGACTTTTCCCCAGCTGATCCTGCACAAAGCCAAAACCTGTAGTAACTCCATTTGGACAGTAGATGGCAACATCTGTCTGCCAAATAGTTAATTACAGTATGAAATACTGTATAAATTTGTTATAAATGATTTTCATAAACAACAACGGGTTTCTGACAGTGTTTTTTTTTAAAAAAACAATCGTTAACAATCATAATTTATACTGAAATTGTAGTAACCAATAGGAACAATAACTGCTGTTGAACACCAATTTTATGCCATGGTCTGCACTGTTTTGGAAGGCACTGATCACAGTGAACGGATTTTCCGCTTTTATTGAAATATAGAAGTCTTGTCATGGACTTGATACATAGTATTTTCATTGGAATTTTTAAACACATGGAATCACTCAGGAGGTAAAAATAGACTTTGGCATGACAAGGTCTGGAACTAGCAAATTAAACCTCCTCACAACTACATATAAATATTAATCACTTGCTGATGTTCTCACATGCAGTCAGATCCCTCAAATGGTCTATGAATAATCTGACATTTTGGATATGGTGGTTACAAATAAGTCTCTTTAATAATACTTAATGTATCATCATATTCCTTACGCAAGAGGACATAGGATTCAGACTTTTTTTAATGTTGCATTATATCTCATCCACAGTAACATACAAAAATATCAAAATGGAAAAAACATACAACCAATAGTGCAAACAATAAAATGGTTAACAAAACTAACAACTTTTGATTGATTTATTTAGGTAGTGGGACAAACTACCTGTTGAGGATTATAGCACCACCCAATAAATTTTCTTATAGTGCCATGTTATCCCATTTATCTTCAATAAAATGGTTATAGATTGTCTTTTAAACAGCAAAAATTGATCAATTGGGGTTTTATTTAGTGATCCAAAATTCGAATGGATATCAACTATCGAATTGATATATGAAATTCAAATCGATTCGAAATTTCAAATCGATACAAAATTTTGAATAGATCCAAAACAAAACACGAAACTAGTTACGAAATATCGAAAACAAAATTATTTAACCCCTTCGCTGCGGTGGACGCGCTCAGCGCGTCCAACCGCATGTCACGTTCCATGCGGTGGACGCGCTCAGCGCGTCCTCTCTTTGGGGTCAGTGTTCGGCCGGGTTCCGGCCGATTGCTGGCCCCCCCGGTGCGGGCTGACATCCTCGATGTCAGCCCAGCATCCGGAACCGCCGCCGGAGTAATTAGGTGTCATCGCGGGGGCGCGATGACACCTAATTCAGGCGCCCCCCCCGCATGTGCGGAGGAGGCGCCTGAAAGGGAGGGGGGGTTCTTCAGACCTCTCTCCCTCCCGATCGGCGGCGTTGCGGGGGTTAATCCAGGCACCATTTGGAAGGGCACAACCTGCCCTTCCAAATGGTACCTGGCATTAACCCCATGGGGGCCGGATCACGAATCGGCGCTGAAAAACGCCGGTTCGTGATCCTTTCCTGGAGCTGGCCGACATCTTGGATGTCGGCCAAGCTTCCGGGAATGCCCCCTGAGGACTGGCGTCATCGTGCATAGCACGATGACGCCAGTCTTGGAGTTAACCCCTAACTGCCACCAATGGTGGAGATAGGGGGTTCCAATGAACCCTCTATCTCCCGATCCGTGGCAGTTAGGGGTTAATGTTTGGTATTGTTGGATCGGCCAGGGCATGGCCGTTCCAACGATACCAAACATGAGTATAAAAAAAGTTTGTAAAAAAAAAAAAAATTTAAAATAAAAATAAAAAAATATTTTAAAAAAAATTATAAAAAAAAATAAACAAGTTTTATTTCTTTTTTTTGGTTTGTTAATGCAGCAATATTGTTCCCATTTCAATTATAATGTGAACAATGATGCTGCACTAACGATTTTTGTATGCGGTGCGTTTGTTAAAAATCGTTTAATTTTCCCCAAAAAAAAAAATGTAACGAGACCCCATCTCTAATTTTTTTAACAAGCGCACCCCATACAAAATATAACCGCAATTGCTCGCATGTTAAAATGTGAAAAAAAAACACTTTACACGTTGTAAATTATTGAAAAATCATATTTTATTGGATTTTTTTTTTTAATATACAGACAGGTCATGACGTATACATATAATAATGACATATTATGAATCTGCCGAGTCTGACGGAAAGAACGATATATAATATGTCTGGGTCATATACTAAAATAAGCCTTAAAAACACGTTTAAACATGATGAGCAAAACCGGTAAAAATGACCTCAGCACAGAGGCGGGAAAAGCCTCAGCAGCGAAAGGGTTAAAAACTAAACAAAACTAAACAAAACAAATTTTTCAGCCATGCACATCCCTATATTGTGTGTATACCCTCATAAATGGTGAAGAAGTGATATCAGTGTCAAAAGACATCCATACAGGTCCAGGATGCCAATGCAGGTCCAATCTGCTAGGAGCACGGGTCTAATCTGTAGTTATATATATTTTTTTCTAGTACCTCTGACGGTTGACTGACAGTAATTACTGGATAAAACCATGCTTGTCACAGCTGCTCAAAATCCAACAGAGCCTACAATATGAGAATGTTAGTTCACTTGCGATGGCCATGATAAAAGGTCACTCTCTACACCAAGGCAAATCTCGAGCGAGAAAAAATAATAAATGTGGAAAAAAGCAACAACAAAATTGCAACAGGTCACAAAATAGATCTCAAAATAATGAAAAAAGAAGCGCCAAATAAGGAAAGTAACTCTCCGATTCAAATGAAGGAATGCTCTACTGAAAGTAAGAGTTCCCTTCTTTTGCCCTGAAATAATTGGGTAGATGCTGCTGACAGTCTTTGCTAAATAATTTTTTTCTTTTTTGCAGTCATATCTTTTTGTTTGGCCATTTTGTTGTTTCCAACACAAGAAATTCCAGAACTGAGTGATTTTACGACTGGGTCATGGCATCTCCAAGTCAGCAAATCTTGTTGGGTGTTGCAGTGAACTGGCATCAGGATCATTGGAAGCCGAAGCTCAATGATGTGTGTCGAAGGCTAGCCTGTCTGAATCGATCGCATGGAAGAGTTACTGTAGCTCAGGCTGCTGAAAAACAGAATTCTAGCAATGATAGAAAGGTGTCAGAAAACACATGACGTGATCTTTGTACTTAGAAATTGTTGTAGATAACATACACCTCTTCATGGCTATGGTGATCCCTGATGGCAGTGACCTCTTTCTGCAGCGTAATGCACCCTGCTACACTCTAAACATTGCTCAGGAATGGATTGAGGAACATTACAAACATTTCAAGGTGTCGCCTTTGCTTCCAAGTTCCTCAGATCTCAATCTAATTGAACATCTGTGGGATGTGTTGGAGCAACAAATCTGATCCATGGAGGCCACCTCGCAACTTGCAGGATTTAAAGTATCTCCTGCTAATGTCTTGGTGGCAGATAAGACAGAACTAATTCAAAGGTCTTGGCGAGTCCAAACCTTGACGTGTCAGAGCTGTTTAGATATCAGTGTGCCATTAGACAGATGGTTTATTGCTGTGGCTGATCAATGTGTGTATATACACATACACACACTTGCTTTAGGATGAAACAATGTGTAATAGCGCATCATGTCATCACCTCCCCACTTGCTCCCTCCCAGCGCGGGAAATGAGAAGGTGAGTCACTGTAGCTGCATTGTTTGCTTTATAAAAGAAAAAAAAGCAAAGAATGCTGTCGCTTTAAGAAAAAAAATATTATTTAATTTTTCTTTTACTTTTTACATATTCATGTGAGGCAGTGGTGTAGCGTGGGGGGGGGCTGGAGGGGTGGTGGCCCAGGGCGCAGTTTTTTTAGGGACGCCGGTTTGGGGCGTCATAGTGGGCCCCCGCCGGTTTCCCTGCCCTGTGATGGTCATCAGTGCACACAGGCAGCCAGCGGCGCACTCTGTAAACACCATGGTGGTGCCTGCGATGCCCCCTCATGTGACGTGTCATGTGAGGGGTGGCGCCAGTGCAATGTGCCTGCTCCAGTTTTAGACTGGGATGCAGGCACGCTGCAGGGGCCACCGTGGCATTTACAGAGTGTGCCGCTGCCTGCCTGTTAAGTGCACTGATGACCATCAAAGGGAAACCGGCGGGGGCCCACTATGATGCCCCAAACCGGGCCCCTACCGACCTGCGGGCCCTCAGAGCCGGTGAGCAATGGGGGGGGCAATATATATCCATGTTTGAGGTGCTGGGGGCAAATATATTCATGTCTGAGCTAGTGGGGGCAAATATATCCACGTTTGAGCTACTGGGGGAAAATATATTCATGTTTGAGCTACTGGGGGCAAATATATTCATGTTTGAGCTACTGGGGGCAAATATATTCATGTTTGAGCTACTGGGGGCAAACATATTCATGTTTGAGCTACTGGGGGCAAATATAGTCATGTTTGAGCTACTGGGGGCAAATATAGTCATGTTTGAGCTACTGGGGGCAAATATAGTCATGTTTGAGCTACTGGGGGCAGTATATATCCATGTTTAAGCTACTGGGGCAAATATATTCATGTTTGAGCTACTGGGGCAAATATATTCGTGTTTGAGCTACTGGGGCAAATATATTCATGTTTGAGCTGCTGGGGGCAATATATATTCATGCTTGAGCTACTGGGGCAAATATATTCATGTTTGAGCTACTGGGGCAAATATATTCATGTTTCAGCTACTGGGGGCAAATATATTCATGTTTGAGCTACTGGGTCAAATATATTCAGGTTTGAGCTACTGGGGGCAAATATATTCATGTTTGAGCTACTGGATGCAAATATATTCATGTTTAAGCTACTGGGGCAAATATATTCATGTTTGAGCTACTTGGTGCAAATATATTCATGTTTCAGCTACTGGGGGCAAATATATTCATGTTTGAGCTACTGGGTCAAATATATTCAGGTTTGAGCTACTGGGGGCAAATATATTCATGTTTGAGCTACTGGATGCAAATATATTCATGTTTAAGCTACTGGGGCAAATATATTCATGTTTGAGCTACTTGGTGCAAATATATTCATATTTAAGCTACTGGGGCAAATATATTCATGTTTGAGCTACTTGGGGCAAATATATTCATGTTTGAGCTGCTGGGGGCAATATATATCCATGTTTGAGCTACTGGGGCAAATATATTCATGTTTAAGCTACTGGGGCAAATATATTCATGTTTGAGCTACTTGGTGCAAATATATTCATATTTAAGCTACTGGGGCAAATATATTCATGTTTGAGCTACTTGGGGCAAATATATTCATGTTTGAGCTGCTGGGGGCAATATATATCCATGTTTGAGCTACTGGGGCAAATATATTCATGTTTGAGCTGCACATTACTGTGGGTTTTATTGCTGTGGAGCTCTGTGATACGCTCATACACTCTGCACATTACATTGTATCACAGTTAAGGGGTTCAATGCCCTAATGGTGGAAGGGAATCGGGGCATGCTAACGTGTCCACAGGTTGGGATGGCGCACAATTCTTGGCTGGCCCTGGGCGCTGACAACCCACGCTACGCCACTGATGTGAGGTATCATTGGAAAGGTCACCCTCAGACCTTTCTAATGAAACCTTATGTTTATGTTTCTTTATCGTCCGTGTCCTAACATATCAGGAGATAGAGGATGGACCCCCCCTTTAGGAGCATTTTGCCAGTAGTTCTGGCCAACTCTTCTTTTGGACATCATTGCACCCATGCTGATGATGCCAGTGTGCCAGGGGAAGGTTCCAGGATCGAATCGCCTCAACACTATGGGCAAGAAATCATGTGTGGGTCATCCTTCAAATGTAATGGTGACACCCAAGGACGTCCCACATGTCACCGAAGGGGTTAAAGGAAAAATTATTTGTAACAAGAAGTATAAAAATAGGCTGTTTCGATAGTTATAAGTAGAATTTTTTTTATCCAAGTGAGACTGCAGTGCCTACTATTCTAGGAATCAAAGTTGTGTTTTATTGCATTTCTTAGCAATAAGAAGTATAACTGTAAGAATGGGAATTCCCTAGCCGGGTTTTTTTATTGGATTTTTTGATAGATACTAAATTGCACAGAGTCTGCAAAAAAAACACATTGCTAAATTTTATGCATCAAGACAAGTATGGAATATTTTATGGAATGATTTATAAAAATGTTAAGCACACTTTTAAAGGGACTTTCTCAGCGTATATCGTTTGTTTTTCATAAGCGTGTTTAGATATCATGAACTTACAGTTCTGCTTATGGTTTTTAAGAAAATCTAAAACCAGCAGAATCTAAAACATAAATAAAAAGCAAACTTTATGGTGTGGTAAATAATCCCTGTAAATGTTAAAAAGTAATACAATCACAAAGGAGATTTCAAATATATTGTATATCATCTGAATTATCAACTGTTCATTACTCAGTAGCTGGCATAGGAAATGCACATATATAGAAAACATCTACTTTATATCTATGGCGTGAATTAGATATAAGGGGTTATTCAAGTGCACCGATATTTTGACAGAAATTTGGGCCATTCGGCAAGTTCAATTTGCCGACCCTGCCGTGAATTCAGCATTCAGCGCAGGGTCCTCGAAGTGCGAAGAATAGATCCGCCGATAAACCTGCTGAATGCATCAGATAAACCACAGAACGCAGTCGATACACAGTAAAACACATCCGATAAATTGCCGAACTCAGCCAACTATCCGTCCAACGCCTCCAACCAGCCAACAAAAGCCGCAACCCCCCCCCCGATCGGCTGCAGAACGCCACCAAAAAAGCCGATTAGCTGCCGAACAAGGGTAAAAAAATGGGAAAATAAAAAAAAATTAAAAGGCACTTAAAACAAAAAAATACAAGGAAATAATAAATAAGGTCCTATGAATAATAATAAAAAGGCCTGTTACAGAATAAAAAAGATTAAAAAAAATTCAGAATCAAAGATTTTGCAGAAAAAAAATCCAGAAAAATACCCAAAATTAAAAAAATTAATTCATTATAAAACATTATTCTTTTCATGTGCAGCAAAAATTAACGGTTGAATAAAAAATTAATAGAAGCAGGAAATAATTTTTGCATTGAAACCTGTAGGTTTCGCTGGTTTAAACTTGTCAAAAGAAAACACCAAAAAAAAAAACTGGTCATTATGACAACTTTTCAATGCCGTATGGTGTTCTCTGAATAGATTAACCATTAATCTTCGTATGGGGAATTTCCCGGGTACCAAAGGTCGCCGAATTGCAATGTATTTCGCTGGCAGTTCGCCAATATTTGGAAAACTGTCAGCTTTCTGAATAGCGGAATTGCCACACAATTGCACCGTACAGTGAAATTCAGCCACCGCTTTCGATTTCATAGGATACGTCCCAATGTCTTGGTTCATACCAACTTCTGGAGTAGTGGAGCAGTTCCCCATATACAGAAATTAATTTAAACCACTTGATGCTAAGGACGCGCTCAGCGCGTCCTCAGCATCCCGCTGGTATGCGGAGGACGCGCTGAGCGCGTCCTCCCATCGGGTCAGCGTTCGGCCGGGTTCCGGCCGATCGCTGGCCCCTCCGGTGCGGGCTGACATCCTGGATGTCAGCCGCGCATCCGGACCAGCAGCCGCCATTATTAGTGTCATCGCGGGGGGCGATGACACCTAATTCAGGCGCCCCCCCGCATGTGCGGAGGAGGCGCCTGAAAGGGAGGGGAGGTCCTTCGGACCTCTCTCCCTCCCGATCGGCGGCGCACAGGGGCTTAACCCAGGCATCATTTGGAAGGCACAGCCTGCCCTTCCAAATGATGCCTGCATTAACCCCTGGGGAGCTGGATCGCGAATCGGTGCTGAAAAGCGCCGTTCGCGATCCTTTCCCGGCTGGCCGACATCTTGGATGTCGGCCAAGCTTCCGGGAACTCCCCCAGAGGACTGGCGTCATCGTGCGTAGCACGATGACGCCAGTCCTACAGTTAACCCCTAACTGCCTCAAGTGTGGAGATAGGGAGTTCCAATGAACTCCCTATCTCCCGATCCGTGGCAGTTAGGGGTTAAATTTTGATATGGTTGGATCGGCCAGAGCATGGCCGTTCCAACGATACCAAACATGAAAGTTAAAAATTTGTAAAAAAATAAATAAAAATAAAAATAAATAAAAAAAAAAAATAAAAAAAAAAAATTAAAAAAAAAAAATAACACTTTTTTTTTATTTTTTTTGGTTTGTTAGTGTAGCAATTTGTTCCCATTCAATTATAATGTGAACAATGATGCTGCACTAACGATTTTTGTATGCGGTGCGTTTGTTAAAAATAGTGTCATTTTCCCCAAAAAAAAATGTAACGAGACCCCATCTCTAATTTTTTTAACAAGCGCACCCCATACAAAATATAACCGCTTGCTCGCATGTTAAAATGTGGAAAAAAACACTTTACACATTGTAAATTATTGAAAATACATATTTTATTGCATTTTTTTGTTATAATATACAGCATGACATAACGTATACATATAATAATGACATATTATGAATCTACCGAGTCTGACGGAAGAACGATATTAATATGTCGGTGTCATATACTAAAATAAGCCTTAAAAACACGTTTAAACATGATGCGCAAAACAGGTAAAAAATGACCTCAGCACAGGGGCGGGAAAAGCCTCAGCAGCGAAAGGGTTAAGGCAGCAAAACCTCCAACATCCATAGAACAGTAAATGGCACATGTTCGGCCGGTGTCAGATGAGGGCACTAGATGTGCCCCCGGCGTCCGTCGCATTGATGCTTCAACGGGGCCGGTCACACGTTGTAGCGTATGCACAAATTGCGTGCGCTACAAGCAGCCTTGAAGAAAGCCTCCCAGTCAAAACGCTAGACGCGTATTGGACAGGGCTGCAAAGTGCGATCCACCTTAGGGGGAAAAAAATCGAGCCTTGCAGCACTGAGCACACGAACTGTGCTCAGCGAGGTGGCCAGACGGGCGTTAAAGTGGAAGGACATCCACCCTCACGGACATTCTGCTCTCAAAGACGGTCATCTGACCCTCGCCTAAATCAATCGGAGGTATCTCTCGATTACCAGGTGGACTTTGCAATAACATTTCCACCCAGAATTTCCCAAGGGAGATATGAATGAGTAACATGAGTGAAAGTCTCAAATTTGCACCAATATTACCTAAATTGGCATAATTCTGCAAAGGTTTCTTCTATGCGAATATTCTTGTAGCTATCACATGATAAAAGATATATTCTACACTTGCATTTAAGTCTGAATGCCCTATAATTAATTATATAGCAGCTGGATGAATCATAAATAAAATAAAGTATCAAATAAGAATATAAACAATTTCAGATGTTTGTGAATAGTCTCAACAATTGAATATTGAGTTAAAATTTACAGAAATGGTTTGGGAGTGAAAAAAATATTTTAAAGTCAGGGCTTTTATAAATTATTTTAGCTTCATTAATCAACAACTATTCCTCTGGTACCAATAAGGGACAAAAAATGTCAATTTCATGACATTATAATACAATATGTATTCGTTGGAGGGTTGTCCTATTTTCTAAAACACAATTAGTTATAATGGTACTCTTTATTGGTCTCAAAGATGACAGGCACACAATGATTACTGACAGCTATTGTAATTGTACATAAAAAGACGAATTAACAGAACTCAGCATGCACAGTACACATCTCTGCACAGTAAGGCTCCCTCTCACGTCAGTATCCTGAAGTAGTAAGGATTCTGGCCTAATCCCACCCAGTCTATAGTTGGGAGCACATTGTAGGGTAAAGACAAATCTTACTCTGCTTTACAGTAGAATATACACACAAAAGCATATACAGGGAAAGGTAGAAAGAGGAGAAACAACAAAAGAACCAATGGGACACCACACACAAGGGTTGGACAGCCCGATAAAGGTAAATCATGCCCTGGCATTACTATACTGAATAGCCTCCCCTTTCCCCCCACACGCAGGCCCTAGTCTAACAGCAAAGGAAGAAACTCCAACTCATGACAGGGTCAAAAGGCGCATTTCCAGAACTGGCTACTTGCAGTTCTTGGTGCCTTGATGGGAGCAGGGAGACATTTATGACAGTAAAGCAGCAATAAAGCATACATCATGGCATATAAAAGATGACAATCTACAATGAACACCTCGGGAAATGTACGAGATATCTCCCAAGGTACAACACAGATATCAGTGAAAGGGATACTGAGAACTACAAGGGGCACAGGGTGACTCTAAGAGAGGAGAGGGCTGGGGAACAATATAAAATGTCAGGCCCACAAATCCCACACTTCCCAAATCCATGTAACCCAAGTGGCTTGAAATGGAAGAACCAACTCTTCTGTTACATTCTAAAGCAACATATACAATGCAAACACCACTCTTATCACCAATAAAAACATTTACTGCAGGTATACTAACGAAACAATGTGTATAATAAAATACTATGTGAAATGTGGATTTTATATTTTCATTTGTGTTTGAAAAGGAATAACAACAAATATAACAAGAGAAAAAAAATACTTTCCTTATCCAGCTGCTGGTATATTAAGTCGGTTTTGGAATGTGGAGCATCCCAGCAGGTACTGTCGTTGCACACATTATGGCTGTATCAGCAAAGTGCTTTTAAATGGCATCAACCAATCACAAACCAGATCTCCAATGATTCTCATTAAAACTGGGAGGAAAAGATCTTCTATCTATTCATTACATTACACCAGAGCCCAAGTAATGTTTTCTTACAATATGACAATCTACATTTCTTTTAGTCATTAACTATTTGTACAGAAGCTCAGTTACGAACCTGTTCTAATAAGCTATGCTGTAAATTTCCAGAAGGCTGAGCCTCATACAGCTCGGCTGGACCATTCAGACTCCTTAATAGTCCTAACTAGAGGGATTGCGGAGATTCTAAAAATACAGAAGATGAAACATTATGTTCTCTTTATGGTTAAGTGACACAAAGATGAGAGAAGAGTTTCACTACTGAAGTCACGGTGATGAATTTTCTTGGACCAATGTACCCAGTATCTTTAACTGTGAACATTAATGGAAGCAATACCATCACCAATATACCACTGTATATTGACACTACTGAATATCATCGAAATGCATCAGAACCCCACACCCAATAAAAAAACAAAACAAAGATTCACTTGGCTCTTCTTTTTTTTTTTTTTTTTAAGTTCTCCATCTAACCACACGCATGGTTAAAAATGGACAATCCTTTTTCCCATGCTTTATAGCAGGAATGTCCAAACTCCGGCCCCCCAGATGTTCCTGAACTACAACTCCCAGAACTCTGACTGCATTAGATGGATGGGGAAGCATGGGAGTTGTAGTTCAAGGACATCTGGGGGGCCAGAGTTGGGATATCCCTGCTCTACAGCAATTTTTGTTGGTCAGTGGAGTGCAGAGAACTCCACCTGCATTAGCAACTTGCATCACTATATACAGTCAGGTCCAGAAATATTGGGACATCGACACAATTCTAACATCTTTGGCTCTATACATCACCACAATGGAGTTGGAATGAAACAAACACAATGTGCTTTAACTGCAGACTGTCAGCTTTAATTTGAGGGTATGCACATCCAACTCTGGTGAACGGTGTAGGACTTACAGCAGTTTGCAGATGTGCCTCCCACTTGTTAAGGGCCCAAATGTAATGGGACAATTGGCTTCTCAGCTGTTCCATGGCCAGGTGTGTGATATTCCCTCATTACCCCAATTACAATGTGCAGATAAAAGGCCCAGAGTTCATTTCAAGTGTGCTATTTGCATTTGGAATCTGTTACTGTCAACTCTCAAGATGAGATCCAAAGAGCTGTCACTATCAGTGAAGCAAGCCATCATTAGGCTGAAGAAACAAAACAAACCCATCAGAGAGATATCAAGAACATTAGGCATGGCCAAAACAACTGTTTGGAACATTCTCAAAAAGAAGAAACGCACCGGTGAGCTCAGCAACACCAAAAGTCCCGGGAGACCACGGAAAACAACTGTGGTGGATGACCGAATAATTCTTTCCCTGGTGAAGAAAACACCCTTCACAACAGTTGGCCAGATCAGGAACACTCTCCAGGAGGTAGGTATATGTGTGTCAAAGTCAACAATCAAGAGAAGACTTCACCAGAGTGAATACAGAGGGTTCACCACAAGATTTAAACCATTGGTGAGCCTCAAAAACAGGAAGGCCAGATTAGAGTTTGCCAAACAACACCGTACAAAGCCTTCACAGTTCTGGAACAAGATTCTATGGACAGATGAGACCAAGATCAACTTGTACCAGAGTGATCGGAAGATTGGAGAAGGAAAGGAACTGCTCATGATCCTAAGCATACCACCTCATCAGTGAAGCATGGTGGTGGTAGTGTCATGGCGTGGGCATGTATGGCTGCCAATGGAACTGGTTCTCTTGTATTTAGTGATGATGTGACTGCTGACAAAAGCAGCAGGATGAATTCTGAAGTGTTTTGGGCAATATTATCTGCTCACATTCAGCCAAATATTGCAGAACTCATTGGACGGCGCTTCACAGTGCAGATGGACAATGACCCAAAGCATACTGCAAAAGCAACCATAGAGTTTTTGAAGGGACAGAAGTGGAATGTTATGCAATGGCCAAGTCAATCACCTGACCTGAATCCCATTGAGCATGCATTTCACTTGCTGAAGACAAAACTGAAGGGAAAATGCCCCAAGAACAAGCAGGAACTGAAGACAGTTGCAGTAGAGGCCTGGCAGAGCATCACCAGGGATGAAACCCAGCGTCTGGTGATGTCTATGCGTTCCAGACTTCAGGCTGTGATTGACTGCAAAGGATTTGCAACCAAGTATTAAGAAGGGAAAGTTTGATTTATGATTATTATTCTGTCCCATTACCTTTGGTCCCTTAACAAGTGGGAGGCACATCTGCAAACTGCTGTAAGTCCTACACCGTTCACCTGAGTTGGATGTACATACCCTCAAATTAAAGCTGACAGTCTGCAGTTAAAGCACATTGTGTTTGTTTCATTCCAACTCCATTGTGGTGGTGTATAGAGCCAAAGATGTTAGAATTGTGTCGATGTCCCAATATTTCTGGACCTGACTGTATATATTACACTTTATAACATGTTATCCGGTCATTAGAAGTGGGGACAATTTGCAAAGCACCATTCTTAAAAATGCCTTCAGTGGTTTACAGCAGAATATACACAAACAAAGCATACCAAGGGAAAGGAAGGAACAAGAGAAAGAACAAATGAACCAATGGGACAACACACACACAAGGGATGGACAGCCCCAAAAAAACTTATGTACTGTATGTATTCTAGGTAATGTTGATCTTAACATTATTGACTGTCAGGTGACTTCTCCATTGAGACAGAAATAGAAAATGTAAAGTATGGAAGGGATAAATTTAAAGAGCTTTGCTCAAACTAATATCTTCTTCTAAATTGTTCTAGTTCCATGCTTGTGGACGTAGGGAAAAACAGAGAGGATCTGCTATAAGAAAAAGGAGAATGGGCCATCATCCAGACATTTAATGGTGTTGGCTGTATTTATCTTATTTTGTAATAAAAGATTATGCACTAATATTGATTTTTATACTTAGTTCGTTATGTATATGGAGACAATGGAAGAAAGTGCAGTGCGAATTGAGCAATCGCTGTATGGAATCATTGTGACCACTTGAAATTTCCTTCCAGCACCAATTATTTTGAGGATAATCTTGTAAATTGTACAAGGTAATATTCTTTTGAACGATAACTAATTGCTCTATTAAACATACGTTTTTCTATAAAAGATAGAAGTGCCATAACTAGAGGTCAACATGGCTTCCTGTTCAGATCACCTGAATAAAGCTGCATGAGATCAAACAGGCAAGAGTTCAAAGGTCATAAAAGTACTGTTTTATAAAGGACAAAAGTTAGATTGTTCTACTTGAGGGTTTCGAGACGAAGGTATGCCTAAGGAGTTAAAGCTATACCCTCCTGAGAAGGGCTGACAACCAAAATGATCATTGGGGTTTCTGCATCTCTCTTGCAGAGAGGACTGCTGTGACATTCTGTATTGGTCGCCCTTTCTAGATGATAGCAGTAATTTGCATATGGTGTCATCTTCTCTGTAATATGCCAATGAGCTGAAACCTTAGGAGACCCAAGTGTGAACCCACCGTAGGGCAGTTCTCCAGGTCTGCTGTCCGTTCTCAGGCATGTCAAACTCCAGCACCTATATGTAGCTTAGAGTTCCCATGATTCTACATTATTAAATTCATAGAATTCTGGGAATTGTAGGCCATTAATATCTGGGAGGAGAGGCGTGGAGTTTGACATCCTTGTCTTAGACCAGTGGTTACCAACTCTGGTCCTCAAGTTCCCCTAACAGGCCAAGTTTTACAGATCACCTTGGGGAAATGCAGACTGAATCCTGCAATCACTGAGCAGCAAATCATATCACCTGTGCTGTGCTTCAGATATCCTGCAAACCTGGCCTGTTAAGGATACTGGGGGACAGGTTTGGGAAACAACTATCTTAGACCATTGCTTCTAAAGAACCCTTCCTTGATATGCACCCCAAATTACAGCATGCTAAAGAATAATCACCCATTTTCCCGGATATACAACTTTAGCTTCAAACATATGCTCTCAGTAATTGCAGACTATCTTACACATTTTATTTTATTTTATTTATTTTTTACATTTATATTATATATAATAATTGTAGCACTATGTGCCATGCTTTAATAATGCCATAATTTATATTTTACTGTACATCAAATGAAAGGGCTGCTAGCGACCTAAATATAGATCACAGAAATTAGATAAAGGGTTGTAAAAGATAAATGAACAGAGAACAATGAAATACCTGTGGGTATCTCTGCTAGTTGTTGCCAGAAGCCAAAAGGAACATATCCAAACTCAAGGAGTTTGCCAAGTGACATTAGGTCAGCTATAATATCTCAGCCTGGGAGAATTTCCAATCTATCACATTGAGTAGATTATGTTTGTTAATGCACTTGGAAACCTGAATAAAGTGTCAGCGAGATATTGAAAATCTTGTATTTTACTCTCTGTGTCTCTTGATTTCAAACACCACATGGAATCAGAACGCAGGATGCCTCAGATAATCAATACGCACAATGGTTGCTAACCGTCCTTAAGTATACTGCATCAATACTTTGAAGAAGAATATGATTTTCAGGATAATTACATCTATTTCGTGTCTATTTTGCCAGACAATTAAGCAGAAGTCATGCTTCCAGTCAACTAGACATAGTTTAGGGACTTCGTTCATAAGTATCTACAACGACAAACTAATCTATACATTGTGAGATGAAAAATGCTTAAAAATAATTTGAATATATATTCAAAACATTTTTTTTATTACTATATACAAAGAAACAGATGCCAATTAATGGGTTGGATTGGTGAGCAGAATAACGAGTTATGGTCCTAATTAGTTGGGAAATTCAATAACATTCACAGGATGATTTCCCCAGTGAAGCAGCTTAAACCCAAGAATATGTTTGTGCTTGAGAGCAAAAGTATAAAACACCCATTACCTGTGCATTATACAGACTTCAAAGAGAGAATAACTGTCAGAAAGTCTCCATAGCTGCCGATTGTGACTCTTTTCCACCCTCACACAACATATACCAGGGCTCAGCAACCTTGACCCTTCAGATGTTTTCCACCTACATCTCCCGTGACGCTCAGCGACTTCTAGGCATGGATAAGTCTCATGGAAAATGTATATATATATATTTAAAAAAACAACACAGAAAAAACTGAATATTAACCCCTTAAGGACGCATTGGGTGGCGCCCTTAAGGGGCTTGAATTTGCCGGCGAGGCGTACAGGTACGCCTCGCGGCACTGATTTTGAGCCCTCCCTGCAGCCGGCGTGTAGTGTGCGTCATCGGCTGCAGGGGACGGCTTGATTTCAGGCCGTCCCTCTGCAGCCAATGACGCGCGCCACGAGTCAGCGCGCGCAGGCTGCGGGGAGGGGCCGAGGCGGCCCCATTGAAGACAGCGGGGCGTACCTGTACTCCTCGCGTCTTCAAAGCCCGCCCGCCGCCAGGACGTCATGGAACGTCCTGCAGCGTTAAAGGGTTAAGGGTTATAATGTTTAATATGTGGGTAAAAGCTTCTTGATCCAAGGAGAAATCTGACGCCATTCTAGGATCAAGAAGTAATTTTTTTCCAGTGTGTTGCATGTTGGCGAGTGCTTCAGACTGGGTTTTTTGCCTTCTTTTGGATCAACAGCAGTAGGTGATGTGGGGGAAAAAAAAAGGATAGTGAAAGACTAGGGGGAAAACACTTGTCTCTCAACAGTGGAGTGCCAATAAATTGTATTAATAAACGTTGGATACGTAAACTGTCAAACGAGGATATCCAATGAGTGGCTTAACTCGCATATATTCAGGTCTTGTAGAGAGCCTGCATAAAAAGTCCCAATGTCTAGGTTGGAGAGTTAAACACAATATAAGCAAACACCAGGAGCAAGTAATTAAAAAAGCACAATAATCCTTAACCATGCATACCCGAGTCAGAGGAAAAAAACTGTTATATTCTCCCCTAAGGACCTCCTGACACTAATCATGGAAAATGTTGTTCCAAAACATAGTAACTACAAGCAACCTTCCTTTTACAACCCTAATCAGAAAACCAAAATAACCTTTTCCCATTGCTTTCGAAGGTTAGAGCAGAGCTCAGCAACCTTGGCCTTTCAGATGTTTTGGAAATACATTTCCGATTAGGTTCCACCAATCCTGCGTTCCTGGGTATGCCAATCCTCCAATAATGTGTTCCTCGGCATTATGGGAGATGTAGGGTTATGGCTGCTGATGCCTGGGCTAAAGCTACCTGAGTGATCACTATAGAGCAAGGATTCCCAAACCTTTGAGCAGGACTGTCTGACAGGCCAGGTTTGCAGATATCTGAAGCACAGCACAGGTGATGGGATTTGCTGCTCAGTGATTGCAGGATTCCGTCTGTATTTCCCCAAGGTGATCTGCAAAAGTCTGTCCTGGATGAGGGTCCTGAGGACAGGTTTGGGAAACACTGCTATAGAGAGTCTATTCACGAAGCACCGAAATTGTGTGCAATTTCATTGCTTTGCATTCCTGCAATTCTATTTCTACAAACTGGAGCTGTCTAAGGCTAGGGACAGATGAGCGCATTTTCTGCAGCCACCGTCAAAATGTACGTCGATGCGTGCGCACGCATTTTTTCACGGAATACGCTTAAGTGGTCAGACGATGCGCAATTCTGGACGTATTTCATGACGATGGGGTGAAAAGAAGTCTAGGGAAATCCGGCTGTTTGAACGTTATGTTGGCCGCACACTAGCAGCGTCTGACATCTCCTAATCACGCACACACGCTGCTATGCGGCCGCAGCGCACTTTGTACGTCAGTAGCAGCGGTTTCACGTTCTGATAAAAATGCGTTCATTTGCTGTTGCGTGGTGTCGGCGCACTTTCGTACGCACGTACTGCGTATATTGGCCGTCATTGGCCGTTATGTGCTGCTACTGCCGCCGTGATTTAGTGCGCCTGCACGCGCGTTCCGACTGCCCCACTCTGACCCTAGCCTAAGCAGTTATTGGACATCGGCGAACTCCGCCGGATTGCATGGAATTCCACCAAACTCAAAAAAACAACCCCCTCAAAAGAAGTAGTCTAATATTCTCCTAATACTAGTTTAAATCAATGTAAATGTGTCTATATAATAAATCATCCTTTAAGAAATCATTTAAAAAATGTCTGGTACAGTATAAAAAAAAAAGTATTTTATAAGAAAAAAATGTCGTAAAAAAAAATACGAACAAGGTCTTTTTAAAAAATAAAGGTTTTTGCAAAAAAAAATAAAAAGAATAAATGGTCTTTAGAAAGAAAAAAAAAAGGATTTTTTTTTACAGTGAATCCTATGGGATTCACCAGTTTTAACCTGTCGAATTTAAACACCGACAATAAGACAATTTCGGAATCTCAGTGCAGTTCGGTGTTCTGTAGATAGAAGACACAACAGTCTTCTATGGCAACAATTTCGGTGCAGCTGAATTGCGGTTAATTGCACCACATTTCGCCTGTATATGGCAAATTGACAGCTTAGTGAATAGACAAATTGACCCGAAATTGCACCGAATGGGCCAATTTGAAGGTTAGTAAATAATCTCTACAGGGTTTTTCAGAGAGAGGTGAAAAACAGGAGAATGGCAGGAGAAGATAACAATCTAGACCAAATGGGAGAATTTTTCTGGTTTGGCTATTTTGACCTAGAATTTTCACTTCTCCAGTCATTCTCCTGGTTTTCACCTCTCTCTGAATAACCCTGATTATGTTACTACTGATTGGAAATTACTGTATTAGAAACTAATAACCAATAATAGCCCTTTTGCTGCTGAGGCATTTCACGCCTCTGTGCTGAGCTCATTTTTACTTGTTTTGCTCATCATGTTTAGGCTAGGGTCAGAGTGGGGCAGTCGGAACGCGCGTGCAGGCGCACTAAATCACGGCGGCAGTAGCAGCACATAACGGCCAATGACGGCCAATATACGCAGTACGTGCGTACAAAAGTGCGCCGACACCACGCAACCGGCAAATGAACGCATTTTTCTCAGAACGTGAAACCGCTGCTACAGACGTACAGAGTGCGCTGCGGCCGCATGGCAGCGTGTGTGCGTGATTAGGAGACGTCAGACGCTGCTAGTGTGCGGCCTACATAACGTTCAAACAGCCGGATTTCCCTAGAATTGCGTTGGTGAGTACCTGCGACTGTGCGACTGTGGTCGTCTGACCACTTAAGCGTATTCCGTGAAAAAATGCGTGCGCACGCATCGACGTACATTTTGACGGTGGCCGCAGAAAATGCGCTCATCTGTCCCTAGCCTTAAACGCGTTTTGAAGGCTTATTTTAGTACATGACCCAGACATATTATATATCGTTCTTTCCGGCAGACTCGGCAGATTCATAATATGTCATTATTATATGTATACATCATGCCCTGTCTGTATAATATAACAAAAAATGCAACAAAATTTGAATTTTCAATAATTTACAACATGTAAAGTGGTTTTTTTTCACATTTTAACATGCGAGCAATTGCGGTTATATTTTCTATGGGGTGCACTTGTTAAAAAAATTAGAAATGGGGTCTTGTTTTCTTGGGGGAAAATTACGTGATTTTTAACAAACGCACCCCAAACAAAAATCATTAGTGCAGCATCATTGTTCACATAATTGAAATGGGAACAATATTGCTGCATTAACAAAACAAAAAACACTTATTTTTTTAAATATTTTTTTATTTTTAATTTTGTTTCTTTTTAAACTTTCTACATGGTCATGTTTGGTATTGTTGGAAAGGCCATGCTCTGGCCAATCCAACGATATCAAACATTAACCCCTAGCTGCCACGGATCGGGAGATAGGGGGTTCCAATGAACCCCCTATCTCCACCATTGCTGGCAGCTAGGGGTTAACTCCAGGACTGGCATCATCATGCTATGCACGATGACGCCAGTCGTCAGGGGGAATTCCCGGAGGCTTGGCCGACATCCAAGATGTCGGCCAGCTCCAGGAGAGGATCACGATCCGGCGCTTTTTGGCGCCGAACCGTGATCTGGCTCCCCAGGGGTTAATGTCAGCCACCGTTTGGAAGGGCAGGCTGTGCCCTTCCAAACGGTGCCTGCCTTAACCCTGTGGCCCCCGGCGATCGTGAGGAAGAATGGTCCGAAGGACCTCCCCCCCTTTCAGGCGCCTCCTCCGCACTCACGGGGGGCGCCTGAATTAGATGTCATCTCGCCGCCGCAATGACATCTAATGGCCCTGCCGGGGTCCCGGAGTGCCAGGCTGACATCCAAGATGTCAGCCCGCACCGGGGGGGCGCAGCAATCGGCCGGAATCCCGGGCGATTGCTGCCTCCTGTGCATGGACGCGCTCAGCGTGTCCATAGCACAGGAGTACCACTTGGCAGGACGCGCTGAGCGCGTCCTTAGCAGCCAAGTGGATAGTACCAGTTAACACTAGTAATTAATAGTAAAAAGACAAAGGGCAATATTTTTCAGAGAGTTTAAAAGACCTCCTATAAAAAAAATAAAAAATAACCAGAAAATAAATATCTTCCTCTGGTTTAAATGTTTTAAGAGTGCCCACAGATTTTTATCACAGCAAATGCACCTGAAACTGAAGAGCAAGCCTCACATGAAGATATTTGTTTCTGAATTGTATTCATAAAACTGAAGAAAAGAACCTACCAAAAGATACATTTTGTGAATTCTGTTTTTATTGATCTGAGGAAAATATGGACCTGTAAAACCATAAGAAACCCTGAGAAATATGCAGAAACGCAAGGAAATAATTTGGATTTAGGCTAGGGTCAAACTAAAGCATTTTTACACGCGAACGTAAAAAAGTGCGTCCGAACGCATTGACGTATTTTTTCACGGAATAGGCGAAAACGGTCATACGATGCGCATTTTCGTGCGTGATGTTTTACGGATCCAAACCAGGAAACTTTTTGCGTCTGGACGTTATGTTGGCCGGACACGAGCAGGGTCTGACGTCTCCAAATCACACACACACACCGCTAGCGGGCGCAGCGCACTCTGTACGTCCGTACTAGCGGTTCTGCGTTCTCGAAAAAATTCGTTCATTTTCCACTTGCGTTGCGCGGCCGGACTTTCGTGCGACCTACTTCGTATATTGGCCGTCATTGCCCGTCATTTGCTGCTAGTACGGCCATAATTAAGTGCACCAGAATGGACGTTAAAAATGCGCTGGTCTGACCCCAGCCTTAGTTGAAATTCCATAAATATGAGATGATGAAATGTATACAGCCAAAATGTGGAGCTATAGAAACATAGAAACATAGAAAAATGTCGGCAGATAAGAACCTTTCGGCCCATCTAGTCTGCCCAATTACATGGATACTTTACCTGGATTTATCTTTTGTTTAGGATAGCCTTATGCCTATCCCATGCTTGCTTAAATTCAATTACTGTTTTGGCCTCTACCACTTCTACTGGAAGACTGTTCCATGTATCCACCACCCTCTCAGTAAAATAATGCTTCCTGATGTTACTTTTAAACCTTTGCCCCTCTAATCTAAGACTATGTCCTCTTGTTTTGCTATTTTGTTTCCTTTTAAATATACTCCCTTCCTCTACCTTGTGGATTCCCTTTACGTATTTAAATGTTTCTATCATATCTCCTCTGTCTCGTCTTTTTTCCAAGCTGTACATGTTAAGATCATTAAGCCTTTCCTGGTAACTTTTCTCCTTCAAGCCGTACACCATTTTAGTAGCCCTTCTCTGAACTCTCTCTAAGAGGTCTATATCCTTCTGGAGATACGGTCTCCAGTACTGCACACAGTACTCCAAGTGAGGTCCAACCAGTGCTCTGTACAGTGGCATGAGCACTTCCCTTTTCCTACTGCTAATACCTCTCCCTACACAACCAAGCATTCTGCTAGCATTTCCTGCTGCTCTATTACATTGACTACTTACCTTTAGATCCTCTGCAATAATAACCCCTAAATCCCTTTCCTCAGATGTTGAGGTTAGGACTGTATCAAATATTCTATATTCAGCCCTTGGGTTTTTACGTCCCAGGTGCATTATCTTGCACTTATCCACATTAAAACTCAATTGCCACAGCTCCGACCATTTTTTTAGTTTACCTAAATCATTTGTCATTTGGCTGATCCCTCCAGGAACGTCAACCCTGTTGCAAATCTTTGTGTCATCAGCAAAAAGACATACTTTTCCATTAATACCTTCTGCAATATCACTAATAAAAATATTAAAGAGAATGGGTCCAAGTACTGACCCCTGAGGTACCCCACTGGTAACAAGACCTTGTGCCGAATAAACTCCATTTACCACAACCCTCTGTTGTCTGTCACTCAGCCACTGCCTAATCCAGTCAACGATATTGGAATCTAAACTCAAAGATTGCAATTTATTGATAAGCCTTCTATGCGGAACAGTATCAAAAGCCTTACTGAAATCTAAATAAGCAATGTCTACTGCACCACCTGTGTCTATTATTTTTGTTACCCAATCAAAAAAATCAATAAGATTAGTTTGGCATGATCTCCCTGAGGTAAACCCATGTTGTTTCTGATCCTGTAATCTATGTGTTTTTAGATGTTCAACAATCCTTTCCTTTAACATGGTTTCCATTAATTTCCCCACTACTGACGTAAGACTAACTGGCCTATAGTTCCCCGATTCCTCCCTACTACCCTTCTTGTAAATGGCACAACATTTGCTAATTTCCAGTCTTCTGGGACGACTCCCGTTAACAAGGATTGGTTAAATAAATCTGTTAACGGTTTTGCTATTACATCACTGAGCTCTTTTAATAATTTAGGGTGGATCCCATCAGGCCCCATTGACTTATTTGTCTTTACTTTAGACAGCTGCTGTAGAACCTCCTCCTCTGTAAACTGATATGTAAATGTCTCTTTAGTGTTCTCTCCTAACTGAGGTCCCTTTCCTTCCTTTTCTTCTGCAAAGACTGAACAAAAATATTCATTGAGGCAGTCAGCGAGACTTTTATCCTCTTCTACATACCTTCCTTCCTTTGTTTTTAATCTAACTAATCCTTGTTTTACTTTTCTTTTCTCGTTTATGTATCTAAAATATAAGCTATATTTCTTTTTTTTTTATGCATTCAATAATGCGGCCAATCTAAATAAAGTATAAAATTTGATTATAAAAATTCTAAAAATTCAAGTATAAAAATTATGAAATAACACAACAATAAATCAGATTGCAACACAAAAATTGCTTCATCACTGACTTGTGACGCAGCTCTACTATCTTCATTAACCCCTTAATGCTCCTGGGCTTGCTATGCCGTCCCGGCGGCGGGTGGAACTGAATGCCAAGGGGTTGGTACAGCAAGCCCGATGTCTTTCTGGTAACTCCTCTGGGCTGCCTCCCTTTCCTGCAGACGATTGCCGTCATTGGCTGTAGGGAAGCTGCCTGAGTTCAGGAATCCTGCTGCAGCCAATGACAGCGATCGGCTTCAGAGAAGGGAGGCGGGGCATAGATGTTGCTGGAAAGCCATGGGGCATACTATGCCCATTTGCCTCGCTGCTCTGCCCGGTGGCAAGGGGTTAAACAAAGTTTTGTTTTTTGTAGCATATGGAGTCTTCAGGAGTCAAGGCCAACAGAAAGAAGTTAGGAAATGCCCCTATATTTTTGCCTATTCCCCTCCCCCCCTGAAGTAACTTGCATCTTGCCCATGGCCCACACGGAAATTTGATATTGATACTAAAACTATAGGCTGGTTGAGTTTTAGGGAATCACTATGAGAATTATCAATATCCTCGGTTTATGGGGATTTAAAGGAAAAAAATATATGATTTTTAAGGGCGTGGGACTAATGGGAACACCGCTCCCCCTGTAAAAAGGTGGGGAGACTTAACTCCTAAGAGTTCCTGCTCAACATGACCCTGGGTTTCTTGCAACTGGGTGTGGATTGGACCCTTTTAGTGGCCAAGGTGCAATGTGGGCAGTAAAAAAATGTGTATAACCGAAAAGGTCCTACCATGATTGGCCAAATCAACGAATAAGGGCCAGTTTTAGAGGAATCGATTGATGCACAAGGAATATTTCAGTTATGTTACTCTGTGAATACAATCAAAAAGGTACAAAGCACTAATAATAATAATATTTTTCTGAATAGCATTTCATGTTCGTAAAATAGAATGTGTTTTTTTTTAGGGTTCACATAATTTATTCAGACGTCATGACAACTACATGCATTTTTCAGAAAAGACATGTTCTTCTTCTCTGCTGTACATTTTTTTTGCATGATAATGTTTGCTTTCCTGCCTCCTAATTGCCACGATCCAAATGCCTCCATCATCCGTTCAGCGCGCAGACCCATTTGTGTCTTCACCCGGAGATCATTCGCACCCGCTTACTAATTTTAGCTTCGGTGCTAGAGTAAATCCTCACTGCATGAGCAATCAAGCGTGTGGCCGTCCTGCGTGTCAGGGAACGAGTTAATCTCATTCAAAGCCTGCCCGATTCCCCTGTAACAGTAACCGCCATTGGGTTTTCCCCATTGTCCCATTCGCTTTATTGTGGATGTAACAATAGTCCCTGTTTTTCCAGAGGGTATTGCGTCGTGCAAAATGCTGCAGATCTCAATCACATTGATTACTTTTCAGATTTGGGAATGAGGGGTTTTAGACAATTTGCAAAGTATTCTCTAAATGTACACACGCATGAACTTCTGGATACGTGTATATATGGATATGTATATAGAGATGAATTGTTTAAGCGTGACGTGTGAGACAGAGGGAACCAGAGCAGATACTGTGCTAAGCTGCAATATTGATCGCGTAAAACAATATCTGAAAATGGACTTAATAGGATTTTCATCTGCAGCATGATATTCGGCAACCTTGACCCTCCAGATGTTTTGGAACTATATTTCCCATGAGGCTCAGCCAACCCAGGGACCTATTCTGTTGTTAACGCTAAAATGAGGATGCTATCGGGGAAAACCTGTCCTGCAGGTTTCCTGGTAGTGTCCCCATTTTAGCATTAGTTGTCAGGGCAGGCGCTACCTCGGTAACTTGACCTACAACCAAGCGCTATCCTCAGGAGCTCTCGCAGAAGCGCCTCTGTGCCGATGTGGGTATCACCTTCCTGGAGTCCATAGGACTTCACGGAGGGGTGCGCTGCCAGGCCACGAGCCCTGCGCGATCTTGCAGGATTAATTGCGGAGGGACACTGAGAACTATTTGTCCCCAGTCTCACTCTGCTCCCGAAAGGTCAGAAGTAGGGATGAGCCGAACACTCCCCGAGTTCGGTTCGAAGCCGAAAGCGAACTTTCCAAATGTTCTGGTCCGAACCCGAACCCGAACTCGGACCCCAAACAAGTCAATGGGGCTGAAAATTCGGTTTTTAGGCTAGGGTCAGACGAAAGCAGTTTTAACGTGCGTTTAGACGCACAAAATCACGGCCGTGCTAGCAGCAAATGACGTCCAATGCCGGGGAACACACGAAGTACGGCCGCACGAAAGGTCGTCCGCGCAACGCAAGTGGCAAACGAACGCATTTTTTCTAGAACGTCAAACCTCTAGTACGGACGTACAGAGTGCGCTGCGTCCACTAGCGGCGTGTGTGTGTGATTTGGAGACGTCAGACCCTGCTCATGTCCGGCCAACATAACGTCCAGACACCCAAAGTTTCCTGGTTTGGATCCGTAAAAAATCACGCACAAAAATGCGCATCGTATGACAGTTTTCGCGCATTCCGTGAAAAAATAAGGCAATGCGTTCGGACGCACTCTTTGACGGTCGCTGTGAAAAATGCGTTAGTCTGACCCTAGCCTTATCTCACTTTCCAAATCGGCTATTTGGTCCAGATTGTTCTCTTTTCCTGCCATTCTCCTGGTTTTCACCTTTCTCTGAATAACCCTGAGAGAGAGGTGAAAGCCAGGAGAACTGGCAGGAGAAGAGAACAATCTAGACCAAATAGCCAATTTGGAAAGTGAGTTAAATGGGAGAATTTTTCTGGTTTGGCTATTTTGACCTAGAATTTTCACTTCTCCAGTTATTCTCCTGCTTTTCACCGCTCTCTGAATAACCCTGTGAATGTTTAATCCCGAGGTGAAAAATAACATTGCTTAAGGCTGGGGTCAGACGAGCGCAGTTATCATGTCCGTGTTGCCGCACATTTGTACGTCCGTGGCAGCATAGCATTCTGACCAATGGAGCCCCACACACGAAGTACGTCCGCACGGAAGTGCGGTTGCATGGTGGACGCAGCAAATGGACGCAGGTTAGGCAAGAACGTAATACTGCTAGAACGGACGTGCGGAGTGCGCCACGTCCGCAACGTCCGTGTAGCTTTGTATGTGAGTGATGAAACGAGGTCAGATGGACTGCATTTATACGTCCAGCATTTTTGACGGACAGAATGTTTTTTCATTTTAATTTATTTTCCCTGCTACATCAGTCAAAAAATACGTCAGTGAAAAAAATGGACTGTTTGGCCGCTACCTTGTTGTCAGTCAGTAAGTACGTCCGTACTGCACGGACGCACAGTCCGTACAAAATGCGCTCATCTGACCCTAGCCTTAGATGTTATTTTGAATTTTTTTCAAACACAAGTTAACCACTTGGCTGCTATGGACGCGCTCAGCGCGTCCAGCCAAGTGGTTCTCCTGTGCTATGGACGCGCTGATTCCGGCGGATTGCTGCGCCCCCCGGTGCGGGCTGACATCTTGGATGTCAGCCCAGCACTCCGGGACCCCGGCGGAGCAATTAGATGTCATCGCGGCGGCGCGGAGGAAGCGCCTGAAAGGGAGGGGGGAGGTCCTTCGGACCTCTCTCCCTCCCGATCGCCGGGGGCAGGGGGGTTAATCCAGGCACCGTTTGGAAGGGCACAGCCTGCCCTTCCAAGCAGTGGCTGTGATTAACCCCTGGGGAGCCGGATCATGAATCGGTGCTGAAAAGCGCCGGATCGTGATCCTCTCCTGGAGCTGGCCGACATCTTGGATGTCGGCCAAGCCTCCAGGAACTCCCCCTGGAGTTAACCCCTAGCTGCCACCAATGGTGGAGATAGGGGGTTCCAATGAACCCCCTATCTCCCGATCCGTGGCACCTAGGGGTTATTGTTTGATATTGTTGGATCGGCCAGAGCATGGCCTTTCCAAGGATACCAAACATGAGCATGAAAAATGTTTTTTTTTAAAAAATATATATATTTAAAAAAAAATTAAACAAAAAAAATTAACAAGCTTTTTTTTTTTTTTTGTTTTGTTAATGCAGCAATATTGTTCCCATTTCAATTATAATGTGAACAATAATGCTGCACTAACGATTTTTGTATGCGGTGCGTTTGTTAAAAAAAGTGAAATTTTCCCCAAAACAAAAATGTAACGAGACCCCATTTCTAATTTTTTTAACAAGCGCACCCCATACAAAATATAACCGCAAACGATCACATGTTAAAATGTGAAAAAAAACCACTTTACACATAATAAATTATTGAAAATTCAAATTTTATTGCATTTTTGTTATAATATACAGACATGACATAACGGATACATATATTAATGACATATTATGAATCTGCCAAGTCTGCCGGAAATTATTATTATTATTATTCTTTATTTATAAAGCGCCAGCATATTCCGCAGCGCTGTACAATAAGCACAGTATAGACAGGGTTACAATACATTGAACAACATTTGACAAACAGTACAGGAGGAGATGAGGGCCCTATTCCCGTAGGAACTCACAATCTAGGAGGGTTGGGGTTGGAAACAGGAGGAGAGGACTGGAAGGTGAGAGTGATTGATGGTTGTGTCAGTGAGTTGGGTGGTAGGCCGGAAAGAACGATATATAATATGTCTGGGTCATATATCAAAATATGGCTACAAAACGCGGTTAATCATGATGAGCGAAAGCGGTAAAAATGACCTCAGCACAGAGGTGTGAAAAGCCTCAGCAGCGAAAGGGTTAAATGCAGCATATTAGGATGTTTTAGGGAAATTAATTCTCAAATCTCAATCAGAAGCAGACACCACCCCACCCTCAGTATGTTGTACAATGTATCAAATTGATTACCAAACTAAAAACACCTGTTGTTATGCCCGTTTGGGAACAGAGGTCATTTAGAGTTGATAATATTTCCATGTACACATTAGTTTTTAATTCAATATCTAATAAACTGTTGCTTATAATATTCTGCAGTAAAGAGTCTCTTTATTTCTAGATTTTTTTGTATTTTTTTAATCATTTTCTATACTTTTTTCAGAATTTCCTTTTTTTTCGAACTCGAACCGAACAGACCCAAAAAGTTCGAAATTCGCGAACTTTAGAACTGCCAAAGTTCGGGACGAACTCCGAACCGTCCGAACCCGAACAGCTCATCCCTAGTCAGAAGCAGCTGATCGGGGCACCGTTCTCTCTCTGCGGGATGAGATGCGTGTATTGGATTTATTGGGGGGGGGGGTTAGGGGGCGCTAAATGATTCTTCAAAACCAGAATATTTTAGCACCAGCTTTTAGAGGTCGTTACATTTTTTTGTTAAAGCAACGGTGCAGTAATTAGCGCTAGGACTTTGTAATATCTTACTTATCCTAACGCTAATTACTGATTGCGCCTTCTTTACTTAACATGGGGAGCGCAAAGTACAGTAAGCTCGCGGAGGCGAACGCGATCACCGATGCGCTAACAGATTTTTGTGAGCATTAGACAGAGATGTAATATGGGGGGGCATGTGTTAAAGTCACTTACCCTGGCGTTAACGCTTACTCACCAGGTCGTTACAGTTAGCGCTCGCCTGCAGATTTTCCTTACCGTCCATATTCTAGGATAGATGCTTTATTAGCGCCTAACTCCAGAATGAAGGCTGTCAGATATCCACCACGGGATGACAGATGAGTATGGTATTTGCTCCTTACTGGGTATTGGGCATAGAATGGAGTGAAAAGGTGAGATCTCCAAAGTTCCGACTCATAGGAATGTATGGTGTCAAATGTAGAAAAAGAACATCACCAGGGGTAGACTAGTCCACCATCAGATCTTATTCAGATGCCATCTCTTATCTATGGTAGCATTACAAACACAACAGATCCCCTGCAGCCTTGTCTAAACAGTCACTCCACCACCCATTGCCTCTTCACTAGTATACCTAGTATACTAGTTTTATCGTATACCACAGCTGTAATGTAAGACTTGTGCTGTTGCAACCAGGGAAAATCCACAAAATGGAAACAGGAGATAAAAACCTCACTTTATGATTCTTTTTTACATGCAATTAATTCAAACAAAGGGGGGGGAAGCCTGTGTTTTATAAGGTGTTTTTATTTGTAATGAACACATAATTTAGTTAGTTCCAGTTTATGTTAGGGGTAGTGTCCCTTTAAGGTAAGAACAGGCTTTGAAAAGAGCACATTGCAAGCGAAGGACAGTATGGACAGAACTCCCTTGCTGACTAGCGTTCTTTTAGCTAAACATACCAGTACTGTATATATATATATATCTCGTTAATTAAACGACACTCAACATAATAGCTGTCCATGTTGAGTCAGGCTGCACTTAAAATAGAAACACCATCTATTGTTCTTCGTCTTATTAAGTGTGTGTCATCCTCGCAGAGGATATATATATATTTTATTTAAAGGGAAGGAAGAAATTCATGCACTTTATTGAAATGTAATGGAACGTAGGAATAATAAAAAAAACTAGATAGTATAGTAATTACTACGTAAATACTAAAGAGCGTAATATATTCCTGCATCAAATAAAAAAGGAAAAGTGCAGCGTGACGATTAAAAACAAACCTAATGGCACGTATAAAGAGTAAAAATAAATAAAATTTAAAAAAGACCCCAAAACCTAAGGAACATTTGTATGGTGAGGTTGTGAGCACCTGACAATTAGTTCTGTAAGTAAAAATAATTGCACGCATGCTGCTGCCAGCGACGTTATCATTCTCCAATAAGAGAATATTCATGTATATTATAATGTGTAATTATGTCCTTTTTGCAGTTTGAAGTTTCTCTATTTTTTAAAAAAAAACAAAAAAACAATAAAAATATTTTTCAGACTCCGCACTTCTATTAATATTTTTTTCAAAGCACGTTCTCTGTTGTCAAAAGGTTTGCATTGATAATAATGTTTCTTTATCTCCCAGTATTAAAATACTGCAGTTTCCCCTGCTAATTATAAAGTCTAACTTAATTAATGGCTGAGGTCAGCCAACAGTCAAGACGGCCAACAGGGGACATCGTCATTCTGGCAGTTCTAACAGAACGTAACCCACAAGAACGGAACTCCTACATTACAATATAGTAAACATGGACAGAATGAGGCTGAAAATCATCCCAGGAAGGGATGTGACCAGGGTGGGGACAATTACAAGTATTTATATAATGCCGACAAATTCTGTAGTGTTGTAAAAAAATAAATAAAAGTTAGGCACACCTGAAAATGATAGGAAAAGAGGACCCTGCTCAGAAGCTTACAATCTAAGGGGAGTGGGGTGACACACAGAGATGACAGTATGAGAAGTAATGGGGTGCATGGGGGCTGTGTTAGAGAAAGGCGCAATGTGGGGATTATGGAGTGAGCCGTTCCACGTCTCTGAGTTAATGTGCCCCAAGAATGTACTATACCCAGGGACATGGAGGGGGTGGTGTTTGTTCATGCAGGCAATGGGCAAGATTTAGGCTGGTGTCAGACGAGCGCACTATGCGCGCCCATACTGAAGTGCTTACCGGCGTCTGTCGCAGCATTGAGAGGCTGCAACGGGGCCAGTCAAACGCACGAAATGCATGCGCAACAAGCATCAAAGCCTCCCCGTCGATGCTCTAGGACGCGCGTTGACGGGCTGCAAAGTGCGACCCTCCATAGGAGGATCGTGCTTTGCTTTGCTGAGCGCACTTAGTGCACTCAGCGAGGTGGCCAGATGGGCGTCGAGTGGAAGGAATCTCACGGACGTTCCTTCCGCTCTCCAAAGACGCTCGTCTGACCACAGCCTTAGGCTAGGGTCAGACGAACGCATTTTTCACGTTGTCCGTGAAAAAGTGCGTTCGAACGAATGGACGTATTTTTTCACGGAATACGCGATAGCGGTCATACGATGCGCATTTTCATCCGTGATTTTGTACGGATCATCAATAAAACACTTTTTGTGTCTGGACGTTATGTTGGCCGGACATGAGCAGCGTCTGACGTCTCCCAATCACGCAAACACGCCGCTATGCGGCCGCAGCGCACTCTGTACGTCCGTACTAGCGGTTTGACGTTCTCGAAAAAATGCGTTCGTTTGCCACTTGCGTTGCACGGACGAACTTTCGTGCGGCCGTTCGTCGTATGCTGCCCGGCATTGGATGTCATTTGCTGCTAGCACGGCCGTGATTTCGTGCGGCTAAACGCACGTTAAAACTGCGTTCGTCTGACCCCAGCCTTAGGTGGGCCGTGGGCAGGGTTTGGTGGGCCACAAGCAGGTTTTGCGCTCTACCTCAGCCGCGGTCGATTGCAGCCTGTGGGGCATTTGCTTGGACTTAATTGCACTTTCAAGAGAGGGTTCAGTGTGCACAAATAGGAAAAGCAAACTCAAATAAGAAAAAAAGAAGCATCGTGAGCACAATGGTCTTCACTGCAGAGATTCATTGCAGACTATAATAGCAACCACGAAATTACGCAGCAAATAAGGACTTCATAGCACTCAAGCAGGATCCAAAAAAAGCAATCATAAGCACATGAAAAAAGGGCTAATGTATTAGGTGCAACTAGGGTTGCCAGGTCGGCCATGCTTTCCTGGACACGTAAAATTTATTTATGCTGATGACACAGTGCATGAAAAATGCCACCCCGCAGCATGTAGAATCCATACGCTGCAGGTAAGGGTAATCCCAGGTGACCTGCTTTGATTTCCTTGCTGCTGCATATGAATTATACATGTTGCAGGGCAGCACTTTTCCCTGTGCTCCCTCTGCATGAAATAGTAATACATGTCCAGGAAAACATGGCCGACCTGGCGACTAAGTGCTGCACCCACCCAAACCACAGACATAATACACAGCACAGATCCACCACATTGTATTTCTGTAACAACTGTAACAATTCAAAGTAATAAAATACTATTAAAAGATATCGAAAAACAAAACCAATAACTGTTACACCTATGTAAACACCAGCCCCATGTTCCATCTAAGGCTAGGGTCAGACTGAGGCAGTGCGAACGCGCGTTCTGGCGCACTTAATCACGGCCGTGCTAGCAGCAGATGCCGGGCAATGACGGCCAATATACGAAGTACGGTCGCACAAAAGTCCGGCTGCGCAACGCAAGTGGAAAATGAACGCATTTTTTCGAGAACGTTAAACACTAGTACTGACGTACAGAGTGCGCTGCGTCCGCTAGCGGCGTGTGTGTGTGATTGGAGACGTCAGACGCTGCTAATGTCCGGCCAACATAACGTCCAGATGCAAGAAGTGTTTTATTGATGATCCGTACAAAATCACGGATGAAACTGCGCATAGTATGACCGCTATTGCGTATTCCGTGAAAAAATACGTCCATTCTTCGAACGCACATTTTCACGGACAACGTGAAAAATGCGTTAGTCTGACCCTAGCCTAAATGCTAATTTAAAAAAATGAAGGGGTTAAGTTTATTTTCCATTTTAAGAATAAACGCAAATGTGCTACTGGCCATTAGCGTTCTAGAACGTGTCTGAAAGTACAAGGTCTGCCGCCACTTGCAATGAGCATGAAAAAAAACAAACAAATACAATCCAAATAGCCTGATAAATCAGCTTTCCATTTGCTTCCCAACAAATTACTAAACACCTACAACTGTCACATGCAATTTCGATGCGCATCCATAACCAGTTCCTTGGCATTTTAATGTATGGTATACATCTTCTTTATTTGTCATTCATTCAGCGTGTTGTTCCAAAATGCTACATTTATCTACTTATTTATTATTTACAGAAGACATGTCCGTAGAGTTTTGTCAGCAAAAGAAGCGTTTCTCAGGGACTTGATATAAGCGGAAATCAAGTTTAATGCACCCGCAGGCATTTAAAAAAAAAAAAGTTGAATTATTGCATTCAGAACCCAGGAGGCAATTTATTTTACAGATGAATTGAAGGAAACACTTCTGCTGATAAATAATAAAAAAAAGGAAATAATGTAGCTAAATCAGGGATTTTTTTTCCTCCTCCTTCTACGACATTAGAAAAAAATTTTAGTACTTAATATAGCGAGGCTTTCAGGGGGATTCTCTAATGGTCTAGTTTCAGCTGAGTTAAGCAGTTAAGACACAGCACAATCTGAGCGTAACACGAACACTTGGCATCGCGCACACAGGCAATTCACTCATTTCCATCAAGCTCTAAGTTTACTGTATCGAGATCACACGAAATTCAGCAGAGATTCGTTATGGGTGAAAAATTCTGCTGAAAACCCAAAATTAGAGTCTTTCATTCTCGCTGTTAAAAAAATTGTAATGTAATTTGTCGTCAGGCATGCAAAATATCTATTTATTGCGGCAGGGAAGGACGAAAAGAAGAGAAATACTACGCAATCAGTACATTAACTCCAATAATAAACAACTTCAAAAAAGCAATTATTAACTCCATTTTTAAATGATATATGCAACAAATGTAAAATACTAGTCATTTCCAGTACCTGCAACAGTGATTGGCTAAAGCAGGGTTTCCAAACACTGGTCCTCCGGTAACTAACAGGCCAGGTTTGCAGATATGTGAAGCACAGCACAGGTGATATAATTTGCTCCTCAGTGATTGCAGGATTCAGTCTGCATTTCCCTAAGGTGATCCTTCAAACCTGGCCTGTTAGTGGGCCCTGAGGACCAGGATTGGGGACTACTGCGCTAGAGTAATGAGTGCGCACACTGATGTGGATTTATCTTGCCTCTAGTCTCTACTCATTTAGGTCTCTGCACATTCATGCTTTTATCAATGAATATTGACTATGTTGCTGAATAAACATGGTGTCCTATTGCAAGCGAGTCTGTAGTTTAAGGCTAATGTCATACGAGCGCAGTCTGAGCACACTCTGCGTGCGTGCATAACGGACGGACGTACTGACGGAAGATACTGTAGACACCACACGGTCCGTTTTTGTTGACGGAGTTAGGATAAAAAGGGAACTATGAGAAACAAAATTAATATAAAAAAATGATAAAAATTGATACATGATATGAAAAGGCATTGTGTGCGTCAAGGTGCTGGACATCGCAAATGAGGTCTGTCTGACATCTCATCACTCACACAGAATGCTACGCGGACGTTGCGCACTCTGCGTGTCCGGTCTAGAGGTTTTACGTTCTTGCCTAACTTGCGTCCGTTTGCCACGTGCGTTGTGCGTGCGCTGTTCAGTGCAGACGTACTTCGTGTGTGGGTCTCTATTGCTCATGATTCTATGCTACGACGGACATTAAACTGTGCGGCAACACGGACGTGATCACTGCGTTCGTCTGACACAGGCCTAAGGAACAGAACTGTTACTCTTATTGCCCACACTCATTAACCATAACGACACCCCTGCATCTTCAGTTGAGCCACAAGTTTTAAGAACAGCTGAAATAGAATCATACTTAACACTGGTACCGTAGTGCAGAGGACGACGCGTTCCACCAGCTCCGCAGACTGCATGGAGAAGGAAAGGTGAGGACAAATACTTCCCACTTCCTGCTGATACAGCTCGTTTCAACGTTGGTTCAAAGCAAAACTCGTCTCTCCAGTCCTTCAAGATGGTTCTGAAAACGCATTACTTTAGAGAAGCCTACCGATGCACTCAAATGATCCCCCATTGTTCATTTCCTGCTCCATTTTTCCACACAGTGCACATGCACCCCACTACTTCTTGTACTCTATTCACCCTCACCTAGCGCATCACCCGCTCCTCTTAGATTGTTCATTCTCGAGCAGGGTCCTCTCTCCTACTGTTCTGCCTGTGTAATGTGTATTTATATTTGTTATTCTGTCTCTCACTTTGTACAGCGCTACAGAACTTGTTGGCACTTTATAAACGCTTGTAACTGTAACTGTGTGAGGGGTCTAATTTTTTAAAAATTTATTGTAAGTAGACGTAGCAAAGAGTTAATACCCGTGTCTTAGAAATAAAGTGCTTTCAGCTTGATTGTACCAGGGTGTTTTCATAATAAAATGTCCAGAAACATAAGCTGTCTGTTCCCGCCATACAGGACATTTAATTACTAAAACAAGTACAATTTTTGGATGGATGGAGTAGAGGTAAAATCACTGCTCTATAACAGAGGAGACCCAGGTTCAAATCCGGGCCAGAGCACTAATCCAGAAAGTGTTCTTGGGCAAGACACCTAACGGTACATACTTGCCACCGACACAATATCGGCTGTGGAGTCCAGTGGTAACATCTCTACCCTTTGACTGCGGAGAAGCAAATTAAATCCCATTCAGCACATCCCTCCAATACAACTGTGGGGAAGCAAGTCTCGACTTTACGAGACGCGGGTTCAACTTAACCACCAAGTCGCTGATCTACAAACATGGAAAGCCGACTCAATCCCACTCAGAAGACGCCACCAGCGAGTGTCCTTGGGCAAGACACCTAACGATATAGATGCGCCTAACTCATAAAATACTTGTACATCTCATGGATTGTAAATTCCCTTGGGAACAGGAACTCCCTGAATCAGGCCGTATCATCATGTGTGGTATTCTAATGTATCAACCCGTTGTACACTGATCTTGTAAAGTGATGCAGAATATGTGGCGCTATATAAACAAAGGATAATAATAATAACTTGTCTAAGTCATATTTGACTCATGAATTTTCTTGGGGTCCTCTTACTCAACAACCCCTCCCTTTCTCTCTTTGATTTGTTTCAATAAAAAACATGTGCAAGCTCTAAGCAGCGTGAAGCGATGATAACATAAGTGTGTGTGTGTGCACGCATGTCTCATTTCTGCATCCCGATATCGACACAGAGACGAGCAGTGAGGGGAGCCAAAGCCAGAAGTCACAGGGCCCAGATAAGGTTCAGGCAAAATCATAGATTTATCAACCACTGAAGGTCAAGGTTCCTATGCAAAATAGAGGTTCCCCTTTAGGCTAGGGTCAGACGAACGCATTTTTCACGTCTACCGTCAAAAAGCGCGTTGATGCGTCCGATCGCATTTTTTCACGGAAGACACGATAGCGGTCATACGATGCGCAATGTCGGCCGCATTTTTTGACGGAGCTATAAAAAACAAATAGATGTGATATAGGCCAGACATGTGCAGCGTCTAACATCTCCTAATCACGGACACACGCTGCTATGCGGACGCAGCGCACTCTGTGAGTCAGTACTAGCGGTTCCACGTTCTCGAAAAAATGCGTTCGTTTGCCGCTTGCGTTTGCGCGGCCGAACTTTCGTGCGCCCGTACTTCTTATATTGGCCGTCATTGGACGTCAATTGCTGCTACTACGGCCGTAATAATATACGGCTCAACGCACGTTCGCACTGCGTTCGTCTGACCCCAGCCTTAAGGGTTTATTTCCTATTTGTGGCAGCTGTAACATAGGAACCTCGACCCGTCGTCGATACATCTGTTTGTCAATAAACCAATGATTGCCGGCATTGTATCATTTATTACTAAACAGTAATGTATCAAAACCTAAATACATGGCAAGATTTAGAAAAAAAATAGGCGCGTTTGATAAAACCTCAAGTTCAGCAGATTTTGATATTATAGCTTAAACTTAAAGAATTATTCACAGTGTAACTTTCGCCACTGATGCAAATACCGTCAAAAACTGACGATATTGCACACAGACGTCTGGGCTTCACAAAACGAAAAGCCAAAGAGGGACAGGAGAAGCTGCACTACGAAGCCTCACTCGTTGGTCTCTGGATTTTAGGTTTGCGGAGTGCCGGCCTTTGTCGAAGCTGAAATATCAGTGCTATGTGAATAACCCTTAATAGTGTGTTTGTAACATTGCTGCAGCGGTTCTGTGTTTAGCGAATAACCCGCCTGAGACATTCTTCAGGGTTATTTATAGGCAAGCAATGCCTCTCCACAGCCGTGACTCAGTGAGTTTCAGCAAGCTGACAGCTCCTACTATTTGGCATCATTTTCTCATTTGCTGCATAGCTCTTCGCAGTTCTCACATGGCCCACATGTCCAGCTCTCCTTCTGCTTTGTTAAAAAAAAGAAGTGCACCTCGGCGCCTCGGCTTGGGAATTTCACATGCGACTGAATTCCTCTTTATTGATCCAGAGAAGTCACTCTGCATACAATATCTCTCTCGGACTTAAAATCTGACATCAATGAAAGAGAATTTTTTTTTTAAAAAGGAAAGAAAGACATGCCAGATCCAGTCACAGAATGAAAAAAGGTTTTCTTATTGTTAATATGTATAACAAATCAAATAAAAGGAAAAAAAACACAGAGCAAAACACCGTGATATTATATGTATAGTTACATAGTAAAGTAGGATGGAACAAAAACAATTCCCATCACGTTCAACCTTCTATATATCCATATGTCTCAATCCTCATTTTCCTACAGAGCACCGCAGTTATGGAATAACCTCCCAAACGCCATCAAATCTTCCCCCAGTCTAAAGTCAATCAAGAGACCTCTATTATCGTACCTCAATACGGAATACACCTGTAAACATGTAACATAGTGACTATATACGGAATGCACCTGTAAACATGTGACATAGTGACTATATACGGAATGCACCTGTAAACATGTAACATAGTGACTATATACAGAATGCACCTGTAAACATGTAACATAGTGACTATATACAGAATGCTCCTGTAAACATGTAACATAGTGACTATATACAGAATGCACCTGTAAACATGTAACATAGTGACTATATACAGAATGCACCTGCAAACATGTAACATAGTGAATATATACAGAATGCACCGGCAAACATGTAGCAGTGACTATATACAGAATGCACCTGCAAACATGTAACATAGTGACTATATACAGAATGCACCTGCAAACATGTAACAGTGACTATATACAGAATGCACCTGTAAACATGTAACACAGTGACTATATACAGAATGCACCTGTAAACATGTAACACAGTGACTATATATAGAATGCACCTGTAAACATCTAACATAGTGACTATATACAGAATGCACCTGTAAACATGTAACAGTGACTATATACAGAATGCACCTGCAAACATGTAACATAGTGACTATATACAGAATGCACTAGTAAACATGTAACATAGTGACTATATACAGAATGCACCTGTAAACATGTAACACAGTGACTATATATAGAATGCACCTGTAAACATCTAACATAGTGACTATATACACTATATACACTATATACACATATGTATTTCTTACATATTTATTTTCTGTTAAATCGGTATATTTGTGTTTTTTTAAATATCTTGCATTTATTACTTTGTATTTCTGTAACGACTGTAATAATTCAATGTTCTTGAACCCAGGACATACTTGAAAACGAGGGAAATCTCAGTGTATCCTTCCTGGTAAAATACTTTATAAATAAATATGTCTGCTACTGATCCAGAAGAAGGCACCACCCCCACATGGTGCAATTCCAGTTGTGACCAAAAAGGGGGTTAAAAAAAATCCCTTTTTGAATCCATAGTGGCAATCAGATTTCTCCCTGAGTCAACGAGCAATGCATTAGAATTTTAATTCTTATATCCGTCTATCAGATTTGATCAGGAAAGACTCCACCCGAAACCCCAGATGATATTATTTAACCCCCGACGGTTATCCCGAGTGTGTCTCGTGGTTAAATTTCACCACAGAGCGGTAACCCCGAACCACACTCGGGCTGGATACATCACCTCTCTCTGCGCTCCCTCGCTGATCCCCGCAGTCTCCTCCGATGATCGCAGCGTTTTACTTCCTGGATTCCTTCTCGCAAGGAGGATGGAAACAGGAAGTATGAAAGTATGAGGGTCGCGATCACCAGAGGAGACTGCGGGGGACATCGAGAGAGCGCAGGGACAGGTTATGTATCCAGCGGCATCCCGAGTGTTGCTCGGGGTTACTGCTTCCAACATAGGAATTTAACCCTGAGCCACACTCGGGATACCGCTTTTAGACAGGAAATTAAAAAAAAAAAGACCGCCAGGGAGGTTAGATTCTAATGCAGCGTATCTGCTATTTTAATCCCAAAAACTGCGTAACTCTGTGTCAGGGTGCCAACTGATAAATAATCATATAGATTTAGAGTTTTTCTAGGATGTAACATTAATCACATTTTGTAGATAAAATTACAAACATATTATTACAGTTTAGGAATGTATTTGTGTGAGCTACTAAACATACATGGTTCTGTGTTTGCATAGTTACAGTTACATAGGTTGAAAAAAGACATGTGTCCATCAAGTTCTGCCTTTCAGACGGAGTGCCCGCCCACCAACCTTTTAACCATTTGCTAGACCCCCAAGGATGTAGCCCACTCCCTGTATCACACGGTAAGAAGGAGGAGGCAAAATGTTTTAATTATTAATTTTGTATAACGAACAGCTGAGGGAAGGGGACCCCGACCAATGATTCAGTAAAAGGCAATTTCTGATTTCTGACGGCAGCTCTGCCTTTGAATAAACTACAGAAGGATTCCATAGAACTAAAGTAGTGGATAACTGGGCTTCAACACGAATCTTTGAATAGGGCGCATTTTGGCTTTGTGTTGCGCCAGGATTTCTGCTTCCCCGTCCCCATCATAAATTAGCCAACAAGACATCTATATAGACCCGCCAAGTCCCATGCTTTGGCCATCTGCCACATGGCTTTCTCCCAGTCCTCCCGATCATCCAAAAGCCCTAGGCCAGGGATGTCAAACTCCAGCATCCTACATGCACCTGAACTACAACTCCCATGATTCTCTGCCCATTTATAGCATTCATAGAATTCTGGGAATTGTAAGCATCTAAGGGGGGCGGAGTTTGACACCCCTTCCACTGAGCTATAACCCAGTTTGCGGGAGGACTGATATGAACCAATATTGATAAATTCAAAATGATATTGAAGATTTCTTGTAATAGGCAATTCCTGGAAAAAACAAACTAAACAATATAAAATGTTTCTTTTCTATCCAGAGATTTCAGGGATTAACAGGATAAGGTTGAGAGCTAATTTGTTTTCGCCGTCCTCTTGGAGTTATCATCTTTGGTAACACATGACAGAAATATGAACTCCTTGGGATTCGTTTACAGTGCTAAAGCAGGGACAGGAAAGAGGAAACTGTTGACACATCAGTTACAAAGGATTACAAAAGAAAAACCACCAGGCACGACAGACACATTCCAGATTCAGAATAAGAGCTGCAGTAGAAAGCAGCCTGGTCACACGAGGGTTCACCAGGAGTTTATGGGGAACCAAGTATAAGAATAGGGTCGGTTACGTCTTCATGATAGAAATGCAACAATGTCATGGGTCAGAATAATTGACTAGTATGATTAAAAAAAAAACAAACAGGGGAAAAAAATGCTCCTGGTAAGAATTTGTAAACTATGATTACATTGTTACCGGATAAAAGGGCTTGAACAGTATTGGTTTGTTTATGTGAGCAAAAAAATTGGTTTGCGATTTTTGACGGATCCAAAAACTATGATCCCTTCAGTTTATATCGGAAATTCACTGGACTATTGATTTGGTTTGTTAAAAAAATTATAATATATATAGTAGATATTGATTCTTGCAGGTAAATGTGCCGGTGGGTGTGCACCAAGGGATGTTAAAGCACCACTAATTAACTAATTAGATTCTCAATTGGCCAAATTAATCTGGAGAGTGTTGGGCTGTCAAGAAGGAAACCCACTCCCAAAGCATGCAAAGATACAGTAAGAATCCGTTGCATTTTTACCCACCATCGGTTCTGAGGAGAAATTAGAGTCTGCTCTAATATAACCCCTTATTTATCCATGGGTGGGGGGGGGTCATTGAATGTGAGGAACCGTCAAGCAGCCAACAATAGGGATGTGCATGGCTGAAAAAATAGTTTTGTTTAGTTTCGTTTCTAAATAATTTTGTTTTTGGAATTGCGGAACTAATTTCGTTTAGTTTTGGATCGATTCAAAATTTTGTATCAATTTGAAATTTTGAATCGATTTGAATTTCATATCAGTTTGATATTTGATATCAATTCGAATTTTGGCTCACTAAATAAAACCCGAATTAATCAAATTTTGCTGTTAAAAGACAATCTAGGGTTAAATATTCTGCTGTGTCACAGATTTAGTATTTGAGTCAAATTAAACGGTGAAACAAAATTAATATGTTTCATAAAGTCCTTTGCTGACTATTACTTGCATTGTAAGTTAAGATCAATTCGATAGTTGATATCAATTCGAATTTCGGATCACTAAATAAAACCCCAATTAATCAAATTTCACTGTTAAAAGACAAGCTAGGGTTAAATTAAGCTGTCTCACAGATTTAGTATTTGAGTCAATTTAACAGGGACAGGTGCTTGTGAAATGAAATTAATTTGTTTCATAAAGTTGTTTGCTGACTGCATTACTTGTATGTATTTTAATTAAGATAGTTGATATCGATTCAAATTCCGGAACACAAAAAAAAAAGAAATATATTAAAATTTTTCTTTTATGATATTGACACAGTGTAAAGAACTAAATAAATTCCTTATATACCCTTTTGTTTCAAATCCGGATCGTAGCGATTCGTTATTCTGAAGTACTTCCGAAATACGAATTAATGGATTTCATTCCGAATTCCAAATTTTTCCGAAACGAATGTACATCTCTAGCCAACACAGGCTTCCATTTAATTGAGTGCACCTGCAAATCTTACTGATATATACCAACGCAAATTGCACAAACGAAAGTTGTTCATGTACAATTCAATCAAGGTGTTGTCCTTTGGTGACCCAAAATGCAGATGTATCTGAACTCTTTTGAAAATGATTGTACAGGTCTACGGATTAGTGTGAGACTCATGAGTATCACCAGCATTTCATTCTATGGAATGTGACAAACAGAGTCCTATACTGTATGATAAACATCCATATAACGCTCTCAGAGGGTCCACATGAACTCGGCAGCCCTTTGAGGAGGATGAGATCTGCAGCTCACAACCACCTTGAATGGCAATTGCGCATCGCAACACTGTTCTAGGAGAGCTTCAGAGGCCGGCAGAGCAAGGCGCACGGGGACAGAGGTGAAGTCAGGGAAATAAAGAATGTGATTTTCATGGTACTCGGAATGATTTTCCACGGAGACCTCTGTCATTTCAAATTTATCAAAAGGGCACCAAGAGGCCTTTTCTGAATCACCCTACAACCTTTCAGAAGCTTCTCTACAGAGTCTGTCTGGACATTACCCTCCCAAGCCACAGGCTGAATCACCAGACAATATTATCCAGTATTTGACACAAATGCTTTTACACATAAATCTGTCTTGACAGGCCCCGGAAAACACATTGAACTATACGTTCAACATTTTAAAGTTTTCTGCTTTATCTCTGAGCATAATGTCAAAAAGTGTGCAAGTGCTTTGATGTTACCGTTACACTTACAGGTAGAGCACCTCTTATATGGAGTTCAAAAATCTGAAGACTCCGAAAACTGGAGTTTTGGGATCCGTCTGGATTTTAGTGATTCTCAACTAGGGGCACTCCGTACAGGCACGGACAGTCAGGAACCCTGCACCTGACCGCTGCAGGTGACAGCTGTATGCACTGGGAGCCTCTGGGCAGTCCCAACGTGTGACATGCTGCCCGGAGTCCACTGCAGTGTGCTCCAAGTGCATGTACATGCTGGGGCTGTAGCACGACGATGAAAGCGATTCTCCCGCTGCATTCTCCTTCCTCTGAAACAACGGATCCTCCTAGATTCGGAAATCCTGCAGAAATTGAAATCTAGAATACATTCCAGAGAACAGGTGTTTTTCTTTGAAGATAATTGGCTTAAGACGAGAACAACAAACTATGTTAGAAGCAAATCACAAGTCGGGAAATAGCGGCTGGAGCCATTATGTAGAAGGGTTCCAGCCATTGTCTTAATGGCAGACTTGGCATAGGGTTCATAGACAGCATGTTCAAGCTTTTTTCTTGCATGGAGCTTTTTTCTTGCAGCCGTTGGCAAAAGCAGATTGTCTGGTTTTGCTGTATTTTTAGCACTACCACAAAAACAAAGCATCAAACATAAGGCATGGCAGAAGACGGCTGGTAAACTACACACTTCCTATTTTGATACAAGCACTGAAAACAGCATCGTGTTTGACTTCACGCGGAAACTGTGAATATTTAGGCCTGGAGTTTAAAGTTGCCATGAAATCCTTTTCTTATTTCTTCATTAAGGTCACAGTGCCCTTCTTTAAAACGTAAGGGCCAGCAGCACTCATGATAAAGTCTGTTATTTGTTAACTCAAGTATAAATTTGTTAACTTGCATTCTAATGCTGCACAGGGCATCCAAGGAGAAATAAACAGGATATTTCATACTGACATAAACTCGAGGACCACTTCGTAATTACAGTCTCCAGTTGGCATCTAAATGAAATTATAATATGAATTGTCCCAATATATGTAGAGCTCATATTAATTAGCTCATAATAAATTATTCTCTGCATTATTGTGTTCCTCCAAGATGTGTTCCCGGTGCATACGCAGCATATTATGGCACCTCCTTTTCAGAAGAATGTTGTTTGCTACAGTGCTGGATATATATCTGCTAATGCTGCTCCCATGCAGGACATCTGTTCCCCCATCAGCATTGTTTCATTGTTTCTCCAGTCCTTAGCTGAATGTCACGGTGGCCCATGTCCAAGGAAGTGTTGCGCCTTCGACCCATGTCCGGGGAAATGTTGCGCCTTCGACCCATGTCCGGGGAAATGTTGCGCCTTCGACCCATGTCCGGGGAAATGTTGCGCCTTCGACCCATGTCCAGGGAAGTGTTGCGCCTTCGGCCCATGTCCAGGGAAGTGTTGCGCCTTCGACCCATGTCCAGGGAAGTGTTGTGCCTTCGACCCATGTCCGGGGAAATGTTGTGCCTTCAACCCATGTCCGGGGAAATGTTGCGGTCGTCACAGCAGCTGATATCCAGAAAGCCTTATTCCAGGGTACTGTGTACTACAGGACAGAGAATGGTGCTGCCCGCGAATCAGAAGCGGCATGCAGGAAGGACAACCAATCGCAGCACATGACCAGCGATCCTATAGCAGAGCAGGGCGTCTCCTCTGAGCACCAATAGGAAGTGCTGTGGCTCCATTTAAAGGGCTTCCTTTCTCTTAGCAAGTTGCCCTAGCGTGGTTCCAGTTACGCCTAGTGCCTTGTTGTTACTGCTGCATTCCTATCTGACTGATTTCCTGGTAAATACGATCCCGGCTTGTCTCGACTTCCCTGTATTCTGGCACCCTGAATTTTGGCATAGTATAAACGGACCTCTATTTCCTTAACCCCTGCCTATGTGTGTTTTTGTTGGTCTGCTCTGCTTAACCCGGCCATTATTAAGGACCGGCTAGCTAGAGCACTGTGGGTTACTTTATTCTGCAGGTTGTTTTACTTTGCACTCCGCCACTTTCTTTGTGTTCGTCATTCTCAGTGTTACTGACCATAACCCGGCCATTACTAAGGACCGGTTGGTCAGGGTCTGTTGGCCTACAGTCTGCAAGCGGGGTTACCCGATCCTGACACTGAAGCTTAAGGATGTCAGACACTCCCTTAAGACATTCCAATTTAGGCAAGCCTACCACCCGACTCACTGACGCAACCAGCCCATCACTCTCACCAGTCCATCACTCTTACCTTGCAGTCATCTCCTCCTGTTTCCAACCAGTCCATCACTCTCACCTTGCAGTCCTCCACTCTCACCTTGCAGTCCTCTCCTCCTGTTTCCACCCCCAATACTTCTAGATTGTATGTTCGCACGGGAATAGGGCCTTTGTTTCCTCCTGTACTGGTTTGCCAAATGTTATTCAATGTATTGTAACCCTGTCTATATTGTGCCTATTGTACAGCGCTGTGGTATATGCTGTCGCTATATAAATAAAGAATAATAATAATAAAAAAAGAATAGTAAGGAAAAGGGAGGTTTGTGTGGGTCCTGAGAACAAGCAACAACACTAGTGGCCTGCTCTACAGTGGGGCCCGCTCAGGTCTCACAATGTTTTAGTTTGTTTGTGCCATTACAGAGACAATTGTTCCATATGCAAATCAGACTGCTCCACCCAGAAAGGGTGGTCAGTGCTGAAATGCCAAGGACGTCATCACTGCACGAGAGATGGGATTATAGCAATTCCTAATCATGAGACAGCCTCCGTACTGGATAAAACAGACTTGAATGAAACCAACTATATAAAGTGCAAGGAGGGATCTGGAGAACAACAAAAGATGACATCCTGGTGCCCCTTCATACTCTTCTTCTGGTGAACCTGAACATTCTGCCATAGTCCAATTACAATTAAAACAAAAGAACACAATGTAATCACAGCTTGAGCATCAGGCTGTCTGAATATGTTAGATAACAGATGAAGGCAATGTTTGTATAGGCAAACAATGAGCACTCAAATCTGTCACAGCTGCACAACAACATATTCTGTACAGGGGGTTGGAAAGGGCTCCTGTGACACACACACACACACACACACACACACAATGATGATATTAGAACTAACAGTATTAACACAAACACACTGCACCTATGGATACAGGGTGACGGGGACTTGAGTCAAATGGGGAGTAATATGATGTGTCAGACCCCCCAGAACCAACAGACCCACACCTCCCAAATGTAATTCCAAATCCAGATACCCACAGTTCAAAGCAACTACACTCACAGTTGCTTTTCCCTCACTGTATCACATGAACCTAGACTGTAGATGGCTGTGTACGATAAAAAATGGAATCAAAAGTATTTAAATTCACAATGATGCCTCTTAGGTTTCAATATACTGTAGTACCAAGGAAAGGCCCTTACAGTTGCCCACAAAGAGCATACGCGTTATAGGTATGTTACTACAATGCTGGCTAACAGAAGTTGTTTATTCCTTGGTGGTCCCAATGATGACTTCACTCACCAAGCTGTGTTGCTAAATTTTCTGAGGTCACTGAATTACAAATAGCACATTGACATTTATACAGTCTGACATTTAAAAGCACAATTCAAAATGTGTTTATGTTAACGGCAATATTAGTTTATATTGAGCAAGGCCTTTAGCGCTTTCCATTAGAAGTAGGTCTTTACACAATACATAGCATTTATGTATTAAGAGTCACACATATAAATGTATTTTACCTGCCCAATTTGCTCTGGCTCTGGTTTTCATCCAGCAGATGTTTCCTACCAAGACCCATTTCTTCCTTACACATATACAGATATATTCGCAAAAATATACTCCCATACATTCATGGATTCATACACACAAACACCTATACACGGGGGTGTACCACACCCTTTTTGCCACTTGAGAGAAGGCCAGCGCGCTGCACACACATTTGTCAACATGAATTGCTAATCAGCCAATCACATGGCAGCAATGCATTTTGGCATCTAGACGTGGTAACTTGAAGTTCAAACTGAGCATCAGAATGGGAAAGAAAAGGGATTTAAATGGCTTTGGACATGGTATGGATGTTGGTGCCAGATGGGCTCGTCTGAGTGTTTAAAAAACTGCTGATCTACTGGTATTTTCACGCACAGCCAGCTTTAGGGTTTACATAGAATAGTTAAAAAAAGAGAATATCCAGTGAACGGCAGCTGTGTAGACAAAAATGCCTCTCCTCAGAGGTCAGAGGAGAATGGGCAGACTGTTTTGAGATGATAGAAAGGCAACAGTAACTCAAATAACCACTCATTACAACCAAGGTATGCAGAATACCATCTCTGAATGCACAACATGTCCAACCTTGAAGCAGGTGGGCTACAGCAGCAGAGCGCACCGGATGCCACTCCTGTCAGCTAAGAACAGGAAACTGAGGCTACATTTCGTACAGGCTCACCAAAATTGAACAATAGAAGATTGGAAAAATATTGCCTGGTCCAATGAGTATCGGTTTCCGCTATAACATTCAGATGGTAAGGTCAGAATTTGCCGTAAACAACATTAAAGCATGGATCCATCCTGCCTTGTATAAACAGTTCAGGCTAGTGGTGTAATGGTTGGGAGATATTTTCCTGGCACACTTTGGACCCCTTAGTACCAATTGATTAAATGCCTTGGCCTACTTGAGTATTGGTGCTGGCCATGTCCATCCCTTTATGACCACAGTGTACACAAAGTCTGATGGCTTTTTCCAACAGGATAATGCACATGTAACAAAGCTCAAATCATCTCAAACTGGTTTCTTGAACATGACAAGGAGTTCACTGTGCTCCAATGGCCTCCACAGTCACCAGATCACAATCCAATAGAGCAGCTTCAGAATGTGGTGGAACGGGAGATTTGCATCATGGATGTGCAGCCGACAAATCTGCAGCAACTGCGTGATGCTATCATGTAAATATAGACCAACATCTCTGAGGAATATTTCCAACACCTTGTTGAATCTATGCCATGAAGAATTAAGGCAGTTCTGAAGGCAAAAGGGGGTCCAACCCAGTACTTGCAAGGTGTACCTAATAAAGTGGTAAGTGAGATATATATAGGATACATATGTATATTTTTCAACAAACTGCGGGCACTCCCCAGTCTGCACATAAAAGTCCAATCTTTATTGTAAATGCATCTACGTTTCGGCTCGTTCGAGCCTTTATCAAGACTTCTTTTTCAAGACTTCTTGAAAGAAGTCCTTTGTGGGACTGAAACGTTGATTTTGCACTACCACAATATAAAAGATATAGTTAAAAGACTCCGGGAGTGCATGCTTTCTTGAGGAGTTGTATGTCCTCGGTAGGGGTCAGCACCGGAGCAACTAGAAGTGGATATCCTGGCTGCGGGTCTGGTGAAATCTATATATTAGAGTGCTGTGGAGCTGTTTGCTTAGTTTGAGTTAAATATGAATTTTTACATTTTGAAAGCATCCCTCTCTCTTTCGGGCCATACAATTGAAAGGTTTTACTTCCTAATGATTTTCATATTCCGCTCATGCTATGATATCATGCTATCTGTGCGTACAAAGCACCGGCAATTACAAAAAGGATGTGCTTACTGCATCCTCGGTAATTAGTTTTAGTTAAATGAAAGATTTAGGAATTATGTTCAAAACCTGCAGCTCATAATGACAATAGAAACACAGTTTGTCACAGCGGGGGCACTTTAACCACCAAAAAGAATCCAAATGAACATTATTCTTCTTTAAAAAGTAACAGGATTCATGAATAGATGTAGAAGTGAGGATATCAAACCATGTTTACACACATGTATAATATTGTGGCATTGCTGCACTGTGGTTATTGAGAGATATACTGTAGCTTCTTTTGCGTAATTTATACATTCTCTGGACTAGTTGTTTACACTCAAATCTAGACCTAATTTGTTGCACAGGAGATATCATTTTTTTTTTATCAAACTGGGAATGAAATGGCATGAATATAGCAATACACAATTTTCATTCCTGCAGACGGTGTCACCTTATTTGAACCATTCAAAATATTCTCAATTGAATTCATCGTCTCTAAAGACACACAGGTTAGCTGTTTGCTATTTTTGTCACGTTTGACAGAAGGGAAATATTTCTCCTTGGGGTTTCATACTATACCATCAGGCTATTAATTTCTTTTAAAGCTAATGTAAAACATTAAATCTAAGGTTAAATATATTGTAAAATAAAAGGACACTCTAGCCACCATGAACATTTTATTTGAATGGACATAATGAGCCGGCTACCCATCTCCACCCCTTTATGTGTAGGCCCTGAAGGCTGTCAATCAGCTCCCTCTGGACTGCCTTCCATGATTTTGCAGAACAATGTAGAGCTTTGCTGTCTGTCCAGTGCCTCAAGGGAGAAGTTGTATAAGAACAAAGAAGGGCCGAGCACTCAGTCTCCAAAAACAGCAAGTTTTTGGAAATAATTTGCCATGTTTCAGCTCTACATGAGACGTTCTCATACTTTGAGAAGGTTTGCAAAAGGTTCATGTGAAGCGGAAATGTTGCCAATATTTCCAATTACCTTGCCGCTCTTTGAGAATGAGTGCCCTGTCCTTCTTTGTTCTTGTACTGCTTCTTCATTGAGGCATTGACCAAACAACAAAAGGTCTACCTTGAGCAAGGCTCATGTAGAGCTGAAAAGTTGCCAATTATTTTCAATAACCCTGCCATTTTTTGCAGACTGAGTGCCTGGTCCTTCTTTGTTCTTGGACTGTGTTGTATGAATTGGCTTCTTTAGGGCTTGGTGCATCTATTCTACAGGTTTTCTCACTTAGAGCTTGTTGACTGCTTATGGCTAAGGAGCATACTCTTACAGCTCAGGGTCATGTGTTCCATTCCTACTAGATCGGTCGACTCCGCCCATTCCAAAAGTTATAGTGAGTACCAGGGAGATTGGACCAAGTCACCCAGGTTCTGAGCTCTTCTGTGATCCCCATAGCCAACCAGTCCTCACCCACTGATGGACGCTGGAAGGGTGAGCATGTTGGACACGATGGTCACCAGGCTTTCTGTGGTGATAACGCTCCTTTTATTATATAAAACCTTTCTAAATACATTTTTAAAACCAATATATATTTTCTGAATATAATCATATAAGAAATAAACAGTGATGTAAAAGGACTGGGAACATTTCCATGATATTTTAATTTTTTTCAACACCAATAGTGTCAATATTAATGTATTAATATTCTTCAAAGAACCTGAATCAAAAGGCAACACCACTGACTCGAAAGACAGAATAAATCATGAATGGATCACATGGCCACCTCAGTGTAATTAATTTAAGATCCGATGCGTGTTACCTTGTATCAGTCTTTCAACAAACCTCACTTAAGCTGTAACAGTTTGTTTCCGCTGTTCAACTAGACATTATCTAATGCAACAAGTTCTAGGGTAACAAATGTCCTGCAAGTCTACACCAGCGCTAACAACTCTGCTAACAGAGTCCTGGAACCTACAGGTCACATCCGCGGCATGTCTGTGTCTATCGATCGACCTGGAATCTAGGATACAGACTTAAAGCCAATAAAAGACCCGGCAGGTCTTTTAATAAGCGTGAATTCACCTGTCCTTCCTACTGCTACAAAAGGCTTATTAATGCTGCAGGGACCCAGTGTTTTTCCTTTTTTCTTACAAGATACATTTAATGTATTGTGTTTCTGTAGAAATGCCATTATACATAAAGATACATAAAGATTTCCTCCGTAAGAAAAAAAATAGAAAACATAGCATACAGTATTGGGACACTACAAGGCATTGTGTTATAAAAACAAAACTATATTGTCACAATTTTGGGAATAACCATAATCAGTTTTTGATTAATTTTAAAGTTGGACTTTTCTTAAATGTATAACATTTAACAATAATATTGCCATTGCATATACAATAGTTTTTTTGGGGATCAACACACGTCCTACTAGAGCATAATGATGTTACCAAACACGCTGCAACGTCTCACCACCGACCCCTGGGTCCTCAGGTGTAGGAACATACAGAAACCACGCAGAGCAAGCTGAGACAGTGCTGTGCTTGCCTAGGTAAGCGCAGGTGCCACTAGTCCATCTAGCAGATAATAGGAGCAAAAAAATAATCTGTTTAGGGTATGAATCCCTTCTGTTTGGGCATAACACTTGAGAATGGTTCCATGCGTTCGTTTTTTGATGCATATCCTAGGTGTTAAATGCAGGTGACTTAGTACATCTTTCTGGCAAAACACAGCACTTTCTCAGCATCCTCTGTATAATATTGTCATCGGTAATTATTATGTTGGTCTGATCAGGGCGGTTTTGGAGTGCAGTGAGAAAAATGTGATTTATAAAACTCTAAACGCAGTTAAGACGGCAGATAAAATTACTAAAATCTGCATAATGGCTTTAAAACAAGAATATTAATGAAACCCCCCATAACATCTGTCAATCAGCAGCCTCCACGCTGAGAAAAGAGTGATGGAAGAGAGCAGGAAAGGGTCCTCTCCTCGTTTTCCCCTGGCCAATCAGAACATGTTTGTAATGAAGTGCTGGTTAGAGTGTTCCTGCTTAGGCTGGGGCCACACGGGAGCACCAAGTACATCCGTAGAAACCCACCCCACCGCCTCTGTCATAGCCTTACGACCGCTAAGGCTAGGGTCAGACGAACGCATTTTTCACGTCTAACGTCAAAAAGTGCGTTGATGCGTCTGAACGCATTTTTTCATGGAAGACGCGATAGCAGTCATACGATGTGCAATGTCGGCCGTATTTTGTGACGGAGCTATAAAAAACAAATGGACGTTATGTTGGCCAGACATGTGCAGCGTCTGACGTCTCCTAATCACGCACACACACCGCTATGCCGACGCAGCGCACTCTGTGCGTCAGTACTAGTGGTTCCACGTTCTCAAAAAAAAATGCATTCGTTTGCCGCTTGCGTTGAGCGGCCGAATTTTCGTGCGGCCGTACTTCATATATTGCCCGTCATTGGACGTCATTTGCTGCTACTACGGCCTTAATAAAGTGCAGCTCAACGCACGTTCGCACTGCGTTCGTCTGACCCCAGCCTTACGGTAACTGGGGGACCACACTATGTAGAGTGCATGCTGGTAACGCACGTTACAATGGGCGTGCTTTATGTTGCTAGAATGATTGGCAGACGGGTCTACAAAGCGCTATCCACCACAGGAGGCTGGGCAGGCACCCGGTGAGGTGGCCATGGGCGTCTGAGCGGAAAGCACATACCTTCCGGGCTCTTGGGGCCAGAACCTAAGGTTCATGTTTTCTAATCAGGGCTAGACAATGAGAAGTGCAAGATGACAGGAACACAAGGGCTGCAGATACAAGGTCCATGAAGGTGGGGCAAGTGTATCATCTCTCAAAGCAATGAAACATTGTTGATCTTTAATCATTGATATATTGGCACCATAATGAGTCATTACACGGAAATGTATTTTCCCAATGCCAGTTTTACTTTAAAAAATGTCTGATACAAGTCAGGATACATTTGTGCCTTCCTAAATTTACTGATACGAATTTGCTTTGGCAAACGTTAGTAAAATATTTCAGCAGGTGCATTCAGCAAAATATGCAGTGGAACATCTTTGCATAGGTTTTGTTTTCCTTTCAAATAGTAATATAGTACCAGCCATGCAAAGGAGATCCTGCATAACAAGAGAGAATAAATACTGTCAGGGTTATTCAGAGAAAGGTGAAATTCTGGAAAACTTTTGGAGAAGTAAAAATTCTAGGTCAAAATAGCTGATTTGGAAAGTGAGATAAATGGGAGAATTTTTCTGGTTTGGCTATTTTGACCTAGAGTTTTCACTTCTCCAAAAGTTCTGCAGTGTTTCACCTTTCTCTGAATAACCCTGTATGTTGGACAAGGGCAAGCCTTTAAACCAGAGCTGTCGAACTCCGGCTCCCCAGATGTTGAACAAAAACTCCCATAATTCACTGGCAATCTGCTGCAGTGAAAGAATTCTGGGAACTGTAGACATCAACATCTGGGGGGGCGCGTGAATTTGACAGCTCTGTTTTAAACCATGGTATAGATTCTTTTTTTTTTTTTACATACACACGTTCTTTAGACATTACCTTTGCTAAAGCCGCAGCATCCAATGATCAGAAATCAAACACATACAGGGTTATTCAAAGAGAATCGAAAAGTCACCGCACGTTCGGTGACTTTTCGTTCTCTTCAATTCGGGGCGATTCGGCGATCCCATTTCGGCGACCCTGCGGTGTATTCAGCAAGCACCACAGGGCTGTCGAAGTGCAGGGAAAAGCTGGCGAAAACCCGCCGAAAACCTGGCGAATGCACGCCGAAAACCCGCAAAAACATCTGGATTAACCCGTCGAAGACGCCAGAAAAACCCGAGCAGGAGCTGATCACACACAGCGAAGCCGCCGGAAAAGCCGACACCACAGAAGAAGACAGTGAATAAATTGGCAAAACAGTTTGCTTGAATGATTGAAAAGTGAAACGCTGTTTGCAAAGAAACTACTGAGCGAAAATGTCTGAAATTTACATATGAGGTCCAGGGAATGATAATAAAGAGGGCTGTTACAGAAAAAATAAGTAAACTTAAAAAGAAAATCCAGAAAAATGCTTAAAATATCCTAATAAATCTATAAATAAAGAGACTCTTTACTGCATAATTTTAAAATGAACGGTTTATTAGATATTGAATTAAAACGGGAATATTTTTGACATTGAAGCCTATGGGATTCGCCTGAATAAACCTGTCGAATTAAACCACCGAATGGCAGGGCATTTTGGGAACCTTTCACTGCTGGTTTTCGTTCTCTGAATAGCCGAAGCTGTGCATTTTCATGGGGATTTCACTGCCCTCGAACAGGCACCGAACAGGCACCGTATGTGCAGGCAATTCGCCAGAATTCGGGGAATTGCTTGCTCTCTGAATAGCCGAATGGCCAAGAAAGGTAACCGAATGCTGATTTTCAGCGTTCGGTTACTTTTCTCCAGCCATTTGAATCTCTTTGAATAACCCTGATAATCTGTATTTTTGACACTTAAACCAAAAATCTAAAAATGGAAAATCCCACATACAACAACTGGTTCCTTGGTCATGTCCCAAGTTAACAAAAATCAATCTATATAGTTGCACATTATTAAGGTAGAACTCGAATGAAATCAATAACGTTGCAGGAACATTTTTCCATAGCTTTTTTTGTCCTTGTGTGGTTTTTGTTCAGTGCACTTTCTCTAAACTTTATTACTGGTTTCAGCCCATGTTTCAGCTCAAGGTAGACATTACAATTAACAATTGCATTAGGTGCTGACTAACTACATATTTTGGCTTCTGTTCAATCACACAAGGACAACACACATTAAATGGAAGCAAAAAGAAAGGTGTTAAAGGGACACTCTAGGCAACATGACCACCTAAGCTATTTTAGGTGGTCATGATGCCCGGAGTATGCCGCCCTCTGTCCCCCCCTCCCTCCGCTCAGCAGTTCAGCGGAAAAAGCTGAAAACAGCTGAGAGACGCGGAGGACTTTACTCCGCCCTCCCAGCTGTCAGTCAGCAGAGCGGGATTCAGATTTCCCGCTTCTGCCGACTATTGCCGAGTAGGAGACGTCAGCGCGATGATATCTCCAACTCGCCGCAGTAGCTGGCGGCAGCGGCTGAGGGTTAGTGTTGCGCGCATCCTCTTGCGCGCAACACTAATCCTCAGAGGGAGCCGGGAGGAAGCCTGCCGATTGGCTGGCTTACGTGAGAGGCGCGCATGCGCGCTTCTCACGTAAACCAGAAGGCAAGTAGAAGCAAAAAGGACGAGAGCGGAAGAGGAGGGAGGTGAGTATATATAAAAAAAAAAAAGACGCCGCTGGAAACAAGTGGATTTTAGGGTAAGTATTACAGTTACAAAAAAAAAAATCCCCAACGATTTAATAAGGGAATAGGGATAGATTAAGATAAAAAAACAGGGGGGGATTTTTGAGTGGAGTGTTCCTTTAAGCCTCTAAATTTCTCTCGACTTTAGAAAAAGTATTTATAGATTTACAATTTAAACAAGAATTCCAAGAGATTTTGGCCATCCACTCTGGGTTACAGATCCACATCATCTCTGATATTGCATCATTAACCCCTTCACTACCTAGTTGTTTTATTAAAAAAAAAAAAAAACAAGGAAAAAAACAGTGGCATGACCCAATTTGTTTTTTTTTGGTTATATTTTTATAAAACCACTTAATGCAGTATTTAAAAATAAATAAATATCAATGTACCTCTATACAATGCACTTTACCGTCAGGCAGAGGATGGCCAAATAGTGACACTGCATGTTTGAATCATCTGGGGCTCCATGTTTCAGACACAAGTCCCAGCTGTTCAAAAATATCGAGCACGTCAGCAGAGATGTCTGAGGTGCTGAAACGTTAGTGGCACTTTCTGAAACCCATGTGCCAAAGATATTCATTCACAGTGAACAAAATCCCTTTTCATTGATCCATATTAATATCAAAAAATAATCGCAGCATACAGCAGTATTCATCAATAGGATTTTATTCCATCACCAAGAGCAGAACAACGTTTCGACCTGCAACCAGGTCTTTGTCAATTTTTTTTTTTTATATAAAACAACTAGGAAGTGAAGGGGTTAATGATGCAGTATCAGAGATGATGTGGATCTGTAAGCCAGAGTGGATGGCCAAAATATCTTGAAATTCATGCTTAAATTGTAAACCTATAAACACTTTTTTGACAAATTTGACAAAGACCTGGTTGCAGGTCGAAACGTTGTTCTGCTCTTGGTGATGGAATAAAATCCTATTGACGAATACTGCCGTAAGCGGGAATTCTTTTTTTGATACTGATTCGGTCCCTGGAGTGAGGACTTTCCAGTGGCAGCTCTAAGGTGGGTGCTAACAGTCAAGTCACTAGTTGATCCAAATTAAGACCAGATAGAGTTAACTCAATCATGGGCTCCAACAGGAGCTTTTGAAGGTCGAGTGCAATCATGGTTGTGAATGGAGTGAAAGGTAGCAAGGATCCATTCAATGGTTTTGAATGGTATATTCAGGTTTCACCACAATGAAAAGATGGCCAGTCTTAACATGTGGATTTAGGGATGCAGTGTGCATCGCTTTGTTTGGGTACCATAATAAAAAGTCACTGCTATATTGAATTTTTGAGTGTGACGATGTAATGCACAGTAGGCAGTCAATCAGCATCATCATTTTTATTGTCAGAAGGAAACAGCTGTCATAAAATGCAGATGCCCATCCATCAGAACAATGTCTCCATCAATGCTCAGTATATCATTTGAAAGCAAAGGCTGACGGCAGAGCCTTCTGAATGATAACGAAGGAGCTTTAGTCAATCGAACAACACATTTACATGTGTTTCCAAGCACACGTCTATCGTCCTTCGTTAATAAATAACAAACAGATCTTTGCAAGGTCTTGTATTCAACACTGTGTCGCGTATTATTCCAACGCTGTCCATAGCAATCCAACAGCTCATCTCCATTGCCAGTTCTGTAAAGCTCCAGCCTTACAAGTTATATCTGTAGTGTTCTACCTCTCGATTAAACGGAAATATTTATTTTAGAATCCCTGGATTAATAGGAACTACGGGGCAGAGGACAGTGATCACTTATGTAAGACTCAACAGCACAATGATAAAAAATGATCTCCACAACCATTTCCACGAAGGTGTATTTTTTATTTTGTCGTTCCAAAACATTATTTTCAGGATATACAACCCCCGTCCCTGCAATTATATTTGACCCAGCTCTACTGCTTTTTCCATTTGAAATAAAAGCCGAGCTATACCTATTTTATGAATTTTTAATGGTTTGAAACATAACCGGCCATTTTTTTTTCCCATCTGTATAAGCATCTGCACTCGACCTCTATATTATCCGTTTGACCTTCATAGATACGTATCTAACTTTTATGTTATCCAGAGGCACTTATTAAAAATGCATACTGCAGGGCTGTACTGTAAATCATGGTTACCCGACAGAGAGAGTGTGTGTGTGTGCGCGTGTTTGATAGCAAATTTTTTTTTTTTTTAAAGAAAATGGATATTATCGTACTCTATCTCACTTCTAAAAGCTAGAAAGCAGATTGCCAAGACTTGTAAATTGAATCCACAGCAGTCAAAAATAAATTGTGTAAAAAAAAAATATATATATATATATATATATTCAGTTTATTTTCCTTGTTGATCCATTCCCTCATTACTTTGTTTTCTGTAGCTTTTTCAAGAAAATGAATAAAAACTTTGGACAGGAAGAAAAACAGGAAAAATTTTCATGCCAGATAAACACATTCTTATGCCAAGACCTGGGGCCATATTACAGTCCTAACGGTAACGTTAGCGCTCACCTGTGTGAGCGTTAACATTAGCTTTGGATGCCCTAGCGTGGTTGCACCATATTACAATCCAAGTGTTAACAGGTTAAAAACCCGGTTAGCGATTCGGATCTTGCACTTTTTCAGCGCGAGGTCACTGTACTTTGCGCTGCCTATGCTTAATATGGGGAGCACAAAGAGTTAATTAGCGTTAGGATTACAAAGTCCTAATGCTAATTACTGTCCTGCTACTTTTAATTCAAACGTTACCCACAGCTAGGACCTGGTGCTAATGGATTCTGCTTCTGTGGCATCAGTCGGCACTAGCTGAAACCCCCCCAAAAAATTGGATTCTCACCTCTCATCCCAAGGCGAGAACAGCGGCTCCATCCGCCTCTTGCCGCCGGGAGCAGAGAGACTAGGAGAAAAAAGTCCCCAGTCTCCCTCTGCGAATCCCGAGGCCGACCTGCCCGATCTCGCGAGGAGAGATCCTGTAGGTCATGTGACCGGCAGCTTTGGCCTTAATGGAGTCGTATGGGCTCCATGGAGAGGATGCTTGTAGCGGCGCTTAACACTGCCACTAGCGTCCTGAGGCTTAGTGCTGTGTTTTGTGGTAGGCTGCTGGATTAGCGCCTGCACTGTAATATAACGCTAAAACAGGGACGCCAAGGAGAAACCTACAGGCGCATGTTTTTCTCCTTAGCCTCCCCGTTTTAGCGTGATGACAGCCCGTGGTGGCACCAAAATTAAAAAAATATATATATTTACATTCCAGTAAAATAAGTTTTTTGTTTATTTAAAAAATAGAAAGTCTCTACATTTTGTTGGCTTCACATTGTTAACCGTTATATTACAATTCTACCTAAATCAAATTAATTACAGCGTATATACCATAGCCTGCCTGTGTAGGAACCCATACATATCTGTAAGGCAATGCAAAGGCATAAAATAATTAAACTGCCACAAACTTCCTTCAAACGCTCCCTTAAAACATTCCTATTTAGAGAAGCCTATCACCCAACTCACTGACGCAACCATCAATCACTCTCACCTTACAGTCCTCTCCTCCTGTTTCCAACCCCAACCCTCCCAGATTGTGAGTTCCTACGGGAATAGGGCCCTCATCTCCTCCTGTACTGTTTGTCAAATGTTCAATGTATTGTAACCCTGTCTATACTGTGCTTATTGTACAGCGCTGCGGAATATGCTGGCGCTTTATAAATAAATAATAATAATAATAATAAAAAAACTAGCCAGCTTGGTATTACTAAGCCCACATCCCTCTGAAGATAAATAGCAGATATATGCCCCTCCACCCCATCCAGTTCCTACACCTTTGTCATGGCACCTGTGATACTTTCATGTTTCAAAGTGTCAATAGTTTTCTCGGCCATTAAATAGACAATTACACTTGACATATATAGGTTACATTACTTTTCAAACAGTGTCCCCTCGGGATGTAGACATGACTTGCCTCTATTTTAATGAGACAATCTTATAACAATACATACTTCATGGCTGCATGTTCACCTTGCAACAAGATATGCATCTTTTATAAGTTTCACTCATTAAAACCAGAGATGTAACAACCCTGCTATGTAGTCCAATAGGATGAAAACTGGCCATTGGCGATCACGTATAACTAAAAAGCAGAAGAAAGGACCATATGGGGTGTACCTTCTACATACGACTGTATCACCAGCATACACATATGACTTTATCACCAGCATATACATATGACTTATCACCAGCATATACATACGACTGTATCACCAGCATACACATATGACTGTATCACCAGCATACACATATGACTGTATCACCAGCATACACATATGACTTTATCACCAGCATATACATATGACTGTATCACCAGCATATACATATGCAGAAACTGCAAAGACAGCCTATATCAATACGGTTTTAAAAGATTGTAACAAAGTTGTAAGTCTTATGAATATTTTTATTGTTTATCAATGTGAAGGTGTTTGTAAAGCCATACCAATGTATATTAAATCTGTAAAAAAAAAATTGTACTTCTACATGGTCGCCCTCAAAACGAAAATAACTCTAGTTAGGGGCCCATCCATTTAAGGGACGCAGCCCCCATGACTAGATTACAGTGTTTCCTGGACAATCAAATGAAGGAACGTCTTTTGGGTCAACTGGACTTTTCTTCCTCCTCATGCAGCTAGGCATTGCTGCTGATGGAAGGAGGCACGTTAACCTCTCCATCAGTTAGACGCTTGCGTCGCAAATGGTTGCCCAAACCTGTTTTAGATGTGGTCCTGCTTGAAGAAAGTCACTTTATTATAGCAGGATATATAAGATTTAAAAATACCAGAGAAAGAAACCAGTCACGTCAGAGAGAGTATGCCGTACATAGGAGTAGGGTTTTTGACCATGGAGAGGACGAAAACATTTCCTATTACTCAATAAAATCCTACTCCTATGTACGCCATACCCAGTCTGACTTGACGGGTTTTCTCTGGTAGATGCGGTTACGGTGGGCTAGCCGCCTGTAGACACTGGTGCTCGGATTGACAGATAGGTGTCCAAGAAACATGGGCAAATTTATTCATGCTGATGGGTTGTTAATTAAAAAAGCCACCCTGTAGCATGTAGAAGCCATATGCTGCAGGTAAGAAATCAAAAAAGGAACCCTAAGTGACTGGCCTTCATTTCCACCAGCATATGAATTCTACATGTTGCAGGGCAGCACTTTTCCCTGTGCTATACTCTGCATGAAATAGCACTGTGTGTGTTCAGGGAAATGTGGCAAACCCGGGGCGTGGCCAGACGTTGCAGCGCGCGGTCGCATGTAGAGAGAGCTCCTGTGACCGGCGCTGAGTTCCTAATCCCAACGGCTTTAATATTGCAACCCCGGGGCTGAAACTTCACCCACAGGTGGGTGATACCTCCTAGCACCCAGATGGTGCCACCTAAGGCGCAGCGGGCGCTGGAGCCGCTAAAATCGGCAAAAAAAGATCGGGTCCGTGAGGCCCAAGATGGCGGATCTCCCTCGTCTGGTTCTTCCCCCTCGTTGGGCCCACCCTGCATGTCTGACACATCACCACCATCGGAAAACAGACTTCATGCCATGCTGCAAGAACTCCGATCTACCATCCAAGCGGATCTTAAAGAGGTGCTGCAGGAGCTGAGGCGCGATGTACAAGACCTGGGTGAGAGGACTGACTCTTTAGAATCTAAGACAGACGACTTATGCTTAGCCCATAATGACCTGGTGGACCGTCACATAGCTTTGCAAACAGCGCATGACGTCATGGCAACGAAACTAGCCGACATGGAAGATCGCTCACGGCGTAATAATATACGGATCCGGGGCATTCCGGAGGCAGTGGGCTCTGTTGATCTCCAGCCTTACATTATGGAACTTTTCCAGATCTTGGCACCTACATATTCACCGCAAGATTTCCTGATGGATCGAGCACACAGATTGCCGCGTGCAAAGAACCTGCCGCCCTCGGCTTCTAGAGATGTTTTAGTCCGGGTGCACTTTTTTCACGTTAAAGAAGCGTTAATGAGAGCGTCACAGAAATCTATGCCTCTACCGTCTCCGTATGCCGAAGTTTCTTTCTATGTGGACTTGTCAACGGCTACTATGTCTAAGAGAAGGGAATTTTCGTCCTTCACCAAAATTTTGCGTGACCACAACATGGCATATCGTTGGTGAATTTCCCACAAAGATCTTGCTATGGCGGGAGGGAGTCCTGCACGTCATTCCTGAGCCCATCACTGGCATGCGTCTGCTAACAGAATGGAAGGTGGTGTCTGAGTTTACTCCCCCTCGTGAGGAATCTTCTTCGCCGCTGAAAGTCTCTTCGGAGTGGCACCGGGTCCGGCCTAAGTGAGATGCTATGGTCCTGCATTTTCTCGCCTATGGGCGTGTTTCTTTTATTACGCCAGGTGCTCTATCGTGGTTTCGGGACTCATCCCCTTTTGATTCGTCCTTTGGGTGGCGCTTTCTGGGGTTCTGTTCCTTCGACCAACTAGCCCCGAGGCCTTCTAATGGCTTGTATATTGGTTCAGTCACCTTCACGGATGAAGTTGGGACTGTGTTTTTCCCCCGATGGGGTTCTTTTCTTGAACTTTTTTTATTTCCACTTATATCAATCTGCTGTGTTGATTGACCCCACTCAACTGCATTCATGGAGTGCAGTTTTTCTTTTCCTTTTTGGTCTGTTGGGTTTTTTCTGTTTTTATTTTTCTTTTGTTTTCTTTTTCTGGTTCGTCTTATGTTTGTCTTGTATGTACTGTTTGTCTCATTGGTATGCACTGTAATATATCATTCTAGGCATCATTGTGCGCAGAGGAGTCGCTCCATCCTCCCACGGAAATTGTATGTCATGACCGCTGTGAGCACCAGAGGGATGGGGGCAATTAATGATGAGTAAACCTCAATTCCAAATTTATTCCTTAAATGTTCGAGGCTTGAATATTCCGTACAAACGACATGCTTTATTTCGTGACCTGCATAAGTCTCAACCAGCTATTGTATGTTTGCAAGAGACTCATTTTTGTAAGAGACGCCCGCCGTTTCTAAAATCGCGCATGTATACTGAGGCGTATCACTCCACTGCTCAGACGAAATCTAAAGGTGTCTCGATCCTGTTCCATAGAGACTGGACCTTTGTGTGTTCGGCTCAGTATGTTGATCCGTTGGGCCGCCTTGTGATTCTTGTGGGCACGCTGAACGAATTACCAATTACTATAGCAAATGTATATCTTCCTAATGAAAACCCAATTTCTTATCTTCGGAAAGCTTATAGTAGAGTGAAAAAAATGTCTAGTGGTACGTTGTTTCTATGTGGGGATTTTAACTGCACTCCTAACTCTGACGTCGACACCCAGACAAGCCAACCCCGCCCCCACACCCGCTCCTCCCCAGCCTCTAGTAAACAATTACGGGAATTCATGCACTCGTTTGAACTATATGATACTTGAAGGATATGTCACCCTGCTACGCGCGATTACACTTTTTTTTCTCATGTTCATTCCTCCTATAGTAGAATTGACTTGTGTTTGATTCATAGTTCGGCGTTGCCCCGCCTATTAGAGGTGACCATCGGCATTATCACGTGGTCTGACCATGCTCCACTTAGGCATACCTTTGAGACGGCCTTTCCGCCAAGGGGTATGGGGAACTGGAGACTTAACGACTCGCTTATTGTGAATAGAGATGACGTGACAAATACTATACAACTCCTTCAGGAGTATTTCACGGCGAACATGACTGGGGATGTTGCAACATCGTCGGTGTGGTTGGCCCACAAGGCTGTTCTGCGAGGACATTTTATACAGAAAGGAGCGCAGCGGAAGAGACGTTTTAATGCTCAGACGACTGCCCTACTACGACGAATTACTGAATTGGAATCCCAGAATAAAACCTCTCCTGCTCCACATATTACTGCTCAGTTGACTTTACAGCGCCGCGAGTTGGAGCACCTTATGCTCCAGGTCGCGGCGCGCTCACTTAGATGGCTTAACTATCCCCACTATACCCAGGGGAATAAACCAGGGAAATTGCTGGCGTCTAAATTGAAAGGGAAAAGAATGCAAACTAACATACCGTTCCTTTTGGATGCTAATGGCGTGAAGATTTATAACCCAGCCCTTATCACTGATGAATTTGCACGCTATTATGCCTCCTTGTATAACCTGGGATTAAACAATACCGTGCCGACCCCTGCATTAGACGACATAGAGCTCTTTCTCCAGACGGCTAATCTCCCTTCTATATCTACGTCTCAGGCTACAGGTCTGCTTGCTACGTTTACAGAGGAGGAGGTACATAAGGCTATTAATGCGCTTCCAAAAAATAAAGCTCCAGGCCCTGACGGTTTTACAAATCTGTACTACCAGAAATTTGCTTCCTTGCTAGTCCCGATTCTTACCCTGGTTTTTAATGATATTAAGGATACCGGCATTATCCCATCGGAGATGCTGCAAACGACAATAGTCACCCTGCCTAAACCCGGTAAACCCCCGACACATTGTGCCAATTTCCGTCCCATCTCCCTGTTGAATGTAGATGCCAAGTTATATGCTAAATTGCTGGCAAATAGATTGCGAATGAGCAAACTGGCTTTGTCCCGGGCCGCCAAACGTGTGACAACACCCGACGTTTTTACGACATACTCGACCTGGCCCATAGAAACAATATTTCTGGACTCCTGTTGGCATTAGATGCTGAGAAGGCGTTTGATCGCCTGCACTGGGGGTATATGCGGACGGTGTTACTAAAGTTTGGCTTCCCGGAACAATTTATAAACAGTGTTATGGCCCTCTACTCAGATCCGTCGGCGAAAGTATTGGCTTCGGGGTTTCTATCCTCCGCTTTCCATATAACCAATGGCACCCGTCAGGGTTGCCCTTTATCCCCGTTAATATTCATTCTGGCCTTAGAACCCCTGGCGTTGCAGATTAAAACAGCTCCGGCCATTAAGGGCTTATCAACCCCGATTGGGGAACATAAATTGGCACTGTTTGCGGACGACATACTGCTTTTTCTGACCGCACCGGAGACCTCGCTCCCTCCCCTGTTTGACCTCCTGGATAGTTTTGGCGCGATATCCTATTATAAAAATAACATGAGTAAAACGCAAGCTCTCCCCATAAATATTGCTGCTCCATCCCTCAGCTCTATGCGTAGTAAATACCCTTTTGACTGGCGTTCTACCTCTTTAAAATATCTGGGTATATCCCTATCTAAATCGCGAGGAACCATCCTTAAGGAAAATTTTACGCCACTCTTGACCTCTATAGAGACACAGCTCTCCAAATGGAGCACAAACGACTCATCTTGGCTGGGCCGTATGGCGGCCATAAAGATGTGTATCTTACCCCAAATTTTACATTATTTCAGGAATATCCCGGTTTTCATCCGGCGCATTTATTGCTCCGGCTGCAAAAACTAATTCATGCACACATCTGGAAGGGTAAACCTCCTCGAGTGTCGGCCTCCACGGTTACAATGCCGCGGCGTAATGGTGGGCTGGGGTTTCTAGATCTGCAATCTTATTACAAAGCAGCTTTACTAGCCCAATTGTTGTCATCAATGCATCAAAAAGAACCACCACTATGGCTGCAGCTGGAGAACACCATGATTTTCCCATACAGACTTCATGACCTGATGTGGCTTAAGTTTCTACCGAGGAATAGTACCACGGGTCTGTTGCCGGTATCGATGCTCTCCCTCATGGCATGGCGAATGTGGGGTTGTCAATTGGTTAGGCCTTACGATCTACTATGCCTCGCTCCCTTAGGGGTTCTGTGTCGCTTTATTCCCGAGTTAACCTTAGACTCCTGGCATAGGCGAGGCTTGACTCATGTGTGGCAGCTTTTCACGCCACGCTCCCTGAAAACCTTCCCCGATTTGGTACAGGAGTTCGCCATCCCATCAAAGGAATGCTTCACATATCTTCGTGTGAAACATGCTTTGACCCAAAAAGGCCTCACCTCTTTCACCGATGTGAACCTCTCGGCTTTTCATAAATTGTGTATGGGACGAAAATGTCAAATGAAACCGCTGTCCCTTTGTTACAACAGCCTCATGACTCCGACCCCGCCTAAAAAACTACCCTATATGGTTAAATGGGAAAAAGACTTAGCTTTAACACTTTCCATAGAAGATTGGTCATACGCCATGGAAACGATATATAAATATTCTAGAAGCACCAATTTACGAGAAGCCCATATTAAACTGCTGTGTAGATGGTATTTAACACCCACCCGGTTGGCCCATATTTCAGGGAAAGCAGGCCTCTGTTGGAGATGTCTTACCGGCACTGGCTCCTTATTGCACACATTCTGGCTATGTCTCATATTGGGGGGATATTGGGTAAAAATAAATAGATTGATCTCCCACTGCACCTCACTTAACCTCCCACTTTGCCCGAAAATGTACCTATTACACCTTATACCCGTTACAACTCAGACCCGTCATAGGAGGTTTATCTCCATGGTACTTGGTACAGCTAAAATTGTTATAGCTAGACACTGGCGGTCCTCTATCTGTCCCTCTATGAAGGAGGTTATGGGGGCCCTTGAAAATGTTTTTAAATACGAGGAAATGTTTCACACCGCGAATAATACTATGTGCCTACTGCATGACACGTGGGAGGGATGGAGGGTGTTTGTTGAATCTGGAACTCTGATATAAGATATTTCGACTTGTAAGATCATAGTGCTGCCATGTTTTCTGTTTTATGTTAGTTTAGGAATTTATAAGTTATTAGAAAATGGAGTCAGCACAACTGATTCCTTTTTCAGTTTACAACGATAACCCACTTGAATTACACTGTTTATTGCCATTGCTGCTCATTTATGCTTCTTCCTTTGGATGGTTCTCTCATTTAAATGTATGTACCAAATTTTGTGTGAACTCCAATAAAAATCCTTTATATGAAAAAAAAAGAAATGTGGCAAACCCTACCTGGTGCACTCAGTCGGGGTGAAGTATAGTGGCGGGCATTTCTCTTCATTGCATTCTGGATAGAATATTTGTGAAACTGGCCTTATTAGTTGTGATTGTCTACATTTACGATACAGATGGTTGCATTCACATGGCTGTAGGGTGTCATGGCCTCCTCTACACACGCTAATGCTCAGACAAGAAGCAAATTAGGTTACTTCGGAGGAAGAGAAGTGAAAACACAAGTAGGGTTATTCATTGAACCAGGAAATTATATATTTTAGGTCAAAACTGGAAGAAAATACAACAGAGATTTTGATTATTTTTTTTCGGTTTTCTTCAGGAGATACAATTTCTCATTAATACAAACCTTGTATAAACTGCAGAGATAAATAAGAAGGAAGGAAGTGAAGGAAGTTGAGATCATATAGATACATCGATTAAGCCTGGCATATTTCAAATAATGTATACGTATCCATATCCAAGATCATTTTCAGGAATCCAATGTCACCATCAAGGACTTGGATAAAACCAATTAGTGGGAAAGAACAGATAACTGGTGTATTGTTCTGTAAGAACAGCATTTCCTATATATGTAAGGCTAGGGTCAGACGAACGCATTTTTCACGTTGTCCGTGGAAAAGTGCGGTCGAACGAACGTACGTATTTTTTCCCGGAATACGCGATAGCGGTCATACGATGCGCCTGTTCGTCCGTGATATTGTACGGATCGTCAATAAAACACTTTTTGCGTCTGGACGTTATGTTAGCCGGACATTAGCAGCGTCTGACGTCTCCTAATCACACACACACGCCTCTAGCGGACGCAGCGCACTCTGTACGTCAGTAGTAGCGGTTTGACGTTCTCGAAAAAATGCGTTCGTTGGCCACTTGCGTTGCGCGGACGAATTTTCGTGCGGCCGTTCGTCGTATGTTCCCCGGCATTGGACGTCATTTGCTGCTAGTACGGCCGTGATTTTGTGCGTCTAAACGCACGTTAAAACTGCGCTAGTCTGACCCTAGCCTAATACACTCCAGCATTTCAAGACAAAATATCATATAGAAAAAAAGATAATTTCATCTGGTAGGATCTAAGTTTCCGCAAAATGTCTTGGGCTATAGGTGTTATGGTTACCCAAATAAAGGTGCCATCTGTGGAAAGAAACCAAAGTTCTGGCCACTTACCACCTGGGTAGCTCATCCTTAATCTACCCTTTGTCACTGTACAAATAAACAAAAGTATTCATATAACACTAACATAGCTACAAAAACCTCAAGTAAATACCTCCCAACATTTGGAGGTAAGAGATGGTTTGGCTGGTCTAGCGATGATGCAATCCGCCCAACTGGCACGTCCCCAAAATGGTTTGTTCACCCAGTAAAAAAAAAAAGAGTAACAGGGTTATTCACAGAGAGGTGAAAACTAGGAGAATGACTGAAGAAGTGAAAATTCTAGGTCAAAATATCCAAAACAGAAAAATTCTCCCTTTTATCTCACTTTCCAAATCTGCTATTTGGTCTAGATTGTTCATTCTCCTGCCAATTCTCCTGGTTTTCACCGCTCTCTGAATAACCCTGTAAGTCTCACTCTCAAAGGGTCCGGCATGGTACACAAAAGGGTGCAAACACATACATGGGGAGGGTTGTTTTCAGATATCACCAGAAATTTGAGTATGATATTAGGGAGTTGAATGCAGGTAAAAGGTTTTATTTCAGGAACACCATGATGCCTTGCTTTGGTTCTTTTCAGTGTCACAAGAAATGCATATATATATATATATAAAAAAATAATTTATAGAAATGTGGACAATAAAGGCAAATGAGGTACAAAGATGGAGAGAAAAATACAGCATCGTGTAAGAAATCTTCTCTGCTATAATTGGACGAACACGTTTGACACAAATGTGTGATATTTTAATAGCAAAACACTCAGATACACTATATTATATGTATATTGTGTCTTTAATATAATATCAATATCACAAAAGTATTAAAGTAGGCACAATTTAAATGATGCTCTAGATCTAGTATTTATCACTTCACTTATTTGCCCATCATTCTTTTTCATCCATCTGTTTAATATCTAAAAATATATACATGTACATATAGAATATCCACTGCCTGGCCAAAGTCAGCACCTGGATTTCTTTTTAACTTGACAATTCTTATTGAGGGTGCAGCGTAGATGCAATGGTAACTAAGCAAATAGGCGTGAATAGGTGTGAGCCTTCCATAGGTTGATTACTGCAGCGATTAATTTGTTTGAGCCGCAAAAAAAGAGGTCACGTGACTCCCAGAATATATTGAATGAGCAGGTCTTTCCATCAATGGTTTTTTTCTTTCTTCCCTGATGGCACAGCGGGCATATTCCAAGACCTCAATGCCAGGATTCATCGGGCTCAAATTGTGCAAGAGCGGTTCAGGGAGCATGAGACATCATTTTCACACATGGATTGACCACCGCACAGTCCAGACCTTAACCCCATTGAGAATCTTTGGTATAATGTGCTGGAGAAGACTTTACGCAGCGCTGAGACTCTCATCATCAATACAAGATCTTGGCCACAAATTAATGCCACTCTGGATGGAATTTAATGCTGTGACATTGCATGAGCTTATCCAAACGATGCCACGGCGAATGCGTGACATAATCAAAGCTAAAGGCACCCAATGGAATATTAAAGTGTGTGACTTTTTCTTGGTCAGGTCGTGTATATATACAAAATGAAAATCTTTTTTCCTCTCAGCTGTGCATGTTTCCTGCAGCAACCTGTTTTCAATCATTTTCCCTTAGTTGTCGTAACGGATAAACAATGGCTTACCTACTGATAAATAATAGAAGCCTTACTGCGCTTGGGAAACATATCCCTGAGCTGACTCCACTGGAGCAGAACAGGAAGAAATATGGTAATTCCTTGGAGAAATCATTTAGACATCATAGAAAAAGAAGTCACGTGGCCGGATCCTCGAGAGAATTCTACCCAAGGTCCAGTGCAACATGTGCCGTGATGTGCCGTGTACGACACACACAACGGTTTCCAAGCACAGTCACAGAGCCAGAAACAGTTCGCCATTGACTGGGTAGGTGAAATAATCTTAATGGCCCAGATTTAGGCTCTCCAGGGACAGTGTATTTTCATTGAAGCCACTCACCCTGGGCTAGTAGAAAATGAAAAGTGGCATATTAACAGGAAATAAATGAAAAAAATACCAGCTCACCAGATCTAAGATCTCCAGAGAGGAACAGCAGCTATGTGTGCTACTAGGTCTTCAGTTTATGCCCCAGACATGAAGCAGGGCATTTATTTTTTACAGTTCTTTTTCTGACAAGGTCCATCTGCAGCATCCGGCGGATAGTTCAAATATTTTTTTTTTAAATAATTGCATTCAGCGTTTGATATCATTAGCCAATTATCGATGGGTTTGATTAATGAGCCATCAGAATCCCACTTTGTGCAGCAGTGGATATGTTATTACTGGTGGTATGTGCGCAAGATGGCAGTAAGAAATCATTTTCTAAGGCTAGGGTCAGACTAGCGCACTTTAAACGTGCGTTCTGGCGCACTTAATTACGGCCACACTAGCAGCAAATGACGGGCAATGACGGCCAATATACGAAGTACGGTCGCACGAAAGTCCGGCCGCGCAACGCAAGTGGCAAACGAACGCATTTTGTCGAGAACGTCAAACTGCTAGTACGATCGTACAGAGTGCGCTGCGGCCGCATAGCGGCGTGTTTGCGTGATTTTGAGATGTCAGACACTGCTAATGTCCGGCCAACATAACGTCCAGATGCAAAAAGTGTTTTATTGATGATCCGTACAAAATCACGAACGCAAATGCGCATCGTATGACCGCTATCGCGTACTCCGTGAAAAAATGCGTCCATTCGTTCGAACGCACTTTTTCACAGACAACGCGAAAATGCGTTCGTCTGACCCTAGCCTTAATCTAAATATTTTGGGCTGGTTTCTAAATCAAAGCCTCCAAAAACGTTTATAAACTTATCAACTCACAGACTTTAACAGCTCTGGTATGTTTACTTACAAATTACAATTATTTAGAATGCACCAAAATGTTCTGCAGTGCCGTATGATAGGTGAAACAAAACAAATAGAACGCTAACACACAAGTTTGACTCACATGGATCGATAGGAAAAAGAGGACCCTACTCAAGTGACCTTAGAATCTAAGAAGAGTGAGGTGAAATACAAAGACTGTATTCCAACCCTGGTGTAAACTTATCAGAGTCATTATAATCTATGGAGTTACTGCTACAGTCTACAACAGGGATGGAACCCAGCCCAAGGTGTCCAGTGTTTAATTAGAGCTCTGGCCAAGTTTACACCATAGATGGAACACAGCACAAGGTGTCCAGTGTTTAATTAGAGCTCTGGCCAAGTTTACACCATAGATGGAACACAGCACAAGGTGTCCAGAGCTTAAATAGAGCTCTGGCTAAGGTTACACCAGCGATGGAACACAGCCCAAAAGGTGTCCAGAGCTTAGAGCTCTGGTTAAGTTTACAACAGCGATGGAACACAGCCCAAAAGGTGTCCAGAGCTTAGAGCTCTGGTTAAGTTTACACCAGCGATGGAACACAGCCCAAAAGGTGTCCAGAGCTTAATTATAGCTCTGGCTAAGGTTACACCAGGGTTGGAATTAGGGATGCATGGATGCCAGTTTTAGTATTGAGTACCGATATTTTTATATCAGTCATAGGCGTGTGCAGGAGGTGTGCCGGGTGTGCCTAGGCACACCCTAATGTTGGCTGTAGAGGGCCTCTTTCACCTCTTTCATTGACATTTAAATGTCCCTTATGTGGTTCATGATGAAAACCACAAAAACTAACTATATCGCTGATTACAAGCTTGTTATTTCTAATGAAAAATGTGCATTTTATGCAAAAATCTTCCAAACACAAGTTTCCAATTAAAAAATGTTCCATTGGTGCACACCCTAATGTAACGGTCTGCACACGCCAGTGATATCAGTACTCGCCGTTACGGAATACTTATTCCGGTGCTTTAAGTACCCGTCGTCGGCTTTCTCATTGATCAGGATGCCGGTATTCCGCGAGAAACCAAGGGACTAGCTGCCTTGGTTTTCGGATCTCGCTGTTGGAGAGATTGGAAAAAAACTCCCTCTGACATGCGGTTCCGGTATTGGGAGCATTTGGACGAGTACTCACCCAAATGCTCAGTATCGGCACCGATACGAATATCGGTGCATCCCTAGTTGGAATAGAGTGCAAGGTGCCCAGAGCTTAAGCAGAGTTTCACACCTGACTTCAGAATTTATCCCTTTGCCACTTTTTTTAACCTGAATTTTTTTCCTCAAAAGTCTATCAGGGTAATTCAAAGAGAATCGAAAAGTCACTGCATGTTCGGTGACTTTTCATTCTCCTCAATTCGATTCGATTTAGTGATCCCATTTCGGCGACCCTGCGGTGTATTCAGCAAGCACCACAGGGCTGTCATAATGCAGAGAAAAGCCACCGCAAACCTGCTGAAAACTAACCGCAAAACCCGGCGAATGCACGCCGAAAACCCGCAAAAACATCTGGATTAACCTGCCGAAAACGCTGGAAAAACCCAAGCAGGAGCTGATCACACGCAGCGAAGCCGCTGGAAAAACCTGACACCGCAGACGATTGGAGTGAATAAATTAGAAAGACAGTTTGCTTGAATGTTTGAAAAGTGAAACGCTGTTTGCAAAGAAACTACTGAGCGAAAATGTCTGAAATTTACATATGAGATCAAGGGAATGATAATAAAAAGGTCTGTTACAGAAAAAGAAGTCAACTTAAAAAAATAATAAAAAAAAAAAACAGAAAAAAGCTTAAAATATCCTAAAAAAATCTATAACATAATAGAATAAGGTCCGGCGTGTCCGTCGCCAAAAAACGGTCTGCGCATGCGCGCGCAACCAGCGTATTGCTGGCTGCACGCGCATCGAACCGCCGAAACAGACGGCGGAGTGTGGAATGTGTGCGCTCCCAGCGTAGTGCTGGGTGCGCACGCAGCCAACCGCCGCGCAGCCATCCGCGCACATGCTGGATCTAACACCCGGCGTTAAGTAAAAGCTGTGAATAATAAAGACGGTACCGGGTGCAGCTGCTGGATGTCGGGGAGCTGTTACTGCTCCGTCTCGCACCGCTCACTTCTCAGCACTCACAGACAGCCATTAACACGTCTCCTCAGTAAACTCAGAATTGGCGCGGTTACCAGCCAGCCAATCAGCGCCCTTGACACAGTATCTGCTTGGTAACACCCTTTACGTGCCGGGCATAAAAAGCGTTAGTATTGGCTAAATGCTGGAAGAGAGTTGACAGGCAGAGCAGACAGCCAATCAACGCTCAGGACGAAAGAACCCACTTCCCGGGAGAGGAGGGACTTAGAGTGTGAGGGAGGAAAGAATCAGAGCAAACTGCGGGAAGCCGAGGTCACATGACTGGCTGACCAGGTATACGTTGTGTTACGTCACAGAATGCTGTCTATGTCATTTCATGCTGTCACTTGCGAACGGCAACTCCACCACACCAGCTAGGAGCACCCGGGTACAAAAAAAAACCACGTTGTGCCCCCCCAACACCACTGAGCCCCCAAAGCTCAGAGCACCTCCACCACAGAGCCAGTGAATCAGATCTTTTTGTGTCCCTCACGGATCCCCCCTGCCCAGAGTCTCCCCCAGTCTGCCAGCCATATTACCAGTCTGTCATGCACAATACCAGTCTGCCAGCCATATCACCAGTCTGCCAGCCATATTACCAGTCTGCCAGCCTTATTACCAGTCTGCCATGCACAATACCAGTCTGCCATGCACAATACCAGTCTGCCAGCCTTATTACCAGTCTACCATGCACAATACCAGTCTGCCAGCCATATTACCAGTCTGCCATGCACAATACCAGTCTGCCAGCCATATCACCAGTCTGCCATGCACAATACCAGTCTGCCATGCACAATACCAGTCTGCCAGCCTTATTACCAGTCTACCATGCACAATACAGTCTGCCAGCCATATTACCAGTCTGCCATGCACAATACCAGTCTGCCAGCCATATCCCAGTCTGCCAGCCATATTACCAGTCTGCCAGCCATACTACCAGTCTGCCAGCCATACTACCAGTCTGCCAGCCTTATTACCAGTCTGCCATGCACAATACCAGTCTGCCATGCACAATACCAGTCTGCCAGCCATATTACCAGTCTGCCATGCACAATACCAGTCTGCCAGCCATATTACCCATCTGCCATGCACAATACCAGTCTGTCAACCATATTACCAGTCTGCCAGCCTTATTACCAGTCTGCCAGCCTTATTACCAGTCTGCCATGCACAATACCAGTCTGCCATGCACAAAACCAGTCTGCCAGCCTTATTACCAGTCTGCCATGCACAATGCCAGTCTGCCAGCCATATCACCAGTCTGCCATGCACAATACCAGTCTGCCAGCCATATCACCAGTCTGCCAGCCATACTACCAGTCTGCCAGCCTTATTACCAGTCTGCCATGCACAATACCAGTCTGCCATGCACAATACCAGTCTGCCAGCCTTATTACCAGTCTACCATGCACAATACCAGTCTGCCAGCCATATTACCAGTCTGCCATGCACAATACCAGTCTGCCAGCCATATCACCAGTCTGCCAGCCATACTACCAGTCTGCCAGCCATACTACCAGTCTGCCAGCCATACTACCAGTCTGCCAGCCTTATTACCAGTCTGCCATGCACAATACCAGTCTGCCATGCACAATACCAGTCTGCCAGCCATATCACCAGTCTGCCATGCACAATACCAGTCTGCCTGCCATATCACCAGTCTGCCAGCCATACTACCAGTCTGCCAGCCTTATTACCAGTCTGCCATGCACAATACCAGTCTGCCATGCACAATACCAGTCTGCCAGCCTTATTACCAGTCTACCATGCACAATACCAGTCTGCCAGCCATATTACCAGTCTGCCATGCACAATACCAGTCTGCCAGCCATATCACCAGTCTGCCAGCCATATTACAGTGCATGTCTGCCAGCCATACTACCAGTCTGCCAGCCTTATTACCAGTCTGCAATGCACAATACCAGCCTGCCATATGCACAAACAATACCAGTTCTGCCAGCCATATTACCAGTCTGCCATGCACAATACCAGTCTGCCAGCCATATCACCAGTCTGCCAGCCATATTACCAGTCTGCCAGCCATACTACCAGTCTGGCAGCCTTATTACCAGTCTGCCATGCACAATACCAGTCTGCCATGCACAATACCAGTCTGTCAGCCATATTACCAGTCTGCCATGCACAATACCAGTCTGCCAACCATATTACCAGTCTGCCAGCCTTATTACCAGTCTGCCAGCCTTATTACAAGTCTGCCATGCACAATACCAGTCTCCCAGCCTTATTACCAGTCTGCCATGCACAATACCAGTCTGCCATGCACAAAACCAGTCTGCCAGCCTTATTACCAGTCTGCCATGCACAATACCAGTCTGCCAGCCATATCACCAGTCTGCCATGCACAATACCAGTCTGCCAGCCATATCACCAGTCTGCCAGCCATACTACCAGTCTGCCAGCCATACTACCAGTCTGCCAGCCTTATTACCAGTCTGCCATGCACAATACCAGTCTGCCATGCACAATACCAGTCTGCCAGCCTTATTACCAGTCTACCATGCACAATACCAGTCTGCCAGCCATATCACCAGTCTGCCAGCCATATTACCAGTCTGCCAGCCATACTACCAGTCTGCCAGCCTTATTACCAGTCTGCCATGCACAATACCAGTCTGCCATGCACAATACCAGTCTGTCAGCCATATTACCAGTCTGCCATGCACAATACCAGTCTGCCAACCATATTACCAGTCTGCCAGCCATACTACCAGTCTGCCAGCCATACTACCAGTCTGCCAGCCTTATTACCAGTCTGCCATGCACAATACCAGTCTGCCATGCACAATACCAGTCTGCCAGCCTTATTACCAGTCTACCATGCACAATACCAGTCTGCCAGCCATATTACCAGTCTGCCATGCACAATACCAGTCTGCCAGCCATATCACCAGTCTGCCAGCCATATCACCAGTCTGCCAGCCATACTACCAGTCTGCCTTATTACCAGTCTGCCATGCACAATACCAGTCTGCCATGTACAATACCAGTCTGCCAGCCATATTACCAGTCTGCCATGCACAATACCAGTCTGCCAGCCATATCACCAGTCTGCCAGCCATATTACCAGTCTGCCAGCCATACTACCAGTCTGCCAACCATATTACCAGTCTGCCAGCCTTATTACCAGTCTGCCATGCACAATACCAGTCTGCCATGCACAATACCAGTCTGTCAGCCATATTACCAGTCTGCCATGCACAATACCAGTCTGCTAACCATATTACCAGTCTGCCAGCCTTATTACCAGTCTGCCAGCCTTATTACCAGTCTGCCATGCACAATACCAGTCTGCCAGCCTTATTACCAGTCTGCCATGCACATACCAGTCTGCCATGCACCAAACCAGTCTGCCAGCCTTATTACCAGTCTGGATGCACAATACCAGTCTGCCAGCCATATCACCAGTCTGCCATGCACAATACCAGTCTGCCAGCCATATCACCAGTCTGCCAGTCATACTACAGTCTGCCAGCCTTATTACCAGTCTGCCATGCACAATACCAGTCTGCCATGCACAATACCAGTCTGCCAGCCTTATTACCAGTCTACCATGCACAATACCAGTCCTGCCAGCCATATTACCAGTCTGCCATGCACAATACCAGTCTGCCAGCCATATCACCAGTCTGCCAGCCATATTACAGTCTGCCAGCCATACTACCAGTCTGCCAGCCTTATTAGTCTGCCATGCACTAATACCAGTCTGCCATGCACAATACCAGTCTGCCAGCCATATCACAGTCTGCCAGCCATATTACCAGTCTGCCAGCATATTACCAGTCTGCCAGCCATACTACCAGTCTGCCAGCCATACTACCAGTCTGCCAGCGTTATTACCAGTCTGCCATGCACAATACCAGTCTGCCATGCACAATACCAGTCTGTCAGCCATATTACCAGTCTGCCAGCATACTACCAGTCTGCCAGCCTTATTACCAGTCTGCCATGCACATACCAGTCTGCCATGCACAATACCAGTCTGGCCAGCCTTATTACCAGTCTACCATGCACAATACCAGTCTGCCAGCCACATTACCAGTCTGCCAGCCATATCACCAGTCTGCCAGCCATATTACCAGTCTGCCAGCCATACTACCAGTCTGCCTTATTACCAGTCTGCCATGCACAATACCAGTCTGCCATGTACAATACCAGTCTGCCAGCCATATTACCAGTCTGCCATGCACAATACCAGTCTGCCAGCCATATCACCAGTCTGCCAGCCATATTACCAGTCTGCCAACCATATTACCAGTCTGCCAGCCATACTACCAGTCTGCCAGCCATACTACCAGTCTGCCAGCCTTATTACCAGTCTGCCATGCAACAATACAGTCTGCCATGCACAATACCAGTCTGTCAGCCATATTACCAGTCTGCCATGCACAATACAGTCTGCCACATATTACCAGTCTGCCAGCCTTATTACCAGTCTTCCAGCCTTATTACCAGTCTGCTGCACAATACCAGTCTGCCAGCCGTATTACCAGTCTGCCAGCCTTATTACCAGTCTGCCAGCCTTATTACCAGTCTGCCAGCCTTATTACCAGTCTACCATGCACAATACCAGTCTGCCAGCCATATTACCAGTCTGCCATGCACAATACCAGTCTGCCAGCCATATCACCAGTCTGCCAGCCATATTACCAGTCTGCCAGCCATACTACCAGTCTGCCAGCCTTATTACCAGTCTGCCATGCACAATACCAGTCTGCCATGCACAATACCAGTCTGCCAGCCATATCACCAGTCTGCCAGCCATATTACCAGTCTGCCAGCCATATTACCAGTCTGCCAGCCATACTACCAGTCTGCCAGCCATACTACCAGTCTGCCAGCGTTATTACCAGTCTGCCATGCACAATACCAGTCTGCCATGCACAATACCAGTCTGCCAACCATATTACCAGTCTGCCAGCCATACTAACCAGTCTGCCAGCCATACTACCAGTCTGCCAGCCTTATTACCAGTCTGCCATGCACAATACCAGTGCTGCCATGCACAATACCAGTCTGCCAGCTTATTAACAGTCTACCATTGCAACTACAGTCTGCCAGCCACATTACCAGTCTGCCATGCACAATCCAGTCTGCCAGCCATATCACCAGTCTGCCAGCCATATTACCAGTCTGCCAGCCAATACTACCAGTCTGCCTTATTACCAGTCTGCCATGCACAATACCAAGTCTGCCATGTACAATACCAGTCTGGCAGCCATATTCCAGTCTGTGCCATGCACAATACCAGTCTGGCCAGCCATATCACCAGTCTGCCAGCATATTACCAGTCTGCCACCATATTACAGTCTGCCAGCCATACTACCAGTCTGCCAGCTACTAACAGTCTGCAGCCTTATTACCAGTCTGCCATGCACAATACCAGTCTGCCATGCACAATACCAGTCTGTCAGCCATATTAACCAGTCTGCCATGCACAATACCAGTCTGCAACCATATTACCAGTCTGCCAGCCTTAATTACCAGTCTTCCAGCCTTATTACCAGTCTGCCATGCACCAATACCAGTCTGCCAGCCGTATTACCAGTCTGCCAGCCTTATTACCAGTCTGCCAGCTTATTACCAGTCTGCCATGCACAATACCAGTCTGCCAGCCGTATTACAGTCTGCCATGCACGATACCAGTCTGCCAGCCGTATTACCAGTCGCCATGCACAATCCAGTTTGCCAGCCTTATTACCAGTCTGCCAGCCTTTATCAGTCTGCCAGCAATAATACCGGTCTGCCAGCCATAATCGGTCTGCTGCATAATACCAATGTGTCATAATAACAGTGTGATTAACTACCAGCCTGAATGCCATGCATACCACTTGCCATTATATATACGCATAAAGTAAATATATAGATAATGTATATGCTACAAAAAAATGGCCGCTCAAGCCCAACTCATTTTAAGGGGCATATGAGCTTACAATCTATCCCATGAGTTTACAATCTAAGGGGGTCCCATGAGTTTACAATCTAAGAGGGTCCTGTTCCCGTGAGTTTACAATCTGAGGGTCCTGTTCCCGGGAGCTTACAATCTAAGAGATAAGAGGAACCTGCTCTATTATAAATGCCTTTGTAATGTGCTGTCAGCTGTGCACGCACCCATCAGAGCTTCTCAGTTGGCCCTCCTGCTGCGGTTGGGGTGGATGGCGATGGACACGTTACAAATGCATTTATATAGAGAGATACTCTTGGATAGGACATTGAAAAAAAATATGTGGACATGAATTCTGAGCTGGCGACAACAACAATAGACTGCCCTCTGGGCAGGCTTTCCACCTAGTCTATAAATAAAGAGACTCTTTACTGCAGAATATTATGATAAATGGTTTATTAGATATTTAATTAAAACGGGAATATTTTTAACATTGAAGCCTATGGGATTCGCCTGAATAAACCTGCCGAATTAAACCACCGAATGGCAGGGCATTAGGGGAACCTTTCACTGCTGGTTTTTTGTTCTCTGAATAGCCGAAGCATTGCTTCTGTATGGGGATTTCACTGCCCTCGAACAGGCACCGAACAGGCACCGAATGTACAGGCAATTCGCCAGGATTTGGCGTATTGCCTGCTCTCTGGATAGCCGAATGGCCAAGAAAGGTAACTGAACGCTGATTTTCAGCATTTGGTTACCTTTCTCAAGCAATTCGGATCGCTTTGGATAACCCTGTATGATTAGCCCAAAGAGAATTTCCAATGATAGAGGAGCTCTAAGGCTAATGTCAGACGAACGCATTCTGAGCACACTGTGCGTCCGTGCACAACTGACTGAGGATACTGTAGACACCACGCGGTCCGTTTTTTTTGACTGATGTTTTTTTTTACTGATGTGGGAAAGATGGGAAATAAAATGAATATGTAAAATGAAAAAAATTGATACATGATATGAAAAAACATTTTGTCCGTCGAAAATGCTGGACGTCAAAAATGCAGTCCGCCTGACTATGTTCCATCACTCAGACACAAAGCTACGCAGACGTGGTGCACTCTGTGTGTCCGTCCTAGCCTAAATTGCGTCCGGTGCCACGTGCGTTGTGCGTCCTTACTTCTGTGCTGACGTATTTCGTGTGCATGTCTCTATTGATCAGAATTTTTTACTACGACGGACGTTAAAATGTGCGGCAACACGGACGTGATCACTGCGTTCGTCTGACATGGGCCTAACAAGCACGTAACAAAGTTCACTTTACATCTAAACTTTTCAGACGTTAAAAAGTTTTTGTTAGCCATGCCGGTGTATCTTCATGAACAAGACCGTGATAAACGGCGTATGTAATTATGCCAACATATTCTGAAATTAATGTGTATTGCAAAACTTTCTAAGCATTATTTAAATAATCACTTTCTACTGGTTATTGACAACACTTTATCCATTTAATTTCTGTCACCCAGGTTGTTAAATTTACAGGGTTATTTAGAGAGTGGTGAAAAGCAGGAGAATGACTGGAGAATGAAAAATTCTAGGTCAAAATAGCCAAACCAGATAAATTCTCCCTTTCATCTCACTTTCCAAATTGGCTATTTTAACCTAGAATTTGTCATTCTCCAGTCATTCTCCTGCTTTTCACTGCTCTCTGAATAACCCTGATACTGTATGTTCTCAAACGTAAGGAGAACAACTAAGCACAAGTAATAACGACAGACCTAGTATTAGGACAATTTCATTTGAAATAAATGACCTTATAAAAACTAATGCCACAACAGTATGGATTTATTCTTTGAAATAACACTATGAGAAAAGTGACAAAGAATTATAGAATTTTGCTGAATAAACAAGCTACATATTACATGAACCAAATCGTATGTGCCAGAAAATATATTTTCTTCCCATATAATAAATGGTTTTAAATACATAAAGTATAGTTAAAAATAAAAACGTTTCATTGGGTGATAATGCGTACTGTATTTAGAATTTAAAAACTACTAGCATTATGATTTTATATGGGGAATATCTGGTTCAGAGAACACTGGACAGTAAATACAACAATGTCTATAATTCATTTTGCTTGTTTCTTGGTAACGAATAATTATAAAATGTAGCACTATAGTAAATTAGACTAATCTTGAGGTGATTTTATGATAAATAATTCACAATTTCCCAAGACTAAAATTTTTAATCAATAAGCTTAGTGAGTCAGATGTGGTCCCTCCTAAACTGGAGAAGAATTTCCGTGGTAGATAAGGGGCTCTATTACATTCTTCGCGCAAACGTTAACGCGTATGCAAAAATGTGCGTTAACGTCTACCGCGGGTGAACCTGCGTGAACGCTGCGCGAGCATACTGTACTGCGCGCGTCCTATACTTAGCATTGTGAGCGCAAATGCGTTTGTGCGCTGGTACGCGTATAGTATTACAATTTATGCACAGTTTTTAACGCACAGCATCTGCGCACATAATTTTAATGTCTTTTAAAAGCTGGTGTTAAAAGCAAATCTGAATGGCCGAAACCAAATACACCAGCCCGAAAAAAAAAAATACAAAGTATAGTTACACATTCTACGCATACCCAAACAATAAAATGGAGAAGTTGTGCATGTTTTTATTATTTCTGCAGCATATATGCGCAGATTGACTTTGACAGGTGCAAAAACTGAACGTGAGACAATTGTGGTTCTTAATTCTGATTGGCTGAATCGCGTGAAAAAACAGTCCGCACACTGATTTCTTCGCGCAGCGTTAATGCGTGCGCGTTTTTGCACGTCTTTTTTACGCTCGTTATTTTTTGACGGATGAAATAATGCGCGAGGATTGTAATACCAGCGTTAATTTACAAGCGTTAACGTTTAACGCTTCGCGCAAAAATTCACGCGTTTACCGTGCATTTTTGCGTGAAGAATGTATTAGGGCCCAAGGTGTGTATGCTGCACTTTAGCATAGAAATACATAATTATTGCACAAAAAAGGGCACCTGTTCCCTGAATTATGCCATATGTAGCCAGAGTTTACAAACAAGATAACAATCAGAAGAATATGTGATTGACTGTCAAGAACCTATTTACACATTTTTACTTTGTTACTAAAGGGTCGATACCATCAAAAATGAAAGGTCCTTATTGTGTTTATTTTATGTTGCGGATATCTTACAAGTGGTTTGTTTTTTTCTCTTGTATGTTTAGTTAAGAGAATATTTGACTCTATATGTGTCACTGGGTGCATCCACTGTATGATCTTTTATGTTGTAAACTGCCCCCCTCCCATAGTATCTTTACATCACTTGATGGGCGCGATGGCAAAGCTGGATGAGCGCCAGAAAGGAGGGGGGGGTCCTTTGGACCCCTCTCCCTCCCGGTCTGGAGGAGATATTAGTAAAAGAGAGGCAGCGCTGGAAAGGTCACAGTGTTAACCCCTAAAGTGGCAGATGTCAGCCAAGCCTCCGAACTTTCTTGGGAAAAAAAAACATCACTCTTTTGTTTTCTACCAAAGGATGGGACAGGGGATACAGTCCACATCGAATGATTGGGAATCATGGCAAAGTGAAGTGTTGATTTGGAAAAAGAATGGAGCAATGCCACCTTCCCCCTCCCCTGGTTTGGCACAAGGAAGAAAAGGAATGAAAACAAATCAATGGGTGAAAAATTATCTGACGGGCATTCAACTTTCGTTTGTTGCAGTTCGTCTGATGAAGCATCAAATCACCCGAAATTCAGACAAATTAGAGAGTTCAACCAAGTGAATGCACACGTTTAGCTTTTTTTGCATCTTTTATTTAGAGAGCCATCCTATTCTACAATGCTCTGTGATATCTGTGTAAGAAAAGTCAGATGGATATACATTATACCATGCATGTTAAAGCGTTCATTTAGAAAGCAGAGTTGTGGAAGGTGATTATAACACAGCTTAAATATGTCACTCCTAAATGAACCCTTAAGCTCAGCAGAAGACAGGTCATTAGCAGTTATTTTAGTAGATTTGTAGGTTATCAGTTTGATGGACAGTCTCCATAATCATATGTGCCTGGAATCCACTTTCCAGGTCACTGTGTCAAATGCAAAATCGTAGGTGTCATTTTATTGTATATCATAAGAAGAAGAAGAAAAAAAAGAAAAGTTCATTGACTCAGGGTGCCAATAATGGAGCTGCGTTTTACAAAAGTCAATTTTCAAACTTGGGTATATTTTTTAAATTTCATAAAATTTTATTTTTTATATTTTTCTTCAAGTGAATAAACTCAAAATCCTGCTTTATGTATTAAGAATGAGATTCAGGGTGAGGATTACACTGCTGTCCCCCTAACCCTCATTCTGTCCCAATGTCCCATTATATTTAATAACATACATTGAAGACTGGGCTCCTATTGGGGAAAAAAAATAGTACCTTTCCCTGAAGTATTACTCGGAACCTGAATTTTTACACTTTGAAACACCAACCAATGTGTTCAATAGTGTATGGTGATACCAAAGATAAAAAGGAAATTATTATTTTTAACACACACAATTTTTTTCCAGTAATAGATCTAAATCCACATCGTTAGGAAGTGTTTTACCCCCTGTCTATTAGTGGTCTATCCTACTCCGCCCCGAAAAGCGCAGGTTAGCATAGAGGGACTTAAAGAAATGGTAAATGAGTAAGTCATTAATAGTAGTGCCTCCCACCAAGAAATGATAGAATAAACACCAGAAAATCTATATTCCCCCCTTTTCTTATTTGTAATGTGCCCATATTGTCTATGTATACAGACCAATCATTTGGCCTTTATAACAGTTTAGAATAAAGCTGTATTTTTCTTATTAACTTGAATTCCAGCTAATTATTGGCTTATCATCTGCAGGCTTTTAATACAGTATTTGACAAACCTTGGCGCCCCAGATTCTGATCTACATGTTCCATAATGCTCAGCCAGTCTTATTTGTGAGTAGGCATCATGGAACATGTAGTTCTGAAAAATCTGGAGCGCCATGGTTTTCTATCACTCTCCTAGTACAATTATGTCTCACCTTAGTGTGAAATATAACTTTTGGGTACTACAGTAAGAAAAAGATATTCTTATTCTATTCCAAACATCTGAAGATAAGAAATATATTTTAATAGACAAGAACCTGTCCCTAAGCTTCAATAACAAATTAAAAACGTCCAAATAGATTAAGGAGCGTCAATCATCCGTTCCACAGATTTTATCTTGTTTATATTATAACGGAGTAGTTTTTCAATTTGGCGTAACTCAGATCAGTTACACTTTTTTTTTAATGATTGTTTATTTCTATGTCAAATTGTTACTCGCCACTGTAAATGCAGGCTGGAATGCAAGGCGTGAGGAAGTAGAGGAAGGGGTTTCAAGGGAATCAAGGTGTGGCATCCAAAGGGTTAATCCAGGAAATGTGGTCAATGGTCAAGCCAATGGTTGAGGCAGGTGGAGTACAACCGCGTTCGGCAAAGGATAGTCAAGGGTCTGATACAGGCAAATCAGGAACAGGGGAGAGGCACTCGGCAGCAGGAGAATCCTGAAGAATATCGAGCACCTCACCACAACCAGAGGTGTGGGTTTAAATAGGGAGCCAGTCAGGCACACCCCATCCTTAAGGAGGAGCCCTGGCCCCCAGCAGAGCTTAAATAGGCCAGGGATAAGTCAACCCTCCCTGGCCAACCCAGATTGGAGCCACATCCCCCTGCACAGGAGACTCCTCCCCCTACTACCACCAGTCTCAAACACGAGAGGCCACACCGCCATGTTTGGTTTTCCTCCATGGGAGGTTCTGGGCTGGCAGCACTATAAGAGCCAGAGAATCATAGATGCAGTGCGGCCGCGAACAGATCGGGGGGCCTGCCAGCATGACACCCCCATATGCTGGGGCTCCCCCCCCTCTGCACTGAGGCGAGGTCTGACACCTACTCCACCATGGAAATTCTGATTTCATATAGGAAGGAGAAGACCCGACTCACTAAGATTATCAATTAGGCTAATTTAGCATACAGTTTATTTACAAATACATACAAATAATTATACTGTATGTTCCGAATTCTGTGTTACGTCACTTTCATGCATTGATTTTCCCTTTGCTAGCACATATCCAGCTAAAGCTGAAGACTTTTTGTGTGTACGTTTTCGTGCTGCAACTGGGAAATTAGCTAATGCATTTAGGATTAATCTGGCTGCAAGTTATACAAAGAGTTAGCGGTTGATGTGGAGCTTAATGTTCTGTTAAATATTACGAAGATTGACTGAGCAGATGGATGTTTCTTACACTGAAAAGTTTAATAGAGCGATTTTATAGGAAGAAGAGAGTCTGTAATTAGACCACAAAGAATTATGATCGGGGTTTTCATGTCATAAGACACATAAGGTTTAGCAAGGGGAGAAGACGGGGAAGATTTTAAACTTCAGAGGCAACATTATACATGTAGTACAGTTTGTAAACCAACAGAATGTTCATACAGAGCTGTATCAGAGAGAGTGAGTGACGTGACTTCTTCCTTGACACTGTTGGTTGGATCAAACAAAGAGCATAAAAAAAATAAAAGGAGTGAAATAAATGAGTGGATTAAATGAAAACGGGGAAGGATTTTAATTCTAGAAAATAGTGGGCCGGAAGTTAGTGGTCCTGGAAGTAAAGGGACAATCAGTTTTTTCAGACTACGGCCTTTAATATTTCCTTTGGTGTCCACTTCTAGGGACACCTAGGGAAGTCCTAAAAGGAACACAAGAATCAGGTCATTATAAGAAAAACCTTCACGATGAAAGGTTTGTTCCTTCGACAACAGCCTTTACTTCACAATGCCATGTGGTCAATATAACAGTCAATCCATAATGACCACATAGGTTTGGTAAGGCTGCGGTAACACAGGCGCACTGAGTGTGTCCATGTGACTGCTCTTCCTGCGTTAATCGCAGTTTTGTGATGGCTCGACGGGGAGGGCCACATTATGTAGCGTGCGCACTAGCTGCGCGTGCTACCACCGGACGTGCCTTCAGCCTCCATATCAAAAAGCTACAACAGACATAGGACAGAGCTGCAAAGTACGATCGTCCATAGGAGGATCGAGCTTTGTAGCACTTAGTGCACTGTGTCAGATTGGAAGGAACGTCCACTCTGACGGACGTTCCTTCCATTCATGTGACTCTGGCCCAACACGAGTCAACAGTCCTCATATTGGAGGCAGCAGTGATCCAGAAGCTGTACCGATGAAGAGATACAAGTATGCTCCCCTTTGGCCATTGTTGTGCCACGACAGTCATTTGTTCTCTAACAATGTTTTTTTTGTGGGTATCATGGTATGGCACTCGACGTGAAGTGGTTAAAAAAGTACTTAATAAAACCCACAACGCCCTATCTGAATGATTTGGCCTGGCATCACATCCCAAAAGCTTGCTCCTAAAATGATGTTCTAAAAACTAAAGTGGTTAGGATGCATAAAGTGATCAGACTGCCCCTAATGCCGCTTGGCTGGAAATACTGTGTGAAACAGAGGAGTTTCCTCCATCCACAAATCCATCACCAGGCAGCTGAGATTTTGAATTTTCCAGCTGCCTGTTACCAACTCGGTCATTGATGGTGTCCTCTCGCTCTGGCCGTCCGCAATAGCAACATCCAGAGAGAAGCAGTCAATGGATTACTGCTGGATGTATGCACTCAGCTCCAATCCATCATTCTGCACTGGTTCTGTGGACCTTGCGTACAGAAAGTATGCTGGTTCAGAGCGATACACAACTTGAGTATCCTATGCACTGCAAGAAGCAAAGGTATGTAAATTAGTTGCAGGAACTTCCGCATTATGGAAGCCATGACCTGACGGGGAAGAGCAACGCGCTGAGGGAGAAAAGCTCAGTATTTACACCTAAAGGTAAAAGAAATAAAAGACAAAACAATTGGGCAGATGCTGTCAGCAAGATCTGCCCAACTAAGAGCAAAATAAGGGAGGGTGGGGCATTTCATTAGAGTGTTCCTTTAAAGGTATGTGAGTTTAAAGCATTCACCTGGAGCAGTTGTGGGCAGATCAGTCAAACGTCTTTGTGCACTTTACGATTGTTAAAGATCTTTCACTTAAAGATTAAAATGATGTATCTTCATCTTTTGAATATACTGGTGCTTTATAGCTATTCAATAATAATAATTTAACATAACTATCGATCCAGCTTTTCCTAACAGTGATTTTAAAACACTTCCCAGCGCCTTAGTTATTTTGTTTTAGTGCAAAGTTAGTGTATTGATTTTGCATAGTCTACTGAATATGACACAATAAAAGCTTTTCTCAACTGCCAGACTGTCTCTGGAGTAATTCTCAACATCAAGAAATGCAAAGGCTGATTTTGGCATTGCACAAAAATAATAATAATAAAAAAAAACATACAATAAATGACTGAGAAGAAATTCTCAGTGGGGCCGGCCACAGACTGTAGCGTGCGCACGAATTGCGGGTGCTACAGTGAACGTGCTGAAAGCCTCTCCGTCGAAGCGCTATACGACGCGTGGTCTACGGGGCTGCAAAGCGTGATCCTCCATAGGAGAATCAAGCTTTGCAGTGACGAGCACACTAACTGCGCTCAGCGAGGTGGCCAGATGGGTGTCAGAGTGGAAGGAAAGTCCACTCTCACGGACGTTCCTTTCGCTCTCAAAAATGCTCGTCTATGAAGCTATAGCTGTGGACCTGCCCTGACTTTTGCAAGACCAACATCAGTTCCAAAAGACCTCCAGCTATCCCATGTACGAAGGTTCTACCATAAAATCCTGAATGACATAACAAAAAGTTGTGTGCAAATTTCTTGTTATAATTTAACACACACAGAAAGTAGATTAAAAAACAAATAGTTCTCCACTGTCCTTCAGCCAACCCTGTGCAATCTGCTGCAATGGGGGCAAATATGAAGGGAATTGGTGGTAGACTGGCCATCAAGGATAGCACTGGTTGGAAGGAGCAGGTGACACATGTCCACATATCGATCCGAAATGGTCATGTCAGTGTGGGGAAGCCCAGCTGCTCCATTACACAGTACAAAGGGCTGATGGTATTGCTGTGGCTCCGTGGAGTGGGGCTCGTATTAGCAGTACCCTAATTTCAGTGTAAGTCTCTGATGTAGAAACCATCCAGCACTGCTCCTCTATACTGAACCCACAGCAAAACTGGGTGAGATTTGACCTCTTCCATCCCCCTCCATGGAGAATATGGAGAGGGGGTCCATTATGGTCATCCCATCTCTTCCTTGATCCCTACGCCCCCTGACTAGTGCCAAATTCTGCAGTTCGACTGCATGTTGCCCGATACACTGCCATGTACATAGCTTGTGAAGTACTTTGATGGTATGGGACTTTAAGCTTTCACATTCAATTAAAACAACATCAAGCACTGGTGATACGTTAACAGCTATAAAGTGGAAGAATGGCATTTTCTTACAGGTGCACCTGCATTTGAAAATTACAGCATGGTAGAAGCAGCTGTCATAGCATTTTAATATATCGTTAATTCTTTTGAAAACCATGTTCGTGTATTTTAAACTTTCATACGAGGGAAATCCCCGAAGAACGCACTTGACATATTCCTTACAAACGTAATTATGGATTTCTTTTTAAGATGTAATATTATGGCATTTGCACTTTTGTAAAAAATATTGATTTTATAAATTTTCAGTGAGACAATAGAGGTGGCTCTGTGCATCATTCTCAAGCACTTTGTTCGTGTCCTGGACGATACGGAGTGCCGCTGCTCCTGCAAATACGGGCCACCTGTGTGACTGCCGACGCTACAATACAGAAACATATTCTATTTCCAAAGGCATTTGTAAAGGTTTTGCGACCTGCACAGACCTGGAAAAAATGGAAATCGCAAAAAAAAAAAAAAAAAAATTGCATTTGAGCCGCTTGGAAGAAACAATTTACTCTTACACCCTCTAAGAATGGTCATTGGGAACACGCTATGAGCGCCTACATGCACTGAACTGCGAGGACAGCAATGAATGTCATCAAGACCGTCTGCTCATTTCAGACTTGCTGCTGTGATTGCTTTCATCTCAAGAGGTTTTGTACTGTCCTATTAGGATTCCGCTTTTTTATATTAGAACACTATGTAATTACTGCTTTTTGAAAATATTCTTAATTGCATGTAAATCAAAAGCACATCCTCCATCAAGAGACTTTTTTTTCATTACTTATAGTCCTGTTTATTAATTTGATGCTACTATAATGAGTTTACAATTTTAGGGCCCTATTACATTCTTCACGCAATTTTGCCTGCGCAGTGCATTTTTTTTGCGCAAAGCATAACGCGTTATCGCCCGAAAATTAACGGTGGTATTACAATCCTCGTGCATTTTGTCATCCGTCAAAAAATAACGTTCGTAAAACCGAAGCGCAAAAATGTGCTCAAAGTACCGCGCAGAAATCAGTGAGCGCAATGTAATTTTTGAGGCGAGTCCATCAGTTTTTTTACACGCATCCGTCATTTTTGTGCGGAATGCGCACAACAGGCATACGTTTTGACGGAAGACAAGGTAGTGGCTGTCATTTTTGACAGATCTGGTAAAAATAACGTGCACATCGATGTTCTCCGTTGTGAATACGCAGTTTAGTACGGTCAAGTTGTTACAATTTGCTGTTACCACCAGCTTTTCAAAGTCGTTAAAATCATGCGCGCAAACGTTGTGCGTAACATTTTGCGCGAAGATTGTAATACCATGCGCGCACCAGCGCACAAACGCATTTGCGCTCACAATGTTAATATGGGATGCATGCACGAACATTCGCTCACGCAGGGTAACTCGCGTTAGACGTTAACGCGCATCGTACGCGCGAACGTCGTAATTTGACAGTCAGCGCAAAGGGTTTTTCCCCTTGCGTTAAAGCGTTTTTGCGCACGCTCACATTTTTGCGCGGAGAATGGAATAGAGCCCTTACTTAGTCATATTTTGTTGAATACATATACTGTGCGCACTTACAGGAGCGTATTTTGCATGTTGTCATAGTTGCATTGATATTATTTGCTGTTTTACATTTTCTTCTGTGCCCTTTAGAAATCCGGCAACATTTCACTGTATCATCTCTCTTGCAAAATAACCCTCTTATATTACTTCTAAAGGATGTGTAGGTTCAAAGACAAGTGTTATGTTTCATAGTGGTACACTTTTCCTCTGGCTTAGAGATCTATGATCAAGACGTCTTTTGACATTGGAGAATGAAGATGAATCTACATTAAACTTAATTTGCTGGCTATGAATACTGTGTTTCCTATAAATATTTAATTTTTAAACTCGCAGGGTCCTTTACATCGCTTTTATCTTTTTATGATTGTGTAATTTTACTTTAATTCCCTGTTCTTTATTTTACAGGGTTGTAGACACTGCTGATGCTATAAATCAGGGATTGCAAGCTCTGCGCCCCCCCCCCACCTCTGATTTATTTTTGCCTACAATTAGCAGAATTCTTTAAATGTAATAAATGGGTAGAGCATCATGGGAGGTGTTGTGCAATTTTCTTGAAATAATTTAACACACACAGAAAGTAGATTAAAAAACAAATAGTTCTCCACTGTCCTTCAGCCAACCCTGTGCAATCTGCTGCAATGGGAGCAGATATGAAGGGAATTGGTGGTAGGCGGGCCATCCAGCATAGCACTGGTTGGAAGGAGCAGGTGACACATGTTCACATATCGATCTGAAATGGGCATATCAGTTTGCGGAAGCCCAGCTGCTTCATTACATAGTACAAAGGGCTGTAGTTCAGAAACATCTGGCGGGGGGAAGAGTTTGAGATCCCTACTCTAAATGATGACACTCATTTATATTCAATCCAACATAGGCATGCACCAAGGGGTACAGACTAGGTCCACCTTTCAGGTACCCATCAACATAATTTTTAGATGAGGAACATCTGAACTGACGGTTTTGGAATATTTTCCATCTGTAATTAACCCTTCCACTACCATTATCAAGTATATTTGTTTTTCTAAAGCATCTGCAGTTTCCCCAAGATCGTGTATAGTCAATCTGCTTCCATTCTGGGGCAATGCAAAGGAACTTTGCTAAATGCAAATGAAATAAATTTTCATATGGACTCCAAAACGTGCTGCTAAAGTTTCAACACTTTGGACATGACAACGGATGTGTTGATATTATTTAAAAGCTTGCAGGTCTGTTGTTCCTTCATGTAAACACAGAGCCTGAGCTAAAATGTACTAGTGCATTTTGCATGTTACATAGGGCTTACCTACAGTGAACATATCCAGTCAACATACCTCTGTATATATTTACTGTGTGGGTAATGGAATGTCATTTCCATAAAACCACTGGCACTTGCCAATAGTTAATTGAAAGCAAATGTCCATAAAACCCCTGGGTGCTGCTAGTGGTTTTATGGAAAAATCACTTGATAGTGAAGTAGGGATGCACCAACACTGGTTTCTCGGTATGGAGTACGAGTACCAATATTTTTATATCAGTACTCGCCAATACCGAGTAATGATACCGGCGCTTTAAGCCGTACCTGCACCCTGACCAATCAGGAAGCTGGTCGGCAGGTCATGACCCGCCTCCAGGTTTCTGATTGGTCAGGATTCCAGTAATGCTGAGAGGAACCAAGGGACTAGCTTCCTGATGAAACAGGAAGCCGGGTGGAAGGTCATGACCCACCTCCCGGATTTTTGATTGGCTGGGAGGTCGGTTCTACATTCCCTCGCGGCACTGCTAGCTAGAGGGAGATTTTTCTGATCTCGCAGCTGTCGGAGAGTTTAGGAAAAACACTCCCTCTGGCCAGCAGTTCCATTATCAGAGCATTTGGGCAAGTAGGGATGCACGGATACCGATACCAGTATCGGTGCAAGTACTCGTAAAGTGAAGGGGTGAATAATGTTTAGACTTGCAAGGCAAAAAGAGTATTGACTATACTATTGACATTGTTATTTAACCTCCCTGGCGGTATTCCCGAGTGTGACTCTGGGTTAAATTTCACTACCGTGAACGGTAACTCCGAGCCACACTCGGGCTGGATGCATACTCGCCTCCTCCTGGCTCCCTCGCTGTCCCCCGCAGTGTGATCGCGGCGAGCTGCTTCCTGGAAGGCTCCCTGCAAGTCACATGATGCATGGGGGCGGGACCAGCAGAAAACTTAGAAAAATATAATTTTACACTGTAGAATACAAAGTGCAATGTTTATGAACGGCCACTAGGTGGCAGTACAGGATAAGAAATAGACCATACATCCTCTTACCCTTGTTTTCAGACAGATTTCAGTGTTTTTTGTTGTATTTTATTGAATATCATTTATTTGCATTATTTTGGATAATTATTTTTGGGATAATAAATTATTATGTCGTGTTTCAAACTTTATCGGACTCAGTGTATTTACTATTTTTATTTATTTATTTATTTATAAAGGATTTTACCAGTAAGGACTCTTGATTGCACGGATTTCAGTGCATGATTCCTAATTATTACAGGCTGAGGCTAGGGTCAGACGAACGCAGTTTTAACGTGCGTTTAGCCGCACAAAATCACGGCCGTGCTAGCAGCAAATGACGTCCAATGCCGGGGAACACACGAAGTACGGCCGCACGAAAGTTCGTCCGCGCAACGCAAGTGGCAAACGAACGCATTTTTTCGAGAACGTCAAACCGCTACTACTGACGTACAGAGTGCGCTGCGGCCGCATAGCGGCGTGTTTGCGTGATTGGGAGACTTCAGACGCTGCTAATGTCCGGCCAACATAACGTCCAGACGCAAAAAGTGTTTTATTGTTGATCCGTACAAAATCACGGACGAAAAGGCGCATCGTATGACCGCTATCGCGTATTCCGTGAAAAAATATGTCCGTTCGTTCGACCGCACTTTTCCACGGTCGACGCGAAAAATGCGTTCGTCTGACCCTAGCCTAACTATGTACAAAAACACGTTTTCTTTAAAAAAAAAAAAATTGAGACGCTTTTAGACACAAAATTTTGAAAAAATTAGACCGCCAGGGAGGTTAATTTTTATTTTTACTTACTGTTCAAATGAACTTAAAATTAATAAGCGCCTAGAGCAGAGGGTTTTTCAGAGGGGGGCTCGCACTAATTTAACAAACTATTCTGAATGTTGGAGATAAGCAAATGTTACCTCAACACGCATGACGTAACAGGATGTTTCTCTGCCGCATGAAGAGCAGGACATACTTGAAAACGAGAGAAATCTCAATGTATCCTTCCTGGTAAAATCCTTTATAAATAAGTAAATAAATAAATAATTGTTCCTTGGTATGCAGGAACAAACTGGAAATGTCCATTGCTGTAGATTCCAGCTACGCATTTGGGGCATAGAATCTAATAGGTAAATGCTATACTATTTTTAGTGCCTTTATTTAAAATTGCATGAGGTGAGATTGCACGCTCTAGCTATTCTGAGTTAAAAGGCGAATTATTTGGTTTTTGCCTATAATAAACAGAATTTTCCTTCTGGCATTCAGTCCTATCTAGCAAGAACAGGAAATTATGCAATGTGCCAGGAAGCTCTAGGTTAAAAGCAGGAGAATGAAAGAAATATTAACAGTGTTGGTTTCCAGTAGCAAAAAAATAATCTACACTTACCATTGTAATAACAGCTCTATTTCAAATGATGTGCAGGAAACACAATGTGCCCACTTATGAAATGGAATGACTTTCATTCCTACTGGAGGGACTGATATTGTACCGAGGTCACTGAAGTGGAAATTGAGGTGGCAGGAAATTCAGGATGATTACATAAAGTCATGCCTCACAAGCTCGATGAAAGAATAATACAAGAATCCAATGGACATTAAAAAAAGGCAAATTGCACCAGCTGCCAGAGTCAAAATACAATTCAACCTAAAACATACATAGAAAAACCCCTTGGGTGGTGAAATACAAATCATGAAGTTTCAAAAGCAGAGCAATACAACATTGCTCTGCTTTTAGGAAAGTATGGTGATACTGGACTTGTGCACCATCATGTTATCACATGAAAAGGGGCTATTCAGAAAGCACAGACATTTCAGTGCTTTCTCGTTCGGCGCACTTAGGCAATTCCAGTTGTACTACCCTGCGGTGAATTCATTATTCACCGCAGGGTCCCCAAAGTGCTTTGAATGTGGAGCCCCCGAAGACCGCCGCCGACCACCGAACTGCAGGGGAAAAAAAAGGAACTCTGCTATTCTTCTAAAAGGTGTTCGAACCGATAAAAAGATTGCATTTAAATGTGTGGAAATAATAAAAAAAGGTCCTATTAAAAAAAATCATTAATAAAACGGTCACGGAATAACAAAATTAAAACAGCTTAAAAAAATAATAATTGGGAATCAAAGAGTCTAGCCTTAAAAATACATCAAAATGAAAAAATAAAATGACGGTTTGCTGAAAATGAGAAGAATAAACGGTTTAATAAAAAAAAATTAAAATTTTTTTTACATTGAATTCTGTGCGATTTGCCTGTTTTAGGCTGGGGTCAGATGAGCACACTGACTGCGCACAGTAATGGACGTACTTTTTAACTGATGATATTGTGGTTACATTGTATCAGTAAATTTTGACTGATGTTAAGAAAAAAGAAAAAAAAATGTATGCAGTTGTTTTTCTACATCTGTCTAGCTTTTTCACTTTGTCATTTTGGCGTCCGTTGCAACATGCGTGTGAAAAAGAGCGCACGTGCTTCGTGTGTTGTTCTCTATTGACTCCTTTGAAAAGCTACAACAGACAGCAAACAGTGCGGTCAGACGGACCTAAAAAGTGCGCTCATCTGACGCGGGCCTAAACCTGTCGAACTGATTCACCGAAAATCAGGGCATTTCACTGACACTTTGGTGTTCTCTGAATAGATTAACCATTACTTCTCTTATGGGACAATCTCTCTGTCACTGAAGATCGCCAAGTTGTGGTGAACTGCACCGTATTTTGCTATCAATTCGCCAGCATTTGGCATATTGATAACTTTCTGATTAGACGAACTGCCACGAAATCGCACCATTTTACCTGAAATGACTTTAAACAATAAACAGCAACATGCGTTTTATAAAGGTGGTTTTATTTGTAATGCACAAGTAAACTAGTTACAACATATGTAACATGTAGTGTCCCTTTAAATTTGTCTCTTCATTAGACTGGAGTGCCGGGTTAATTTGACGCAGTGATTAAAATATATTGTTACCTCAATTCACTGATAGAGGAAATTCTCTAAACATTTGCTTGAAAGTTTCTCTTCGCATAACGTCATTATTCTCAGATATGTAGGCACATTTATTTTATTATTTGTGCAAAGTGAACCAATGACTGTGAGTTTTGTGATTACAAATGCCAGGCTCGAGGCTGAGTGATAGAATAGGGTGCTGGTGGCAACAACGTTGAGCATTACATTAGAATACAATGTATATAAAATCAAATAGATTGTTCTCTGAGAAAAAGCTGCAAAAGATAAATTTGATTAACAATTGTTAAAATGCAAGGGGGGGGGGGTTAAGCTGTACCCAAAAATAAGTAAATCTTAATTAGCTTTAGCCAATTTGTTCCTTTAAAAACCTTGATAATGCAAATTAATAACCAACGTGTCGCTTTAAAAGTATCACGAGTATAAACCATTGTTATTTTTGTTATGCAATGCAGCAGGTGCACACATTGTCACACTCTTTATTCCTCTCTATTGTCCTTCTGTCCTTCCCATGTCACAATACGCTTTTATTTTCATGTTTGCTCACTTCTGTTTAGAGATCGGCACGCAACAGAGAGCTGTGTGGTAGCAGACTTTTCTTTTTTCCACCACTGTTAAAGGCCTGCTGGAAAGGTCATTGGAAAGGTCACAGATGACAGTGTTATAATCCGTGCAATAATTCTGAACTCGTTGGATCTAATCAGCCAGAAAATTTAAATAAAACAGGCATTTAAAAAGTGTTGTCATTGGGGTCCTCATTTGGTAGATTTACCATCACAGTAGCTATCTGTCACCAGTCACGGTTACTGGTGTATTCTTTGAGGGGAAAACAAAAAGAAACCACCAAACAAAACAAACAAGAACTCTACATATTCTGTCATGCCCAGCAGAGTGGAGGGCGCTTCGGTCGGGCCACCAGGATTATTTGTGCTCCTGTCCGTTGGGGAATCTGGTCCCTTCCGGACTACTCCAGCCGTTGGCATCTCGTTCGCTGGAGGCTTCCGGGTTATTGTCTGGGCTCCAGGGGACGCTGAGTGACATGCGAGCACAGCCCGGGGATGCTGCCCAGAGGTGCCCACCAGTTTAAATGCCTGGATTCCCTTCATACTGGTGCTGTGTTGTGGTTTCCATTTGCCGAGAGTGCGCTTTTGCTTGTTCTGTGTACTATTTATGTGTACCAACCTTGGCTTGTCTCCTCTGAACATTCTCTGTGCATTAATTAATAGGCCCGTGTACCAACCTTTGTTTATCTCCTCTGACATCTGGTTCCCTTTTTTGACCCCTGGCACGCAAGAGTAGCCTGTCTGTTGCTATACTCTGCTTGTATGAATACCCTCTTGGGTCTTGACTCTGGCTTGTCATTTCTCTATTATCATTTTTCTGTTTTTAGTTCGCTATACTATGTGTGCTCTAAAGACCAGCAGCCTAGGTTTTGGCATGTACTGCGTGTTGGGATCAGTGACTCATCACATTGCTGTGCATGCACAGCTGACCTCCAGCTGCTGGCACTCAAAAGTGCTAGTTAGAGATTTGTATCGCAGCCAAATGGTTAACTAGCCTATTTTTTTTGTATCGGACCTTCTTGTTATTATTCATAGGACCTTGTAACTTTCAGGCATTTTTGTGCAGTAGGTTTTTTGCAAACAGCTTTCAAAAAGGCGCAGTGCTTTTTTTTTTTACCCCGTTCGTCGGCTTGTCTGCTTTTTCCGACGGCTGGTTGGTGCTCTGTTTGGCATCTTTATTGAGATGTGCTCGGCGGTGGATTGTTGGGTGCGTTCAACATTTTTTTCGCCAGCTTATCGGATCGATCTGATGTTTTTTCGATGGATTTTGCAGCGGATTTTCTAAGGGGAAGCCTTGGCGTCCCTGTTTCAGCAGGCACAATGTAAAAGTGCTCCTGCTATGTTACCAGTGAAAAAGGTATAGCGTGCTGCTACGTTATCCCTGAAGCCTATGTTGTAATCATCTTTCTTCTGTGCACCATTGCTCACATTTGAAATGTTTGTATTGTTATATAAAAAGATATTAAAAAGAGCCGTAACTGGTATTACGATTGTTGGAGCAGCAGTCGAATAAATAAATATGGAACGTTCAATTATTTAGTTGCCAAACAAATCTATTTTATCTAAGCCATCTGTTTAATTTGCTAGCATAACCTCCTCTGGCAAGGATTTATGCCATCTCTCTAAATAATGGAAAGTAAATAGGAGTTTAAAGATAAATAAATAAAAACCCTCTAAAACATGGCTTTCTCTCTGCCCTAGTCCCTTTACGATTGCGATATCAAGGAATGGGGGAAATCAAAACTTTTTTCATCATGTTGGTTTGTATCATGGAAAGCTATTTTTCTCCTTAATAACAGGTTTTATTAGTAAGGTGTAGCTTCCCTTTAATCTCTCGGCTATCAGAAGCCATTTCAATTTAGGAAAAGAACTGCGATACACGGCACTGACACACTGACCTGTTACGGCGTTTGATTAATCACTTCCATTGTACAATTATATACAGACCTGAGTTTTGTCTCAGTTGAGAATTCTGGTAGTTTAACAGATCATTGGAGAACATGATCGGACATGCTGTATCAATCAGCAAGGAAGTCTGGGTTCCAAGTGTCAAATGAGATTTGTCTATGGTCTGAGAGGCGGGCGTTGATGGCACGCGGGCGCTCCAGCAGCACGTTGCCAAAACACACGTGTTTAAATTAAACAAATATGCTTCTGGAACAACTACGGACGGGTAAAACAGCAACAGTTCACTGCTACAGTGTCTATGACACACATGATAACATGGTAAATAACTCCCCATCTGTTCCTAATACTCCTACAGTATATTGGATAGTGCTAGATCATAAAATGAACACATTCTGCCTGTCACAGTGTGTAAATACCAGCCATGTATTTTGGTTCCTCGTTTAATACATGAACGAATGTGTTGGCATTCACATGCTGTATGTGGTAGCAAAAGATTAGTCAACGGACATGAACCCATTTATGACATAACCGCTTGTTGCAAAGAATAAACTCTGGTTAATTATTTGTGTTCTAAATAGCTCTACTGAAAATACCCTGGTTATGCAATCAACTGGTGGAATTAACGCAATAAAAAAAGCATTTATAGCTGATGCGATAGCATTGTTGGTTAATGCACAACCTGTAATATTTAGCCTTATGATGATGCAATATTTTAATTGTCAATAACACAGAAATTATAGAATATACTTGAAAATGTGAAATAGCATACGATCATCGACGGATACTAGTAACAACATTTTTTTTAACCATTTATGGAGCTCTCTCACTGGCTGACACTTATATTTAACAAGCAATGCCATTAGATAGCATTCCTACATAAATACAATCGGACCTATCTGGTTCAATCAGCCCTGGCCTGGAAGGACCACCAGGATTTCGCTAACTGCTGCATGGCAAGTATAATCTACGCTGGAGCTTTTTATTTAATTTTTGTGGGTTTACTTAAAGAATTTTACAAAAATATTTAGGTATAGGGAGTTAGGGATTTAAGGCCACACATTTTATACAGTTAGGGAGGGCTGTGTTTATTTTATAGGGGTTTATGTTTGTAGGGTTAGTTGTACATAGGGGGGGGGGGTGGTGTTAAAACATGCCTTGGCATGCAGAGGGTGCCCACTATGCCTCTGGGGATGTACAGGAACTGCTTATACTGCCCATTTCACTGAAACAGCAGCTGCTCAATCAGGTCAGTACAGCAGGTAAACATTTTATACTGGCCTCATGGAGACCCTGGATGGAAGCTGCAATGCACTTCCACAACTATAAAAGTCACGGCAATGTGTGATGTGTATGAGTGTATCACAGAGCTCAACAGTGCAGCATTATAACTGAACAATTGTGCTGCATTAGGAAAATTAAAAAGGGATTTTAGATATATATATTTTATTGTTACATGAACCCTGGTCATGTTTGATATCATTGGAAAGACCATGCTCACATGACCCTTTAGCCTCTATCGGTCCAGAGATACAGGGGTCCAAAAGACCCCTGTATCTCCTCCATAGGGAATAGGGCATTATCTGCCCGGTGGAAGGGGAACTCCCACATCTGACATCATCATGCCCATGCGCGATGATGTTAGTGGATGGGGATAGGTCCCGCAGGTGGAGCTGACATCCAGCCTGGCACCGAACAGTGGGACTTCCACCATGGGCTGCAGACATCCTGCGTATCCTAGTGGAGGAGTGTCTGCCCTGCCAGTAGGTGCCGTTATTGAGTACCAGCAGAAAAAAAGCCCTGCCTCTCGTAATGCCACATTTTATATGTTTCATGGTATATATTTATAAAAAAATAAAATTTAAAAAAAGGTAGGATTGCCTGTATTGTAACCATATATTATGGCTGGTAGCTTCAGTAAGGTCAACAGAGTAACAAAAGATCCAGCATATTGTCCTTTGTAATGAATAAGCTAAAACGTACGTACGTACAAAGCATGTAAAATAATGTAGATATAAACAGATCTATTAATGTAACGATCACATGATCTCTGCTCTATAAAGAATAAAAGTGACTGAAGCATATTGCCCTGATAAAAACCAGTCCTTTAGTATAAACATTTACATTGATTGAACGAAGTAAATGCAACAGAGTTAAAAAAAGATTGAAATTTATAGCGAGTAATAAGATATTGCTGTAGATACATTCTCGTAATATTGATAACTTAAGTAGATAGAAAATTCATTGAGTCCTCGATAATTCCTTTATCTCTTTAGGAACACCATGTATTGAGAAGCTTAGCTGCATAAAGAAAAGCAGATACTCTGTTAGAGTCAATGACTCAGACTTTAACTTAATTAAATGTGCGCCACACAAGATTAGAAAAGTTACTGGATCAGTCTTTGTAATCACTAAGTTTTAGTTCTCTTTATCTTAGTCAACTCATCCCAGAAAATGTGTAACGTACAATGACATACATTGGATAAAGCTTAATTAGTCAACAAAATTAATTGATAATATGTGTACAACAACCCCCTAAATACACAGCTTCTGTATTTTAACTATTGACCCAAACACAGAGGACACAGTCAATGCTTTGATTACACAAGTCAAGCTGGGTACCATATAAATTCACATACGTACACTACAAAACAATTAAGAGCTACCAATACAGCCTCTACCTTGGATACATCATTAGTGTGAAGGACCTTAGCTAGGGGTCAAGTGAAGCAGGAACTACAGGGAACGTAGTGCCTCCACTTTTCTGCAGATGGAACTGAATTCCTGTTTGCCCAATGCCCTAAAGTTTATTTCTTAAAGTTTCAGTGTTCTCTTTCCTTTTAAGTAACAATAAACATAGGATTTTTATGTTACTTGTTATAAGGATTCCCTAAAATTCAGCCTGGCTATAGTTTTAGTATCAATATCAAGTTCCGGGAGGGATAAGGGGAAGATTAAAATGATTACGGGGTGGGGGCAAAATACGGGTGAGTTACAACAAGTCTTTCTATGGATGTGACGATCCTTAACAAATTTTTAATGACATAGAATTTTTTTTGAGTTTTAGAATACTAGAATAACTTCAAGAAATTTTATAGAAAGGCGTTTGTATTTTAATTATTAATCTCTTACATTTTCCCGGCTGGCTTTGACAGATTTAATTAGAAAAAAAAATAAATTAAAAGATATCATACAAAAAGTAGAGAGTGTAGGCCATGCCTCTTGCCCATTTTGTACCTTTAAAGACAAATTAGTCAGACATTTACGAAGTAGTAAGCTTCACGAGTCAAGCATTAATTATTGCTTGTGACTAGTGAAAAGAAAAGAAAACAACAGGAAAACCTTACAAACCAATGACTTGTTGTACAATCGTATTGCAAAGGTATACCCATCTATTAGCCTCCCTCAAAACCTTTAGGCCACCAGTTATCTTTTACAATGCTAATCAGTGTTACGAAACCCCTTGATCCCTACATGCAGACACTGCTTGTCTTTAGAATAACCATAAAAGCTAAAACACAGGAGAGACACACAGAATAAACAAAGTCAAAACAAGCTGAAGTTAAGAACTAGAGCTGATAATCATACAAAGGCAGGGGTCAGTACCAGAATGGGTAGTTATACAAAGCCAGGAGTCAGAATGGATAGTCAGACAGAGCAAGGAGTTGACACACAAGAAAATTAAAGCGAGAAAGGGTTAACACTAGAGTTGTTGAGAAACAAGGCCATAATCCATACATGGTATATCAGTAATACTAGAACAAGAAGAATCGCACTGATCAGATTAAACTGCGACAGGGCAATGAGACTTACTCAACACTAGGCTTTTAAATCCAGCAGGAATCGCGCCATCACGACGTGCGCGCGCCACTGACCTGCAGTCACCGGCCATATCACTCGGCGGCCAGCCAGCGAGCAGCGAGGACAGCGCTGCCATCCACTGAACCGGAAGGACACCAAGGTTAAATAGTTTTGTGTTTTTTCTCCAGAAATTCGCAGTTGCTAAATCTGGTGATATTTCAACATAAAGTGAGGAAATACAAAGTTTGGGGGGTCCTCAAAATTAAAAACAGAACATAGAAACATAGAAAAATGTCAGCAGATAAGAACCTTTCGGCCCATCTAGTCTGCCCAATTACATGGATACTTTACCTGGATTTATCTTTTGTTTAGGATAGCCTTATGCCTATCCCATGCCTGCTTAAATTCAATTACTGTTTTGGCCTCTACCACTTCAACTGGAAGGCTGTTCCATATATCCACCACCCTCTCAGTAAAATAATGCTTCCTGATATTACTTTTAAACCTTTGCCCCTCTAATCTAAGACTATGTCCTCTTGTTTTGCTACTTTGTTTACTTTTAAATATACTCCCTTCCTCTACCTTGTGGATTCCATTTACGTATTTAAATGTTTCTATCATATCTCCTCTGTCTCGTCTTTTTTCCAAGCTGTACTAGAACTAGCGGCCTGCTCTACAGTAGGCTCCACTTAGGTTTTAGCTCGATTGTGTCTCTATAACTATACAGGGCAATTCAGACATGGAGTCCTTGCTTGAGGTATAGAGGGGTGTCAGCTACACTCTGACAATGCAGATCAAGGCAGAAATGATCATCGAGGGTTGCTGCACATTTCATGCAAGGATGACAACCTTTGCATTTTGGTACTGGCCACCCTTTCTGGGTAATAGATTGATTTGCATATGGAAGAGTCATCTCTGTAATGGTGCCATCATGCTAAAACCTTTTGAGACCTGAGCGAGACACTATAGAGCAGCCACTAGCGTTGTTGCGTGTTCTCAGGGCCCTCAGAAGCCTATTTTTTTGCTCACCATATTTGAACATTGCACTAGTGGCAATCAGCACCACTACTATGTTAGCAGCAATTCATAGGTTACCACTCAATGTGGAACACAGTCTTACAGTCATGGTCGAAATTGTTGGCACCCCAGACATTTTTTCAGAAAATCAAGTATTTCTCACAGATAAGTATTGCAGTAACACATGTTTTGTTATACACATGTTTATTCCCTTTGTGTGTATTGGAACAAAACAAAAAAAAGAGAGAGGAAAAAAGCAAATTGGACATAATGTCACACAAAACTCCAAAAATGGGCTGGACAAAATTCTTGGCGCCCTTTCAAAATTGTAGATAAATAAGATTGTTTCAAGCATGTGATGCTCCTGTAAACTCCCCTGGGGCAAGTAACAGGTGTGGGCAATATAAAAATCACACCTGAAAGCAGATAAAAAGGAGAGAAGTTCACTTAGTCTTTGCATTGTGTGTCTGTGTGTGCCACACTAAGCATGGACAACAGAAAGAGGAGAAGAGAACTGTCTGAGGAATTGAGAACCAAAATTGTGGAAAAATATCAACAATCTCAAGGTTACAAGTCCATCTCCAGAGATTTAGATTTGCCTTTGTCCACAGTGCGCAACATTATCAAGAAGTTTGCAACCCATGGCACTGTAGCTAATCTCTCTGTGGGTGGGCAGAAGAGAAAAATTGATGAAAGGTTGCAACGCAGGATAGTCCGAATGGTGGATAAGCAGCCCCAAACAAGTTCCAAAGAAATTCAAGCTGTCCTGCAGGTTCAGTGAGCATCAGTGTCAGGGCGAACTATCCGTCAACATTTAAATTAGATGAAACGCTATGGCAGGAGACCGAGGAGGACCCCACTGCTGACACAGAGACATAAAAAAGCAAGACTACAGTTTGCCAAAATCCTTCTGGGAAAACGTCTCGTGGACAGATGAGACCAAGATATAGCTTTTTGGTAAAGCACATCATTCTACTGTTTACCGAAAACAGAATGAGGCCTACAAAGAAAAGAACACAGTACCTACAGTGAAATATGGTGGAGGTTCAATGATGTTTTGGGGTTGTTTTGCTGCCTCTGGCACTGGGTGCCTTGAATGTGTGCAAGGTATCATGAAATCTGAGGATTACCAAAGGATTTTGGGTCGCACTGTAGAGCCCAGTGTCAGAAAGCTGGGTTTGCGTCCGAGATCTTGGGTCTTTCAGCAAGACGATGACCCCAAACATACGTCAAAAAGCACACAGAAATGGATGGCAACAAAGCTCTGATAGTTCTGAAGTGGCCAGCAATGAGTCCAGATCTAAATCCCATTGAACACCTGTGGAGAGATCTTAAAATTGCTGTTGGGAAAAGGCGCCTTCCAATAAGAGAGACCTGGGCAGTTTGCAAAGGAAGAGTGGTCCAAAATTCCATGTGAGAGGTGTAAGAAGCTTATTGATGGTTATAGGAAGCAACTGATTTCAGTTATTTTTTCCGAAGGGTATGCAACCAAATATTAAGTTAAGGGTGCCAAGAATTTTGTCCAGCCCATTTTTGGAGTTTTGTGTGACATTATGTCCAATTTGCTTTTTTTCCTCCCTTTTTTTTGTTTTGTTCCAATACACACAAAGGGAATAAACATGTGTATAGCAAAACATGTGTTACTGCAATACTTTTCTGTGAGAAATACTTGATTTTCTGGAAAAATGCCTGGAGTGCCAACAATTTCGGCCATGACTAAGTGTCTGGGTGTACCAACCAAACACAGTCACATGTAGATTAGCTCAGTGATATTCCAAATATTCCAAAATCCGAACAAATACAACACACCTCTGGTCCCAAGTATTTTAGGTAAAGGATACGGTTATTATATCACACATTTTGTCGGTATTAGCGATACAAAAAATTTCTAAGGATTAAGGCCAGCCCTTAATATATAATAGTCAAGTTAGAATTATCTAAGAGGGAATTGACGACTTGGATGAAAATTATTTGAATGTTCACATATATACTTTTTTTTTAGTTTTTTTAGTTATTTTAGAAAGTATTTTACTAGGAAGGATACATTGAGATTTCTCTTGTTTTCAACTATGTCCTGGGTGGTGGGTATGTACCGTTCGGTGTCTTGCCCGAGGACACTTACTGGAGAGGTGCTCTTGCCGGGATTTGAACCTGTGTCTCCACGGTTATAGAGCAGTGATGTTAGTTCTCCTCCACCCAGCCGGTAAGTTAATGTTCCATTTGTTTTACATTGGCTGACACATTAATATTAACTGTTGCAAATAAAATAAATGTAAGAAAGCTGAAAAGTTCAAATTCTACATGGGGCAACCTAGAATATCGGATCGAAGAACTTGTCCTTTAATTTACATATACATTATAGTGTTGGCTGCTTACACGCTTAAAGTGACGTCACTGCTTTGCTAACTCAGATTGTACCTACAGGGCGTCAATCAATATTGTTTACTCCGACTGCATGGAAAAAAGCTGAGCAGTGATCTGAATCCGCCGTGTTTCTAAATTAAAAGCATGAAGACAATGTAAATCCATTCTAGCCCATGTGCGTAGAGACAATAAATTGTGAAGAACAGGTGAACTTGTACCATGTGTGAAGGCAAGAGATAAACAAGCAGCTGGCTACTTTTCCTATGTATCTATTCTGGATCGCTTATATGTCATTTGTCTGAGACTGAGCAGTTATTCATAAACATTACCCTACAAAAACTACAGCTACTATTCTGAAGAGAGAAGTTTTTGTAGGGCATTGATCCAGGGGTGTCTGGTATTTTGCACAGTGATGTCAGCTTTCCCCTTGTAATATTGATATACAGGCAAAATCATATTTTAACATATTTTCTTTAAAGGGAGACAATATTTAGAGAGGTCTTCCTCAGCATTCTCCACTGATAAAAACACACTATAGGGACACACTTCATAATTGTTGAATTAAGCTGGCGTCACACGAGCGCGCTATGTGCGCCCATACTGACGTGCTTACCGGCGTCTGTCGCATCGTTGTGACGCTGCAACGGGCCCGGTCACACGCTTGTACGCGCGAACGAAATGCACGCACAACAAGCATCCGTTATCTAAGCCTGTCCGTCAAAGCACTAGGACGCGCATTGATGGAGTGGCAAAGCGCAATTCTCCATAGGAGGATAGCGCTTTGCAGCGTTGAGCGCACTGAGTGCATTCAGTGAGGTGGCCAGACGGGCGTCGAGTGGAAGGAATGTCCACTCTCACCGTCGTTCCTTCCACTCTCCAAAGACGCTCGTCTAGACACTAGCCTTAAGGCAGGGATGTCCAAACTCCAGCCCCCCAGATGTTCCTGAACTACAACTCCCAGAAATCTCTGACTGAATTAAATGGATGGAGAAGCATGTGAGTTGTAGTTGATGGACATCTAGGGGGCTGGAGTTTGGACATCCCTGAATTAAGGAGTTTTAAAAATAGACCCAATGCCTCAAATATATAAAGTCAAGCACCTAGCCAAGCAGTCTGAAATTTACAAACATTTGTGAAAAAAATGGCTCCTTTTGAAAGGCCCTTTTGTATTCCAGTTTTACTGTGCCCCAGTAGTAAAAACATGGAGTTCTAGTCCAACCATAGTGTAAACTTAGCCAGAGCTGCTGTAAACTTTCCACTGCCACTAAAGGCTATGGAGTTGATACGTTTACACCAGGGTTGGAATATAGTTCATGGTTGGATGAGTTTGGTGTGGAGGAACTTGACTGTCCACACAGAGCCCTGACCTTAACCCCATCAAACACCTTTGGGATGAGCTGGAACAGAGATTGGAGTCAGGCCTTCTCGTCCCACGTCACTGCCTGACCTCACAAATCCTGTACTGGATGAACAAAACCTCCCAGAGAAACCCTCCAAAATCATGTGGAAAGCCTTCCCAGAGGAATAGAGGCGCTTATAGTTGCAAAGGGAGGGGGAGCAACTTCATATTAATGTCTATCAGGGTTATTCAGAGAGCACTGAAATGTCAGCGACGTTTCGGTGTTCTCCCATTTGCTGCACTTCGGCGAGTTCAATTCACCGACCCTGCAGGGAATTCAGCATTCACCACAGGGTCCCCAAAGTGCGGCGAATCGACCTGCCGAATCGATCCGAAAAAGGCAGACGACCCACCGAACGGAGTAAAAGAAAAAGACCCTGCAACTTTTAAAAGGCGTTTTCCAGAAAACTACTTCATAAAAATGCCTGGAAAGAATATAGAAGGTCCTATGAATAATAAAAAAAAGCTCTGTTACAGGAAAAAAAAATATGCCATTAAATCTTTTTTTTTAAAAAAAAAAAAAATTGTGGAAAAAAAATCCCCCCCACCAAAATATATTAAAAAATAAATAAAGAGACTATTCTTTTCACTTAGAGCACATAAATTGTTGAATAAATAAATAAACAACAGGGATTTTTTTTTTCACAATGAAACCTATGGGATTCACTTGATTAATCTGTCGAATGAAACCACTGAAAACCAAGACATTTTGCCGACATGTCGGTGCTGTTCGGTGTTCCCTGAATAAATTAAGCATTACCTCTCTATGGGGGATTTCACTGCCGCCGACGGTCACTGTATTTCGCTGGCAACTCTCCAATATTTGGCGAATTGCCAGGTTTTTGAATACCGGTAGCTGAATGGCCACGAAATTGCACTGTAGGGGGAATTCACAGTTCTGTGCAATATTGGGGCCAATTCAGTGCTCTCCGAATAACTGTGTCCAATGCCATGTCATAAAAGTCCTTGGTTGAGTAATGATCTGGATCCAGATTTTGTTCATATAGCGTAGATTCACTTTAACTCCTTAAGGACCTATGACAAACTGTGCTGTCAATACAATCCGGTGCCTGATGAAGTCATACCAACTATGGAAATCCTTAGTCATAGAGCACAGGGCTCTGTTATGATTAAATGAGCAGGACATGAGATTTTGGAGTAAAATCACTGAATAGTATGCCATGGGCTATATGGATTAGCCAAGTTTACCAGAACTCTTGTTAAATTACACCATGCCTGGAATATAGTGCCAGACTGCAATGGAGGCGTAAGCTGTCACTAGTCCTCAAAGGGTTAATATTCATCCCTACAAATCTTTTTGGATAACAAATGCATTTTAGAATTATAAACCAGACAGAACATCGATCTCGCTCTTGAAGATAAGTGTATTCAACGGAGAATCAAGACAACGGATCAAAATCGTAACCATTTTGTGGAAAATTAAAAATCTTGCATGTATCTGTTATCTAAATGTCAGGTGTTGCACATCAGGACTTCGGCTGCATACAAATCACAATGTTAGGATTAAAAATAAAATATATAACCAAGGAGGAAAAAATAATGTAATCTTTCAAGTAGAAGCAGCTAAATGAAATGAGGAAAATATTGGTCCAGTGTGTCAGATTTTGTTAAGTGATTAGTCAGCAAATCTAGATTACCACTGGGAAGTCTTGCGGAAAATAATGCTTCGGGCTAACATTGTATCAGCTCTTGACTTGGGAAATGTATGTTACCAGCGCTCGGTTTAAAACCTGGCATCCTTATATTAAAGCATAAATCATCAGGCTGTAATTATTTTAAATCCCACTGAAAAGCAAAACATCGCAACCTCTACAGCTTTCAAAATACCCATCGCTAGAACTACAACACAATTGCTGCAAAATAATAATATCAATGTAAATCCATAATATTCTGTACTTTATTTGCAAAAAAATAAATAAAAAAAATTAACTAGAGCACAGCACATTTTAGGTCAACATCGCTGAGCTGGAAGTATAGTTAAGTTTGGTTATTTGAAGCCGCATATTTCCAGTTTTTATATCGATTCTCTCTATTCCACTTAAAACGTGTATAAATTCTATAGCTTCCAAATGGCTAATCAATAATATTTTTCTATTGTATTTTTTTTTCCTTGATATTTATGATTCCAATTCATCAGTTTGACAATTTCCAGTTAATTTATAATCAGAGGCTAGATTTAATTCTTATGGACTTGAAAAAAATATGGAGTTTCAAAATCGACTTTTTTTTGAAAATGTGTACCGACTCGAAGAAAAAAGGACACAGCTGAAAATAATAAAATTATGCTGTTTTCCATAAAAAAAAAAGGATGGCCGTTAAAACGACAGGAAAAGTATATTTTCACGCAACATCATCTTGATTTTCAAAACATATCCTGCCGCTTTGAAAATACAATACTTAAAAGAGGGTTTTGTACGCTCGTACTGGGCCACAGTGGCGGACTGGCTTCAGCAGGCCCTTCAACAACCGGTGGAAGTCAAGCCTTGGACATTATTGTTGTCCCGCCCCCTGTAGGGGTTGCGGCAGTGCAAGAACAAACCTATCGCCCGAGTCACCCTGATTGCTCGCAGAGCCTTGGCAAGGCACTGGAACCAACCGACGCTCCCCTCCTTCCCAGAAATCTTTGAAATGTTCACAGAGATGCGCATGATGGAACAACTCACGGCCCAGCTTCACAATACCCCTCCAGGGACGTGCAGTCAGGGGCGGCAGGGGAGGCGAGGCCTCCCCTGCCATTGTCAGTGTGCTCAGCTAACATTGTATCAGCTCTTGACTTGGGAAATTTATACTAAAATAAAATAAAATTTTAGATTGAAGAAAATTTATATACTCACCTGCTCCACGCTCCCTCGCTGCCCTTCTCTGTCCGCTTTTTTTTCTTTTCCTTGTTTGCTGGCTGCTGTGTGTGTGATTCATCACGATACACTACTTGTGTAGCTCAAGCTGGCCTACTTCCTGAATCATGCTTTCAGTGCCTCAAAGCACTGAGAGCAATTGGAGCAATTGAATGGCTTGAGCCAATGGGAAAGCTCCATTGATTAAGCCATTCCTTTGTTTTTGTTTTTCTACAAAAAACGCCCCCATGGGAGGCAGAGCTCCTCATGGTTTGATTGACGCAGGACAGTCATGTGACTAGCCTCGTCAATCATAGGGCGTTTCTGCGAGGGGGCAGAGCTCAGAGCATGTGTGTGCTGGGATCACTCGCTGTTGTTGCCAAGCACAGTGTGTCCATGGCAACCAGGCAATGTGAGCCGCACTGCCAGCTGGCCCAGCCCCGTCACCTCATTGGCAGTTAGGCTTCTCAGTATCACACAGCCTTTCACGGATTGGCTTCCCGGCATGCTCATCAGGAAGGCAGGAAAGTTTTATTCTCAGCTAGTTGCAGGGATGCTCATTGCTTGGAGCATAGATTGTGACAGCTTTTAGGGGTCTCCCAGCTCCCCATCACCTGCCTGTCTGTCTACCCCTCCCATCCATCCTCTACCTATCTGAATCCAGGTGAGTTCTAGCTCCTCTCCAAGCACCCAACTGCTCACATACAGGTGAACGCCAGCTCCCCATCACCTGCCTGTCTAGCCCAGCTACCCCTCCATCCAACTCCTACCTCCTGAATCCAGGTGATTCCCACCTCCCCAAAAATACACCTGCCTGCTAGTGAATCAAAGCACCTGCCTGGTATCTGCAGCTCCTCTTCTATCCATTTAACTGCATGTGGGTACCAGCTCCCCATTCATCCATTAGAAAAACATGGTGTGGGGGCACTGCGGGGGGGATGAATGATAAAAATTATCCTTTGAATTCTGCAAGAACCCTTTACACATTCTAATGGAATGGAGACAGTGGTATCAGGGATTCTGAGTAGATGCATCTGGGTAGATGCTTCTGGTTTCTCTCTGGGCTTAAGCAAAAGGCACAGTCACTAAATAATGACCTGACACTTTGGCAATTTTGGACCAAAACGTTCAGCCAAGGTATTTTTTAAAAAAAGGTTTGTTTTTCCTTGTTGCTTTCTTTATACATATTTTAAAATATATTAAAAAGGTTATTTCTCTAAAGCAGCCATGTGACCTGATTAAAGGGCCGCTACCACAAAAAATGATATGTCCTTATCCTACATGTGTTTTTTTTTCTCTTGTATGTTCAGTTAACAAACTATTTTATATGTGGCACTGGGTGCATCCACTGTGTGACCTGCCCCCCTCCAGTACCTTTCCATCTCTTCCTCCTCACTGTGTGGCTTTGGCCATAGAATGGAGTGAATGGGCCAGTCACCAACTCACAGCATTGTATTATTTGGGATGTATTCAAAGGACATCACCAGGGGGTAGATTAGAAGGCTGTTAAACTCTATGTTTTATCTCATTCAGCTGCCAGTTCTTATCTGGATTATCATGCAGAATACAATACACCCCCTGCTGTCCTGTCTAAACAGTCCCACCTCCACCTCATTAGCTGTTAAATACTGTAAAGGAGGAAGCACAGCCTCAAAGTAAAACCTTTGCACAGATTTTGGTAAATGTTGCATGACGAGAAAAATCCACAAAATGGAAACAGATAAAAAAATCTAACTTTGTTTTCCTTTTTACATCCAATTATTTTAAACAAAGGAAAAAAACAGCAGCATGCGTTTCATAAAGTGGTTTTGTTTACAATGGACAAGTAATCTAGGCATGCAATATATATTTTAATTGGTAAACATGAGTATAAATAGTGAAACTCTATTCTCCTATATAATGATAATCAAATGCGTAAATTGCGACTGCGTAACCCTGTGTATATCTGGCTCTGATACTAGCCAGTGCCTCACCAGCCACTGACCTCACCGTACGTCACTGTACCCCTCATATCTTCCAAAAGAACTGGGGATCCCTGGCTTGGGTGCCCGGCATTACCTTGAATGGTGGGCGGTATACCTCTCACCATCCCTCGCTTTCCCTCTCCCCCCCCTTTCTTTTTTCTCCCTCTCTCTTTTTCTTCTGGAAGTTCGTTACTGTTATCTGGTATTTAGGTCTGCAATGTACCAATTGTATCTTTTAACTGCTAAAATTAATAAACTACAGAATTTCACAAAAAAAAACAAAAAAAGAAGAGGGCTTTGGTCCAATTTTCTGTTTCCTTGCCCGAAAATATATTTAACCCTTTCGCTGCTGACAGTGGCGACTCTAGGAACAATATTTAGGGGGGGCACAGAAGATACCGCAGTCAAAACTGGGGGGGCACTAATAATTTTCACCCAAAAATCATACCACTGAATAAAACTAAGCGCCCTATCACCTGGTGTGAGCTAAAACACCATCACTAAAGGAAAAATTTAGTGCGAGTCACTAAAACGTACAGGGTTATTCAGAGAGAGGTGAAAAGCAGGAGAATGACTGGAGAATGGAAAATTCTTGGTCAAAGAATCGGCTATTTTGACCTAGAATTTTCCATTCTCCAGTCATTCTCCTGCTTTTCACCGCTTTCTGAATAACCCTGTTAGTGCCTGACGACCTACTAACAGATCACCTTGACTGCAGTAGTCCATGAACAAGGTCGTTTGGCGAACGCTAGGGAAACTCTAAGACCCAAGTTGAGACCCAGCGCTAATGCGGTTGTGTACAGGATAGAACGTTTTTTCTTTTCCATACCTATCCCCCGCCCTCACAAGCTTGAATATGAACACATCCAGTGAATAACCTCTCACCCCTGCATTATTAAAATCCTCCACGGTGGCCGTATCATTCATGTTTTGATGCACACATATATTAAGGCTGATGGGCATTGCATGATAAATGCCTCCCAGCAGCATGTAGAATCATTACACTGCATTTAATAGATCCAAAAGGAAGGCCAGGTGAGCGACAAAAATTTCCCTGCTACAGCATATAAACAATACATGTTTCAGGGCAAGACTTATCCATGTGTTCCTTTAAACATGGTCCACACAGTCACCCTAATAATCAACTGCTTACATACTATGAATAGCCCCCAGCATAAAGTGTTTAAAATTAGGCAATATATTAGAATTAGGATATATGTGGATAAAAGATACATTTATAATAGAGCCGACTGCAACAGCAGCGACATTGCTGACCAGATCCATTACTATGGTGTATGGGGCCAAGAGAACACCTGTGTTGCATTCCTTTCAATTGCCTGGTAATTTTGGACGAGGACCTGTTTTTTTCTGTTTTTTTGGAGTTAGCACCAGGGCTGAGCAGTAGGTAAAATGTTGCAATTAGTGCACCTCAAAAAATTTAGTGCTGGCCCCAAGTGATCTGTAAAGATCTCTAGCTCTCCCTGTGTTAAGTATAGGACGCGGAAAGTACAGTAAGCTCGCGGTACAAATCGCTAATAGCGACGCGCTAAGTGATTTTTCCCATTTGTAGCGGGAGGCAAACGATCTGTTGGTGAGGCGCTAGACTGAATTAACCTGGCGCTAACACAAAATCACGCCGACGCAAGGGTTAGCTCACACCAGGTAATAGTGCCCTAAAGAAGTATATATATATAAATAAGATTACAAAACCCCAGAGTAATGTGATGCAATGATGCCTTTTTGTTGTACTAACCTAATACTTAAATTCAATATTTTATTTGACGCAATTTGGCAGTTTCCGCTGAATGTCTGACAAGTGCTTCAGCGACTCCACTTTTAGCAAATTATAGTGACCATTCGCTAAATAGGAATTCACCTTATTTTCTGCAAAATAAATTCCCCGAAATGTGACGGAAAGCAGAGGATCTACAGATCATTAGACCCTTTAGATTCTAACTTCCATAATAACCCCTAAAATGCCTTAAACCCAGAGAATTGCAATAAAAATAATAAACAATGTGGCATTTAGCTACCCCTTAACCCCTAAAATGCCATTAATCAAGGGAAAACATGAAATGAATACACTGAGGCATGTAGTTTACCCATCAACCCGTAAAATGCCATTAATCAAGGAAAAAACAAATGTATACTGTGAGGGATGAAGCCTGCCCATTAACCCTTAATATACAACTAAACCAAGGCATAAACTAAAGTAATACACAATGTAATGTATAGTCTGCACATTAACCATTTCACTGCTGAGCCATTTCAACCCTGTGAAAATGTTTATGTTTAAGTGCACGTTTTTATTTGATGTTTTATGACTTTTACATCACACTGAATATGGTCATGTGGGGTATCATTGGAAAGGCCAGAATCTGCCCCTTCAAATGACACCTAGTTCATCCATATACGATGCATAGCTACGGAGATACGTTGGTCCGAAGAAGTGTGGGAAGCTGGATGATGATTTTTGGTGGGGGGCACATGGGGGGCAAGGAATAACCTAGGGGGGGCAATTGCCCCCCTTGCCCCCCTGTAGAGTCGCCTATGGCTGCTGAGCCATTTCACACCTCTGTGCTGAGCTCATTTTTACCGGTTTCGCTCATCATGTTTAAATGCGTTTTTAAGCCTTATTTTAATATATGACCCAGATATATTATAGATCGTTCTTTCCGGCAGACTCGGCAGATTCAGAATATATTATTATTATTATATGTATACGTTATGTCCTGTCTGTATATTATAACAAAAAATGCAATAAAATTAGATTTTTCAATAATTTACAATGTGTAAAGTGTTTTTTTTCACATTTTAACATGCGAGCATTTGCGGTTATATTTTCTATGGGGTGCGCTTGTTAAAAAAATTAGAAATGGGGACTCATTACATTTTTTTGGGGGAAAAATTTCACTATTTTTAACAAACGCACCGCATACAAAAATCGTTAGTGCAGCATCATTGTTCACATTATAATTGAAATGGGAACAATATTACTGCATTAACAGATCAAACAAAAAAAAACTTGTTCATTTTTTTTATTATTATTTTTTTTAATTATTTTATTTTTATTATATTTATTTATTTTTTCTTAAATTTTTACATGGTCATGTTTGGTATCGTTGGAAAGGCCATGCTCTCATAATTTCCAGTTGGATTGCTAATGCCGAAATTTCCATTACTCAGTATAGGTGCGAGTGCCAATAATTCAGTTGAATTTTTTGGGGGTATTGAATTTCTGGTTTGCCCTTAATTAAATCTCTTGAACCAATTAAAAAGAAAAAAAAATGGCCAAATCGTGACAGAACAGACACTAAGGGCACTGTCAGCTGCCCTGAGCTAAAACCGAGACGCAAAAGGAAAAGAAATGCGCTCGCAAATCTCCCGTTCGCATCCCCATTTTACAAACACATTATGAGGCAGGCGCGGAATTCAGTAGCCTGCCCCGAAGCAGCCGCTAGTCTCCAGGATGTTTGGGGCAGCACTAATGCGCCTTCGCGATCATATACTCCGTCCATAGGCTTCCATGGAGGCTTCTCCTGCCGTGTCACATGACTGTCAGTATCACACCTCTCGCGAGATCCTGCAGGTAGGCGGAGTGATCGCGGAGGGAGACTGGGTACTTTTTTCCCCAGTCTCACTCTGCTCCCGGCGGCCAGAAGCGGCGGATCGGGCCAATGTTGGTGCCGCGGGATGAAAGTAGAGTATTTGATTTTTTTTTGGGTGGTTCCAGCGGCTGCTGATTCCACAGAAGCGGGATTCCCCATCTTAAGCATAGGAAGCAAAAAGTACAGTAAGCTCGTGCTAAAAAGCACCCATACCGACGCACTAATGTTTTTTTAACCCACTAGCAATCAGGAGGTGATTTTTGCAGCACGCCATCACGTCAATTAACCTAGCGCTGCCACTCATTTATGTGAGAGCTTGCGTTAAGGAGGTGATAGAGCCCTAAATTTGGTGTTTGGTCTGAAATAAAGGAGCCCCAGGTTGGAAAAGTAACCAATCTGTAGGAAAACTGTCTTCACTAGTTTTTAGGAGCAAAAAAAAGGGACCAGGCTCTGTCAGGGTTATTCAAAGAGATGTGAAAAGCAGGAGAATAGCTGGAGAATGGAAAATTCTGGCAGGGTTATTCAAAGAGAATCGATAAATCACAGCGCGTTCGGTGACTTTTCGTTCTCTTCAATTCAGGCCGATTCGGCAATCCCATTTCGGCGACCCCGCGGTGTATTCAGCAAGCACCACAGGGCCGTCGAAGCACAGGGAAAAGCTGCCGCAAACCCCACGAAAAGTCACGGTAAAAACCCGGCGAATGCACGCCGAAACCCGAAAAAACATCTGGATTAACTCACCGAAAACGCCGGAAAAACCCGATCAGGAGCCGATCACACGCAGCGCAGCCTCCGGAAAAAGCCGGAGCCGAAGCCACAGAAGAGTGAAGTGAATAAATTAGGAAAATAGTTTGCATGAATGTTTGAAAAGTGAAACGCTGTTTGCAAAGAAACTACTGAGCGAAAATGTCTGAAATTTACATATGGGGTCCAATGAATGATAATAAAAAGGACTGTTACAGAAAAAATAAGTAAACTTAAAAAAAAATATCTGACTTTTTATTAAAAAATAAATAAAAATCCAGAAAAATGCTTACAATATCCCAAAAAAATCTATAAATAAAGAGACACTTTACTGCAGAATTTTATAATGAACGGTTTATTAGATATTGAGTTAAAACGTGTATATTTTTAATATTGAAGTAGGCTTGTGCACCGATTTTTTTTTCGGTTCGATTCGGTTCGATTTGTTCGGATGTTTAAACTTTTCGATTTGGCTCGTTTCGACCGATTTCTGTTTCGATTCGGTTCGGATCGCTTTTCGTGTACATTTTTTTTTCGGAATATCGACCATTTTTCGTATTTTCGGGTCACTTTGCTTGTTTTTTGTATCGACTTTTCGGAAATTTCGGAAATTTTCGTTTTTTCGGAACGTCTGTTCTCCTCGTTTCAAAGTGTCTACGATAATTCTGGCGATTCTATCGTGTTTTTTTTTATTAAATAAAGATCCTCTTTTTCTTATGAGTAATTGAAGATACATTTCACAACTTTATTTAATCATATTAAAATGGTATGAAAGCCAAGGAACAAAAAAAATGAACAAAACGATTTAAAAAACGCTAAACTGACCCAAATGCCACAAGAAACAAGTGATACGCATTTACAAATACAAAATTTACAGAATCAGCGATATAACCGATAATAGTTAAACATACGATGTCCAGAATTACCGAAATGGAACCGAAATCACGAATGGAACCGAAATCATGAATAGAGCAAAAATAAATTTCGATTTGACACATTTCAAGTCCATTCGAAAAATCCGAAAATCTTTCGTTTTGGCTCCGAAAACTTTTCGGATCTGTCGGTTTTCGGGTCCAACCCGATTCGGAAATTCGGCCGAATCCGAAAACACGAATCGGGAAATTTCGTGAAAATTCCTAAATTCTGAAACCCGAAACGCACATCCCTACATTGAAGCCTATGGGATTCTCCTGAATAAACCTGTCAAATGAAACCACCGAATGGCAGGGCATTTCGGGAACCTTTCACTGCTGTTTTTTTTTTTGTTCTCTGAATAGCCAAAGCAGTGTTTTTTTATGGGGATTTCACTGGCCTCGAAACAGGCACCGAACAGGCACCGAATGTGCAGGCAATTCGACAGGATTGGCTTTCTCCAGCCATTCGGATCTCTTGAATAACCCTGTAGGTCTCACTTTCCAAATCGGCTATTTTGATCTAGAATTTTCCATTCTCCAGTCATTCTCCTGCTTTTCACCTCTCTCTGAGTAACCCGGTGTGTGTCCAGGAAAAAAATGGCACTTTATTTAAATAAGTTTTTCAGCACCATGTTGTGGAACCTGCGCCCACTTTGTCGCCCCTACCCGCTCATACAGTATATGGACTTTGCGTTCCGGCACCTGCACCTCCCAATTTACAAATTAAGCAACACTGGACTTAATAATTAGTGAAACATGTTCAACTGAGAACAGAATTTAATGCTTTAAAGTGAAGTATATACAGTGGCAAGAAAAAGTATGTGAACCCTTTGGGATTACGTGGAGTTTTGCATGAACTGGTCATAAAATGTGCTCTGATCTTCACAGTCTGCTTAAAATAATACAACACAAACATTGTATGTTTTCATGTTTTTATTGAACAGAACATGTAAACATTCACAGTGCATGGTGGAAAAAGTATGTGAACCTTTGGATTTAATAACTGGTTGACCCTCCTTTGGCAACAATAACCTCAACCAAACGTTTCCTGACATCAGACACCAGACATCCCAAGAATATTGCTACACTGAAACGGTTTTGTGAAGAGGAGTGGTCCAAAATTACTCCAGATCGTTGTGCAGATCTGATCTGCAACTACAGGAAACGTTTGGTTGAGGTTATTGCTGCCAAAGGAGGGTCAACCAGTTATTAACCACTTGGATGCTGAGGACGCGCTCAGCGCGTCCTCAGCATTCCCGCTGCTGTGCGGAGGACGCGCTGGGCGCGTCCTCCCATTGGGGTCAGCGTTCGGCCGGGTTCCGGCCGATCGCTGGCCCCTCCGGTGCGGGCTGACATCCTGGATGTCAGCCCGGCATCCGGAACAGCAGCCGCCGGAATTTGGTGTCATCGCGGCAGCGCGTTGACACCAAATTCAGGCGCCCCCCCGCATGTGCGGAGGAGGCGCCTGAAAGGGAGGGGGGGAGGTCCTTCGGACCTCTCTCCCTCCCGATCGGCGGCTCTGCGGGGGTTAACCCAGGCATCATTTGCAAGGGCACAGCCCGCCCTTCCAAATGATGCCTGGCATTAACCCCTGGGGAGCTGGATCGCGAATCGGCGCTGAAAAGCGCCGGTTCGCGATCCTTTCCCGGAGCTGGCCGACATCTTGGATGTCGGCCAAGCCTCCGGGAACTCCCCCTGAGGACTGGCGTCATCGTGCGTAGCACGATGACGCCAGTCCTAGAGTTAACCCTTAACTGCCACCAACGGTGGAGATAGGGAGTTCCAATGAACTCCCTATCTCCCGATCCGTGGCAGTTAGGGGTTAAATTTTGGTATGGTTGGATCGGCCAGAGCATGGCCGTTCCAACGATACCAAACACTACAGTGAAAAAAGTTGTAAAAAAAAAAAAAAAAAATGAAAAATAAAAATAAAAAAAAATTAAAAAAAAAAATTATAAAAAAAAAAATAAACACTTTTTTTTATTTTTTTTGGTTTGTTAATGCAGCAATATTGTTCCCATTTTAATTATAATGTGAACAATGATGCTGCACTAACGATTTTTGTATGCGGTGCGTTTGTTAAAAATAGTGTAATTTTCCCCAAAAAAAAATGTAACGAGACCCCATCTCTAATTTTTTTAACAAGCGCACCCCATACAAAATATAACTGCAATTGCTCGCATGTTAAAATGTGAAAAAAAACACTTTACACATTGTAAATTATTGAAAATACATATTTTATTGCATTTTTTGTTATACTATACAGACATGACATAACGTATACATATAATAATGACATATTATGAATCTACCGAGTCTGACGGAAAGAACGATATATAATATGTCTTGGTCATATACTAAAATAAGCCTTCAAAACATGTTTAAACATGATGCGCAAAACAGGTAAAAATGACCTCAGCACAGGGGCGGGAAAAGCCTCAGCAGCGAAAGGGTTAAGTCCAAAGGTTCACATACTTTTTCCACCCTGCACTGTGAATGTTTACATGTTATGTTCAATAAACACATGAAAACATATAATGTTTGTGTTTATATTATTTTAAGCAGACTGTGTTTTTCAAATTGTTGTGACTTAGATGAAGATCAGAGCACATTTTATGACCAATTCATGCAAAACTCCACGTAATCCCAAAGGGTTCACATACTTTTCCTTGCCACTGTATATATATTTTTTACATAACTCAACTATGTACTGTAGGCTTAAAATTGTATCCAAAATGTTCAGTGTGCAAACCCTGCACATATCAAAGAAGTTATTGGTTTCATTTTGCTATTTTTTTACCGTTTTTTCCCAGACAATGGAAAGTATAACAAAACAAGTTGTTCTTATCATGCAAGACGTGTCATCTGCTCGTTACTGATAATGATAACATAAAGGAAATAATCTCCTAGGGCTACTCTTTGTTGTCACATTGATGTTCGCTGTCACCTTCCTGGTTTGATAAGTGTCCATTACGATAAGATAACGAGCCAAACAATAAGAATTTTATATCCTTTTTATTCACCTGATGGACCACAACATACTGAAAAAGGCCTTGGCTAAATGACATGCACTTCTATGGAGATGCTCACATTTATCTACTGATACCAACATCCAGTGCTGAAATGGTTGGACTGATTCCTTTCCAAGCTAAGGTTACCGCTTCTAAGACTATTCAGTACGGACCATTTTGATGGACACTGCCCATTATCTTTAACGTCCCATTTGTCCACAAAGATATGCGACACATGTTCACCCAGACCCTAGAGATTCACTGGCATTAAGTATTGCATTTTTTCCCTATAAACCAGGCTGCAAAGAAGCCGTTCCCACAGTAACTGGCTTTATTTAGAAACCAGGTTCTGTGATTTGCACCTCTATCATTTACATCCCTTGAATTAAACCTTTATTTTACAATTAACAGAGAGCTGCTGGTTAAGCAGTTGGAACACTTCGGCTTAAACTTGTCACAGTATAAAAGGTATCGACAAAGCTGGACTCCCAATTAATTTTCAGTGTGAAATAAGGTCAGATATTTTTGGACACACCTGTCAGAAAGATACGCATTCTATCATAATTAGTGTAGAGCGGACCATCGACAGATTCTTCCCTATACTGGTCTGCAGCCCCATGTTCCTTGGCAAAGCCTTTAAAGCTAGAGTATTATTACAGGAATTCTAGAATAGTTGTGGTATAACTACAGTTCCAGTCGTGACGTTTTGAGTTCAATAAGTAATTGTCGGGATAGCAGGTGGCCCAACACACAGACAAACCCCAAAGAGGCAAGGAAATCCCACATCTCATAGGCCGGTCCTTAGAGTGGCCGGTATCGAAACTAAAAAGAGTCAAGTCAGTAAACAGTCCAGATCTGGATAGGAGAGGCACAAAAAAAGAAAAATGGTATACCAAGCAAAATGTTGGTACATGGAAACAAGTAAATCATACAGGCCAAGGTCAAGGAGAGGAGAAATCAAACCAGAGGTCAAACCAGGGTATCCAAAACAGAGACATTGGAATGCATTGATGGGTAGACAATAAAACACAACAGGACACAGAGCTCTGTGAGATGCTGCAATATAAAAGGGACACTACCACCATAACATGAAACGCCCTTATTGTGTTTCTTCTGTGTTGCTGATATCTTACATGTGTTTTGTTTTCTCAGGTTTGTTTAGTTAAGAAAATATTTTACTCTATATGTGTCACTGGGTGCATCCTCACTCTGTGGTTTTGGCCATAGAAAGGAGTCGATGGGTCGAGCACGGACTCAAATCATTGTTTTGTGTGGGATATATTCAAAGGACATCACCAGGGGATTGATTAGAAGTTTTTTAAGCTACCTGTTTTATCTCATTCAGCTGCCAGCTCTTATCTTGAGTAGAAAATACCTTACCAAGATATACTTAATGTTGCAATTATACTCCGGTTTGGAGTTTTTCTCTCGCGGTTCTATTATTACGGACCCACTAAGGCCCATTTCTCTGCTCTGTTAGCTTAAGTAGGTTAGAAGCATGTGGGTACCCAGGAGCTTTCTGCAATGTTACCTGCTTTCATTTATGGACCTTAGAAGGCCATACTCCTTTTCATGCCAGACACATTGAGTCAGCTCAATGTGTTCACTGTGGTACCTAATTTCTTGACAAAGGTTACTGAGGCTTTTAATATTTTTGTCTTTTGCTTTATGCGCAAATAAAAGAAAAGTTTTATTTCATTTTTTTTTCTCAGCAGCACAGTATCCCTCTATTCTTATCTTGAGTAGCCCTGACAACACAAAACACCCCCTGCAGACTTATCTAAACGTTCCCTCCTCCACCTCATTAACTGTTAAAGCACAGCCACAAAGTAAAACGTTTGCACTGATTTTGGTAAATGTTGCATCATGGGAAATATCCACAAAATACAATTTCTTCAAACAAAAGGAAAAAACAAACAAACCGCAGCATGTGATTTATAAAGTTGTTTTATTTGTAATGAACAAGTAATCTTATGTACGTGAAAGTGTCCCTTTCTTCCCCTGCTAGGTCTCTGATTGGTTGTAGCAGCTATAGCAGATGGGCACCTAGAATTGAACCCTCTCTTTACAGGAGGTCTGTCTGCAGCACGAGATGCCATGGCAACACCAGCGGGCATGACATGAACAAGCCTTCTCAGAAACCGTTTAGAAGTTCAGAAATCATGATCACCCCCAAAGACTCACAAACTCTATATACTTCCATTAAATGGATCTGTAACCCCAAAAAAACATAATCATCACAATGATGTACAACGACAATCCAGGGGAGCCTCAGTGTGGGAACCACAACTCTTCCAGAGATGCACAGTGGTCACTTATAGATCCTTCAACCGAATTCACTGTTGCGTCACTGCAAGAATCTTTTCCAAAGTGCCCTGCTCTCCCCGGCGGAATCCGAGCAGCTCTTCAGCAGTTCATAGAATGGGGAGCCGTCCCCCCATTCTATGACGCAACAGTGAATTCGGTTGAAGGATCTATAAGTGACCACTGTGCATCTCTGGAAGAGTTGTGGTTCCCACACTGAGGCTCCCCTGGATTGTCGTTGTACATCGGGAGGGAATACTGAAAGTTTGGAGCCTGCTGTTGGAAGAAAAGGTTATTTTGGGAACTTACACAGTCTAAGGAAGTGGTTTCACATATACATTTGTGTGAAGATTTTTCTTCTATTGACTACTTTCCCTTTGAGGTATTTTTTCTGTATATAAAATCCCTTTATATACGCGGAGAGTTTTTTTTTCCCTTAAAGAAGGACTTTGTAGAAAAAAGCAGACTTTGCAGAAGAAAACAGAAAGATTATTTATTGTGTTCTGCTTTCTTGTTGAAAAAATATTTCTTTTCTTGGGAGCGCTGTCCTTATCATTAGATATTCTGCTCAGCGAGGACAATTTTCTATTTTGTTTACATTTTTAATTTGCATCTGTTACTAGATGTCCTACTAATTTCGTTTGGAAATACATTACAAATTGTGTCCATTTGGACTGTTTGGCCTCTATATTCTCAGCATTTATTGTTTGTTTATTAATTATGTTTAACTATGTATTGAATACTGCACATTATTTATGTTGTGTTTTCATGTGTGGGCCATCTATGCTTGTCTGTAATTGAACGTCCTCTAAACAAGTTAATGTATACGTTTAGAAATCATTATTTTTAAAGAGAAGACAGATTTAATTATGATTTATGTATTTTACGTTATTGATTCTGTATAGACGTCTACCTACAAAGACAACATTTTGGCTGTTAGGGTCATAATAGTCTGTAGTTATTTTTTGTCTTTTTCTTGCAACCATTATATTGCACTCAATGTAAAATAAAAACAAGTGTTTTAAACTTAAAACCCTAGTAAAATGGTCACATTAATTTCCACTACAATTGTTTGCAGTGATAAAAAAGGCAAGGTTTTCAGTTCACTTCATTTGCAGCAAACTAAAAGACGAGTCTGTGCAAACCCAAGTAACGTAACGAGCATAAATAAAATAAAGCATGCTATGAATCCGTAACAAAATCAGAAGACTAAGGCTAGGGTCAGACTAACGCATTTTTCACGTTGTCCGTGAAAATGTGCGTTCGAAGAATGGACGTATTTTTTCACGGAATACGCAATAGCGGTCATACTATGCGCAGTTTCATCCGTGATTTTGTACGGATCATCAATAAAACACTTCTTGCATCTGGACGTTATGTTGGCCGGACATTAGCAGCGTCTGATGTCTCCAAATCACGCACACACGCCGCTAGCGGACGCAGCGCACTCTGTACGTCAGTACTAGTGGTTTAACGTTCTCGAAAAAATGCGTTCATTTTCCACTTGCGTTGCGCAGCCGGACTTTTGTGCGACCGTACTTCGTATATTGGCCGTCATTGCCCGTCATTTGCTGCTAGTGCGGCCGTGATTAAGTGCGCCAGAACGCGCGTTCGCACTGCCTCAGTCTGACCCTAGCCTAAACTGAAAAAAATAAGCATGTCGTTTGTTTTTGTTTTCTTGTTATGGATTTCTTTTTATCTACGGTTGATAATTTGTTATTTTCTGTAACAAAAAAGACAAAGAAAAAAAAACCCGACATGTATATTATTTTCCGTTACTTTTACGTACTGTCCGTCCCTCAAAAAAAGTCACCAAGCTACTACCGTCATACCAGTAAAATTTCAGACCTATACCAGGGCTGTCAAACTCCACCCCCTATTGTTTCTGAACTACAACTCCCACGATTCCCTGCCCATCTTTCGCATTGAAAGAATTCTGGGAATTGAAGGCATCAACATCTGGTAAGCCATGAGTTTGACAGCCTTGATCTATAGCTTGTCTAGCTTAAAGGACACCTTTACAGCCTTGTAGCATACGATCACTGTGATCAATAGCATAATATATATTTTCTAAGCTTCCGGAAACGCTAGGTCTTATCTTCAGAAAGAACATCTGCTTTTGCACCATAAGGGTCTCCTTGGGATTCTGTGCTTCTCCCAGGCAGATTCTGTAAAGATGCGACGCAGTGGCTCTAAACCCTTCATCATACTCTGAGTACACATCGGCAGCAACGGGGTGCTGCCAGAGAGTGTGTCGAAGCCGGAAAAAACGCGGCACCCTTGCTGTTGTGTGGCAGGGGAAACAAATGATGCCCCAGCCTCCATCAAACCTCTACGAGGAATATTCAGCATCCTCTTGTACGTCTATATAAGCCTTCAGTGATTGAGCTGCTGAAGGCTGCGACTCCTGTGAACGTCATCCAAACAGCTACAATGTAGTGCATGACCCCGGGACAGCACTTAATGCCATAATATTATCATCATCAAGCCAGGACTTACCATTTTTATGATAATAGGTAACCACAACTTTTCTTTCTTCTGAGCCCAGAAGCGCTTGCGCAATCTGGGCAATGTCGTGCCTCTTTGTCTCGGGACCATGGAGAAAGTCACAGGTGCAAGGTTTCTGCATGACATCTGGCCTTGAGAATCCAGTCAGTTCGCAGAATCCGTCATTGCAGTAAATAATGGCGCAATTCTGAACTCTGGCATTAGCAATGATGAATTTCTTATCTGCAAGAAGGAGCAGGGAAAATAGATTTTAATGCACGTTAAATCTTGCATGATCACAAAGTTTAACTATCAATTCATGTCATTTGTCATCGCTCTGCACAACCACATACAATGAGAAATATAGAATCGCAAGGTAACGGTTACTAAAGTGAAATTTGACAATATTTTATTCATTAGGCAGAAATGAGTAAATTCTATACTTTTCACAGGTTGTAGATTAATGAATATAAAAGGAGATATATATATATATATATATATATGGGTTGTAGTGGAGGACTAAAAGTGAGATAAAAAGCCTCCACACTATAATAAGTGTGTTTATTATTGCAGGAGCCATTTGCACCTCACAGCAATTCGATGAATTGCATCCCAGAGCTCCTGTGCCACATTCCCCATATGCAGCAAGGAATTCTGGGCAGGATATGCAAATGACATCTGTCTCACTTTTATGCATCCTGGGTCTGTTATTACACAGAACCCTAAAATCAATGCTATGCCACACCGTGACTTTGTAGCAGAGATAAGGTTTATGCAACTGGTCAAAGCCACTCCTAGGACAGCGCTATTTCGGGTTTGTTGGACCCTCATCAGCAGGAGCTAGGCATGATGACCAGTTGCAGTGGATGTTTGGGACCCATAGGGCTTTCAGTATCTACAAGGGTTGTAGTGGAGGACTAAAAGTGAGATAAAAGGCCTCCACACTATAATAAGTGTGTTTATATTTTACAGAAGCCACTTGCACATCACAGCAATTTGATGAATTGCATCCCAGAGCAATATATATATTGATGAATATAAAAGGATATATATTTTTTTTTTTCGATCGGCCGTGTTAGTCCAGATACCAAAATCACGAGTATAGTCGCTGTTGATCTGTGTTTCTCTTAGAGTTTAGAGTTTACGTACTGATGGGCAACCACATTTTGTATCTTGAACCATGCCCAGGTGTAGCAAAACAAAGCAATAGCGGAATACAGTGTCGGACAACACGAGTATTCAACGTCAGGGAGAAAGCTAGATGTCACTTCCTTAGCAGTATGTGGCAATGGAAACATTAGTATAAACACCAGCAGAATCTGTAGAACAATGTACAAATAAAACTACAAAAAAATTCCACTTACAATCTAGAAGTTTATCTCCTAACCCACCCTACCCCCAATAGGGAGCTCCCAGTTACATCGGGGAGTGGACCCGGGCATACCAGGAGGAACATTCGTGTACCATTCAGTGGTTCGGGTCTGAGAGGTAGTGTCAAGGGAAGGGACCCATGCAGATGTCAAGGAATGCCCTTTATATATATTGTTTTCATTTTTAAGCCCTTGAGGCAGGTTTGCGGTCTGCTGCATTATGCAAGACACACACACTATACTCAGTACAGGATACAGACACAAGGGGGAGCCCTGAACTGGGTAAGATTTCTGATCTAAAAACAGATTACAGGGCGGAGGGTAAACACAATAAATGACAGGAGTTTGCAAGTATACGCAACATTACCAAAAATACGCGCAGCAGCCAGACAGAACCCGAAGCCCCGAATGAGGTCCTTTATAGTTGGCCTCTAATACGACTTATACTATGCTGCTGGATAAATACAACAAAAACCAGGACATAAAGACAGGTAGTTACCGAAGTACAGATTCTGGGGAACAGGCAAAAGAGTAATCAAAAACGAAAGCCAAAGTCATACATGGGTAATACAGAAATACAGATTCTGGGAACAGACAAGAGAATAATCTAAAGCGAAGCCAAAGTCAAACACGGTATATCATATGTGCGGTACAGGGTACAGACATGAGAATAAACCAGAAACCAAAGCCAGGGGGTCAGAATATCAGAATCATCAATAGCCAAAGCCAAGGGTCATACATGGAATATCAGATACAGGTTATCAGAATCTCAATACAAAGTGCAGGTACTCAATAGGTAAAGACCTATACTGAACCAGAGAGCAAGTGCACTGCTGGCCCTATAAATAGGGCAGGGTACGTCATGTGATCATAGGCCAGATCAGTCACAGATTCCAGGGGTGGAGAGCCTGAAGAGATTAACCCTAAAAACCATAAGGGCTGATAATATGCTCTCACCACCAGGGGCCTAGCAGAGACCGGAGGGAAGTGACAGGTAGTTAAAAAAAAAAGGGATTCCTTTTCTGATATTTATCATGAAATGCAGAATATTGCTAAGGGATGTGCAGGAAGATTAGGACAGGACTCTATAAAGCACATTGTTACCAAAAAACATTTATGTCTGGACCTTACATACATACTGTACATCCCATGTCATCTCCAAAAACCATCAAAGCAGAATTTTTGAAAATGTCAGTACTCTTTTTTGCCATGAGGTTGGCATAGGGTAGGACTTGCAAGAGTGGAGTATATTGATGTGGTTTATGCCATATTTATAAAATCAAACCATTTATTTCCATGCCGAGTGTTTTTAAAACCTCTAAGATTGTATTTTAGTGGAATACTCTGAATTTTGCATTATTATTTTGTATGAATCTTTGTGTTTTATAGCTGAGCTTTGTCACGGCCTTTTCACTCTATAATCTGACATCAAGCCTTTTCTCCCTACACAGAAAAGGAGAAATCCCTCACCCCTACTATAAACAGGTTGCAGAATAAATAGGATTAAATAGTAGAACAGTAAAATCGATTAAATTGCAAAAAAGAAAAATGCATTTTTACTAAAAACATTTTAAATTACCCTAGAACAAGGTTCTCAAGCTAGACTACAGCTCCCATGATTCTCCGTTTATGTATTGCATTCAAAGTGTCCTTGGATTTGTAGGTCGATCAACAGCTGGCGGGGGGGGGAGGTTGGTAGAGATCCCTGCCTTACACAATAACAGGGTTATTCAGAGAAAGGTGAAAACCAGGAGAAGAGAACAATCTAGACTAAATAGCCAATTTTGACCTAGAATTTTCACTTCTCCAAAAGTTCTCCAGAGTTTCACCTTTCTCTGAATAACCCTGTAAGACTCAAGCCAAAACATGTAACATAGATACCAAATATTCTATGCAATCGGCGCTTTGCAGACAGTGTCCCTCAGCATCTGCCAAACCAAGACCAGCATGAGCTGAAATGTTAGGTCTCATACACGGACAGACTGGAAAGTAAGTGAAGAGTAAGACGATACAAAAATACAGGTGTATCACTAATGTTCTTTTTTGGTTTCCCTGCATTCGACTGCCGGATTCGTCTTCCTGTTGTGATTGAACGCTTTCCTAAAACAATGAGGGTTAATGGCCAGCATTCGTTTTAATCCTCTAAGAGGTGTCTCAGAAAGCTTTATTTAATGGTTCAAAGTCAGCCAAATTGTGGAGAGTGAATTAGCACTCTGGAAAAAAGAAAGAATTTCCACGGCTTCCTAGTCCATTGGCAGTGAGCATTAACCCCTCCAATATCAGGATGTCTGTGGGGGCATTGAAGCCTTGTCTGCAGTTAAGGCAGTGTCCCCAAAGGAAACTTCCTCCCATAAAAGAACAATATAAACATTAAGGGCCACATTACAATCTTGACGCTAATGTTAACGTCACTGCGTGAGCATCAACGTTAGCCGCGGTGTCTACCGCATATTACAATCCAAACGCAAATGGGTTAAGTAACCCGTTTGCGTTTGGTACCTTGCGCTTTTCAGAGTGAGGTTACAGTACTTAACATGGGGAGCGCAAAGTGTTAGTCAGCAATTAGGATTACAAATTTCCAAAGCTAATTAACGTCTGGCTCTGGTTAGCGGAAAGTTAACCAGAGTCAGGACTTGGTGTTAACGAATTCCGCATTTTGCAGAATCCGTTAACACCAGCCAAAAAATAAAAAATAAAAATCGGATACTCACCTCCTGTCCCGCGGCGAGGTCCGCGGCTCCAACTTCCTCCTTCGTCCGGCGGGAGCAGGGAGAGACTGGGGGAAAAGTTCCTCAGTCTCCCCCTGCGTATCACTAATACAGATACTTCTGGCACTTTTGCTCCGTGTGGGAATCCTGCTTTCCTTCTTTTATATACTCGCCTGGATTCTAGTGTCCTCCTTTTGGCTGTGGTCCCACGGAGCTTAGCAGTACGGGCTCTCATCCTGAGTAGGCCGTGGTGCTCTTTGTTGTCACCCTAAGGTTTCATGTCTGGAGATTAAAATGGGGTATGGCTATTGAGTGACTCACTTGAGGAGGAGTGCCTGGGTGTCATCTTCCATTGGTTTCCAAGTACCTCACTGCACTGTATATATTTGGCTCTTATTATTCATTAAAGTGGGTCTGTTTCACCCTACAATAGGCGCTCGCTAATGACTGGGTGGGTTTTGGCCAGATTCAGTACCCCTTCGGGAGACTGACAGCAAGGGGAGCCTTTCTGCAGGTGGAAACCCATCGTCGTGGGTACAGATCCCACATTACACACATGCTCTGCGGCAACTGTTTATTTGTCTTGCTCTGCCATCAGCCAGGAATGGGGAGACATAAGGATCGTATGATTATTTTCTGCTAACTTTCCTCCGAAAATATACTATGTTAACTTGTACACTTAGGGCCACATTACATTCTCCACGCTAAACTGGGGCGGTAGGGAGAGAAAACTGCGCCCACAGTTTTCTCTCTACCGCCCCCGTTTTGGCGTGGAATTACCTTTCTTACCTATATGTATTTTCTATTACCATTTTTCTTCCCTAAAGACAATAAAACAAGTCGTAATAATGTGTTGTTTTTCCAATAATTCCAAAAATACATCTCATTCAAACAACGCACTATTTGTATAAATAAGTACCATGTCTGGTTTAAGGGGATAAAACACATTTCAAACCAACTCTGACAACTATTTCACTGACCAGTCTGCTACTCAATCAAACCTCTGAGCAAACATCAAGTCAATCATTTAGCAACAGATAAATCTTTTATTATTTCAGAGGCTCGACCACAAAAATGGGTTTGCTGAGTTGAGTGCCGCAGCGGGAAACCGTAAAATATGAACTGAAATAGAGCTATGTCATATTTGACTTTAAAAGTCAGTCTAAGGAAGTTAAGAAAAACAAACGTCTTTTTCTTTGATAAAACCAACAGGATGTCGTTTATGACGAAGCTATATCACTTAATGCACCAGGTCACATGATTTATAAGACCTAATTAGGCAAACGATATAATGAAATAAAAACTATTAAACAAAGCAGAACTAAAAGGGCGGCATTCTAATTTTCAATATGGTTTTGCTTCATCTATGACATTGAGAAAATCATATTTCTTAAAGAATTACGTAAAATACGTGTGTGTGTTGCACATGGTTGACCCGGATGTTTGGAAACAGTCATGGGGGCGGAGACAGGAAGCAGGAAGTGATTGGGAATATAGACAACGGTTCTCACGAATCAGCCTCATAACAAATCAGTACAAAGTTTATCAGGTGACTCCATTACTTGTGCACATCTTCAACAAATAAGAGTATTTCTTTTTCCATTAGCATACCAAGGGGGGAGGTAGAAGGGCGACCGCCCAGGCGGCACATCAGGAGGGGCATCACATCAGGAGGGGCAGCAGCGGGCCCTTTACGCAATGTGCATATGCAGTGATGTCCCATTATTACTGGCAGACATATTGGTTATGGCCATCGGCGCACTGTCCTGGCACAGTACAGTTACAAGTATTTATAAAGTGCAAACAGGTTCTGTAGCACTGTACAACGGGTGAGACATAACTATATATACAAGTTAGACACACAGAACAGTAGAACCTCTGAGTATTTCTAAAGTACAAAGAAAACATTTTGGGCTCGATTACATTCTTCGCGCAAACGTTAACACGTGCGCAAACACGCATTAACGCGAGGGGCAAAACCCTTTGCGCTGAATGTCGTATTAGAATGTCCGCGCAAAAAATGTGCGTTAACGTCTACCGCGGGTGAACCTGCGTTAGTCCTATACTTAACATTGTGAGCGCAAATGCGTTTGTGTGCTGGTACGCGGATGGTATTATAATCTATGCGCAAAATTTAACGCACAGCGTTTGCGCCCATAATTGTAACGTCTTTGAAAAGCTGGTGGTAAAGGCAAATCTGAAGGTCTTGGTCGAACCCAATTACACCAGCCCAAAAAAAAAAAAATACAGCACAGTATAGTTACACATTCTACGCATACCCAAACAATAAAATGGAGACGTTGTGCGTGGTTTTTTTTTATTGATGCAGTATATATGCGCCGATTGACTTTGACAGGCGCAAAAACTGAATGTGAGACAATTGTGGTTCTTAATTCTGATTGGCTGAATCACGTGAAAAAACAGTGCGCACACTGATTTCTGAGCGCAACGTTGCTGCGCATCCATTTTACATGCTTTATTTTTTGACGGATGAAAAAATGCACGAGGATTGTAATACCAGCGTTGTTTTACGCGTGTTAACGTTTGACGCTGCGCGCAAAAATTCACGCGTTCTGCATGCGTTTTTGCGTGAAGAATGTAATAGAGCCCTTTAAGGGTTATTCAATAAGCACCAAACGGTGAATTTTACTGTACGGTGCAATTTCGTGGTAGTTTGGCTATTTAGAGAGCTCTCAATTCCCAGCAAAATACGGTGCAGTTTGCCACAATTCGGCAGCAGTGAAGTTGTCCCACAGCAAAAAAATGGTTAATCTATTCAGAGAAAGCCGAACTGCACCGAAATGGCCAGATTTTCAGTGGTTCAATACGACAGGTCTAAAACAGACGAATCCCATAGGATACAATGTTAAAAAAAAATTGGCGTTTTTATTAACCTTTTTAATTCAACTGTTTATACTTTTCATTTGCAGCAAATTTTCTTTTCCGTATTTTTCTGGATTTTGTAGGCAAAATTTTTGATTCCCAATATTTTTAAATGGCGTTTTTTTTATTCTGTAATTGTTTATTATTTCCATGCATTTTTATTCTTTCGAACACTTTTTTTAAAATAGCAGAGTTCAGTTTTTTTTTTTTGTTTTTTTTACCAGTTCGGCGGCTGATTGACTTTTTCGGCGGCATTCAGCGGATCGACGACTGTCTTCGGCTGCCTGTCCGGTGCACGTCAGTGACCCTGAGATGAATGCCGGAGGGTCGGTGATCGGATATTGCTGAAGCACACCGGGCAAGGGAGCACTGAATTTTCAGTTCTCTCGGAATAACCCCTTTTGTATTTCATCTACATATGTTTACAGAGTTCTTACTAAATAAGAGCTGAAATAACATTACTAATAAAAAGCCAGAGCTTCGTTCAAAATACTGAACGTGTATCATTTCCCCTCACCGATGGCCAGCAGATTGCACTAAGGCATCTGTTTAGGGATCCCTATTGATTCATTGATTGCGAGCTTATGAATTATACATACTGCAGGGTAGCACTTTTCAAGCACTAAACTTCCAGGCACTGCAAAAAGAATAAAAAATAATAATTGAAAACCCAGTAATAGCTGTAATAGAAATCATGGTGGATCGATCCAATAGGAAAATAAGTTTATGGACTCCTTTTCTCCTCCACCACCACATACCAGACCTGACACTTCTAAATTTATAAAATATCGAGCCTCCTAGAAGCAATTTCTCGAAGATCGAGGGAACGGGACTGTTTAAAATGAAAACTATTAAAGAATTATTGCTTTTGGTTTTAAAGACGCTGGCGCCTCCCTGAAACTCTCATGTTGGCATAGTTACTATTTCACCAGTTCCGAAACCTTGAATCAGCACAAAAAAAAAAGTGCTTCTGTAAATTAAAGTCCATACAGGGACAGAGAACAACACAACCCTTCCTAGAAAATGTGCCAATTTTTTAATTAAAACTCCTGTAAACACTGTGTAAAATATTACAGATTTTAATGAATATCATGTTACAGTAAAATATTATTAGATGTAACAGAAACCAATTCAGGATTGTACAGTGAGCTTGTCTTACAACTCAAGGATTTGCCACCAGGCTAGCATTATTTACAAAATTTAGGTTCCCGTCAATAAGATTCACCCCTTCACTACCAGGTGATTTTTGAAAGAAAAAAAAAAAAGACAGAAACCAGTGTTTATTTGTAAAATCATTTGAAATTAATTTTAAAGTAAATATTTGAGTTCTTACCTATTGTATGTCTCACCTATTTTTGGCCAGTAGATGGCGCCATCTACGGCCAAATTGAGTTAGAGGTTTGAGACACAGGTCTATTTTCTTCTATTTCTCCCTGCATCGGCTGCTGAAAGCCCGATATTTCAGAGCTTTCAGCAGCTGATTTTACAGTTTTAGCTCTTTTTGCCAATGTAATACATTTCACGCATGGTAATGATTTCGATAAATTTTTTAAAAAAAGAAGCAAATTTTAGTAGGCTAAGAGTCTCTTAAAAATGGAACATATTTAAACTAACTATGCAAAAGCATGTCTTTAACCCCTTCACTACCAAGTGTATTTTCCAAAACACCATTGTCAGAAACCAGCGTTTCTTTGTAAAAGTCATTTTCAATTAATTTTAAAATATTGGGATTTATACCCATTGTATTTCTTACTGTAAATAACCTATCATTGACCAGCAGATGGCGCTATCTACTGCCAAATTGAGTTAAAGGTTTGAGCGACTGGTCTGTTTTCTTCTATTTCTCCCTGCATCGGCTGCTGAAAGCCCGATATTTCAGAGCTTTCGGCAGCTGATTTTACAGTTTTAGCTCTTTGTGCATTATGCCCACAGGGCTAAAACTTTAGGGGCAGCTTCTGCAGCTCAAAACCAAACGAAAGTTGTTTGCAGCAAATAAATTTAATTTGCTTTTGGGCTGCAGATCAGCATAGTGAGATATCTCGATATTGGGGCACCAAATGGTGCCTTTGAAGCTCGAGATATCTCGATAATCGGTAATAAAGGGGTTAAGAACTAGCGTTGATTAAAATAATGCCATGGGAATTAACAAACTGAAGCACTCTTGGTTAATTCTACCATTTTAATTGCATCGGATAGATTTTATCAATGTATTGATGAGGGCAGCGATACACTGGGAGAGGAGAAGACTCATAATTTCTTCTCTGTGTAATTAAAGGGTGAGTCATCCTCAGCTTCGCGTAGGGCATCACCGAGAAGAGATGGAGATGCACTTTCCTTCGAGCCGTGGGACTCAGCATGTGTTAATATTTCTTAGAGTTGTACTAGTTTGCCTGGCCGTGGCCGGGCACGGAGAACACATAATTAGTGTGTGTAGGTAACAGGTGGGTTATAAAACACACGCAAAGCTGATAGTAACAAATGTGAGGATAAAAGCTCAGCTATGATGCATCATGATAGGATGATGGATAGCTGGGTAGAGAAGCGGCACAAACGTACAAAAAAACTGATATTTGAGGAACAGGGGCTTAAAGGGTTATTCAGAAAGCACCAAAATTCTGTTTTAATCTCAGTGCTTTCTCTTTCAGCAAACGTCACTATTCAACGCAGGGTCCCCGAAGTGCGCCGAACGTGGAGTCAAAGACTGTCGAACTGCAGAAAAAAAAAAGAACTCTGCTATTCTTTAAATGGAGTTTAGAACAATAAAAATGCATGAAACGTGTGGAAATAATGAAATGAAGAACAAATTGTTAAGGAAAATCTGGGACACATATGTACATAAATACGTAACTTGAAGTGTAGACCCCTTAACCTCCCTGACGGTTTTCCCGAGTGTGGCTCGGGGTTAACTTTTTGTACCAAAAGCGGTATCCCCGAGCCACACTCGTGCTGGATACTTACATGTCCTGCGCTCCCTCGCTGATCCCCGCAGTCTCTTCCAGCCACTCGCAATGTCACACTGCCTGGATCTCTTCTCGTGAGGAGTGAAACCAGGAAGTGTGACGTCGCTATCGGCTGCAGTGTGACTGCGGGGACAGCGAGGGAGCGCAGGACATGTAAGTATCGGCCCGAGTGTGGCTCGGGGATACCGATTTCAGTATTGAAAGTTAACCCCCGAGCCACACTCATACCGCTAGGGGGCCAAAATAAACAGGACCGATTCTCACATATAAAATATGTCAGAATCGGACCGCCAGGGAGGTTAATGCATGGCTCCTATATTCTTTATCCGTATATAGATACAAGTAAAAATAATGAAAATGGTGCTATAAAAAATAAAATAAAAAAAGGTCTGTTGTTACAGAATAAAAAGGACACCATAAAAAAAAAAAAAGGAAAGAACCAAAAATTTTGCCAAGATAAAATATAAAAATCCCAAAAAACAATTGCTCGTTAGGGACGACACAACCTCGAATACAGAGAGCGTATCTAGAGTTACAGGATTTTATTCTCTGTATTAGAATTTTTGTAAAGTGTCCCTTATAAGTGCTAAATCTCATTTTTAATTTTTTTTTCACGAGTTGAAATAAAACGTGATAGTAGTATTCAAACAACATTGTGATTTCTTATAGCTGGTGCTGCCGGATACATTAGCGGCTCCAGAATATTATGAGTCGTTCAGCACTTCTAGAGCCAGTAACTGGCTTTCCACATGTGACCCCCTATTACCTGCTTGGTTCATAATAGGGTCCTACAGTATATATTTTCCTATTATTGCCCGACGGATCTGGGCAAAATAACTTCTGTTTTTCTAAGAGAGTTTGACCGTCACATTTGTTTGTCACTTGAGCTGCAATCTCTAATCTGTCGGTTAAAGATTTTAGAGACTGTTTCGCTCACTGGATCTTATCTCGTGTTACTGGAACTGTGTTATCTAATATCTTGTTTGATATTTGCATGTTAATAAATATCTAATGAGGTTATAATTCCGCTACAGGGGTTTACGAGAAGTGTTACTTAAACAAGAAATGATAAGAGGGCAGGTTCACACGTCGGTAAAAATAAAATAGTTTGTTTTTACACATCTTATATCTCTTAGCCGACATGAAGTCTGGCTGGTAAATAGGAAACATTAATTAATGTTAGTTTTCAGTATCTAAGGCTGGGGTCAGACCAGCGCACTTTTAACGTGCGTTCTGGCGCACTTAATTACGGCCGCACTAGCAGCAAATGACGGGCAATGACGGCCAATATACGAAGTACGGTCGCACGAAAGTCCGGCCGCGCAACGCAAGTGGAAAATGAACGCATTTTTTCAAGAACGCAGAACCGCTAGTACTGACGTACAGAGTGCGCTGCGTCCACATAGCGGTGTGTGTGTGTGATTTGGAGACGTCAGACCCTGCTCGTGTCCGGCCAACATAACGTCCAGACACCCAAAGTTTCCTGGTTTGGATCCGTAAAAAATCACGCACAAAAAATGCGCATCGTATGACCGTTTTCGCGAATTCCATGAAAAAATCCGTCAATGCGTTCGGCGCACTTTTTTACGTTCGCGTGTAAAAATGCTTTCGTTTGACCCTAGCCTAACACTGACTGAGGATTGTGGCAGTTGTAGATCAAAGATCGGCGAGCCAGCATGAACGGTCACGTTCCAGATTACAGTTACAAAGCAACTACTCGTACAGATAGAAATTACTAATTACTAATTGGAAACATTTTACTTTGTTCTTGCACCAGTATAAACTAACTATTCGAAAGATGCATCAAAATCTTTTATGTAACCCAATTTTCAAAATGTACTTTTCAGCTTTATTTGCCAAAATTCTACACACCAGTTGCGGGTTGGAAAGGGGTTAATTGCCCCCAGGCATTTTTCCATGCACTGCCCATCAGCATGAATAAATTAGGTGTCCAGAAAATATGGCGGATTTGACAACCCTAGTTGGGAACCACTTCAATAAAGTATTGTGTGGAACAGAGTTTGCACACCAAGGCTAGGGTCAGACGAACGCATTTTTCACGTCTACCGTCAAAAAGTGCGTCTATGCGTCCGAACGCATTTTTTCACAGAAGACGCGATAGAGGTCATACGATGAGCAATTTCGTCCGTGATTTTTTACGAATCCAAACCAGGAAACTTTGGGTGTCTGGACGTTATGTTGGCCGGACATGAGCAGCGTCTGACGTCTCCTAATCACGCAAACACGCCGCTATGCGGGGGCGCAGCGCACTCTGTACGTCAGTACTAGCGGTTCGACGCTCGTGCAAAAATGCGTTCGTTTGCCAATTGCGTTGCGCGGCCGTACTTCGTGGGCCTGCGTTGGACATCATTTGCTGCTACCAGGGCCGTAATAAAGTGCAGCTAAACCCACGTTCTCTCTGCGTTTGTCTGACCCCAGCCTTATCGAACAAGGAAGCCAAACTGGAAAGCAGAATTCTAATTTAACCCCTTGCCGTCAGAGGACATTCTATGCCGTACTCACGTTGGGTGGGCTTTGAAGCTGCAGGGCGTACATGAACGCCCTGCTGACTTCAACGGGCGGCCTCGGCCCCTCCCTGCAGCCAGCAGCATGTAGAATATATATGCTGCAGGTAAGAAATCAAAGGCAAATCCCAGGTGACCTGCGTTGATTTCCTTCCTGCAGCATATGAATTATACATGTTGCAGGACAGTGCTTTTTCCTGTGCTCCCCATCTGCATGAAATAGTAATAGGTGTCCCTTTAAACCTGGTCACCCTATGAATAACCCCTTTTGTGATTTAACTTTAGATACTCACATACAAGCCGCATTACGGTGTCAGGTGGAAGGATTCGTCCTGCTACCGCTAAAGGATGAGAGCTTTTTTTCAACAACGAGCCACGGGATCCTGACAACCCAATCATAAAGGGTTGCACCAAGAGAGCTGGACTGGAAAATAAATCTCCCGTTCAGCTAAAATATCTGATGTGGCTGTTTGGGTCAAAATGTGTGCTTGCTTTCACGATGATTTACTGTTTATTAAATCAACTCCTCTCTGAAATGTACGACTTCATAAGAAAGGTCTGACCCCCATCCTACTGATTGACAACACCTATTAAACTATTGCCAGTTGGCCCCGAATGTCTTCCGCTATGCAGGGTTTGCACTTGCTGAATCAATCATTTTATTTTTTACTGCATGCGACTGCATCGACTATAAACCACAGCTAATGGTGGAGAGTCTTTGAACCTGGGACACTGCCCCCTTTCCCACTAGGGTTGCCAGGTCGGCCATGTTTTCCTGGACACATAACACAGGCCGACCATTAAAAAACTCGTTTCATAATTTTGGCTCTCTTGTATGTTTTTTTGCATGCTGAATCCAGAAATGACCATTAAATTGTCATAGGACGTACCGCTTTTTCCACAAGATACATTTTTACTCTACACCATTTATGCATCGGAAATGTTTAAAGAAAGCATGTAGGTTCTTAACAATTTACTTAAATCAAACACTCTTCAAACCAGATTATTATTTTATTATTATTCTTTATTTATAAAGCGCCAGCATATTCCGCAGCGCTGTACAATAAGCACAGTATAGACAGGGTTACAATACATTGAACAACATTTGACAAACAGTACAGGAGGAGATGAGGGCCCTATTCCCGTAGGAACTCACAATCTGGGAGGGTTGGGGTTGGAAACAGGAGGAGAGGACTGTAAGGTGAGAGTGATTGATGGTTGCGTCAGTGAGTTGGGTGGTAGGCTTCCCTAAATAGGAACGTTTTCAGGGAGCGTTTGAAGGAAGAGAAGTTAGGGGAAAGTCTGACAGTGCGAGGGAGAGCGTTCCAGAGGATGGGGGCTGCGCGTGAGAAATCCTGCAGTCTATCATGGGAAGAGGTGATGCGGGGAGAAGCTCAAGACAAGCCAGATCAAGACAATGATGAACTCAAAAGAAAAGGACGCTTGGACGGTATTTAAACAAGTAGTTTTTAAATTTCTGGGAAACGAGAAAGACCCCAATTACGAAAATAGAGTTGAATTTATGTTAAAAAAATTTCAAGACCCCGGGTGAAATATGAGTCTGAAAGTCAATTTTTTTACATTTACACCTGAATTTTTTCCTGAAAATCTTGGATCAGTTAGTGAAGAGCAAGGTGAGCAATTCCACCAAGATATTAAATAGATGGAAAAACAATATCAAGGCCGTTGGGTAGGGATGTGCGTTTCGGAATTTCAGAATTTTCACGAAATTTCCCGATTCGTGCATTCGGATTCGGCCGATTTTCCGAAAATTTTCAGATCCGAACAAATTTCCGAACCGAAACAAAAACTTTTCGGAATTTTCGAATGGACTAGAAATGTATAAAATCGAAAATCATTTTCGTTCCATTCGTGATTTCGGCTCCATTCCTGATTTCGGTTCCATTTCAGTAATTTCGGACAACGTATTTTTCGGTTATATCGCTGATTCTGTAATTGTGTATCATTCCCATCTAAATGTATCCTTCCTGGGAAACCAGATAAATCTCAATGTATCCTTCCCGGAAAACCAGAGAAATCTCAATGTATCCTTCTTGTAAAACATGAGAAATCTCAATGTATCCTTCCTGGGAAACCAGAGAAATCTCAATGTATCCTTCTTGTATAACCAGAGAAATCTCAATGTATCCTGCTTGTAAAACCAGAGAAATCTCAATGTATCCTTCTTGTAAAACCAGAGAAATCTCAATGTATCCTTCTTGTAAAACATGAGAAATCTCAATGTATCCTTCCTGGGAAACCAGAGAAATCTCAATGTATCCTTTTTGTATAACCAGAGAAATCTCAATGTATCCTGCTTGTAAAACATGAGAAATCTCAATGTATCCTTCTCGTAAAACCAGAGAAATCTCAATGTATCCTTCTTGTAAAACCAGAGAAATCTCAATGTATCCTTCTTGTAAAACATGAGAAATCTCAATGTATCCTTCCTGGGAAACCAGAGAAATCTCAATGTATCCTTCCCGGAAAACCAGAGAAATCTCAATGTATCCTTCTTGTAAAACCAGAGAAACCTCAATGTATCCTTCCCGGGAAACCAGAGAAATCTAACAGGGTTATCCAAAGAGATTCGAATTGCTTGAGAAAGGTAACCGAATGCTGAAAATCAGCGTTCGGTTACCTTTCCTGGCCATTCGGCTATCCAGAGAGCAGGCAATTCTCCAAATCCTGGCGAATTGCCTGAACATACGGTGCCTGTTCGGTCCCTGTTCGAGGGCAGTGAAATCCCCATCAAAAAGCACTGCTTCGGCTATTCAGAGAACACAAACCAGCAGTGAAAGGTTCCCCTAATGCCTGCCATTCGGTGGTTTCATTCGGCAAATTTATTCAGGAGAATCCCATAGGCTTCAATGTTAAAAATATTCCCGTTTTAATTCAATATCTAATAAACCGTTCATTATAAAATTCTGCAGCAAAAAGTCTCTTTATTTATAGATTTTTTAGGATACTTTAAGCATTTTTCTGAATTTTTTAAAAAAAAATTAAAAGTCCGATTTTTTTTTTTTTTTTTTTTCAGTTTGCTTATTTTTTTTGTAACAGCCCTCTTTATTATCATTCCCTGGACCTCCTGTGAAAATTTCAGACATTTTCGCTCAGTAGTTTCTTTGCAAACAGCGTTTCATTTTCCCAGATTCATACAAATGGTTTTTCTAATTTATTCACTGCCTCCTCTACGTCACAGCTGCTTCGGCTCTGTGTGATTCGGCTCCTTTTCGGCTCCTGTTCGGCTCCTCTTCGAAGGTTAATCCAGATGTTTTTGCTTGTTTTCAGCGTGCATTCGGTTAGTTTTCGGTGAGTGTACGGCAGCTTTTCCCTGCAATTCGGGGACCCTGTGCTGTTTGCTGAATACACCGCAGGGTCACCGAAATGCAATCGGCAAAAGGAACCGAATTGAAGAGAACGAAAAGTCACCGAACGTGCGGTGACTTTTCGAATCTCTTTGGATAACCCTGTAAATGTATCCTTCTTGTATAACCAGAGAAATCTCAATGTATCCTTCCCGGGAAACCAGAGAAATCTCAATGTATCCTTCTTGTAAAACATGAGAAATCTCAATGTATCCTTCCCGGGAAACCAGAGAAGTCTCAATGCATCCTTCCCGGGAAACCAGAGAAATCTCAATGTATCCTTCTTGTATAACCAGAGAAATCTCAATGTATCCTTCTTGTAAAACATGAGAAATCTCAATGTATCCTTCTTGTAAAACCAGAGAAATCTCAATGTATCCTTCTTGTAAACCCAGAGAAATCTCAATGTATCCTTCCTGGGAAACCAGAGAAATCTCAATGTATCCTTCTTGTAAAACATGAGAAATCTCAATGGCAGAATTATCGTATCGACAGAATTATCGTATCGACAGAAATATCGGATCCGAAAAAAACATTAGTTTACGTCAAAACGAATAGACACTTTGAAACAAGGAGAACAGACGTTCCGAAAAACACGAAAATTTCCGAAATCACGAAAAAAGTCGATACAAAAAACGAACCGAAAACGAATTGAACCGAAACAGAAATCGGTCGAAACGAGCCGAAATTAAAATTTACAAAATCCGAACGAACGGAAAAAAAAAAATTGGTGCACAAGTCTACCGTTGGGATGTAAACATGATGTGAGATAACTGCTGGTCTCTCCATGAGGAAAATCCAGAAACATCGCATAAGAGGAAGAGCTACTCTCAAACCTTTACCAACAAAAAGGATGAGAAAATACGAACCTTTGGATACTTAACCCCTTCACTACCAAGTGATTTTCCAGAAAATCACCATCAGAAACCAGTGGAAGCTGCTGATCTGCAGCTTTTGGGCTGCAGATCAGCGGATCGAGATATCTCGATATCGGGCACCGGATGGTAACTTTGAAGCACAAGATATCTCGATATATTGGTAGTGAAGGGGATAAGAAGTACTGTACCTAGCAAAACATAAGAAAATATCCCACCTAGATACGATATGAACCAGGAGGGATTGGAGAAAACCTAAACCAGAAGGATTAAACCTCTATATTGGAAAAACGAAACAGGGAATGAAAGGGACTCCAGTGGACAGAAATCCAATGAAGTGAGCTGGGTTAGGTATACAAATACAATTTTTTTTTATATATATATTTATTAAATACAAAAAGGACACACATGACAAAGTGAACAACATTGGTTGTGGAATACCTTCAAATATATGGTTAATAACAGACGTGCCTCCTGGCGTCCGTCGCACCATTGTGACATTTCGATGGGGCCAGCCACACGCTGTAGCAAGCGCCCGAATTGCGCATGCTGCGTCCGTTCAGAAAGCCTCCCCGTCGAAGAGCAATGACGCACGTTCGACAGGGCTGCAAGGCTTGATCCTCCATAGTAGGATCAAGCCTTGCAGTGCTGAGCACACTAACTGCACTTAGCGAGGTGGCCAGACGGGTGTCAAGAGTGGAAGGAACGTCCACTCTCACAGACGTTCCTTCTGCTCTAAAAAACGCTGGTCTGACCCCGGCCTTAAGTGTCTATTAAAGGAACACTCTAATAAAAAAATCACCCCCCCCCCCCCGTTTTTTAATCCTAACCTATCCCTATCCCCTTAATAATCATTATTTTTTTGTTTTTGTTTTTGTAACTGTAATACTTACCCTAAAATCCTCTTGTTTCCAGCGTTTTTTTTTTTTTTTTTTATACTCACCTCCCTTCTCTTCCGCTCCCGTCCTTCTTCCATCCGACTTGCCTTCTGGTTTACGTGAGAAGCGCGCATGCGCGCCTCTCACGTAAGCCAGCCAATCGGCAGGCTTCCTCCCGGCTCCCTCTGAGGATTAGTGTTGTGCGCAAGAGGATGCGCGCAACACTAACCCTCAGCCGCCAGCTTCTGCGGTGAGTTGGAGACGTCATCGCGCTGAAAGCGCGATGACATCTCCTACTCGGCAAAAGTCGGCAGAAGCGGGAAATATGATTCCCACTCTGCTGACTGACAGCTGGAGGGCGGAGTAAACTCCTCCGCCTCTCTCAGCTGTTTTCAGCATTTTCTGCTGAACCGCTGAGCGGAGGGAGGGGGGACAGAGGGCGGGATACTCCGGGCATCATGACCACCTAAAATAGCTTAGGTGGTCATGTTGCTTAGAGTGTCCCTTTAATAAAAGAACCAGCATTTCAGTGAAGTCTCAGTGCATTTCACTACGGCGAAGTTCAGTGCACTTCAGCGATTCCATTTTGCTGACATTTCGGTGAATTCACTATTCACCGAATAATCACCGTAGTGCATCAAAGATTGAGTCACCAAAGCCCCATGAAAAAGTCGGAACACATCGCCAAAGAGGCCCTGGCGAATGCCACCAAACTGTAAAAAGAAGAAAAAAGGTACCTTCCTATTCTGCTAATAGGTGTTTAAACTAACCAAAAAGGATTCAAATGTGTCTAAATAATAAATAAGTCCTTTAAACGATTAAAAATAAAAAGGTCTGTTACAGAAGAACAAAAAATGTTTTTTAAAAAATTGTGAAACAAAAATGGTCTAAAAAAATAGAAAAAGGTGTTCTAAACAGTCTTAAAAGAAAATGATATTACATTTTAACATTGAATCTTAAAGAATTTGCCTATTTAACTGAAAAATCAGGGCATTTCACCCATATTTCAATGCAGTTTGATGTTCTGTGAATAGACGGACCAATACTTCTCAATTTCAGTACTGGTAATACAGCACCATATTTCACCGTCAATTTGCCTAACCCAGGACATAAACCCAGGACATACTTGAAAACAAGAGAAATCTCAATGTATCCTTCCTGGTAAAATACTTTATAGATAAATAAATAATATTTGGTGAATTAACAGCTCAGTGAAAAGATGTCCTGCCTCGAAATTGCACTGAAAAGGTGAAATTCACTGTCCGGTGCCAAGTTTGGAGGTTAGTGAATATCCCCTTTAGTGGAATTAGAAAGGGTTACTGGATATTACTATTAAATGAATTAAAAACAAGCATTTCAGTGGCCGCAGACGTTAGAACTAATGGATAGCCCCAATTCTCACATTCTCTTATATTTTAAATTTTCACCTGATGATGCTTTGGCTCAGAAAATAGTTTATGTTTACAATACAGTAGTACTACACTCATTTTGGTAGATGACGTCCCCACAGCGGGTTGGCCTTAAAGCTGCGGGGCGGCATAGCACACCCAGCTAGAGAATAGGTTGCAAGAGTCCCGCCCACCAGATGGGACGCATCATTTCCTGCTGAGGGAGGGCCTGAACTCAGGCCATCCCCCTGCAGCCAATGATGCGTTTCAGCTGTGTAGGCAGTTTGAAGGAGGGGCCCATCGCAGCATCCGGCTACTAGAAGGCCCCATCTCCGGCACAACGCACCCGGTGGTAAAGGGTTAAGATATATATATATATATATGTAGTTTTGGTGCTGTCCCACACTCTACAGATTCCACTGCCTCCCTTACTCGATATCAAATAAATAGGATTGTGAAGATAAATTCATGACCTGCCAGCAGCGTCATGTGACTCAATAAAAATGTAATTTAGAACAGGTGTAAAGTATTCCACTTCCAAATGATTTCTAACAACATTTTCTGTGGTTTAGAGCCTCCTTGTTGAGGGGTTCTTATTGATTTTTCAGGTCGGTTACACCGCCTATAAAACAGGACTGCCAAACTCACGACCTCCCAGATGCCTACTATTCCCAGAATTCATGCAACGCAATAGATGGCCAAGGAATCATGGGAGTTGTATTTCAGAAATATCTGGTGGAGGGGGGGGGCAGAGTTTGAGATCCCTGCTCTAAAAGAAAGGACAGTAGGGAAAAATGCTGCCCACAATATGTTGACCTAGGCCCAGGCCCCTGGGGACAGTCATAAGGGTACCAGCTTAAAATGGATGAAATTATGATAAATCTATAACCAAATCCCCATGGTTTATTCCTGAGTGAGGTCTGTTTATAAGAATATTTAAATGCATTAAATATGCCGAGTCAGGTGCCCTCTTATAAAAATACATGTTCAGGAATGAGTGCAGCCATCCTGGTATTGCATAGTACATTTGGAGGAGTGATCACCATCCCTGGCTTTGCACCCCCTCCTGTCACAGGTGCCTCATTGAAGGACCTATTTAAACCTTGTACAGCAGAGAGCTCCAAGAGGATGCAGATCCCGAGTAAGTGGCTTCATCTGATAAGAGCAGACATTAGGTTTGTACAGAATAGGATGGTGTTGTCAGGTCCCACGGCGACACCGTGGCAAAAAGACCAAGTCCTGAGACCAACCCTGGTGGCAAGCTCATGTATAGCAGTATGCCTTAGCCCAGCTTTTGGTGTACTGCATCAGGTGTATGTAATGAGCACTGTCTGGGTTCCTTAAAAGAACCACTCCTACATCCAGCCAGTGCTCTTTCATTAACGTCTGATCCTTGTGAAGGAAGGAAGTTCCTGAGCCCAGTGACCAGCCTTGCTGAGACTCTACTATTGATTCCTGTGTACTGGACCCCTGGCTATTTCCCTGGACTTCTCTTGCTTCATCCTAGCAGTATTGTGTCAAGACCCCCTTATGCATCTCCCATCTCAAGACCTCCATCCACAATCCCTGGTTCCAACTCACAAGACTTTCATCATCCGGATTCCCTTTTTCAAGCTGTGTTTTCCCCATCAACTGCATTGCTTTTCAAGGACTATTATTATTTATACAGATTCCTGCCTTTTTGTTTATATCCAGCTTATTCAATATACGTTTCTGCTGTTTTCACCAAATCCTTTTTGTTGTTGTCATTATTTACTGCATCCTGGGTTCATATCCACATCACCGGTGTTCCCCGAACCCGGTCCCTGACAGGTGTTTCCCAAATCGGTCTTCAGGACCCATTGACAGGCCATGTTTGCAGGATATGTGAAGCACAGCACAGGTGATCTGATTTGCTGCTCAGTGATTGCAGGATTCAGTCTGCATTTCCCCAAGGTGATCCTTAAAACCTGTCCTATTAGGGGGACTTGAGGACCAGGGCTGGGAACCACTCTTTTATATTGAGACACAGATCTGAGCCCTGGAATCCACGGATGTGATAGCACTAGCTCTTTGCTGTAATCCAAGGTATCTTGAAGGAAAGCACTCGTATAGGTCTTGTAGACTTCAAGTGTGCTTTTCTTTTCTAATAAAGCGAACCAACTGCACAAATGCCACCAACATTTCAGTTCCATAGCGGAACCTTTAACAAGACATATTGATAGATTGAGATATATATATATATATTTATTTATCTCAAGAAATGGACTTCATAAAGGCTATTCTACGTCACGCCATGTCTTCCTGTTACAATGTGGGGAATGTGTGGCTGGAATATGATCCGCAGCAGAGATCGGGCTCTCTACCTCCCCTTCCTTCTCTTCAGATTATTTTTTGTTTATGCTATTTTTCTCTTCTTTCTACTTCTTATTGGTTTCTCACATATAGTTCAAAATTGATAATCAAGTGCACTGTCAAAAAAAATTACATATATTAGACCGCTTTTACTAAGATCATATAGAGAAGTCTTGTGTATCTTGGTTTGGCTGATGCGGAGCGGAGTATTAAAGCAAGATGTATTGAAACCAGTGTGTGAAACTCCTGACCTATTATATATTTTTACATCTTGGCAGTCTAGGAAAATATATGGAAGACTTGCAGGGTTATTCAGAGAGCGTGAAAAGCAGGAGAATGACTGGAGAATGAAAAATTCTAGGTCAAAATAGCCAAACCAGAAAAATTCTCCCTTTCATCTCACTTTCCAAATCGGCTATTTGACCTAGAATTTTTCATTCTCCAGTCATTCTCCTGCTTTTCACTGCTCTCTGAATAACCCTGTTGGTGAATATAACGGGTTCAATGTAGCACAACGGCTTAAAATTACAAAGCGTCAGAAGCTATTGTTAAGCACTTTCTAACGAGCTACTGTATCCATACGCTGTGTGTGTTGGGAAATAAGGACCTTGGCTTATCTGGCATGTGTTATTTGCATAAACACCAGGGGAGAGATGGGAATGTTTGATGTCAGGCTCACCTGCAGATTTCAATGCAAAATAAATCGTTCACGTTCCAGTAATGACAGAGGATGTCATCGTAACATCATACACCATTCATTAAACTGCCGGAGACCTATTGTGTAATATAGTTAATATGATCACAGCAGCTCACGCGTGTCACGTGGCGACAGAGAATGTGTTGTTATGCCATTATAATAACGAGATAGAATGAAACCAAAACCATTAGGGCAGATTATTCAGTCACCTATCCTACCGTTACTCTTATTTGTTTTGAATATCTTAGAAAGTGGCATGAATGAAAAATCTATAATATCATCTACATTTTTAGACTGTTTCTCTGTCCAAGATTCCAGTTCCAGGTCTTATTACATAACCCATCTCCGCATGCAATAGCAAATGCAATAGTTGGGGCTGTCCAAAAGAAAACACACACACACACGTTGCCAGTGAAACAACATGGAATGTCATGAAATCTTTCACATCCTCATTGCTTATGTCCAAAATATTTTGCCCCTTTTCCCCCAAAAAAGCAGATTAATTCACTAGTATTTAAATAAATAATCCAGCTGTCATTATTTTCATTTGTACAGGTATTAAACACACACACACACACACACACTATAAACATAGAATGTTTCACATCAAAGGCAGGTGCACAGTCTAACAAGAGTCTGATACTTTTACACTGGAAGACGGTAGCCATAGGATAATCAGAATACTGAGATACAAAACAAACAACAATGTACAAAACTGTATATGACTGAGTATGTGTGGAAACATGGTAGCAAGGGATAATGTTGTTTGTAAATAATTCATATTGTATAATGTTTGGTTTGTGCATGTTCGTTTCTGTATATATAAACAGAAGAAACACAAGGTTCAACATAAAGAATTACAGTTTAAAAAGAAAAAAAATGTGACAAATCAATGTACAAAATAAATAATATATTATAAAGACATTTTCTGGAACACTCTGTAGAAGATATATATATGACGTTGTGGGAGTGATACAAAGTGTGGGATGTTAAAAGAAGATGTGCATGATAGAATGGCGCAATTTGGTATATTACGTGTGCAAATACAAACTAGATACACAGATATCAGAGTAACAAGGTACAGACGGAGGGAGAGATTTCATGATCTCAGGCTGCTTGTTTCAGTTTGTGGTCTCACATGGTCTCTCCCTCAGTACACATTGTATACATGCTTGTTTTCTTTCAGTACGCATTGTGTAGATGTTGTATGTCTGTCAGCAAACATTGTATACATGTTCCCTCTCTCAGTACACTTCGCTTGTTCTCTCCCTCTGTATACATTGTGTACACTGTGTACATGTTCTCTATCTCGGTGTGTATATTGTGTACATGTTGTCTCCCTCAGTTTGTACACGTTGTCACCCACGGTGTACATTGTGTACACGTTGTTTCCCCCTCGGTGTACATTGTGTATACATGGTCTCCCTCCGTGTACATGTTGTCTCCCTCCGTGTACAAGTTCTCTCCCTCCGTGTACATTGTGTACATGTTCTCGCCCTCCGTGTACACTGTGTACACATTCTCTCCCTCCATGTACACGTTCCCTCCCTCCGTGTACATTGTGTACACGTTCCCTCCCTCAGTATACGTTATGTACACGTTGTCTCCCTCAGTATACGTTATGTACATGTTGTATATATCCATACTTACTTTGCCCTTCGAATTTCCGTATGATGGTTCCCAGGAATGTATTCTGTGGGGCCACATGTCCTCTCCTGACAGGCATTGTGAAGTGTGTGTGTTGAGTCCCCGGAGTGAGCACACGGTGCGGGCTCAGAGCCAGGCAGTGCTCTCCTCCTGGTCACTCAGCATCCTCCCGTGCATGGTGCGGCCGGTGCCGTGTTAAAGTTGGTTACCTGCTAAATTTGGTTCCTGCAGCTCTCATGCACACGCACGCACAGCAGAAGCAGGGCTGTCTGTGGTGCTGAAATGTCCATCCCATCGCTCCTCCCTGCTTTAAAACAGTAACACATCACTCAGGCTGTGTGTCTGAAACCCAGCACAAAGGCTGCGTGAGTCACAGCGCAGCACGGAATCACACAATTTAACCCTTCAAGATCCAATCCGTACTTAACCCTTTCAGTCCTAAACACTAATTTGACCCTTTCCGTTTAAAACCGTAGCTTAACCGAACGCTTTCAATCCAAAAACTAAACTTAACCCCTTCAAACCCTGACATGGAAATACTGTATATACACATATACACACACACACACACACACAATCCGTGTACTATAATGAAAAATTAGGGTGCTTATGGATCCCACTGCCAGGCTCTATTTAACCTTGAATCGCGGAGAGCTCCAGAAATGATTCAGTCCTCAGTAAGTGAGTTAATCCCATAACGGCAGTCATTAGGTGATGTACAGTGGGATCTGTCAAAGGTGGGATACATTGGCGCTGTTGACAGGCTTAAGCAATTCATGGCCATGTATTGTGACCTAAATTCCCATCATTTATTAATAAAGCTTAGGGTTAAAATACTTGTAAAAAATATTGAATGGGTTAAGAACTGTTGAAATCCTGAAAGGGTTAAGAGTTGTTAGAATCATTAAAGGGTTAAAATTTGGTAAAATCTTTAAATGTATAAGCTACTTTTGAAGTCTGTGTTGTCTCTTTCTGGTTTGACACACACACACACACACACCCCAATATAGCCTCCACTGTGTGTGTACACACAGTGTACTAGAATGCCAAGTTGGGGTGCTTATGGATTTTCCAGATTTAAATTCATGTGATATATATCTAATTATGATTTTTTTCATTCCAGAAAATATATTCAATCCAATTTCAGGTAGGTGCCAGACAATGCAAATAAGACCCTCGAAAAAGTGTTACCTCTCAATCTGCACCCTTCCCTCTCTATGCTGCATTCTTTGGCATATTTGTATCCACTATCAGGGTTATTCAGAGAGAGGTGAAAACCAGGAGAATGACTGGAGAAGTGAAAATTCTAGGTCAAAATAGCCGGTTTGGAAAGTGAGATAAATGGGAGAATTTGTCTGGTTTGGCTATTTTGACCTAGAATTTTCACTTCTCCAGTCATTCTCCTGAGTTTTACCTCTCTCTGAATAACCCTGTATGTCTTATGTACAAATCAGAACACATTCCTCTGTGTAATCAGGTCATAGAACCCCTGGAAGCATTAAAGTACGGTTATCACCAATCCAATGAGAATACCCATGAAAATGTGTTATCCCTCACTCTGCACCTTTCCCTTTGTAACCTGAATTCTTCGAGATACAATAATGTGTAAACACATACCTGTATCATACGTGTAAAGGAGAACACACTCCACTGTGTAACCAGTTCTCAGTACACCTGGTAACGCTGGCACTTCATCAGGTGATGGCAGGGATTGAAGCCTGGTACACAGAGGCACATATGGGATGAAGAGGTTATAGGTATATCTGGTATTGTAGTCCACAGGAAATCTTGGGGTCGGGGCAGGTGTCAGAGTCCAGAAATCAAGCCAAGAATGCATAATGTCAACAACAGCAGACAGTAGTACATGTATGAATACACAGGTCAAGGGCACAGAGTGTATGAGCACCTTGCCTGTTGGCTGGAGGGTTTATTTAGGGCAACCCAGTGGTGGTCCCAATTCTTCCCAGTTCCACTTCCCCTCCTCCGCCTATCACAAATCTCAATCTCTGCTCAGCCTTTCCAGGATCCATTGATGGCCTGTGTCTGGCCAGTCTATTGCCTTACTACTACACAGCAAAGCTGGATCACATCATAGCCTGGCGCCAACCCATGCTGTCTGTACCTGGAACCTGACCTGCACAAAGTGGATCACTCATCTCCCCCAGTTCTGGATATACGTCTCCAGTGGACTGTCCATTGTTACATGCCATAAGCAGAAGACGTATCACCCACACTCCAAATCCTATATACCTACTTAGAAATTTTTGGTCTACTTAAATGGCCATTGTAGTAATAAACCCGCCTCCACGCCAGGGCAATCTCTAAGGAAGATCTTAACCTAGTGAAACACCACCAAGAAATGTGAAATAAAACCACCGCAAAACAGTGTCAGTAAGGAGATAAAGCCCAAACCTATACAGTATCTCAAAGAAACGTGCTATATTCTTATTCCTTGTTCCTTTCTGTTGTTTGCAGCAAAACAAGCCCTTAAAGAGTGCTACAATATCTTTTCCATTTTTTTGTTTCATGAAAAATAAAAAATGTATGGGAAAAGCTTCCACAAATGGGCCAACACCCCAATTGAATCAATCTCTATTATATAGACAACTCCAGTTGGCAGGCGAGCTCCTCCTGTTATCGGTCTACACGCGTACGGCCAACTCTCGCCTCCAAGACTTCTCACGGGCAGCTCTGGTCTTGTGGAATGACTTAGGCCGGAGGATGTACACTAGGCTTTTTTTGTGCACACTAACACACATTAAAACGCACTTACCGGCGTTCATCACAGCATACAATTACGTGGAAAGAGAAGAACACACTCATTACGCGAACTACGCATAACGCGTGCTGACGACGTCCGTCATGGAAACACCAAGGCTTGTGCGCCAGGATTGACGCGACGTTGGCCGCGTGCTGAACGTCAAATGTCAAAAGTCCAGCTTTTTTTTTTCAATTTCAACTCAAATTCAGTTTTTACGACGTGCGTCAAAATTAATACATCGTCTGGTGTCTACCATCTCTTCCGTCATTTTTAACGCATGGGTGTGTCGTTTTTACGCACGCTAGTGCGCACAAAAAAAAAATGCCTAATGTGCACCTGGCCTTACCTCGCCCTATCAAACTCTTCCCTGATCTTCAGGCCTTCAAGAAATCCCTCAAAACCCATCTCTTCAGGTTAGGGTACCACATCACTGATGCAACTCATCCCTCTGCTCAACTACTCACACATCATGATTGAAGCTGCTTCTATGGCCCCACCATTCCCAAACCATTGACACTAATGATCCTGACATCTAGAAAAATTCCTCTGGTCTTCCTCAACCCCAAACCCTCTAGACTGTAAGCTCCTATGAGCAGGGCCCTCTACACATCTTGTTTCCATCATATGTCTGTTTATCTCGCTCCCTTTGGTTATTGTAAAGTGTTGTGGAAACTGTTGGCGCTATATAAATGATGACAATAATAATAATATTATTTATTATTATTATTATTAATCGTGATATAAATATATTTTTATCATATGAAACTATATATATTTAGAAAACTGTCAATCCCCATGGTTTGTTGCATTTTTGTCTTGAAATGCATTGTCCAGATTATCAGCAATTTGGATCTACAGTATTTGAATTGCCGACGTCCGAACCGGTTTCCGAATTAAAAAAAAATAAAAAATAAAAATCAATCTGAATTTTTCTGATTTTTAATTGTCCAGGAATATAAATCAGAAAGATTCGGATTTAATGGAAATGGTAAAATAGAAAGAAAGAAAAAATATCTTGAGCCCTGACCCTAATAAGACCCATGATATAGCACACATAAACTGCAATCCTAACCCTAATGATATAACACACATAAACTGCAATCCTAGCTCTATCCCTAATGATATAACACATGTAAACTGCAATCCTAACTCTATCCCGAATGATATAACACATGTAAACTGCAATCCTAACTCTATCCCGAATGATATAACACATGTAAACTGCAATCCTAACCCTATCCCTAATGATATAACACACATAAACTGCAATCCTAACCCTATCCCTAATCATATAACACACATAAACTGCAATCATAACTCTATCCCTAATGATATAACACACGTAAACTGCAACCCTAAGCCTAATGATATAACACACGTAAACTGCAATCCTAACTTTATCCCTAATGGATTGTTGAACATCTAAAAACACATAGATTACAGGATCAGAAACAACATGGGTTTACCTCAGGGAGATCATGCCAAACTAATCTTATTGATTTTTTTGATTGGGTATCAAAAATAATAGACACAGGTGGTGCAGTAGACATTGCTTATTTAGATTTCAGTAAGGCTTTTGATACTGTTCCGCATAGAAGGCTTATCAATAAATTGCAATCTTTGAGCTTGGATTCCAATATTGTTGAATGGATTAGGCAGTGACTGAGTGACAGGCAACAGAGGGTTGTGGTAAATGGAGTTTATTCGGCGCAAGGTCTTGTTACCAGTGGGGTACCTCAGGGGTCAGTACTTGGACCCATTCTCTTTAATATTTTTATTAGTGATATTGCAGAAGGTATTAATGGAAAAGTATGTCTTTTTGCTGATGACACAAAGATTTGCAACAGGGTTGACGTTCCTGGAGGGATCAGCCAAATGACAAATGATTTAGGTAAACTAAAAAAATGGTGGGAGCTGTGGCAATTGAGTTTTAATGTGGATAAGTGTAAGATAATGCACCTGGGACGTAAAAGGGCTGAATATAGAATATTTGATACAGTCCTAACCTCAACATCTGAGGAAAGGGATTTAGGGGTTATTATTTCAGAGGATCTAAAGGTAAGTAGTCAATGTAATAGAGCAGCAGGAAATGCTGGCAGAATGCTTGGTTGTGTAGGGAGAGGTATTAGTAGTAGGAAAAGGGAAGTGCTCATGCCACTGTACAGAGCACTGGTGAGACCTCACTTGGAGTACTGTGTGCAGTACTGGAGACCATATCTCCAGAAGGATATAGACATCTTAGAGAGAGTTCAGAGAAGGGATACTAAAATGGTGTATGGCTTGAAGGAGAAAAGTTACCAGGAAAGGCTTAATGATCTTAAAATGTACAGCTTGGAAAAAAGACGAGACAGAGGAGATATGATAGAAACATTTAAATACGTAAAGGGAATCCACAAGGTAGAGGAAGGGAGTATATTTAAAAGGAAACAAAGTAGCAAAACAAGAGGACATAGTCTTAGATTAGAGGGGCAAAGGTTTAAAAGTAACATCAGGAAGCATTATTTTACTGAGAGGGTGGTGGATACATGGAACAGCCTTCCAGTTGAAGTGGTAGAGGCCAAAACAGTAATTGAATTTAAGCAAGCATGGGATAGGCATAAGGCTATCCTAAACAAAAGATAAATCCAGGTAAAGTATCCATGTAATTGGACAGACTAGATGGGCCGAAAGGTTCTTATCTGCCGACATTTTTCTATGTTTCTATGTTTCTATATAACACAAGTAAACTGCAATCCTAACCCTATCCCTAATGATATAACACACGTAAACTGCAACCCTAACCCTAAACACAGTTCTAATCATAATCATATAAACCCCCCAAAAAATAACCTTCACCCTAGCAACCTAGACTTTTTATAAGTATTATATGCAAGATTCCGAATATCAGAAACGTCCGAATATGTAACCGACATATCCGATATTCCGAGTCAGCTGATTCTGATTACTTCGGAATCTGATATTTTCGGATTCCAAAATAATCCAAACTGGACCAAAAATTTGTCTGCTGTGCATGTCTAAAAAAAAAAAAATTATATATATACATGCACACTATATTGCCAAAAGTATTCACTCTCCCATCCAAATAATCAGAATCCAGTGTTCCAATCACTTCCATGGCCACAGGTGTATAAAATCAAGCACCTAGGCATGCAGACTGTTTTTACAAACATTTGTGAAAGAATGGGTCACTCTCAGGAGCTCAGTGAATTCCAGTGTGGAACTGTGATAGGATGCCACCTGTGCAACAAATCCAGTCGGGAAATTTCCTCGCTCCTAAATATTCCACAGTCAACTGTCAGCTGTATTATAAGAACGTGGAAGTGTTTGGGAACGACGGCAACTCAGCCACGAAGTGGTAGGCCACGTAAACTGACAGAGCGGGGTCAATGGATGCTGAGGCGCATAGTGCGAAGAGGTCACCAACTTTCTGCAGAGTCAATCGCTACAGACCTCCAAACTTCATGTGGCCTTCAGATTAGCTCAACAACAGTGCGCAGAGAGCTTCATGGAATGGGTTTCCAAGGCCGAGCAGCTGCATCCAAGCCATACATCACCAAGTGCAATGCAAAGCGTCGGATGCAGGGGTGTAAAGCACGCCGCCACTGGACTCTAGAGCAGTGGAGACGCGTTCTCTGGAGTGACGAACCGCGCTTCTCCATCTGGCAATCTGATGGAGGAGTCTGGGTTTGGCAGTTGCCAGAAGAATGGTACTTGTCTGACTGCATTGTGCCAAGTGTAAAGTTTGGTAGAGGGGGGATTATTGTGTGGAGTTGTTTTTCTGGAGCTGGGCTTGACCCCTTAGTTCCAGTGAAAGGAACTTTGAATGCTTCAGCATACCAAGACATTTTGGACAATTCCATGCTCCCAACTTTGTTGGAACAGTTTGGAGCTGGCCCCTTCCTCTTCCAACATGACTGTGCACCAGTACACAAAGCAAGGTCCATAAAGACATGGATGACAGAGTCTGGTGTGGATGAACTTGACTGGCCTGCACAGAGTCCTGACCTCAACCCGATAGAACACCTTTGGGATGAATTAGAGCGGAGACTGAGAGCCAGGCCTTCTCGTCCAACATCAGTGTGTGACCTCACAAATGCGCTTCTGGAAGAATGGTCAAAAATTCCCATAAACACACTCCTAAACCTTATGGACAGCATTCCCAGAAGAGTTTAAGCTGTTATAGCTGCAAAGGGTGGACCGACGTCATATTGAACCCTATGGATTAGTAATGGGATGTCACTTAAGTTCATATGCGAATCAAGGCAGGTGAGCTTTGGCAATATAGTGTATATACAGTATATACACATACACACAAACCAGGGAGAGAGCACTCCAGTCAAAACATTCAAGAACCAACAACATCTTCACGCATGGGTACATTATACCAGATTTTACCACATGTTGAAAAATTCTTAAATTTAAGCTTTGTTGAATAAAATGGTGGAAATTTAGTTTGCAATGGACGGCCCATGTGGGTTTCATATATATATATATATACATATATATATTCACATGCAATTCAATTTTTGCTTAATATGCAGCATTTGCAGGGCTTACATTAGGGATTTGGATTAATAGGGTTAAATTAGGGTTTAGGATTGAAGGGGTTAAATTAGGATTGTAGATTGAAGGGTTAAAACAAGGAGGAGCGATGGGATGGATATTTCAGCACCACAGACAGCCTTGTTGCTGTGCGTGCGTGTGCATGAGAGCTGCGATAATTAAACTTTAACATTACCCCAGATAAGCAGGGGGTGCAGCACCTCATCATCTAGTGATGCAGGAGCTGCTCGGCCGTAACCCACCCACCACCCTGGACAAGCCACTGCGAGGATGGCTGCGTCTCCCCCTCCTCTTCTCCTCCACTTGTCATATTATGAATAGAGGGAGGAGAGTGACAGATACCAGGAAAGGCAAACCCAAGTATTGGGCTCCTTGAGAGGGAAGAGCTTTCTGTCCATCTGAGAATCCCCTCTATAAACCCAGCCTGTCCATAATGTGTGAGCGGCAGCAAGGGACGCCTCCTCGCCCTCCAGTTCACCACCAGCTGGGCAGATCTACCAGCCAGGGAGGAGAATGGAGGAAGAAAAGCACTGGATATTATCTAGGGGCCTCTCACTAAATCCCTCATGTTTACCAAAAAAAAAAAAAAAGGGCCTGCTGCCACCTCCAGGAAGGACCAGCGTGCAATTAGTTCTCAGTTTAGTAAATAAACCCCGAGGTTGTCATGGATACAGAAGTGAAGCACCAAGACCATGGAGTTTTATTAGGGATACAATCACTAAATGCTGATTACACAACATGCAGGGAAACAGGATTCATCTGCGAACCAGAAAAAAAATAAAAATCATCCAAGTATCCTCACGTGTACATTCACACGGATTCATGCAACTGCACATACAGACCCACTTTGATCCATGCATCTGTGTATATACACTCACACCGATCCATGCATCTCTATATACATATACACTCACACTGATCCATACATCTCTATATACATATACATTCACACGGATTCATGCATCTGATGCTGTATATACTGTATACACACAGTCACACTGGTCCATGCATCTCCACATGCAGACACACACACTGGTCCATGCATCTCCACATACAGACACACACTGGTCCATGCATCTCCACATGCAGACGCACACTGGTCCATGCATCTCCACATGCAGACACACACTGGTCCATGCATCTCCACATGCAGACACACACACTGGTCCATGCATCTCCACATGCAGACGCACACTGGTCCATGCATCTCCACATGCAGACACACACTGGTCCATGCATCTCCACATGCAGACGCACACTGGTCCATGCATCTCCACATGCAGACACACACTGGTCCATGCATCTCCACATGCAGACACACACTGGTCCATGCATCTCCACATGCAGACGCACACTGGTCCATGCATCTCCACATGCAGACACACACTGGTCCATGCATCTCCACATGCAGACACACACTGGTCCATGCATCTCCACATGCAGACGCACACTGGTCCATGCATCTCCACATGCAGACACACACTGGTCCATGCATATGCACGTATACACTCACACTGGTCCATGCATCTGCATGTATACACACACTGGTCCATGCATATGCACGTATACACTCACACTGGTCCATGCATATGCACGTATACACTCACACTGGTCCATGCATCTGTACACATTTTTTATATTACACACATTTCACATATATACTGCACATTACACCACATCCATGTCACATATAATGCATGTCACACACACGTTACCCATGTCACACACACACATTTCACATCAAATATTGCACATATCATATACACACTTCATATAACTCACATTACCCATGATACACACACATTTCACATATTATGCATAACACACACATTACCCATGACACACAAATTACCCATGTCACACACACACACATTACACATATCAAATATTGTACATATCATATACACACATTACACATGACACACACACACCACATCCATTTCACATATTATGCATATCACACACACATTGCACATATCACACATTACACGTCACATGTCATACATTATACATATGACACCCATGTCACATATTATGCATATCACACACACAACACATATCGAACACCGTCAACACATTCCATGCAGCTAACATACATTTACGCTAAGATCTTTGTGGTTGTGGGTTTGGGAGCGGCCAGCAGTACTGTTAGGGCCCGTGATGTCTGATGGCTGCTCTGGCAGTGAAGATAGAAGGGTCACAGAGAAGCAGTATCTGGCTGTGAATGAAATAAGAAGCAGAGAGCGCTGCCTGCCCCTCCCCCACCCAATTGTTTGCCTGCGTAGATCAGCTTCCAGAGAATCCTGAACACTGAGCAGGTATTCAGAGTCTGGCTTCCCTTAGCAGCAGCAGCAGGACGTAGCAAACGTATACATAAATTAATGAACGATATGTCTAATCTGTGTATATACAACCAGACCAAGGTCTGATCCCTGGATGTACAGCAGACCCGTATCTTATTGATACATCTCTATATATAGCCGGCCAAGAAATGCGTTCTAAAAATAAATCAGGCCAAGCTGCGTTGTACGGATGTACACAAGATCACGCTCTTATCAAGACACCGGGTCAATATAGGAGAAATATACAGTATATTGCTATAGATACCTCAGTAGATACACAGAGAGCTAAAAACTGACAAGCAGACAGGTACCGGTAGAACACACTTGAAAATGAGAGAAATCTCGATGTATCCTTCCAGGTACAATACTTTTGCAAATAAATAAATAGCACCCCTTATCCAAAATTCTAAAATCAAGAAGACTCCAAAAAACATATTTTTTGGAGCCATCCAGATCTTAGTATTTCAGGATTAAGGGGGTTTAATCGAGAACCCGCTCCTGAACGCTGCAGCAGAGTGTGCACACACAGAGAGCCCCAGCGTGTGACATGCTGCACGCACTCCCGCTGATTCCAGGCATCATGTCTGCGAAGTAAACCCGCATGGTGCTCCCAGTGCGTGAGCAGCTCTCCTGCTACAATCTCCTTCCTATGAAACATCGGATTGTCTCGAATACTGTAACCCGGAACCAGAACGATTCGAAATCTGGAGGTCCTGAGCATTCCACATAAGCGGCTCAACCTATAGTTGGAAAGGTCTGACCTGTGTATATTAGGGCTAGATTGACATACGGGCTATCAGAGATGCACCTCTAAACCCATACTTTGTAGTATATGCAGTGACAAGCGAATTTCCTTTCTACTAAATGCCTCCAAGACGAAGAACAATAGGACAATGGCAGACTAGGAAGTTGGTAAGGATGGGTAAGAGACTCAATGGTGTGTGGAAGGATGGAGCGGAGATACAACCCAGGTAAGAGTATGGATAGAGGTACAATGGGTTAACCATTAGTGGCTCCCTTTTTTCAGCTCTAGAACAGGTCAGCTATTAGATTATGGGAGCCACTAACCCAAACTAGAAAAGATGTTGCGTGCTCAACTGCCATGACTCTCAGGAGGAATATTATGTCATATGAGCTCAAAACCTTGTATAGCCTACAAAAAGAGAGATGTTTGCTTAACTTACAATGGCTATTCTAAGAGAAAGCCCACCAGCCACGACAAGCCAAATCTCTCTGCCTACTTACCGACAGGATAGCATGGAGACAAGAGAAAGGCCTCCTTGAAGATAGCATGCATGGTCATGGCTGCACCAGGAAGGGATTGTGGCTCTCCCACCACTTTCTCTTTCCTCTCATAAATCAGATTCTTGTGTTTCTGAAATCCAGAAGAATCCAAAGTTCCAGAATGCCCGGGCCCTGACCATTCCGGATCAGGAGTGCTCAACCTGTACTGTCTCGTTATTCTCCGGCTGCCGCGATTTAGTGCTTCTAATACATAGTACTGGAGGCATTAATTTACAGTAGGGAGCCGCAACAGCTGAGACGCAAGGGAAATATGAGGCTCAGCTGCAATAAGACAGTAGTTGTTATGATTAATGAGCGTGGCCCCGTTCACTCGTTAAACATAACAGCTCTGTCGGAATAGGGTCCCTTGCATTTCAAAATTGATTTGAATAAAAACGGATAAAGTCTGCCTATATTCTTATTTGCAAAACAAGCAAAAATAGCCTTTTATTGAATTACAGGCAATGAAACAGCTTGTCTTAAATATAGACTTTAAAATACAAATTTGCAGATATGCAAATAATATGTATCTGTTTTATGTACCTCAGAATACCTTTGTGAACGCTGCTAGATGTTCCAGTGAGGAAGTTGCGCATGCCTTTGGGACAGATCAGAGAGCACACAAGATTTCCCATCCATACACCTAATTGGACTCTCTGAACCAGAATCGGATGCCAGGCTGCAAATCTAGATTTATATTGAGCAGATGCAACGAGTTAGAGATTAAAAGAGAACGGGTTTTGTTTCCGGAGAAAGTGAGTCCCACACATGTAAATTGTATCCAATTATAATGTCCAGAATTGTGTAAAGGTCACGTTATTACATTTATCTAAGGTACATCTATTACGTCTTGGAACAGTATAGGACCATACACACACACACACCTTTTTTTTTTTTAAATTTACCCTAGGGGTTAAGCATCAATGGCAACCAGTTACATTCTATCTCCTGCTGATGAAGGCAAATGAGCCTGAAACAGCTGTACAGGAGTGTCTGAATGGTGGCATATTCTTGCCTTTGCTAAAAAAAAAAAAAAAAGCCATCTAGTATGGCATGGCATAGGGCAAGGAGGGTTTTGTGTTATTACAGAGCCTAGATGCCAAAAAAGGGAGAAGTTGTGGACTTAATTTGCATATCCTACCCAGAGTTCTTTGCTGCGTATGGGGAATGTAAATACTTTTATCTGTAATAAATGTTTGTAAACACAGACTGCATGGCTAGGCACATGATTTATTCAGCTGTGGCAATGGGTCTGACTGGAATACTTGAATTTAATATTAAGAGAGGTGTACTAATATTTTGTCCATATAGTCAATATAGCGTATAGTCCATACACTATGTGGACAAAATATTAGTACACCTCTCTTAATATTAAATTCAAGTATTCCAATCAGACCCATTGCCACAGGTGTATACATCATGTGCCTAGCCATGCAGTCTGCGTTTACAAACATTTGTTACAGTTACAAGTATTTATAAAGGGCCAACAAGTTCCGCACTGTACAATGGGTGAGACATAACAGTGCCCATGCAAGCCAAGTCCATACAGACATATCTGGATGAGTTTGGTGTGGCTGCACAGAGTCCTGACCTCATCCCCATCCAACACCTTTTGGAATGAACTGGAATAGAGCGATTACGAGCCAGGCCTTCTCGTCTGAGATCAGTGCCAGACCTCCAAAATTCTCTACTGGATGAATGGGCAAAAATTCCCAAAAAAACACCCTAAAATCTCACGGAAAACCTTCCCAGAAGAGTGGAAGCTGCAAAGAGGGGACAACCCCATATTAATGCAATCTCGTGAAAGTCCCTGTTGGTGTAATGGTCAGGTGCCCCAATACTTTTGTCCATGTAGTGTATAGGTTTTTGTTTTTTACTTCAAAAGACTTGAGGCACAATTTAAAATGCTTTTTTCCCCCTCCTGTACTTTCTTTTGAATCATCGACAACATACAACATATTTAACAGACTCGATCTTTCCGACTTATATTGTTGCTAAAATGCGAATAAAAAATACAACAGTGCAATATTTATTGTTTTCTTTGCGGAATAAGGTAATAATAGGAATCACATGACAGTGTAATGTCAGTTTGCCACCCCCGGAATGCATTACAATGTGGTAATATAAGAAGTTACTGTAAGTAAATAGTGCAAAGTAATCTTGTGTCGCTTGGCACATTAGGAAAGATATGCGAGTTGTCTAGAAATGCAACATTTTCCTTTTATAACAACTACACAGGATTCACTTAATGTAAATGAGCCACAGACCTATTGATACTTGAAATTGTACATCGTACTAGAAACAGTGTGGAAGGAAAATTTTGAAATATTCCTGCAGACACACACGCATACAGTTGTGTTCAAAATTATTCAACCCCCACTGAAATTGAGTATTTTGGCCGGTTTGACATTGATTTTGATCATTCAGTCATCTTGCTTACAATTAAATCAAAGAGGCACGTGTAGGTCAGACAAATATAACATAACATTTATAATGAAATAACCACAAATGTCTTTTCTGTGCTCACATCATTATCAGTTTTATTCAACCCCCAAGTGACATTCAATCTTAGTACAACATCCTTTTACAGTTATAACAGCTTTTAAACGTGAAGCATAGCTTGACACAAGTGTCTTGCAGCGATCTACGGGTATCTTCGCCCATTCGTCATGGGCAAAAGCCTCCAGTTCAGTCACATTCTTAGGCTTGCGCACTGCAACTGCTTTCTTTAAGTCCCACCAGAGGTTCTCAATCGGATTTAAGTCAGGTGACTGCGATGGCCACTCCAAAATGTTCCAGCCTTTAATCTGCAACCATGCTCTAGTGGACTTGGAGGTATGCTTGGGATCATTGTCCTGTTGAAAGGTCCAACGTCTCCCAAGCCTCAGGTTTGTGACGGACTGCATCACATTGTCATCCAATATCTCCTGGTACTGAAGAGAATTCATGGTACCTTGCACACGCTGAAGCTTCCCTGTACCTGCAGAAGCAAAAACAGCCCCAAAGCATGATTGACCCCCCCCCCCGCCATGCTTCACAGTAGACAAGGTGTTCTTTTCTTCATAGGCCTTGTTCTTCCTCCTCCAAACATAGCGTTGATCCATGGGCCGAAAAAGTTCTAATTTTGTTTCATCAGTCCACAGAACACTATCCCAAAACTTCTGTGGTTTGTCCACATGACTTTTGGCATACTGCAGTCGACTCTTCTTATTCTTTTGGAGACAGCAAGGGGGTGCGCCTGGGAGTTCTGGCATGGAGGCCTTCATTACGCAATGTGCGCCGTATTGTCTGAGCCAAAACTTCAGTACCCACATCTGACAAATCTTTTCTCCGTTCCTCAGCAGTCACACGGGGACTTTTCTCCACTCTACGCTTCAGGTAGTGCACAGCAGTCGAAGTCAGCATCTTCTTTCTGCCACGACCAGGTAGCGTTTCAACAGTGCCCTTTGCCTTGAATTTGCGAATGATTCTTCCTATGGTCTCTCTTGGTATGTTTAACATCTTTGCAATCTTCTTATAGCCATTGCCCTTCCTGTGAAGAGTAATCACCTCTTCTCTTGTCTTCCTGGACCATTCTCTTGACTTCACCATGTTTGTAACCACACCAGTAAATGTCTAGAAGGAGCTGAGTATCACAGTCATTTAAAGCTGCCTAATTGGTGCTTATTATGCTTTATTGCTGCTCCGTGACATCCACAGGTGTTTTCAATACCTGATTGAAAACACTTGAATGAACCTCTGCTCTTCAGAGTGGTAGTCTTTAAGGGGTTGAATAATTGTGTCAATGAAGAATTTACAAAAGAAACATTTACTACTGTATTACAAAACCAATTGATGTCATTTTAGTTGCATATGGCTCTTTAAAAAGTCCTTGTAGGATTTCATTCTGAATACAATTACAAATGTACACTAAATTCCCTAAAACCCTTTACAGCATTGGGGGTTGAATAATTTTGAACACAACTGTACATGAACTTTTAACCCCTTCACTACCGATAGATATATCTGGAGCTTCAAAGGCACCATCTGGTGCCCCAATAATCGAGATCTGCTGACATGAAGTCCAAAAGCAAATGAAATTAGTTTGGTGTAAACAAATTTTGTTTGCTATTTGGATGCAGAAGGTGCCCCCAAAGTTTTAGCCCTGTGGGCATAATGCCCAAAGAGCTAAAACTGTAAAATCAGCTGCTGAAAGCTCTGAAATATTGGGCTTTCAACAGCTGATGCAGGAAAAAAAAATAAGAAAATAGACCAGCCGCTCAAACCTCTAATTCAATTTGGCAGTAGATGGCACCATCTAAAATGGCCAAAATAGGTATAAAACACAAAGATTTCTTACTTTAAAATTAAATTTAAAGGTTTTTTTTAAAAAAAAGGTTTTTTTTAATCACTTGGTAGTGAAGGGGTTAAAACAAACACATTAGTAAAGTTAAACAAAAGCACATAAAATACTTCTATACAATAAAGATAAAAAGAATTTGAAAAAAAGAAAAAAGACAAAGCAAGGTGAAAAGGGAAAAAAAAAATAAAGAAAATAAATTCATAACTTTACGATTAAATAGAGAAAAAGGGATAAATAGAATAGGATATATATATATATATATATATATTTAAAAAGTGTGTGGTGTATGTACAACATCTATAAATGGTGTGATATATAGAGTATAGATATATATATATTCATACAGGTCTATTAGAAGAAAGGTGAAACTCAGGAGAATTGGCAGAAGTGAAAATTCTAGGTCAAATTAGCCCAACCAAACAAAAAGATTGTTCTCTTCTCCTGCCAGTTCTCCTGGTTTTCACCTTTCTCTGAATAACCCTGATAGTATACAGGGAATTATAGGTGTACATATCAATATTTTAAGGAGGTGATGTATATATTTGCCAATAATAAAAAATAAAACATTTGGATTCATATAGCTTATACCAGGTCAATTTATTATTAATATAGAAACTAACTGTACATGTGACATGGTCTATCTATTGTACAGGTATATGTGAGCATTTCTTATGTAATTATGTTTTCTAATCCGTTTTCATTATATAATAAAACATGAGTTTGTTGACCAAACATTTTAAGTTGTTTAGTATATCCTGGCGCCCCTACACAACAGTGCATGATTTGTGCTGAAACACCCTTTTTTTTTTTTTAATAATTTTTTTTTAAAAAAAAGGCTATTGGCCCACTCAAAAGACGCTGGATCATTATTTCTCATGTCTGCAAGATATTCATGATTCAGAAGCATCATGTTGATGTTCCAGTTGCAAAAGTGATGTAAACTCTAGCACCATGGAGAGCGCCGCACTCTTCAGATTCTGGAGATTACAGAAAGTTTCGTCTTGTAATAAAATCAGTGATATAGACATTAAGAGGAAAAATAAACATTTTGGTTTTTATTCAATTAGGCCCAATGGATGAAATCAGGACCTTTTACAGGTCGATTTTCAGCCATTTTTCAGGTCAGGAGTTTCAAATGAGTGTTTACCGGCATTTCAATTCAGATTTACGGTAAAGAAGTGAAATCTCCATACTGCAAATTTAATACTCGCAAGTCCGTACATTAAAACGTATGCTGTTATAGTTATAACACGCAAGTCCGTACATAATTTTTTTACTGCCACAGTAATAATGTGCAAGTCCATACATTATTGTTTTACAGTTACATTTTCAACCCACAAGTTCCTACTGTAATATTTCATTGTTCTATTTACAAACCGCAGCTCCCTGCTCTAATATTCCACTGTTATATTTACAACCAGCAAGTCCTTACTCTAATATTTTCACTGTTACAATAACAACGCGTTAAGTCTGGGATTTACAGTAAGACAGTGAAATATGGAAAAAAGGATCCACGTACACTTATTTACTTTCTGTTTTTTGGGCTTTTCAGCTGACTGATTATTTTACTAAACTGAAACAGTTTTTAAAATTTATCCCAGGTCTAGTCAGCTGATATTTAAAAAAAAAATATATATTGTCTGAAAGCAGCTGACACTTGAAAAAAAAGAAAAACAAACAACACACCCAAAGTCAAAAATGGCCGATTGAATTAATTTGACCGCTTTCTTAGGAAATAATGATGCTTTCTTTATAGGTCTGAATTTCACTTTATGACCTCTCTATGCTGAAATGATCAGGGTTATTCAGAAAAAGGTGAAACTCTGGAGAACGCTAAACTTCTAGGTCAAAATAGCCAAACCAGAAAAATTCTGCCATTTATCTCACCTTCCAAATCGGCTATTTTGTCTGAATAACCCTGAATATATAAATTGCATGGTGTTCAATAGTAAACAAACCCCAAATGGAAATCCAAACAGCTCCAAACTATTTAATTCAGGGAAATATAAAATTTTACCATTCTCTTTTGATATTCTTTTTATTAAGTATCAAAAATATGTAATTTCAGGTGTGCAAGCAACCACCTTGCAGTGAGATAAAACGACTGAGTGGGAATCTCGATGATAACCTCCATCTCCATATTATGACATTACCTAAGGCTAGGGTCAGACGAAAGCATTTTTCCCCGCAACGTGAAAAAGTGCGTCCGAACGCATTGACGTATTTTTTCACGGAATGCGCAAAAACGGTCAGACGAAAGCATTTTCAGGCGTGATTTTGTACGGATCGTCAATAAAACTCTTTTTGCGTCTGGACATTATGTAGGCTGGACATTAGCAGCATCTGACATCTCCTAATCACGCAAACACGCCGCTATGCCGCAGCTGCGCACTCAGTACGTCAGTACTAGCGGTTCAGCGTTCTCAAAAAAATGCGTTCAAATTCCACTTGCGTTGCACGGCCGGACTTTTGTGCGGCCGTACATCGTATATTGGCCGTCATTGCCCGTCATCTGCTGCTAGTGCGGCCGTAATTATGTGCGCCAGAACGCACGTTAAAAGTGCGCTGGTCTTACCCCAGCCTAAAAGGTGAACCTGGCAAAATAACTGGAAATGTTTTGCGTTGTTTAGTTTTTTTTTAAGCAGAATTTGATTCTTACTATCTAGTAAATAATCCTCTCAGTTCACCAAGTCCGTAATGTGTCAAAATGCCACAGAGCCCATTCAGGGCAAGGATTATACAAATCCCACGTTATTGCAACATTGTGGAGTCGTTCGCCCTCAAGAGGTTAAATGCTTAAAACTAATTCTCGTGCCAATTGGCTTTGCACAATTTAAATGTATCGACAGTATGGAATTCTATAGTGTTCTTTTACAGTTTTAAATGACATTGGGCTCTAGTACATTCTTTGCGCAAAAACGCTCGAGCAGCGCGTTAACGTTTAACGCTTCGCGCACAAATAAACGAGCGTAAATTAACGCTGGTATTACAATCCAAGCGCATTTTTTCATCCGTCAAAAGATAACGTGCGTAAAAAAGACGCGCATTAACGCTGCGTGCAGAAATCAGTGTGCGGACTGTTTTTTCACACAATTCAGCCAATCAGAATTAAGAACTACAATTGTCTCCCGTTCAGTTTTTGCACCTGTCAAAGTCAACCTGCGTATATATGCTGCAGCAATAATAAAAACACGCACAACTTCTCAATTTTATTGTTTGGGTATGTGTAGAATGTGTAACTATACTGTGCTGTATTTTTTTTCGTGCTGGTGTATTTGGGTTCGGCCAGGACGTTCAGATTTGCAGTTACCACCAGCTTTTCAAAGACGTTAAAATTATGCGCGCAAACGTTGTCCGATAAATTTTGCGCATAGATTGTAATACCATCCGCTTACCAGCGCACAAACGCATTTGCGCTCACAATGTTAAGTATAGGATGTGCAAAGTAGAGTACGCTCGCAAAGGGTTCGCGCAGGTTCACCCGCGTTAGATATTAACATGCATTTTTTGCGTGGACGTTGTAACACGACGTTCAGCGCAAAGGGTTTTGCCCCTCGCGTTAATGCGTTTTTGCGCACGCGTTAACGTTTGCGCGAAGAATGTAATAGAGACAATTATGTGGTTTCTAAATCAGTGTAAGTATATATATTAGACTTCTCTAAATTATATTATACAATAAAATATTCTATATAACCCTTCTATAGCCATGAGTAAAAAATATTTAAAAAAAAAGGTTGGAATAACTACTGGTGATTATAACGCGCCCATAATATCGGTTCATTCGTCTTTGTGGAAGATAACGAGAGGTTGACATTTTTGTAGACCCGCTATCCAGTGTTGAATAAAAAAAGCTGAAACGCAACATTTTCCTCCAGTTTGGCTGCCGTGACCTTAAATTACTTTGTCTTCCTTCTCGCAATATTATTTAATCCCCACGAGTCATTAATCACTATACTAGAAATTACAAAGAAATTGAGACCAGGCTCCGTCCAAGCTGAAAAGCTCTGTTACATTTTGAGACATAAATGTGCCTTCTGTATGCTAATTCCTAACAGCTCAGACACTCTCCTGCTGTTGTATTTTGTACAGGGGTCCATTCATACAAGGGACTGGATGCGATAGTGAAATTCTACCCGTTACACCAGAAGCTGATTGCAGAAAAGACCGAAAGAATGGGCTCTGGCCACTGGTCCCTCTACGCCTGAGCAATCAGCTCTGTGCTGGAGAGATACTGATGAGGGAGTCTCTTCCTCTGGTTGATAAGCAATAGTCTTTCTGCCAGTAGCCAGCACCGCGCATGTTACTGTCAGCTCATGCATGCATACTTACATTAATAGTTAGATAGAGCAGGTCGATTGCCCTCGTGCCCTTGTGGTTTGTAACACTTACCAGCCAGGACGAACTGAAAATGGATTTCTGACGGTAGTTTCAATGGTAACAGTAAATTAAACATGGAAAACACTGCACCGTGTGTTGTTTTTCTCTGTTACTGCAATATGATTACTTAAAGCAATCATATATTAAAAAAAAAATCCATTTTGTGTCGAAAAGCAAAGATTTTGAATAAGATGCAATTCTAGATCAGTACTATTGTGTTACTTTTTAGCAGGTTCCGTTTGCATCGTCGAAAGGACATTTCAATCCTTCTTGCACGTTACCATCTCATGTTATTTATCTCCAATCTGTAGGAATTTATTCCTATGTAAATGCAGAGTCTGCACACTTCCCCGGCCTGCCCCAAATGCACTTTACTTATGCGCTGAATCCATGCAAAAACTTCTGATTCTCGCCATGTATTTGTCATTGGACATACTTGAAAGGAGAGAAACCTCAATGTATCCTTCCTAGTAAAATACTTTATAAATAAATTAATTAATTAGGTTGTCATCGGTGATGCCCTTAATAAGTTCACGGAAAGCTAACACGCTTAGCAGTTTATGTTTAGACTCTCCCTGTTGTATAATGTTCAGTTGAAAACTTAAACCGCAGAACTAAAGTTTAATTAATTTTATGATGAAATTCTTTTATGTTATATGTATTCATATACAACAACACTATACACAGATACACACTTGTGGGCACTGCAGTGTGACGTTCTGGGCCCCTGGCGCCCCCTCAGGTATATTGAACATTGCCACATCATGCATTGAAGAGACTGGTTCCTGGACTTTCATACATTCTAGACCTCTAGCCCTGGAGTCACACCTGAACATCGGCGTTTATAAGGAGGCAACACCCTAAGAAGGGTGCTGCCTCATTGACTTAGTCACTTTTCTTCAATCCTGGAATGAATTATCTTATATCTTGGACCCCCGTGGCGTTTCCTGGGGGGTCAGGGCACCCGGCGGCATCGCTGGCTGGCCGGTGCCAGGAGTACAAGCTGGCAGATCGGCTTCTGAGGGGGCAGGGCTTAGCGTGATGACAAGGAGCCATCGGCCTTAAATACAGGGCGTGAGTCTTTGCTCGTCGCCCTGTATTTAAGGCCAGTGGTTCCTTGTCATTACGCTAAGTCCCGCCCCTCAGAAGCCGATCTGCCAGCTTGTGCTCCTGGCACCCATCCTGTGATGCCGCAGGGCGCCCTGACCCCACAGGAAACGCCACGGGGGCCCAATACGTAACATGCATTTTGTGATAGTCATTCTGGACTAAACCGAAAGAGTTACGTGTACAAATCCCTTCACTCTTGGACAGCACAGCAACACTAGCACACGGCTACCTAGCGTACAACAAACAAAAAGTATCACCACGCTGAAAATCCTATATGTTCTAGTGACTCAAACAAAAATAGCCCTGTCAGTTTTTATAAACTCCTAACAGGAAGTGAGAGCAATAGAGATGAACCATGGAGTTGCATGTAAACCAATCATAACATCCCTAGCAAGTGGCAGGAGCACGTTTCTCCCTAGCAGGAGCGGCAGCAGGGGTTAATAGTTAAACCCTGCATTTTTTTCACATTTAATTTTACGCTTCCCATTAAATGTATGCGCTTTCTAGATAAGCATTTCTTTAGCTGTGTTTGTGGCTCTCATTTCTCCTTCTCATCGGCAGTTTAAAAATCTTCTAATTATTCTAACAGAGAATAAACAACGTAACAATATCACACTGTTTTATATATATATATATATATATATATCCACTGAGTGAGAGGATATCTTATTTAACATTATTTTCAATCTTTGCTCAGTTATAAAATGATACATAGATCATTTTATGTCACAGGACCCCATATAAAATCATTAGGTTCCGATGGGGAACAATTTTTTTGTAGGCATGGATGGAGATACAGCTCCTTGTAGGAAACTTCTGGCATTTGGCCACACAACGCAGTTACTAAAGATTATTCATGATAATGATATTACTCAAGATATTCATGATACCACATTATTTGAGGACTGATTGATCGTTAGAGTAGTAATGGTGTTCATCACCATAAGCCCTTAGGTAGATATGTAATTAGGGCATATTTACTTTCATAATGTATGATAAGCTTTTGAATGTATTGTTCAGACACGCTCATCCTGTAGCATCACTTTCATATGCTTGTATTGATTTAATAGGGCACCAGGGGGGTTCTTAATGGCGTGCACATCTCTCAATGCAAACCAGTGAATACATATCAATTTCTGAATCTCAGAGATCCAAGAACAGGCATTTAGACTTAATTTTAAGTAAATACAAGTCGGCCTGAAATAAAACCGCAAATGGAATAAACCCATTAATTTATGCAGAGAACTTCAACTTGATTAAAGGGAGATTAAACCGTGCTGGGAAGACATATATATAATTTGGAGAACATTTCTCCACTGCAAAACATTGATTAAAACTTCTGCAAAGGCACAGAAAAAGCAATTTCGTGAAATATCCTGTTCCCCCACATAATAGGTCGGCAATGAGGGCAGACGGGTTAATGTAAAATGAGAAGTAGAGATGTACAGACACGAAAATCTACTGCAAGACTGCCGAAAAAACGCATCCGATACGATCTGAAGTATTGGATCACTCAACCTGCCGCAAAAAACAGGTCTGGAAAAAGCCACGGGCCGCCAGACACAGCGCCGACCAGCCTCTGGAAAAACCCGAAAAGTTGACGAACGGGGTGAAGCAAAAAAAAAAAAAAATCCAGAAAAAGGCCTATAAAGATCCAAAGAAAAAAAGCAATAGAGACTTTTTACTGCAGATTAAAATAATAAACTGTTGATTAGATATTAAATTAAAAAAAGGGAATATTTTTAACATTGAAGCCTATGGAGTTCGTCTGAATAAACCTGTTGAATGAAATCACCGAACAGCAGGGCAATTCGGCAACTTTTCACTGCTGTTCAGTGGTCTCTGTATAAATTAACCATTGCTTCTCTATGGGGGAATTTCACTGCCGTCAAACAGGCACCATACGTTCAGGCAATTCGCCAAAGATTGACAAAACTGCCTGCTCTCTAAATAGCCAAATGGCCCCAAAATGTCACTGTACAGGGAAATTCCCTGATTGGCTGTTTCTAAATAACCCCAATAGTGCTTCTTTCAAGAGAGATCTCTCTAAATAGCATTATTATTGTATAGTACGAACTCTAACTTAAAATATGTGGTCAGTAATCTTGGTGAATCCCTCATTGATTTCATGTAGGTTTCAGTGCTTTCTGAATACATTTCTTTTTAGTTATTGCAAAACGGCAGAATTTGATACCATGTTGATAAACTTGTTTCTGGGAATTACAGCAGGATCACATTCTATTTTTTTTCTAGCCATAGGCAGATTTCATGGAGTCGGAATATACACTCCAGGGAATGAATACTGTATCTGACAAGTCATCATGGGGATTGTGTGTTTGTTCACAGAAATAATATAAAACATATCAAAACACAGATAAAAGTAAACAAAACTCTAGACACCTTTAGCCGTTGTTTTTTCTTCCCAGGGAACCCAGTGCGGCTGGCCATCGGAGGAGTGCTGTCTGGGGTCCATTCTGCTCCCTCCCCGGACTTGCTGTGGATGTTTACCGGCCGTTTATCAAGCAGAAGGGTGCTGCTGGTAGCCATCTTGGGCCTACCCTGCAACTTCTGGAGACTTCCTGCTGTGTCCCCTCATTGACTCCCTGCTAGCTGGGCTCCTGCTGCTGCCTGCGGAGACAGAGGGCCCCCGTCTCCCGCCTGCTGCTGGAGAAGGGCTGAAGGAAGCGGACGAGGCTGGTGAGATCGGGTGCCGGGTTACCCCTCCGCAGAGAAGATGGCGGTGATCGCAGGCCTTGAAGCCTGTATGGCACTATTGGAGGGAAATGACCTGAGCCCCCTCACGAAGGGGACTTGGCGCCAAATGATGGCCATTTTGCGGGGCTGTAGAAGTGCCCCAGCTCTATGTCCTGTAGTGCGAGAGGAGATCTTATCGGGTGGAATTACATGGTGGTCCGGAGAAAGCTGACAGAGATGTGCGGGGCGACATTGGAGCTGAGTGTGCACACATCCCAGGGGCACCTGTCTGCGGAACATCATCTGTTTGGAAGGAGCCGACAGGACTGCTGGTGGCGTCTGCGGGTGCAGATCGGAGCCTGATGGCTGTTGAGTCCTCCCTCACGGAGTTTGAGGACAAGGCCGCCTGGACCTCCCCTGCTATCCCCCATCGCAGCGCCACCAGCGGCCCTGACCCGAGATGTCGGGGTGATGCGGTGGAGCTGCTGACGAGATCTCGTTGGACCGGCCGGTCACATCTTTCTGCGCTGGACTTGGGATTATTGACTGGCCTGGCCTTTCATATGTCTCCCTACTGTCACGTTCCATGCTGGCATACCTGTCTTCCTGCCCTCTGTATTTGTATATTGTGTTTTTTCCCTTGTGTTTCTGTTGCTGCCAATTCCTGGGTGGCCTCCCAGGGGTTAATTGGTGTTCTGTGTGCTGCTCACCTGTTTACCCTTGCCTTGATTCCCCTGACTATATTAGAGCAATGTACCTATAGGACATTGCTGGGTCATTTTTACTTTGCCTGGTCTCCTTGCGACTTGTGTCCTGAGAGCTCCTTGCTGTGTTCCTGTTATCCTCCGTTTGTTCATCCTTGTTTAGTTTTTGCCTCTGTTATTTCTGTTCCAGTTTATGTCAGTTCCTTTTGTGTATTTAGTTCTGTCTATTGCTGTATTTTGGTTTGCTGTTTATGTTCCATTCTGATTCCCCGGTTACCGATTTTGGCTTGGCTGACTTCCCTTCTGGTTCCTATTCCTGTATCCTGTATGACGTACTCTCTCTGGTTATGACCTTTGGCTTTCCTCTATATGACTACTCTATAGTATTTTCCTTGTCTGTACCGTTTCCAGGTAACCCTGTCATCTGTATACAACAAAAGACTCTGTACGGCTTCAAGGTAATACTTTCCTTTAGATTAGATCTGGCTATCCTAAAGACCGGCCTTTCAGTGCAGGGAATCTTTGGTATTCCCGTACAGAGGTCTTTTGTTAACCCTGTGTTGCTTTAATCTGTTCTTGCAGTTTACACTGCATCTCTGCATATAGGGGCTTCTCTCAGGAACCAGGGCCTCACCTTGCTGCGAGTTATATTCCTAGGGATATATATACAGACCGACCACTTCCAAGGATCGGAGGGCAAGGATAGGGTGGTGCGTGCCTTGTGGTACTGCCACCGTGACATAATGACCCAGCCTTTACATAAGCCCGCAGAGATGTGTACTGTGTTGGAAACCTTATTGCACATGTTTGAGGAATTTGTGGTTCACCTCAAAGGGTTACTGAGCCTGTGTCTAGACTCTGGCAATCAGGTCTCATTTGAGAGCAGGGTTCATGGTCCGCTTTCTTCTGATGAAAAGAACAGAAGACGTGAGTACAATCTCTGTTTCTATTGTGCCAGTTCGTTGCACTTTTTGTCTGGCTGTCCCCTCAAGCCGGTGCGTCCTGGGGCTGGAGTGCCGGTGTGTCCTGGTGCTGGAGTGCCGGTGCGTCTCAAGACTTGTGGTGAGTCTGTGCGCCCTGATACTGGCCGAGTGCCAACTGTGCCCATGTCCCACAGTAAGGCCGCTAAAGCTAGACCACGCATGAGATCCACTGGCACCAGTTACAGCTGGGAATCAGAGGGTGCCAGACCACGTAGGGGGTCTGACGGTGCCAGACCTAGCTGGGAGTCGGATAGTGCCAGACCACGTAGGTCTGAGAAAGGTCTGAGAAATCCAGGTCTGAGAAAGAGGCACTTGAGTCTATGAAGGATGAATCCTTTTTGGCCACAAGGCCAGAGGATGAAGTACCCATGGAGGTTATGTCGCTCTGGGCATCCGATAATAAACCTCAGACTTATGTGAATACCTCTGATGGCTGTAGGGGTTTAAAGACACAACTGGCTGGTTCTGAGCAGCGACTGGCAGCCAAAAGACAGACCCTACGTATTGTTACTGGGTGTATTACATGTAGAGCCGCAACCCCAGTGCCCATTGGCGGTAAGCCAGTCCTGTCTCCGTCTGGCAATGCGCAGCCAGTCCTGTCTCCGTCTGGCAATGCGCAGCCAGTCCTGTCTCCGTCTGGCAATGCGCAGCCAGTCCTGTCTCCGTCTGGCAATGCGCAGCCAGTCCTGTATCCGTCTGGCAATGCGCAGCCAGTCCTGTCTCCGTCTGGCAATGCACAGCCAGTCCAGCCTGGCAATGTGCTACCAATGTTGCCTGATCCTGGCACGATGCCAGCGGTAACAATAGTGATGTCTGATTCTGGTAAGCTGCCAGTCAGATCCATGGCAAGCTGTGTGTCAGCAGCGCCAGAGCTACATTGCAACACCACTGTACCCATGCCCCACAGAGAGTCCGTGGTTTCCAAACCTCATGGTAAGGCACAGGTAGAAGAGCCTACTCCCACTGTTGCCGTGTCGTGTGGGGTGGTCACCAGTTCTAGATCTCGTTCAAGGAGAAGACGTGAAAAGGTGTCTAACCCTAGTCCCACTGATTCTATGTCCAGTCTAACTGATGCCAAGATCCCCCTACCCCATCATGTCCCTGAGGGCTATGTGCAGTCGCCCTTTGGACTGGTGTTCAGGAAGGACCACTGGGTTGCCATTCAAAGGAACCCTCATAGACGGGGGCGTCTTGTGGAGGAGGATGACGACTCTGAGTGGGACCTCAAAGGACTTTGGTGACTGGTGTTCTTGATCTGGTTTCCTAATTCTGTCATGTTTGTTGTTTTGGGTGCCCTGGGGTCACCCGTGGAGGAGGGGATAATGTCACGTTCCATGCTGGCATACCTGTCTTCCTGCCCTCTGTATTTGTATATTGTGTTTTTTCCCTTGTGTTTCTGTTGCTGCCAACAAATCCCAGGGGTTAATTGGTGTTCTGTGTGCTGCTCACCTGTTTACCCTTGCCTTGATTCCCCTGACTATATTAGAGCAATGTACCTATAGGACATTGCTGGGTCATTTTTACTTTGCCTGGTCTCCTTGCGACTTGTGTCCTGAGAGCTCCTTGCTGTGTTCCTGTTATCCTCCGTTTGTTCATCCTTGTTTAGTTTTTGCCTCTGTTATTTCTGTTCCAGTTTATGTCAGTTCCTTTTGTGTATTTAGTTCTGTCTATTGCTGTATTTTGGTTTGCTGTTTATGTTCCATTCTGATTCCCCGGTTACCGATTTTGGCTTGGCTGACTTCCCTTCTGGTTCCTATTCCTATATCCTGTATGACGTACTCTCTCTGGTTATGACCTTTTGGCTTTCCTCTATATGACTACTCTATAGTATTTTCCTTGTCTGTACCGTTTCCAGGTAACCCTGTCATCTGTATACAACAAAAGACTCTGTACGGCTTCCAGGTAATACTTTCCTTTAGATTAGATCCGGCTATCCTAAAGACCGGCCTTTCAGTGCAGGGAATCTTTGGTATTGCCGTACAGAGGTCTTTTGTTAACCCTGTGTTGCTTTCATCTGTCCTTGCAGTTTACACTGCATCTCTGCATATAGGGGCTTCTCTCAGGAACCAGGGCCTCACCTTGCTGCGAGTTATATTCATAGGGATATATATACAGACCGACCACTTCCAAGGATCGGAGGGCAAGGATAGGGTGGGGCGTGCCTGGTGGTACTGCCACCGTGACACCTACCTGTGGAGCAGCTCCTGCCATTCCGTGATGCTGGCTGAGCATACCCTTTTGTCCTTCCCCATACGACACCTTGTTGATGACCACAGCCTGGACCTCTGCTTTTTGCATTTTTCGATGACTCTTTGTCCCTTTTTTGACTGCTATCGATGACTCCCTCTATTGTTATTTTTGTTTTGTTTTTTGTGCTCCCCTTCCCACCTCCCCTTGTTTGTTATTTTCCCCTCCTATGCTGGGACTTTTTATTTTCTTAGACATTTTGTTTCTCCCCCCCCCCACACCCGTGCGGAGTAATTCTGATTTTTGTTTTTGGCTCTGATATTTTCTATATAATATTGCTGACTCTTTTGCTGTTGTATTGTGGACACCTTTTATGTTTCATATGAATACCGCGAGACTATGTTGTCTGGCCCTGCGAGGCCAACATTGATGGTCGGTCTTCGACCGTATTTTCTGCAATAATAAAAAACTTAACTGAATTGAAACATGTAACAGTAAGAGCAATCACGTTATGATACTATCAAGTTTAGATTGTGGAAGGGAAAAAGAAAAAGAACAATAAAATTGCAAAAACAAAGGCTCTATTTAGAGGGAAAGAAAAAATATATGGGTGGGGGAAGATTTGGTAAGAGGAAGGGAAGGAAGGCACAATCCAAGAGGTTGTTCTGTGTCGAACTTCTATCAATATTTGTTACTCTGTCTCACCCATTGTACAGCGCTACGTAAATTGTTAGCGCTTTAGAAATACTTGTAAGAGGCCCACCTCAAACTGTTGTGCAGATGGTACTTAACACCCAATCGGTTGGTCCATATCTCAAGGAATTCAGGTTTATGTTGGAGATACCTTACTGGTTCTGGCTCTCTCCTTCGTATATTTTGGCTATGTCCCATACTGGGGGGATATTGGGAAAAGATAAATAGACTGCTTTCCCATTGTACCTCATTCACACTCCCACTTTGCCTGAAAATGTACCTCTTACATCTCATACCCATTAACATTCAGACCCGTTACAGGAGGTTCAACTCCATGGTAGACATGTGCATTCGTTTTAGTACTAAAATGATTTAGTCCGAATTTTGGGATAATTTAGTTTTAGTATGACTCAAGAGAAACGAAACTGCTCAGTACAAAAAACGAAAGAAACTAAAATAAAATGCACTACATTTTAGTTTCAGTCTTTTTTGTGATATTACATTGATGAGTGAAGGAGACCAGCAATGAAAAGCGCAACATCCGAAGTTCTGCACCCTCCACATGCCAATGCAGTAGGATGTTCTATACAGATAGGGGCATTAATTAATGCAGGAGGATGTTCTATACATTATACAGAGAGGGGTATTAATGCAGGAGGATGTTATATACATTATACAGAGAAAGGTATAAATTGAGGAGGATGTTCTATACAGAGAGGGACATTAATTAATTCAGGAGGATGTTCTATATATTATACAGAGAGGGGTATTAATTAATGCAGGTGGATGTTGTATACATTATACAGAGAGGGATATTAATTAATGTAGGAGGATGTTCTATACATTATACAGAGAGGGGTATTAATTAATGCAGGTGGATGTTGTATACATTATACAGAGAGGGGTATTAATTAATGCAGGAGGATGTTCTATACATTATACAGAGAGGATCCTTTTTTTTCAGCCCTTTAAATCTTGTGGCTGTGAGCGCTGAGATCGGCTGCTTGTTACATTATCTCTCAGTACAATGTATCAGGCTCAGTTGTTACAGTAACTGACTGTAACAGCGCTCAGAGTTTCAGTAAAACAAGGAAATAATATTGTTCTAACCTCTTATATATAAAAATATTATTTACTAGTTTTACTGAAACTCTGAGCGCTGTGATGAGCAGCGAACAGTCAGTAACTGTAACAGCTTTGCCTGACACGGGGCAGTATTACAATGTTGGTGCTAACTTAACCAGAGCTGTTGTAAACTGAAAACCTCCATAGGCTCTAATGGCTCTGGGAAGTTTACAACAGCTCTGGTTATGTTAGCACCAACTATGTAATATGGCCCACATTGTGCTGAGAGTGAGAGATACTGTAACAAGCAGCGATCTCAGCCCTCTGAGGAGCCACTACAATAGTAATTGTATCCACTGGTTTTCGGATGAATGAAATTAGTTTTCATACTAAAGAACTGAAAACGAATTTCTTTAGTAACTAAATAAATTGCATTTTAGGACTAATCCATTAGTTCAAAACGAAATTTTGTGCTGTGCACATGTCTACTCCATGGTACTTGGGACAGCCAAAATAGTTATAGCAAGACATTGGCGTTACTCACTATGCCCTTCTATGAAAGAAGTTATGATTGCCCTAGAATATGTCTTTAAATACGAGGAAATGTTCCATACTGCGAATAACTCAATGAGACAATTTTCTGAAACATGGGAGGGATGGAGGGTGTTTGTCGAGTCTGGTAAATTGATATAAGATGCTTCAATTTGTATTACTGTAGTGTACCATGTTTTATGTTTGTTATATGAATCTGTTAGGGTTATTGGAAAATGGAGTCCACACGAGTGACTTTCCTTTTTAAGTCTACAATAGGGATGTGCGTTTCGGGTTCTGGAATTTTCACGAAATTTCCCGATTCGTGTCTTCGGATTCGGCCGAGTTTCCGAATCGGGTAGGACCCGAAAACCGATAGATCCGAAAATTTTCAGATTTTTCAAATGGACTTGAAATGTGTCAAATTGAAATTTATTTTTGCTCTATTCATGATTTCGGTTCCATTCGTGATCTCGGTTCCATTTCGGTAATTCTGGAAATCGTATATTTAACTATTATCGGTTCTATCGCTGATTCTGTAAATTTTGTATTTGTAAATGCGTATCACATGTTTCTTGTGGCATTCGGCTCAGTTTAGCGTTTTTTAAATCGTTTTGTTCATTTTTTTTGTTCCTTTGTTCCTTGGCTTTCATACCATTTTAATATGATTAAATAAAGTTGTGAAATGTATATTCAATTATTCATAAGAAAAAAAGGATCTTTATTTAATAAAAAAAGCACGATAGAATCGCCAGAATTATCGTAGACACTTTGAAACGAGGAGAACAGACGTTCCGAAAAAACAAAAATTTCCGAAATTTCCGAAAAGTCGATACAGAAAACGAGCAAAGTGACCCGAAAACACGAAAAATGGTCGCTATTCCGAAACAAAAATGTACACGAAAAACGAGCCGAACCGAATCGAAACAGAAATCGGTCGAAACGAGCCGAATCGAAAATTTTAAACATCCCAACAAACCGAACCAAAAAAAAAAATTGGTGCACAAGCCTAGTCTACAATGACACTTCGTTTTGACCTGTTTACTGTCAAATTCTGCATCTTTTCCTGTGCTCTGTAATTACTCATGTGTGAACTCTAAATAAAATAAAAACTTTTATATGAAAAAAAAAAAAAAGAAATACTTGTAACTGTAACTGGGCTGTGTCAATGTCTTTAAATTGTGTCCCTTTATTCTAAATAACCAGAAGCTGTGTAGCTGTAGTGACTGGATACATTTTCAGGGTTATTCAAAGAGATCCGAATTGCTTGAGAAAGGTAACCGAACGTTGAAAATCAGCATTCGGTTACCTTTCTTGGCCATTCGGCTATCCAGAGAGCAGGCAATTCGCCAAATCCTGGCGAATTGCCTGCACATACGGTGCCTGTTCGAGGGCAGTGAAAACCCCATGAAAAAGCACTGCTTCGGCTATTCAGAGAACACAAACCAGCAGTGAATGGTTCCCGAAATGCCCTGTCATTCGGTGGTTTAATTCGGCAGATTTATTCAGGCGAATCCCATTGGCTTCAATGTTAAAAATATTCCCGTTTTAATTCAATATCTAATAAACCGTTCATTATAATATTCTGCAGTAAAAAGTCTCCTTATTTATAGATTTTTAAGGATATTTTAAGCATTTTTCTGGATTTTTTTTTTAAAAGTCTGATTTTTTAAATATTTTTTTTTTAAGTTTACTTATTTTTTCAGTAACAGCCCTCTTTATTATCATTCCCTGGACCTCCTGTGTAAATTTCAGACATTTTCGCTCAGTAGTTTCTTTGCAAACAGTGTTTTACTTTTCAATCATTCATGCAAACTGTTTTCCCAATTTATTCACTTCACTCTGTGGTGTCGGCTTTTTCCGGCGGCTGCGCTGCCTGTGATCGGCTCCTGCTCGGGTTTTTCTGTGGTTTTTGGCAGGTTAATCCAGATGTTTGAGGGTTTTCGGCGTGCATTCGCCGGGTTTTGCGGTTCGTTTTCGTCAGGTTTGCGGCAGCTTTTCCCTGCAATTCGGGGACCCTGTGGTGCTTGCTGAATACACCGCCGGGACACCGAAATGGGATCGGCAAAAGGAACCGAATTGAAGAGAACGAAAAGTCACCGAACGTGCGGTGACTTTTCGAATCTCTTTGAATTACCCGGATTGTCTGTGATCTCCCATCAAGGCATTGATTGGTTATATAGATTAGGGCTGTGCAATTTGTTTTGTTCCGAATTTCGTACGACATTGACCATTTTCGTTCTTTCGGGAGTATTTCCGAAACAAAATATCGGCTGCCCGAAATTACGAACATTTTTGAATCAAAGTTTCAACAAACGGAACGTAAACGATACGAAATGCTGAAAAAACTGAACAAAACGATCACAAACAAAATCAATTTCGTAATGAAATAAACTGAAACGAAAAAAAAGTAACCAAAATGATCTGACATAAAAAAATAAAAAAAAGGAACAAAATCATCCAAAACGAAAAAAACAAAACACGGAACAGGTCACTTTTTAATTAATGCAGATGCTGTCTGTGCCCCTATATAATATGTATTACTGGTCACTTATTAATGCAGATGCTGTGCCCCTATATAATATGTATGACATACAGGTCACTTTATAATTATTAATGAATGCAGATGCTAGGCTTTTTTTTTCCCATCATATAGTTTTCAAACTTTTCAAGGTTAAAAAAATGTAACTGTTTATTAAATATATCTTAAAGCATTTATTTTTTTCACATACAGCAAGAAGTGTCTGCATTTATTTATTTGTTAGGATTATTTTGGCATTTTTCGGGAATTTGTGGGTGAAAGCCTAAACATTAACCCAAAAATTATCAAAAAATGCCAAAATAATCCTAACAAATAAATGCAGACACTTCTTCCTGTAAGTGAAAAAAAATAAATGCTTTAAAATATACTCACAAAAAGGGGAAAGCAAAATAAACAAAATAACCCATTGAAACAGACTGCCGAAGCGACCTGAAACAAAAAACTTCCGAAACGAAAAAAAAAAAAAATGGGCCGAAAAAAAAAAAAAAAAACGGCATGCACATCCCTAATCCCATTATGTGAAATCCCAGGTAGTTCTATCCTCAATCGGGCGCCATGTTTTGCCCTCGTTGACAGAGCTAACTGGGGGCCGGCGCACAGCAATATGTGATTGACCCTCAGTGCTGACTGTAGTGTGCTGCCTGCCAATCAGGAGGACAGGCTGAATAGTGGGCTGTCCTGTAGGATTGCTCTGAGCTGTCCCTCCCCATGTAGCATGTCACAGGGACACGAGGACCAGCAAAACTTTGATAGGGAGAGAACGCCCCCTGTTAAATTATATAATATCAAATCATATTATATTATAAAACTAGATTATTATAGTTAGAAACATAGAAAAATGTCGGCAGATGTAACACTTCAATGTTCTTGAACCCAGGACATACTTGAAAATGAGAGAAATCTCAATGTATCCTTCCTGGTAAAATACTTTATAATAAATAAATAAATAAATAAGAACCTTTCGGCCCATCTAGTCTGCCCAATTACATGGATACTTTACCTGGATTTATCTTTTGTTTAGGATAGCCTTATGCCTATCCCATGCCTGCTTAAATTCAATTACTGTTTTAGCCTCTACCACTTCAACTGGAAGGCTGTTCCATATATCCACCACCCTCTCAGTAAAATAATGCTTCCTGATGTTACTTTTAACCCTTTCAATGCGGAGGACGCGCTGAGCGCGTCCTCCGCATTACCGCTGCTGTGCGGAGGACGCGCTGAGCGCGTCCTCCCATTGGGGTCAGCGTTCGGCCGGATTCCGGCCGATCGCTGGCCCCCCCGGTGCGGGCTGACATCCTCGATGTCAGCCGCGCATCCGGGACCGCAGCCGCCAGAATTAGGTGTCATCGCGGCAGCGCAATGACACCTAATTCAGGCGCCCCCCCACATGTGCGGAGGAGGCGCCTGAAAGGGAGGGGGGGAGGTCCTTCGGACCTCTCTCCCTCCCGATCGGCGGCTCTGCGGGGGTTAACCCAGGCATCATTTGGAAGGGCACAGCCTGCCCTTCCAAATGGTACCTAGCATTAACCCCTGGGGAGCTGGATCGCGAATCGGCGCTGAAAAGCGCCGGTTCGCGATCCTTTCCCGGAGCTGGCCGACATCTTGGATGTCGGCCAAGCCTCCGGGAACTCCCCCTGAGGACTGGCGTCATCGTGCGTAGCACGATGACGCCAGTCCTAGAGTTAACCCCTAACTGCCACCAACGGTGGAGATAGGGAGTTCCAATGAACTCCCTATCTCCCGATCCGTGGCAGTTAGGGGTTAATGTTTGGTATGGTTGGATCGGCCAGAGCATGGCCGTTCCAACAATACCAAACTTGAATGTGAAAAAAGTTTTTAAAAAAAAATAAAATAAAAATTAAAAATAAAAATATATTTTAAAAACAAATTATAAAAAAAAAAAATAAACATTTCTTTTTTCTTTTTTTTGGTTTGTTAGTGTAGCAATATTGTTCCCATTGCAATTATAATGTGAACAATGATGCTGCACTAACGATTTTTGTATGCGGTGCGTTTGTTAAAAATCGCGTAATTTTCCCCAAAAAAAAATGTAACGAGACCCCATCTCTAATTTTTTTAACAAGCGCACCCCATACAAAATATAACCGCAATTGCTCGCATGTTAAAATGTGAAAAAAAACACTTTACACGTTGTAAATTATTGAAAATACATATTTTATTGCATTTTTTGTTATAATATACAGACATGACATAACGTATACATATAATAATGACATATTATGAATCTACTGAGTCTGACGGAAAGAACGATATATAATATGTCTGGGTCATATACTAAAATAAGCCTTCAAAACACGTTTAAACATGATGAGCAAAACCGGTAAAAATGACCTCAGCACAGAGGCGGGAAAAGCCTCAGCAGCGAAAGGGTTAAACCTTTGCCCCTCTAATCTAAGACTATGTCCTCTTGTTTTGCTACTTTGTTTCCTTTTAAATATACTGCCTTCCTCTACCTTGTGGATTCCCTTTACGTATTTAAATGTTTCTATCATATCTCCTCTGTCTCGTCTTTTTTCCAAGCTGTACATGTTAAGATCATTAAGCCTTTCCTGGTAACTTTTCTCCTTCAAGCCGTACACCATTTTAGTAGCCCTTCTCTGAACTCTCTCTAAGATGTCTATATCCTTCTGGAGATACGGTCTCCAGTACTGCACACAGTACTCCAAGTGAGGTCTCACCAGTGCTCTGTACAGTGGCATGAGCACTTCCCTTTTCCTACTGATAATAAGGAGAAAAACCAGGAGAACAGGTAGGAGAAGCAAACAATCTAGACCAAATAGCCGATTTGGAAAGTGAGATAAAAACGGGAGAATTTTTCTGCTTTGACTATTTTGACTAGAATTTTAACTTCTCCTGCCAATTCTCCTGAGATTCACCTTTCTTTGAATAGACCTGATAAATACATCCAATCCATAATATAAGAAGTTTATGAGCAGAGTATCCCACAACTTTCCTTCAGCATCTTAAGTGATGAGATATTTGTAGGGTACGTCCATGACTTCCAACGCACTGCAGTGTTAGGCTAGGGTCAGACGAACGCATTTTTCGCATCGTCAGTGAAAAAGTTCGGTCGAACGAATGGACGTATTTTTTCACGGAATACGCGATAGCGGTCATACAATGCACATTTTTGTCTGTGATTTTTTACGGATCATCAATAAAACACTTCTTGCGTCTGGACATTATGTTGGCCAGACATTAGCAGCATCTGACGTCTCCTAATCACGCACACACGCCGCTAGCGGACACAGCGCACCCTGTACGTCAGTACTAGCGGTTTGACGTTCTTGAAAAAATGCGTTCGTTTGCCACTTGCTTTGCACGGACGGACTTTCGTGCGGCCGTTCTTCGTATGTTGCCCGGCATTGGACGTGATTTGCTGCTACTACGGCCGTGATTAACTGCAGCTAAACGCACGTTAAAACTGCGTTCGTCTGACCCCAGCCTAAAGCAACGTCATAAATCATAAGTAACCAATAGGAGTAACAATAATAAACACAAAACCTGTGCTGCTCCATTGCACACTGGGATACCTTACCCCTCTTGAATATAGTTGTAGTATTCATATAATTTATCTTTAAAGTGTCAACATAGTCCTCTTCGTTTTATCGTTAAGCTATGTGGTGGGGGGTAAGTAATGCAATTATCTTACTGCAAGATCAGCTGTGACCAAATAACATTTCCCTCACTTTATTTAAAGGATAACCTTGTATATTCTGTGTTTTTTTACAGTAATGTCTCCCGCACATAGTCCTCAGGGGTCCCACCATCCGATTTGTAGAGCTGAAGATCCATAGTTCTGCTGTTGTTGCAGATTTGCAACGCAAGGTCAAAAATACCCAGGAGATGACAATCTTTGAGAAGAACTTCAAAGAGCATTTAGAAATGTTGAAGATCAAGCAACGAAAGTAGATGATGACATGAGGACATATATAAACTGCACGATTTTTTAAAATATAATTTAATTTTTTTCCCCTTTTAGGTTCATTTACATAATTGTCAGCTGCAACCTGCGTCACTGGACCTACTTCAGGTGTTAGTTAACAGCTCTTTTCCAGACACTATTTGTGATAGGCCACTTGCTATTACTATAATGCAAGGCAGCAGGGCCAGATTTACAATTAGGCAAAGTAGGCATGTGCCTACAGGCACCCTCCACAGGGGGCGCCTTGCTATGTTAAACTAAAATATAAAACATTCTTCACATTTTTTTTCTAGCTTTACAGAGCAAAGCCCCTCCCGCGGTGGGAACCTTTCTAAATAAGGCTGCTGTCAGACGAGCGTAGTGTTCACGTCCGTGATTGCGCCTAAAAGTACGTCCGTGATAGCATGACAGGACGCCCATCGGAGCCCGTTACACGAAGTACGTCCGCACTGAACTGCGGACGCACAACGGCCGCGGCCCACGGACGCAAGGCAGGCATGAACGTACAACCGCTAGAACGGCCGCACAGAATCCACTGCGGCCGGCTAGCGGCCTGTGTACGTGAGGTGGAGACGTCAGACGCACCTGTTCTGCGGCCTACATCACGTCCAGACTCCAGAACATTCCTGGCGTGGCTGTAGTATATTCTAGGGGCCGGAGAGTTTATCCTGGACACTGGACGCTGCAGGTGACATGGACGTCGAGAGGCTGATCACCGAAGTGGGGAGCACCCCGAATTGTGGGACACTGCCAGCAACCTATACAAGGACAAGATCAGCAAGGCGAACGCATGGGCTGATGTCACGAGAGCGGTGTACCCTGCATACGACACATGGTCTGAGCATGAACAGAAAGTACAGAGTGAGTACATGATTATTTTATTCATAATGAAATGCACATTATTAATCCAAACAAAATGTAAATGGCTAACAAATTCATGAACGTCACATGTCAAATGCTCCCCATCTGCCAGGGCACCTGTCCTGCTTCACTAGTGAAATAGTTTGCCAGTGCATCACGATGCCTGTTGCGTGTCGATTCACAGGCATAACGTCATCATTAATAAATTCCTCCAAACCACAAACAGACAAGGAGTCATCAAAATTAAAACCATCCCGCGCACGAACAAAATTATGCAACACACAACAACATTTCACTATATCTACAGAAAAATCGATGTGCACATCTAGCGGCCTATGGAAAATCCTCCACTTGTTGCTCAGTATGCCAAAGGTACACTCGACATACCGTCTCGCACGCGACAGCCTATAATTGAACACCGCTTTGTCACAGTCAGGTGTGTCCCAGAGTATGGTCGCAGGAGATGCGTAGAAAGTCCAAAAGCCTCATCCCCTACAAAGGCGTAGGCGACTCGCACATCTGTGCCAGGCAAAGGTGCGGGTCGGGGATGTGCAGTGTCCCACTTCCTATTGCATTCCACAGTGTGGAGTTCCTGAAGAGTGTGGAGTCTGAATCTTTCCCGTATGACCCCACATCCACACAGACAAAATTATAGTTGGCATCTGCCACTGCCAGTAGGCCAATGGAAAAATATTGTTTATAATTGTGATACAGTGAGCCACTCTGCAGTGGCTTCCACTATACGGACATGTTTGCCATCCACAGCTCCCAGGCAATTCGGAAAGTTTGCTCGCTCCAAAAATGTTGCAGCAATTTGCGCCCAGCCGCATCTGTGGGTGTTGGCAAACATTCTCCCTCATCGTGTCCCAAATTGTCTGGCACACCTTGCGGACGATCTCCCCAGCTGTAGATCTGCCAACGCGGAAATTATAATGCAGGTCCTGCAGACTGCATCCACTGGCAAGATACCTATCAAAAAAGGAGAAATAAATGTGTGTTATGATCAGATTCCATGAGTCGCACCTAATATCAGTCTACTGTTTTGCAGCACATGAAGTCATCGCCAAATGGAGGACAGTCAGGGACAACTACACAAGGGTCCTCAAAAAAGATGCGGGAGCGGCACGCTCGGATCAGCGGCGAGGAGGGCCAGCAGTTACATTTATGCTGAGCAGCTGTCATTCCTGCAACGGACCCTGGAACCAAGACCTATGGTGGGCAGCATCGATCTCCCATCCACATCCAGGGCACAGCAACACGTGCAGCCATGTGCTACTGCCACCTGCTCACAAGAGACGGAAGAGGCCGGAGCAGACTCGCAGTTGGAGGAGGAGACCGCTGCCCAGGAGCTGCCTACTGCAAGGGCTGACACCACCAGGCCGGGCCAGAAAAGGAGAAGGGCACCGGGTGGTGAATTTGAGCGTGCCATGGTGACATTCATGGATTGTCACCATCAACCACCACCACCACCGCCACCGCCACCACCACCACCACCTCCACGCTGCAGGTTCTGGGATGTCGATGACATGTCGTTCCATCATTCGTGTCTCCCCATGTTGCACCAGATGAGCCTGGCTCAGAAGATGGAGTACCGAAGAAGGACATTGGACACCATACACAGCATCTTGAGCCAGCCTCCAGTACCACCTGTGCCTCCCAGGGCACAATATGCTGGTGGTTATTACCGGCGGCCGGAGCCTCCACACCAACCCATGTCCCCTGGTGCCAGGTCACAACCACCCTATCAGCCTGCATACCAAGGTTACATGCCCGATCCCTATGATGAGGATGCTCCTCATTATGAGGATTTGTAGTTATTTTCATGCTCATGCACTTGTTTTATGCTTTGCATTGTTGTTTGCCACATGTTCGTAGACTCTTTATTTTATGTCTGATTGATGTTATGTTCAGCAACATATGGTGTGTTAATGTTATTTGGTTTAGTATTACCATTTCTTGTGGATAAAAGATTTATGTTGCTGTCACTGTTGTCTGTCATTCATCATTGAGTATGTGTGAGATTATGCAATGTGTGTGGGTATGCTTGTGCAAATGGGCTGGTGGGCATATCACAACACACCGAAAATGGGGGCTCTGGACATCGAGCACATCTCTGCTGGCTGGGACCGAAAATATGAATGCTGGTGTTTGCTGTTACTTACCGCAGCGTGATGACCAGCATCTCCTCGGGTGGAATGGCGTCCCTCATATTGGTGTCCCTCTTCATCAACGGCTCACGTACCGTCGACAACAGTTCGTCGAAGGAGGGGATGGACATCCGCAGATAGTTGAAGAACTTCGTCGGGTCCCTCTCTCGCAGTGGCCTGTACAGCGTGACAAAGTGGCCATGCGTGCATCTGGCAGCGTTTATGGGATGAACCCATGATCGCCGTTTTCGCTTGTTCTTCAGGTACCCCGTTGCAGCAAAAACGAATACTTCGACTGCATCCATCTTTGGAAAACCCCACCTTCCCCAAAATGGCTTTTTATACCCCTTCCCTTGGATTTTTGATCTGCAATTGATTTGGTTTCTCACATTTCACTTTTTATATTGATCCGTCACTAATCACGGACGTGATCACTGACGTGATCACGGACTGTGTGACCACTACTGCGTCATCCGTACTGACGATCTCCGTACTGCACGGACGTACAGTCCATAGAAATCACGCTCGTCTGACCCTAGCCTTAAACAAAAAACATCTATAGCAAAAATTGTAAAAAAAATAAATAATATAATTTCAAATCTTTTATATATTTATTCATTTTTTTTACAGAAAAAGCCCTTCCTGTATACCTATCTCTCTCTGCACCCTATGCCCGATTATAATTTTGTCTCACAGCCTCCTAATTATCTACCCCCTATGCCCGTCTGTTCCCACTCATGGAGAATTGATAATTCAAAAGGTTTTAGGCTAGCGTCAAACGAACGCATTTTTCGCGTTGTCCATAAAAATAGTGCTTCCGAACGCACTGACGTATTGTTTCACGGAATACGCGATAGCGGTCATATGATGCGCATTTTCGTCCGTGATTTTGTACGGATCATCAATAAAACACTTTTTGCGTCTGGACGTTATGTTGGCCGGACATTAGCAGCGTCTGACGTCTCCCAATCACGCAAACACTCCACTAACGGACGCAGCGCACTCTGTACGTCAGTACTAGCGGTTCTGCGTTCTTGAAAAAAAATTTTGTTTTCCGCTTGCATTGCGCGGCCGCATGTTCGTGCAGCCATACTTCGTATATTGGCCGTCATTGCCGTCATGTGCTACTAAACGCACGTTAAAAATGCGTTAGTCTGACCCCAGCCTTAAAATATATTTTGTTTCCCCCCCCCACCAAAAAGTAAAGCATTTCTTAATTTTTGCAGTTTTTTGTGGGGGTAGGGGGGGGGAATTCCAAATTTTTGTGCGTACAGGTGCTCTTGGGATGGGGATCTGGCCCTGAGCAGTGAACAGGATCAAAAATGTGTTGAACAGAAATACTTAAGGGGTTATTCAAAAAGAGTCGAATTGGCTCTGAAATTGCACCGAATGGTGACTGTCTCTGTACAGTGCAATTTTGTGGCCATTCACAAAGCTGGCAATTCGCCAAATATTGGTAAATTACCAGCGAAATTCGGTGATCTTCGACGGCAGTGAAATCCCCATAGATAAATAATGGTGTTCAGAGAACACCGAACAGCACAGAAATGTGAGTGAAATGCCCTGGTTTTCGGTGGTTTCATCCAGCATATTTATTCAGACGAATCCCATAGGTTTCAAGGTTAAAAATAATCACTCTTTTTATTAAATATTTATTCAACCATTTATTCTTTTCACTTGGAGCAAAAAGTCTCTATTTATTTTTTATAATTTAAGCCTTTTTTCCCAAAAATGTTTTTTTCTGTAACAGAACTTTTTATTATTCTTCATAGGACCTTATATATGTTATTTTCAGGCATTTTCATGCAGTCGCTTTTTTGCAAACACCTTTTTAAAGTTGCAGGGTTTTTTTGAGCAAATTTGACTCCCCGAAGTGCGGGAACAAAAAATCTGGAATTTCGGTGCTCTTTGAATAACCCTATTAGGCTGGTGTCAGACTAACGCATTTTTAACGTGCGTTTAGGCGCACTCAACCACGGCCACAGTAGCAGCAAATGACGGGCAATGACGGCCAATATACGAAGTACGGCCGCGCAACGCAAGTGGAAAATGAACGCATTTTTTCGAGAACGCAGAACCGCTAGTACTGGCGTACAGAGTGCGCTGCGGCAGCATAGCGGCGTGTGTGCATGATTAGGAGATGTCAGACGCTGCTAATGTCCAGCCTACATAACGTCCAGACGCAAAAAGTGTTTTATTGACGATCCGTAAAAAAAAAAATCACACACGAAAATGCGCGTCGTCTGACCGTTTTCGCGCATTCCATGAAAAAATACGTCAATGCGTTCGGAAGCAGTTTTTGACGGTCGCTGCGAATAATGTGTTCGTTTGACCCTAGCCTTAATGTATCAGTGTACATCCAGTTTCTAGGGCAGCAAATACCATTTTGTCCGCAATAGAAACTAGCTGGGGCCATTTGCTCCAAGCAAAACGCTTTTAGGCCTGTGTCAGACGAACGTAGTGATCACGTCCGTGTCGCCGCACAGTTTAACATCCGTCGTAGCATAGAATCATGAGCAATAGAGACCCACACACTAAGTGCGTCCGCACCTAACTGCGCACGCATAACGCACGTGGCAAACGGACGCAAGTTAGGCAAGAACGTAAAACCGCTAACATGGACGCGCAGAGTGCGCCACGTCCACATAGCGTTCTGTGTGTGTGATGATTCAGCTTTTTATCATTTTTCATATTAATTTTGTTTCCCAGAATTCCCTTGTTTGTTCAACGTACATCAAAAACAACTGACCATGTGGTGTCTACAGCATCTTCCGTCAGAACGTACCTCCGTTGTGCATGGACGCAGAGTGTGCTCAGAATGCGCTCGTCAGACATTAGCTTTAATAGAAAACAAGGAACATTTCATCCGCTATCACAGCCTTTCTCAAGCCTTTAGAAAAGGCTGTAATAGCTGCCAAATTGTTGTCTCCCATTAAAAGTTTTCTTTTTGCATGTAGCGGCTGTCTGTGGCTTGTTCCTATTGAACTTTTCTGTTTAACAGTCAAAAATTAGAAAACCATTAAAAAAAATGTATTAAAGTGTAAAAGTATCCTTACATCACACGATGAATACAAGTATGTGTCTCCTGCGTGCCTGGATTAAGTCATTGAATGCCTCTTTCTGTCTCTAACTGGATATTTTCACACGTCCGGAGACAAAATCTTGCCAAAACTGAACTTCTCATCTTTCCTTCTCTCAAAAAGAAGCCCCGGAAGATTCATCTCTGTGCACCTTAGTCGGACACTGTTCAGCCCAACACGTAAAGCTCATTGCCTTAGCTTTGCTTTTGACTTTATAGATACTCCCCATATACACACAGTCATCAAATCCAGTTATTTTCACCTCAAAAACCTTGCTGGTATACGCCTCTTTTAAGTATAAATCCGGGTCTCCTGTACAATCTGGGTTCCAAAAAACAGTTGCCCTGTGCTTTGGTCAGCGTTAAAAATATCCATGTAGATGGACGGGCACGCTAGACTCTTTCAAGCGAAAACAATTTATTGCAACACAAAATGTCAAAACCCTTGCTCATAAGCACCCCTTTCTGACACAAGATATGACTGTGGTGCTTGTCCAGGCACTTTATATATACGATGACTTGACTTCTGTAGCTCTCTCCTTATTGGCTTCCCCAACATCCACATTGCCCCCTTACAAGCTGTAATGAATGCAGCTACCAGGCATATAATTCTCACCTGACGCACCTCATACACAGTCAGGTCCAGAAATATTGGGACATCGACACAATTCTAACATCTTTGGCTCTATACACCACCACAATGGAGTTGGAATGAAACAAACACAATGTGCTTTAACTGCAGACTGTCAGCTTTAATTTGAGGGTATGTACATCCAACTCAGGTGAACGGTGTAGGACTTACAGCAGTTGCAGATATGCCTCCCACTTGTTAAGGGACCAAAGGTAATGAGACAATTGGCTTCTCAGCTGTTCCATGGCCAGGTGTGTGATATTCCCTCATTACCCCAATTACAATGTGCAGATAAAAGGCCCTGAGTTAATTTCAAGCGTGCTATTTGCATTTGGAATCTGTTGCTGTCAACTATCAAGATGAGATCCAAAGAGCTGTCACTATCAATGAAGCAAGTCATCATTAGGCTGAAGAAACAAAACAAACCCATCAGAGAGATAGCAAGAACATTAGGTGTGGCCAAAACAACTGTTTGGAACATTCTCAAAAAGAAGGAACACGCCGGTGAGCTCAGCAACACCAAAAGACCCGGGAGACCACGGAAACCAACTGTGGTGGATGACCGCAGAATTCTTTCCCTGGTGAAGAAAACACCCTTCACAACACTTGTAGTGAATACAGAGGGTTCACTACAAGATGTAAACCATTGGTGAGCCTCAAAAACAGGAAGGCCAAATTAGAGTTTGCCAAACAACACCTAACAACGCCTTCACAGTTCTAGAACAAGATCCTATGGACAGATGAGACCAAGATCAACTTGTAGCACAGTGATGGTGTCACGGTCCGAACCACCAGACCCTCTGGCGCCCTCTTTTGTTCTCCTTTTGCCCTGTTTTGCATTGATATGCAGGTTCTAGGACTTTTTCCTCCATACGCTTCTTGAACTATAATTTGCATAAAGGACATGGAACCACACCTGCCGTTCATCTCCCTAATTGATCCTGCATATGAGGAAGCTACACCCCTGATCCCACGCTTCCTCATTGAAGTTCCTAGCTTAGCTAGTGCAGACCTGCCTTCCACAGATCCTTGCCTGGAACCCCTCCTGCTCTTGATCCATAGACCTTCCTGTACACCCTCTGCTATTTCTGGACATTCTCTACCGGTATCCTCCATTGCCCCCTGTACCCTCTGCTTTCCATTATTGATATAACCGTGTACCAGATCTCTGCTAATTCTTGACCACTCTATTGCCTATTCCTATTTCGTACCTGTGCCTGATTTATTGTTCTATATCCATTGTTTATTTTCCTGGTCTGTTGTCAGTTTATTTGTATTCACAAATAAACCCTGTTACCCTGTATCCTGCCTTCTGATACGTTTACTGCACCTTGGGCTCACACCCACATTTCTGCACATCTGCTAGGCCAGGCTCGTGACAGATGGGAAGAGAAGAGTATGGAGAAGGAAAGGAACTGCTCATGATCCTAAGCATACCACCTCATCAGTGAAGCATGGTGGTGGTAGTGTCATGGCGTGGGCATGTATGGCTGCCAATGGAACTGGTTCTCTTGTATTTATTGATGATAGAAGGCTTATCAATAAATTGCAATCTTTGAGCTTGGATTCCAATATTGTTGAATGGATTAGGCAGTGGCTGAGTGACAGGCAACAGAGGGTTGTGGTAAATGGAGTTTATTCGGCGCAAGGTCTTGTTACCAGTGGGGTACCTCAGGGGTCAGTACTTGGACCCATTCTCTTTAATATTTTAATTAGTGATATTGCAGAAGGTATTAATGGAAAAGTATGTCTTTTTGCTGATGACACAAAGATTTGCAACAGGGTTGACGTTCCTGGAGGCATCAGCCAAATGACAAATGATTTAGGTAAACTAAAAAAATGGTCGGAGCTGTGGCAATTGAGTTTTAATGTGGATAAGTGCAAGATAATGCACCTGGGACGTAAAAACCCAAGGGCTGAATATAGAATATTTGATACAGTCCTAACCTCAACATCTGAAGAAAGGGATTTAGGGGTCATTATTTCAGAGGATCTAAGGGTAAGTAGTCAATGTAATAGAGCAGCAGGAAATGCTAGCAGAATGCTTGGTTGTGTAGGGAGAGGTATAAGTAGTAGGAAAAGGGAAGTGCTCATGCCACTGTACAGAGCACTGGTGAGACCTCACTTGGAGTACTGTGTGCAGTACTGGAGACCGTATCTCCAGAAGGATATAGACATCTTAGAGAGAGTTCAGAGAAGGGCTACTAAAATGGTGTACGGCTTGAAGGAGAAAAGTTACCAGGAAAGGCTTAATGATCTTAACATGTACAGCTTGGAAAAAAGACGAGACAGAGGAGATATGATAGAAACATTTAAATACGTAAAGGGAATCCACAAGGTAGAGGAAGGGAGTATATTTAAAAGGAAACAAAATAGCAAAACAAGAGGACATACAGGGTTATCCAAAGAGATCCGAATTGCTTGAGAAAGGTAACCGAACGCTGAAAATCAGCGTTCGGTTACCTTTCCTGGCCATTCGGCTATCCAGAGAGCAGGCAATTCGCCAAATCCTGGCGAATTGCCTGAACATACGGTGCCTGTTCGGTTCCTGTTCGAGGGCAGTGAAATCCCCATGAAAAAGCACTGCTTCGTCTATTCAGAGAACACAAACCAGCAGTGAAAGGTTCCCCTAATGTCCTGCCATTCGGTGGTTTCATTCGGCAAATTTATTCAGGAGAATCCCATAGACTTCAATGTTAAAAATATTCCCGTTTTAATTCAATATCTAATAAACCGTTCGTTATAAAATTCTGCAGCAAAAAGTCTCTTTATTCATAGATTTTTTAGGATACTTTAAGCATTTTTCAGATTTTTTTTTAAAAAGTCCGATTTTTTTTTTTTTTTTTTTTTCAGTTAACTTATTTTTTTTGTAACAGCCCTCTTTATTATCATTCCCTGGACCTCCTGTGAAAATTTCAGACATTTTCGCTCAGTAGTTTCTTTGCAAACAGCGTTTCTTTTTCCCAGATTCATACAAATGGTTTTTCTAATTTATTCACTGCCTCCTCTACGTCACAGCTGCTTCGGCTCTGTGTGATTCGGCTCCTGTTCGGCTCCTGTTCGGCTTTTTCGAAGGTTAATCCAGATGTTTTTGCTTGTTTTCAGCATGCATTCGGTTAGTTTTCGTCCGGTTTTCGGCAGCTTTTCCCTGCAATTCGGGGACCCTGTGCTCTTTGCTGAATACACCGCAGGGTCACCGAAATGCAATCGGCAAAAGGAACCGAATTGAAGAGAACGAAAAGTCACCGAACGTGCGGTGACTTTTCGAATCTCTTTGGATAACCCTGATAGTCTTAGATTAGAGGGGCAAAGGTTTAAAAGTAACATCAGGAAGCATTATTTTACTGAGAGGGTGGTGGATACATGGAACAGTCTTCCAGTAGAAGTGGTAGAGGCTAAAACAGTAATTGAATTTAAGCAGGCATGGGATATGCATACGGCTATCCTAAACAAGATAAATCCAGGTAAAGTATCCATGTAATTGGGCAGACTAGATGGGCCGAAAGGTTCTTATCTGCCGACATTTTTCTATGTTTCTATGTGACTGCTGACAAAAGCAGCAGGATGAATTCTGAAGTGTTTTGGGCAATATTATCTGCTCACATTCAGCCAAATGCTGCAGAACTCATTGGACGGTGCTTCACAGTGCGGATGGACAATGACCCAAAGCATACTGCAAAAGCAAGCAAAGAGTTTTTGAAGGGACAGAAGTGGAATGTTATGCAATGGCCAAGTCAATCACCTGACCTGAATCCCATTGAGCATGCATTTCACTTGCTGAAGACAAAACTGAAGGGAAAATGCCCCAAGAACAAGCAGGAACTGAAGACAGTTGCAGTAGAGGCCTGGCAGAGCATCACCAGGGATGAAACCCAGCGTCTGGTGATGTCTATGCGTTCCAGACTTCAGGCTGTGATTGACTGCAAAGGATTTGCAACCAAGTATTAAGAAGGGAAAGTTTGATTTATGATTATTATTCTGTCCCATTACCTTTGGTCCCTTAACAAGTGGGAGGCACATCTGCAAACTGCTGTAAGTCCTACACCGTTCACCTGAGTTGGATGTACATACCCTCAAATTAAAGCTGACAGTCTGCAGTTAAAGCACATTGTGTTTGTTTCATTCCAACTCCATTGTGGTGGTGTATAGAGCCAAAGATGTTAGAATTGTGTCGATGTCCCAATATTTCTGGACCTGACTGTACGTCTCCCCTCTGCCGGTCCCTCCACTGGCTTCCTGTACCTTTCAGGATACAAGTTAAAATACTGACGCTCACGTTCAAAGCTCTTAATACTAACTGCATCCATGTCTTCCCTACTGCACAAACACACCCATGCTAGATCACTCCAGGCTGTAGGCGACCTCTGCCTCTCCACTGGTTCCAAACGCACCACTAACTTGCTCCTCTAAGACCTCTCGAGTGACACTGGTCTTGTGGAGCGACCTATTTGCTCGATCACATTCCCTAATCCCTGGTCGTTCAAGAAAATTCTCTAAACCCATTTTTTTCCCAGATTAATGTGTCACATTCCCTCTTCCCTTCCCATATTATATTACATTATAGTTTTCATAGCTTGCATTACTAATATGCCAGTCACCATTTCTGATACAAACACTGTTTTTGGTGATCCTGACCACTAGTGTGCTGGTAACTCCTCTTGTCTTCCTAAACCCCAATAGTTTGTAAGTGCCTGAAAAAACTGTCCTCTACACCTCTCAGTTCTGGTTCCTAAATTTGTTGTTCTGTGTCCTTCCACCAGTTTGCCATGTTCCTGCAACATTGTGTGAGTGCATTGTCGCATTAGCCTCACATCATACTTCATTGAGTCCTATGCACTCCAGGAATGAATTCCAGCAACAGGAAGTAAATAAAAACCCCAAAACACGTAAAAAAGGTAGCAAAAGTAGGGCTGAAGAATAAGCAATTTAGATACAACTTTAGAAACAACATGCATTTTATTAGTTTGATCCAGGATGTCCTCTGCTCACAGTTAAATGGGGGATCATGAATTGCCACAGCATGGTTTCAGACAAGTCATGGAACCATTTCATAGAACGCCGATGGAAAGCACTCAGAAACGAAAACGCCAAAGTGATAGAGAGCCTACTTGCTACTTTTAGAAGTGATTATCTTCTCTACTAGTTAGAGGCTTGATACCGTTTAGATCGCCAATTATACTAACACAAATCTTAAGCAGCACAGAGAGCTTTAATCAAATGGAAAATGCCAGGTCACTTGATAACATGTGGGTGTCACTGGATGACTGAACTGCAAATGCCGTACATAGTATATAATAAGACACATAAAATTCCAAATGGTAAAAAAATGTCGGGCTTGGTAATAGTATTAATCTGATGTTAATAAAGAAATATATATATTTTGGGAAAAGTATTAAATCATACTGTTTATACCAAAGATAACGTTAATCTGTCATGCCCAACATGTTGGGCTCATTTAACTCATGCGACCGGAAATTTGAGATTGAGATTGAGATATATATAACTCAATCTCAAAAGAATCCAAACACACACAAAGGCTTTGTAATAAAGTAAGAAACAATGTATTTATTCCATATGTATCAACGTTTCAGTCCCCTCTGGGACTTTTCTCCAGATCGAGATATTGAGATAGAGATATATATATTATTTAAAGATACGTATTGGAAAATTCGGAATAATTCCCAATTCACTTATTGCATTTGCAACTCCAGAAGGCTGCCCGGCAGGAGCTGACTGACAGTCATCATGATGAAGAGTAGACCTCTGCTTTAAAGGACCATTGCAGCCTTCAGGGATAGTTGAGTGGACGGATAAACTCTGCAGAACATGACCAGTTAATGTGATCATGGCTAGAGCTTCCCTTTACATTTTTTAAAACACTTTACAGAGAATGTCATGTATTATCTATTTAGCTGAAAAAAAAAAAAAGAGCTGGAAAAATCTTTTTGTGGTTTAAAAGATGAGCTTTGTTTTGCGGTCTTCACTCGTAACTACGTAACCGTGTATTAACCCCTCCTGACCCACTCTGCACTTTCCTTCTAGTTGGTAACCCTTTAAACATAGAAACATAGAAAAATGTCGGCAGATAAGAACCTTTCGGCCCATCTAGTCTGCCCAATTACATGGATACTTTACCTGGATTTATCTTTTGTTTAGGATAGCCTTATGCCTATCCCATGCTTGCTTAAATTCAATCACTGTTTTGGCCTCTACCACTTCAACTGGAAGGCTGTTCCATGTATCCACCACCCTCTCAGTAAAATAATGCTTCCTGATGTTACTTTTAAACCTTTGCCCCTCTAATCTAAGACTATGTCCTCTTGTTTTGCTATTTTGTTTCCTTTTAAATATACTCCCTTCCTCTACCTTGTGGATTCCCTTTACGTATTTAAATGTTTCTATCATATCTCCTCTGTCTCGTCTTTTTTCCAAGCTGTACATGTTAAGATCATTAAAGGGACACTCTAACAAAAAATCACCCCCCCGTTTTTTAATCCTAACCTATCCCTATTCCCTTAATAAATTGTTAGTTTTTGTTTTTGTGTTTGTAACTGTAATACTTACCCTAAAATCCTCTTGTTTCCAGCGCTGTTTTTTTTTTATACTCACCTCCCTCCTCCGCTCCCATCCTTGTTTCTTCTTCTTGCCTTCTGGTTTACATGAGAAGCGCGCATGCGCGCCTCTCACGTAAGCCAGCCAATCGGCAGGCTTCCTCCCGGCTCCCTCTGAGGATTAGTGTTGCGCGCAAGAGGATGCGCGCAACACTAACCCTCAGAGGGAGCCGCCAGCTTCTGCGGTGAGTTGGAGACATCATCACGCTGAAAGCGTGATGACGTCTCCTACTCGGCAAAAGTCGGCAGAAGCGGGAAATATGAATCCCGCTCTGCTGACTGACAGCTGGGAGGGCAGAGTAAAGTCCTCCGCCTCTCTCAGCTGTTTTCAGCATTTACAGCTGAACCGCTGAGCGGAGGGAGGGGGGACAGAGGGCAGGATACTCCGGGCATCATGACCACCTAAAATAGCTTAGGTGGTCATGTTGCTTAGAGTGTCCCTTTAAGCCTTTCCTGGTAATTTTTCTCCTTCAAGCCGTACTCTATTTTAGTAGCCCTTCTACTAAAAAACTCTGCTACATCCAGCGCTGGTCTCCCTCTGATTTCAGAAGGATATGAAATGCTTCCAGCTCAGCCTGTCATGTGACTGCTGAGGGCAGGTGGGCACTCCAGCCAATCCAGTGGCTCTCAGTGCAGAAAGACTTTGATGACCATTGGATGATGCTGATTCCCAAAGGTCTCCGAGCCCTGAAACCTGAGCTGTGGGCTCCCTGAGCTGACGTTCAGCCCCTACATTTGGAAGACTGAATCAGCCCTCTAAGCCTCCCCTCAGAGGGGGGAGAGGGTGCAGAGAGCTCACAGCAGTGTGACCACTCGGATAAGAATGAATGGTCACACTATGTAGAGTGTCTGTTTTTAAAATCAACTAGAATAACCCAAGAAGACTTTGTGTAGATAATTTGACAGTTAATTAGGATATATGAAGGTTTGATAAAAAAAAAAAAAATTACAGATCCATAGTTTCAATTTGCGTTGTATCCTTTCCACAGGAATTTGTTTTGCATCATATATATTTTTTGTGAATGGTTCTATTTAACATGCTTTTGTCCCAAGAGGCAGGTACAACTATTGCCAGAGTATTTGTTCCCATTTATTATTATCATTATTATTTTATTAACCCAATTATCACATTTCACATGTAAAAGGGCATTTAAAAGTTCTATCTAACCCCTTTGAAGTGTCTGAGGCTGATAAACAGCGAGGAACATTAGAAACCCTTCTTCAAGCATCTATTGGGAATTACCAGTGTATGAAAGCTGCTCTTTAACCCACTGTGATAATTTTAGAAGGCAATGTTCTGTGCTGATATATTTACCACTATTTACCTTCCATGCAAACACATTGCACGGTGTCCTTTTGTATTGAAGTGCTATATTTTGACGTGGAAATTTCTCACGCGCATATTTTACATCCGAGTTGAAATGTTATTTACACAAGGCAGAAATAAATGGATTCTTTACAGATGATGTTTTTAGAACGAGAGTGTTCCGGATAAAGCCGAAATATGCAAGATAAAAAAAAATAAAAGACATAAAAAAAAAAAAATTCTAATGGTATTTTCAATTCCTGTTGTCAGAGTTTATAAATAACCTTCACATTTTAGACTGAATATGCTGAGGCAGCAAAGATCCTATTTCCCTTAAGAAAGACACGAGCATTTTTCATTTTCAACAACGAAAAATAGAGGCAAAGCGCTGTAGCAATTCAGCTCGCGTGTTAACCGCTTTCCCAGGTCCCCAGTGCTAGCCTCAAACGTGTAGCTAGATAGATTGGACTGGGGAGGGTCCTCATATCTAATTAACCCCTTAGGACCCATGGGTTTTGTATGGGGAGCCGTTGGACTGCGCTGTGACCTACCAACGCTCTATAGTAACCACTCTCTTACCGGCTTAGGGTTGGCAGAGGAAGGACAGGAAGTCTTATGCCAGCAACCTGATGTGCCGGTAATCTAGACAGGATCTATTCAAGAAACCAGGGATGATCTTTGAGAACCCTCTCCTTCTGCATCACCTGAAGATGAGGGACACGCAGGTACAGAACAATGAAGACAATATATAGAAATTAACAGGCAATGTTTTGGCAAAAAAACTAAAAAAAAATACAATTAGGCACAATTAAGGTTTTCTTGACCGAAACGTTGTCATTCAATCTCTGAATAGAGGCAAGTGCCGAAACAATTCAGCTCACGTTTACCACTTTTCCAGTTTCCCAGTGCTATCCACAAATGCACATAAGTGTAGCTAAATAGATTGGGCTGGGGGTCCCCGCTTTATAATTAACCCCTTAGTGCCCATGGTCTTTGGAAGGGAACAGATGGGCTACACTGACCTACCAGTTCTCCATATTCACCTCTAACTCACTGGTTTAGGGTTGGCAGAGGAGAGATCATGGGTCTCCCTTGTGACATCAGCCCAATGTACTGGTAGTCCGGACAGGATCAATTCGAGCAACCAGGGACAAGTTTCCAGAGCTCCCTCGTCTTGCTCCATTTCTGTACCAGAGCTCACTCAGCAGGAGATACCAAGCCCAGCCACAAACTCAGCATGAAGATGAGGGACACTCAGGTACTGAAGACTTTATTCAAACATTGGCAGGTGATGTTTCGGTCAAAAAGACCATGATTCGGCACAATTAAGGTATTTTTGACCGAAATGTGGCCTGACAGTCTCTGGATAAAGTCTGCATTCTTCTGCCCCTGTGAGTCCTTCATCGTCTTTTTGAATTGGTAATCCAGACAGGGTTGTATAATATCGTGGACATGTAAATTCGCTGCAATGTTACCCAACCCTCGTCTCATAAATGGGTCAGATCAAGGAAACATCGGTGGTTGGTGGATAACCTCTATAGATGGAAGGAAAGATAGACAGTCAGATATTAAAATTGCCTAATTGCTCAGTCTTTCACATTGAGAAAAAAAAAATAGCAAATGTCAAGTTATATATTAATGAAGTATTTTTAATATAATATCACCATAGGATGTTCTAAACAAAGACTAATCATGAGAAAGTGTAACAGATTGAATCAAATGAATATACCCAGAAAATTTAGGAAGGTATATTTTGTGGATCCTTGGCCCTTTACATTCCCCAAGAGGCTCAGCCAATCTAATGAGTATCAGAGCATCATGGGAAATGTAGTTTCACGACATCTGGAGAGCTAACATAGCTGACCCCTGGTATATTTGATCCACTGCCCAAATTCTCCTAGCTGGAGCTAGGGATAAGCAGTTTTATTATATTTTTATTATTTAAATTGTGTGTTTTTTATGATATCCAACAGGGGATATTTCATAGTTTCAAAAGTAATGGCTACTTTAATACTGTTGCTGCGGATGACGTTTGCAGGACATCTTGGGGATCGCATGTGTCATGGGGTCTTCGCAGCGAAAGGGGAGATTCTATCTGCTCGGGACCAAGTCCCGGGGCGGTCTGACTTCCTTGAAGTCAGAACGTTCCATATAACTAATCCCGGCGAAGTGGCGTCATTGTCAGTAGGGATGAGCTGTTCGGTTCGATGTGTTCGGAGTTCGATTCGAACGTTGCCAGTTCGCAAACTTTGAACATTTCCCGTGTTCGCCCACAATGGACCACAATGCACTTTTCCACTGGCCTGAAGCTTGTAATTGGCTACAGCCTTGCACCTGACCAAAGGTCAGGTGCAAGACTATGCCAATCACGGCTCAGAGTCCTGATTGGGCAAATTTTGCCCAATCATGGGCTCAAGTCCCGCAGCACATGATATAAGGCTTCACACAGCCTTCAGCATGTGTTTTTTGAGAGGAGATTGTTGTGTTAGTTTGTGTTCTCACTGCCAGTCTGCCACCAGCTATTGGGGGGGGTCTCACTTCTACAAAATATCTGGGAATTGTTGTAATCTTTGTGTTCTCACTGCCACCAGCAATTGTGGGGGTCTCACTTCTAGAAGATATCTGGGAATTGTTGTAATTGTTGCACAATATTTGGCTGCACTGACACTGACGCCTATATTACCAGATTTATATCATTTAAATTTTTTGGACCACAGGGTCCAACCCTGCACTCTTCCACAATACCACAGAGGGGTTACGGTGTGACGGCACTGTTGCCAACACTAAAGGCCCAATTTTAAAGCACCTATTGTTACTTTCATCCAAAGCCTGCATAAGTTTCACCATAATTTAGCCAAAAAATAATCACTAAACTTGTTCTGCGTGTCCTAAAATGTCTTTTCATACAGGCTGCCGCCCCAAGCAGTTGTTTATGAATAGATTAAAGGAAAACCGTTTATCGTCATTTGAAACATCATTTTTTGTTTTTAAATGTTTCTATACATCCTACAAATCCGCCACTTCACGGGCAGGTTATGGGGGACCTCCTAGGCACGATATTTGAAGGAATTTTTCATTTTTATTTTTAACCCTTACTTCATGGAAAACTCACTGTTCCTTTAAAAACTTTTTTTTTAAAAAAAAAATTTTGTCCTGGTTTCCTGTCCCCCAGGGCACTACCCGGACCCCCATACACCTTTTATGGAAAATATCTTGCATATATGCCCTCTTGGAGGGCACGCTAAAAATCGAACTTTTGAGTCCCAATGACTTGCATTGAGTTCGGTTCGTGTTCGAACTCAAACTTTTAACATTGTTCGAGTTCGAATGCGAACCGAACACGGGGGTGTTCGGCTCATCCCTAATCGGCAGTTTCAACCCCCCAGAGCCGGGAGTGTGCCTGAAGGGGAGGGAAGGGTCACCTTATTGAGAAGGGGCACAGAATAAAGAGAGACATCGCTGGAAAGGTCACAGTCTGACCTTTCCAATGAAAGCATACATAACCAGGTTAAGTGTAAAACTAAAAATAAAAGAAAAATGTGTTTGTTTTTATAATACAGCACTATTGTTCACTGTTCAATTATAAATGTGAACAATGATGCTGCACTAATGAAAAATTAGTGTTTTTCAGTTTTAACTAAAACCGCGTACTTTCTCAGAAAAATACAGTAACAGGTTCCCATTTCAATTTTTTTTTAACAAGTGTACCCCATAGAATATATAACCACAAAAGCCGATAATAAAAATGTGAAAGCATTTTTTTACTCGCTGTAAATGATTGAATTTTTTTTTTTTTTTACAGATTTTATTATAGCATTCTGGCAGGACACGACGTAAACATATAAATTTGATATATTATGAATGTGCCGAGTCTGACAAAAATAAGGATACTGTATATAATTTGTCTGGGTCTCACAAAAAAGTCATGACTTCAAAATCACGTTTAGGCTAGGGTCAAACGAACGCATTATTTGCAGCGACCGTCAAAAAGTGCGTACGAACGCATTGATGTATTTTTTCACGGAATCCGCGAAAACGGTCATACGATGCACATTTTCATGCGTGATTTGTTACGGATCCAAACCAGGAAACTATGGGTGTCTGGACGTTATGTTGGCCGGACATGAGCAGCGTCTGACGTCTCCTAATCACGCACACACGCCGCTAGTGGACGCAGCGCACTCTGTACTAGCGGTTCTGCGTTCTCGAAAAAATGCGTTCGTTTGCCGCTGGCGTTGCGCCGCCAAACTTTCGTGCGGCCATACTTTGTATATTGGCCGTCATTTGCTGCTTCTGCGGCCGTGATTAACTGCGCCTAAAAACACGTTAAAAATGCGTTAGTCTGACCCCCAGCCTTAAACATAATGAAAACGGTAAGGATTAGCTCAGCACACAGAGGTGAAATGGCTCAGCAGTGAAGGGGTTAAGTTTAGATTCTAGTAAAATGCATATTCTTGAAGTGGTTTTGATTAATGCATTGAACTTTTGTTTTTTTTAGAGATTCTGATAGAAAAGGACTTTTCTGTTACATTTTCTTTCTTGTTATTGGGAGATCCAGCTGAAATAAAGTGGAAGGTTCAGCATTTCCTAGGAATGACCTAATATTCATTTGAGAAATTCAGCATTTTCCATAAGTGATCAATTAAAACCAGTGTTTCCCCAACCGTAGTCTTCATGTCCCCATAACAAGTCAAATTTTAAGGATTCCTTGTGAAAATAAAGACCGAATCCTGCAATCACTGAGTGAGCAGCAAATCATATCACCTGTGCTGTGCTTCACATATCTGCATACCTGGCCTGATTTAAATGATGAATACAGTTTACAGCAGTGGTTCTCAAACCTGTCCAAGTACCTTAACAGGCCAGGTTTGCAGATATCTGAAGCACAGCACAGATGATATGATTTGCTGCTCAGTGATTACAGGATTCAGTCTGCATTTCCCCTAGGGAATCCTTAAAACCTGGCCTGTTAGAGGGACTTGAGGACAAGGGTGAGAACCACTGGTTTACAGAATAAATATATAATTTATATAGGGCAGCCAAAAAAAATCATTTCATGCATCCATATCAGACAGAGCAAACGGAGAAGCGAATACACTAACAAGCATTCCTGAGTCAAATTAGATGCTACAAGCTTATACATTTCCTTGGCAACCTTTTGTCTCACCTGTGCCTCAAATCCCTTTAGATTATGAACGAAAGGCTCTGATCACGTGTTGTTTCTGATACTGTTCTCGGAATGTGTCACTCTCATCCTTTATACAACGGATTATACAAGTGTTTTGGTTAAAAAATAAAAAACGGAATACTAATGTTTTGATACATTTTATCCTCTCAGCCCTGGAAAATACATAACACCATCACCACCACTTTAATAAGAAAGTTTAATAAAATTATTACATTTTTTATTTGCCCAAGATTTTTAAATGTCACACCACCTGGGATGAATTCGAATAGAATCTTGCAAGAAAGACAAAAGGTAGTAAAAGCACAGACTTTTATGTTGTTACATATGAATTTGTGAAACAATTTATGAAAACCTGCAGCAAGTAGAATCCATACCCTGCAGGCGAAAAATAAAAAAACACCCAGGTGACCTGCCTAGTGCCTTAATCTCCTTCCTTCAGCATATGAATTATACATGTTGCAGGACAGCACTTTTCCCTGTGATCCCCGCTGCGGAATATGCTGGCGCTTTAAATAATAAAGAATAATAATAATAATCCCCAAGAATACATGGACAATCTGGCAACCCTGCGAGGGAGCCTCTATCCTAGCGCCTCGATTCGTAACATGCAGGATCTGCTAAGAGTTAGCAATGGCATTGTATACTGGTGCCCTGGCTAGCAGTGAGAGGAAGCAGCAGTTGGCCTGGTAGGACCGGATGTTTGTATTTTATTTTGGGTGGTGTTTTTATTGTGTTTTAATGTAATTTTGCTAAAGCAAGTCATTTTTTGACATCCGGTAATTATTTTACATTATCAGTGGCTTATAATGAGAGAGCTTGGAATTTTGTTATTCTTCAGCTGCCTGCACATTCTTGTTTACTGTAACAAGGGGCATTTGCAGCTCTGCGGAGTAGGACTGGAGCCGTTATGTTTAACAGCCCCACTTGTGAGACATAAAGGCTCAGTCAGACTTAGGCTAGGGTCAGACGAACGCATTTTTCACGTTGTCCGTGAAAAAGTGCGGTCGAACGAACGTACGTATTTTTTCCCGGAATACGCGATAGCGGTCATACGATGCGCCTTTTCGTCCGTGATTTTGTACGGATCATCAATAAAACACTTTTTGCGTCTGGACGTTATGTTAGCTGGACATTAGCAGCGTCTGACTTCTCCTAATCACACACACAGGCCGCTATGCGGCCGCAGCGCACTCTGTACGTCAGTAGTAGCGGTTTGACGTTCTCGAAAAAATGCTTCGTTTGCCACTTGCGTTGCGCGGACGAACTTTCGTGCGGCCGTTCGTCGTATGTTCCCCGGCATTGGACGTCATTTGCTGCTAGTACGGCCGTGATTTCGTGCGGCTAAGGCTAGGGTCAGACTGAGGCAGTGCGAACGCGCGTGCAGGCGCACTTAATCACGGCCGCACTAGCAGCAAATGACGGGCAATGACGGCCAATATACGAAGTACGGTCGCACAAAAGTGCGACTGCGCAACGCAAGTGGAAAACGAACGCATTTTTTCGAGAACGTTAAACTGCTAGTACTGATGTACAGAGTGCGCTGCGGCCGCTAGCGGCGTGTGTGCGTGAATTGGAGATGTCAGACACTGCTAATGTCCGGCCAACATAACGTCCAGATGCACAAAGTGTTTTATTGATGATCCGTACAAAATCACGGATGCAAATGCGCATCGTATGACCGCTATCGCGTACTCCGTGAAAAAATGCGTCCATTCGTTCGAACGCACTTTTTCACAGACAACGCGAAAATGCGTTCGTCTGACCCTAGCCTAAACGCACGTTAAAACTGCGCTAGTCTGACCCTAGCCTAAGGCCCAAGCATAGGGTCAGGGCTGCAATCAGAAATCTCAGGCTCCCTTATTGACCCACTGGTCGGGCCCCCCTTTAGCTCAGCTGCCAAATTTCTGTAAACTAATTAAAAATAAATATTTTTTCTCCGCTTCTGCTTACCTTATTTAACAGGGAGTGGACTAAAACACTGGTGGTCCAGTAGGGGGATACAAAGTGTTCCCTGATGGGAGATCAATTGGTCTGTTGCTCTGCCTGTTGCAGACTGTACTAGTATTAGCTCCCTCATTGACTCTTACAGGCTTATTTAGAGAGAGGTGAAAACCAGGAGAATGACTGGAGAAGTGAAAATTCTAGGTCAAAATAGCCAAACCAGAAAAATTCTCCCATTTATTTCACTTTCTAAATCGGCTATTTGGTCTAGATTGTTCTCTTCTCCTGCCAGTTCTCCTGGTTTTCACCTTTCTCTGAATAACCCTCTAAGGCTGCTGTCAGACGAGCGTAGTGTTCACGTCCGTGATTGCGCCTAAAAGTACGTCCGTGATAGCATGAAAGAAAGTCCATTGGAGCCTTACACATGAAGTACGTCCGCACTGAACTGCGGACGCATGACGGACGCTGCAAACGGACGCAGGTTAGGCAAGAACGTAATACTGCTAGAACGGACGTGCGGAGTGCGCCACGTCTGCAACGTCCGCATAGCTTTGTGTGTGAGTGATGGAACGAGGTCAGACGGACTGCATTTATACGTCCAGCATTTTTGACGGACAGAATGTTTTTTCATTGTAATTTATTTTTCCCTCCTACATCCGTCAAAAATAACTTCAGTGAAAAAACGGACTGTGTGACCACTACTGCGTCATCCGTACTGACGATGTCCGTACTGCACGGACGTACAGTCCGTAGAAATCACGCTCGTCTGACCCTAGCCTAAGTGCTTATACCGGTGCCATTGGGAAATTTGTTGGTATCTTGCTGGGCCAGTCCTGGGTTGCATGTTGGGGCCTTTACATCTCTGGCACCTAGGCAAGCTGCACAATGTTTGGTAAGGGTCAGGGCCCCCTGAGCCTTTGGGCCCCTGAACATGTCATGGGCTGTCACCCCCTGATGGCTGCCCTGCATAGATCAGCCATGTTTTCCTAGACACTCGTTACAATTTCATGTAGCGGAAAGGAAGCACAGGGGAAAATGCTGCCCTGCTACATGTATAATTTATATGCTGCAGGAATGAAATCAAGGCAGATTACTTGGGATTCCTCTGATTTGTTACCTGCAGCATACAAATTCTACATACTGCAGAGGTTGCACTTTTCATGGACTGCCTATCAGCATGAATAAATTATATGTATCCAGCAAAACTCTGGCAAAAATACCCAAACACCTCATTGTGCATGCCAACTTACAAGAAGAATAAATAAATGTAGAAATGATATGCACATTGCATATTTTAGCATCTTGCACACTATTGACCAATATAACGTTATACATCATTATGGAAATTAAAATGCAAGCTTTTTTCTCATGCAATCATGAAAAATTTTGGTTTTAAACTTGGAGCTACCAGTACTATTAAATTGCATTAAATGACATCATCTTCGTTAAATAATCCTTAATGATTTTCATGCATTAATGGACCTGCAATTAATTACTGTCGGAGCTAATTGAAGAGTAATTTCGGAGAGAATTAGGTAAAAGGGGAGAAATTGTACAAAACACAGAATCCAGAATCTTTTTAAAGATAGAATTGGATTTTTTTTCTTATTATTATTTCTGAGATCCTGGATTTAACAGAGTAACAGTAACAGGATCATATAGAGATTGCTAATGCGCAGTAGGCAGCCGCAACGGCTGAGTCGCATGAGGAGTTTGAGGCCGAAAGCTGGGTTCAGATGACTGCACTATGTGTGACCGTACTGACATGCCTTCCGGCGTCCGTAGCAGCGTTGTGACCGGCCACACGCTGTTGCGTGTGCATTATTTGGCGCGCAACAGCGGCTCGGCTGCATCCGTGCAGCAGGCCTCCCTGTCAAAGCGCTAGGACGAGCGTTGACGGGCTGCAGAGCGCGATCCTCCATAGGAAGTTCGAGCCTTGCAGCGCTGAGTGCACTAACTGCGCTCAGCGAGGCGGTCATACGGGCGACGAGTGGAAGGAACATCCACTCACACTGACGTTCCTTCCACTCCTACTACCGCTCGTCTGACGCCAGTCTAACTGGACCAAAACAGGAAGGTCCAGATTACAACCGGGATGCTATGCGCAGAGCACAAGCATCGCTAACATAGTGCCTCCCTCATAGGGTTGCCAGATCGATCATCTTTTCCTGGACACACATTACTATTTCTTGCAGAGGGGAGCACAGGGAAAAGTGCTGCCCTGCAACATGTATAATTCATATGCTGCAGGAAGGAAATCAAGGCAGGTCACCTGGAATTCCTCTTAGAACACATGCATTTAATGCTTGTTTTTGTTGCAACAAGGCTGGATCAAAAGTGAAACAATTATATTTTCATGTCATCATTTTTTTTATATATATTGTTTTTACAAAATAATAACGTTTCCTTAATGAAAGATTAATATGTTTAATGCAGTTTGAGTCTCCCCTCTTTTTTTTCCCACCAAAAGCATCAATGGATTTCTTTTTTGCTTTTATATCAAGATGAGATAATTAACCGCTGTAGATGAAGTAAATAATAACCTAAGATTAGTCATCTCCTGAGGATTGTATGAATTGAGACTTGTTTACCTGCTTGCTTAAAGATTTACGTTTTTTCTTTTCTTTCAGAAAGACATTCAGACTAATTTTATTATGATACTCATGGGGGTCGTCAAGATAAATCATCTGCAACATTAATGAAGTTACATGCAAAATAATCACTAATTGGTTTAAAATACAAATGGCTACGAAATAGCAATGTTTAACCCCTTCACTACCAAGTGATTTCCCAAAACACCATTGTCAGAAACCAGTGTTTTTTTGAAAAATCATTTTAAATTTATTATACAGTAAGAAATATTTGAGCTTATACCATTGTGATTCTTACTGTAAATAACCTATTTTGGCCAGTGGATGGCGCCATCTGCTGCCAAATTGAGTTACAGCAGTTTGAAAAACGGAAAACAAAAAAATTGTATATGATGTGCCTACACTCATATTCCTTCCTGTGAGTGGCCACTTGACGCTTGTTGTTATAGTTCTATATATATAGGAGTGTCACCCTATCAGGGTTATTCAGAGAGTGGTGAAAAGCAGGAGAATGACTGGAGAATGGAAAATTCTAGGTCAAAATAGCGGATTTGGAAAGTGAGATGAATGGGAGAATTTTTCTGGTTTGGCTATTTTGACCTAGAATTTTCACTTCTCCAGTTATTCTCCTGCTTTTCACCGCTCTCTGAATAGCCCTGCATGTGTTTTGTTTCTTTGTATTGCAGCCAATGTGCTGCAGTTCACTGAACTACTTTCTCAGGGTTATCCAAAGCGATCCGAATTGCTTGAGAAAGGTAACCGAACGCTGAAAATCAGCGTACGGTTACCTTTCCTGGCCATTCGGCTATCCAGAGAGCAGGCAATTCGCCAAATCCTGGCGAATTGCCTGCACATACGGTGCCTGTTCGGTGCCTGTTCGAGGGCAGTGAAATCCCCATAAAAAATCACTGCTTCGTCTATTCAGAGAACACAAACCAGCAGTGAAAGGTTCCCGAAATGCCCTGCCATTCGGTGGTTTAATTCTGCAAGTTTATTCAGGAGAATCCCATAGGCTTCAATGTTAAAAATATTCCCGATTTAATTCAATATCTAATAAACCATTCATTGTAAAATTCTGCAGCAAAAAGTCTCTTTATTTATATATTTTTTAGGATATTTTAAGCATTTTTTTTTTTTTTTTTTTTTTTTAAAAGTCCGATATTTTTTTTTAAGTTTACTTCTTTTTTCTGTAACAGCCCTCTTTATTATCTTTCCCTGGACCTCATATGTAAATTTCAGACATTTTCGCTCAGTAGTTTCTTTGCAAACAGCGTTTCATTTTCACAGATTCATACAAATGGTTTTGCTAATTTATTCACTGCCTCCTCTGCTTCTCAGCTGCTTCGTGTGATTCGGCTCCTGTTCGGCTTCTTCGAAGGTTAATCCAGATGATTTTGCTTGTTTTCGGCGTGCATTCGGTGGGTTTTGTGGTGCGTTTTCGGGGGGTTTACGGCAGCTTTTCCCTGCAATTCGGGGACCCTGTGGTGTTTGCTGAATACACCGCCGGGTCACCGAAATGCAATCGGCAAAAGGAACCGAATTGAAGAGAACGAAAAGTCACCGACCGTGCGGTGACTTTTCGAATCTCTTTGAATAACCCTGTATGTGTTCTGGCTTGTATGAGAACCACCCTTCGTGTACCAGTTTTTGGCTATTCCTGACTACTCAGAGTTCTTTACGATTTGGCTTGGTTTCTATTTTGATTGAGATTAACCCTGTCCTGTGTATATCGTATAATCTGATACCTATATGTGTTTGTCTCCCTAGAAGTAACCAGATTACCGACCACCTAAGGATCGGAGGGATACATAGGGACTGTTTTAAGGGATCCATGTTGTTATATCAGGAGGGATTCGTGACACATACTACAGTATGTTAGTGCTACTATAGATTTTTGTTTTCTGGTTGCACAGAAACATAGAAAAATGTCGGCAGATAAGAACCTTTCGGGCCCATCTAGTCTGCCCAATTACTTGGATACTTTACCTGGATTTATCTTTTGTTTAGGATAGCCTTATGCCTATCCCATGCTTGCTTAAATTCAATCACTGTTTTGGCCTCTACCACTTCTACTGGAAGACTGTTCCATGTATCCACCACCCTCTCAGTAAAATAATGCTTCCTGATGTTACTTTAAGGCTAGGGTCAGACGAGCGTGATTTCTACGGACTGTACGTCTGTGCACACGGACGTACGTCAGTACGGAAGACACAGCAGTGGCCACACAGTCCGTTTATTCACTGACGTATATTTTGACGGATGTAGGAGGGAAAATAAATTAAAAAGCAAAACCATTTTGTCCGTGAAAAATGCTGGACGTATAAATGCAGTCCGTCTGACCACGTTCCATCACTCACACACAAAGCTATGCGGACGTTGCGGACGCAGCGCACTTTGTGCGGCCGTTCTAGGGGTTGTACGTTCTTGCCTGCCTTGCGTCCGTGGGCCGAGGCCGTTGTGCGTCCGCAGTTCAGTGCGGGCGTACTTCGTGTGTCGGGCTCCGATGGGCTTTCTGTCATGCTATCACGGACGTACTTTTAGGCGCCATCACGGACGTGAACACTACGCTCGTCTGACCCCAGCCTTAAACCTTTGCTCCTCTAATCTAACAGGGTTATTCAGAGAGAGGTGAAAACCAGGAGAATTGCCAGGAGAAAGAATAATCTAGACCAAACTGCCGATTTGGAAAGTGAGATAAAATGGGAGAATTTTTCTGGTTTGGCTATTTTGACCTAGAATTTTCACTTCTCTAGTCATTCTCCTGAGTTTCACCTCTCTGAATAACCCTGAAAGTCCTCTTGTGTATATCGTATAATCTGATACCTACAGTATATGTGTTTGTGTCCCTAGAAGTAACCAGATTATCGACCACCTAAGGATCGGATGGATACATAGGCACTGTCCCTCCCTCCTACTGTTTGATACGTGTATGTATATTCATTTTTCTGTCTCTCTCATTGTACAGCGCTAAGGAATCTGTTAGTGCTTTATAAATGCTTGTAACTGTATTTAAATGTTTCACTCGTATCCCCTTTATCTTGTCTTTCTTCCAAGTTACAAATGTTTTTTTTTTTTCAGATTTAAATGTTATTGTTTTGAAGTGGCAAACGGAAATAACAGGAAGGTAATGGAACAATATTAAACAAAGACATTTCAGAGCGCGCAAGAAATCATTTTGGAAGCTCGCGTTGACAATATGAGTAGAAAATGGTCCCACAACTTGGGTAACGGCAAAGTGGATATTCAGTCAAAAACCATACAGGCTCTTCATGCAATAGTTGTGATTTCCGCTAATAGTAACAGCACATTGAAGAAGTAACAATGTAATCGGAACTCCAATCTAATAATATGTAACAAAAGGATGCACAGGTGCTTATGATGTTTATAGCTCTTAAAACTGACATTAGAGAACAAGATAAAAAAAATGATGTAGAAATAAGCTATAATAAGAATATAATGGTGTAGATTGCAAAAAGGAAGATGCAGGGTGGAAAAAAGAGCTTAATTTATGATATTATTAAATGAGAATGTGAGGTGTCAATGCCAACTGCTCTCTGGTGACCATATTATTCGCAGGTCTCTACAGAGGTAGTCATTGGTAATGATTTGGTAAAAGGAGATTTCATCTTGCCTCAGTGGAATGGACACCTTTGCTGTAAAAGCAATATGTACAGATATCAAAATAAATGTTAAAAACGTTACATTAACACCGCGTGCAAAAAAAAACCAAAAGCAACACTCCAAGTAGACTTTAATAGACTTTTTTTTAAAATATATATATATATATATATATATATATTATATATATATATATATATATATATTATATATATATATATATATATATATTATATATTTATCTAGAATAATGAAAATAACAATAAAGAAATTGAATAATTCGATTTTCTGCAAAAATTGAAGACCGCAAAAGTAAATTCATGAGGGCACTGGAATATGAAAGGAGAACTACAGATATAGTGATTGTGCCATATTTATTTTTTTGTAAATCTAATTCAGAATTAAAAATATAATACAAAGAGCCATGATTAAACACCTCTAACCGCTAACCTCAGATACAAATATGGTGCTGCTGCACACCCCGGGTCATTTATATGCTCCCTAGACATTTGTCTGGTCCCTTAAGCATTGCATTTAAATGGATTTAGTCACAGCCAATCTATAAAGCAGTAACATGGTTTGAGAAGTAATTTCCAGTATTTCAAAGGATATTCGTATTTTGCAAACATTCCGTGAACCCACAACAAATGAGCAAGTGGATACATTCTCTATGTTCTAGCTCTATTCTTTCAGGACAATGCAATTTAAATATAGAAAAATTATGAATAATTGCAAGCATGTAACACTTAAAAAGAACCAGTCCTGTCCTTTGGGTAGTATGAGTAGGGCAGGGTGAATGCCCAGTGCATCAGGGGGCCCTGCACCACTACGGTATAAAAAGGTGACATCTATTAACCCCTTCACTACACTACCAAGTGATGTTCCAAAAAAAACATTGCCAGGAACTAGTGACTTTTTGAAAAATCATTTTTAATTAATTATACTGTAAGAAATATTTGGGCATACAGTATTCCCAATATATTTCTTACTGTAATAACATATATTTGGCAAGTAGATGGCGGCATCTACTGCCAAATTGAGTTGCTGTAGATACTTGAGTATACCGCTAGATTTTGTTGACAAAAGTTACCTTAAAATTGGAGGGGTCGCGTTATATTCGAGACAACTGCATGGTGTGTAAAAAAAAAAAAAAAAAAATTGATTTGCTCCGGGATCCCAAGTCTCCCAGAAGTTCTGGTAGTCTCCCTGAAGTGAATGCAGGAACTCCCGGGAGAGGTGGGATCCATCACAGCCAGAGGGTACACTCGGTTTAAGCCAATCATTCAAGCTTGGCTTAAAACCGAGCATTCACGCTCACTCCGTGCAGCACATCGGGAGTTGAAGTTTTCTGACCTCTGGCTCCAGTAGGCAGGCTCTTCCACTGCATTGTCCACCAATAGTCAGCCCCACCCCATTGTTGCTTCATCCTGACATCACTGCAGACACGTTGCGCGATTCTCCTCACATTCTGAATGTGAGGAGAATCGCGCAGTGATGTCAGGAGCTTGCTCGGGGAGGGGGGCTGACTATCGTCAGACAGCGCGGTGGATGAGCCTGCCTGCTGGAGCCGGAGGTCAGAAAATGACACCTCCCAGCATGCTGGCTATTGGTGAATGATTCACTGCATTGGTCATCTCGCTCCGCCAGCCAACTTATCGCAAGTTAGAAGACGGGTGGCCGGCGGCTTCATACTTAGTAACAACTACAATCATTCCAGAGCAGAGCACCCTGGCCTGAGGGGGTGGTCTGACTGTGTTAAGAGAACCTTGAAGGATTTTAATTGTTTACCGGTACAGTATACTTTTATAATTTTGCTCCTCGCGTTATATTTGAGACTTGAGTATTCTCTCATTTCTATAGTAAATCTCTATCGCGTTATAGTCGGGTCGCGTTATACTCGAGTATCTATGGTACAACTGTTACAGTTGCAGTTCATGTTCCCTGCATCAACTGCTGAATGTCCGATTTATATCAGGAGTCATTCAGTTTGCTGATTTTACACAGTTTTAGATCTTTGGGCATTTTGCCCACAGGGCTAAAACTTTGGGGGCACCTTCTGCAGCCCAAAAGCAAACACATTTCATTTACTTTTGGGCTGTGGAGCTGTACATTAAGATATCTCGATCAGGCACCGGATGGTGCCTTTTGAACCCGGAGATAACTCGATAGTGAAGGGGTTAAGTATAAGGCTCAGGTCAGACGAGTGCAGTGTTCACATCCTTGTTGCCACACATTTTAACGTCCGTGGTAGCATAAAATTATGATCAATCGAGACCCACACACGAAGTATGTGCGCACAGAAGTGCGGACGCACAACAGACGCGGCAAATGGACGCAAATTAGGCAAGAACGTAAAACCGCTAGAAAGGGCGTGCGGAGTGTGCCACGTCCAACGTCCGCATAGCTTTGTGTGTGAGAGATGGAACGTAGTCAGACGGACTGCATTTATATGTGCAGCATTTTTGACGGACAAAATGGTTTTTCATATTAATTTTATTTCCCATCTACATCAGTCAAAAAAAACGTCAGTCACAAAAACGGACTGTGTGGTCACTACCTTGTCGTCAGTCAGAAAGTACGTCCATTGTGCACGGACGCACAGTCCACACAGAATGCGCTCCTCTGACCCTAGCCTCAGAGGAACAGCCTTGCAAATTCCTAGCGCAGGACTCTGCCTCCATAGCTGTCACTCACTCCAGCTTGGCATGCTGCTACGTGTCAGTTTTGCTGAGTTGAAGCTATCTGCTGAACTTCATCGTAAGAAGGAAAGCGGCAAGCGTTCCAGGCGAGAGAGGTGAGGTACACACCGAACTAAATGGTACCATCTGCTTACAAGCTGAGCCTGAGACAACCAAGGCTCCAACATTGGTGAGTGAGACTGAACAGCCATTAATTGACTGCCACTTTTACCTAATGTGTTACGCTATGGGAGCGCTGTTTCTTTGCTTGTGTTTCATTTGAGGCCAACCGCAGGACAAAGAAGGGATACACCACCCTATATCTGGTGTGAGGCGCTTCAACCCAGAGCCAGAGACACACTAGGCTCTGTAATCTGTGAGTGAGACTTTTGTTCTATTCTCACGATAAACACATGAAGCAGTCTGCACCATTATCTTTCTTCATTCTTTCTCCCCTTATATAAACTACCCACCAAGGAGAGGAGCTGTGACAGTGGACCATTCATCTCTGCAACACGGCTCATATGCTGTGCAACCACTAGCGACCACAGAGTTCCCGGTTTTTCATATTTTGCACATTTGCATGTGCACTTTACTGTGGTCTAGGACTTACTGACTGTTCAACCCTCTAGAGAACTATTAGCACTTTGCGCCCTAGCGCACAATTTATATATGCACTTTATTGAGGAACGGTTTTTAAAAGCACATGCACTTTATTGTTATGCACAATTCTTGCATGTCTTTAGGTTTTGTCATTACTAACTGAACCATATACTGTGAATTTACGCATTGACTGCTGTTTTGCAGGTTTAGAGGACCATTTGCCTGCAGTCCTGCTCCCATATGTGCACAGCTCAGACTTTTAGGGATAGTGAGATAAACAACACCATACGGCGCATGAATAGGTATAGCAATAGTGAACAGTTGATTAATAGACAACTGGTTAATATTGAATAAAAATAAAGTTATGAATGAATAAAAGTGTCCTTTAAAAATGCCAAATAGAAAAAGAGTAAAAATGTGCAAAAAATACGAATATGAAGATGAGTCAATTAGTGCAAATGAGTGTTCAAAAGTGCAGCAATTCAATACTCAAAAGAGTGTTGTTGATTGAAGACAAGTGTATCAATCCTCTCTGTGGTATGTATACCAGATCTTCTCTTTAAGGTGTCCCTCAAAAGGAATAAAACATAAAGGCAATAATAGTGCAGATGGTCGTACTGAGCATGGAGTAATTCAATAGAATCGATGTATGTACCACTCACATTTATTGGAGCCTAAGGGAAATCCAGGCTCAAGGAAGATAGCTTGCGGCCAAATATAGGGTGGCACGTCCCTCCTTTCGTCTATGATGGTTACTAGATAAAACAGAGAGAATCGGGAGACGGCACTCCCATGGCGTAACTCTGTGCGTATATTTGGAAAATTGAAATAAGATTGGTCACACTCACCGAGTGTAGAGCCTCTCAATACCAGGCTCAAGGAATATCGCCTTGGGCTCTCTTGAGGCGGAGGCCCAAACCCAAGAAGGCCGCTCACTCCCAGGACTCTCAGGCTGGATCTCCTCTCTGGATTCACCAGGTGGATCTGCGGCCTAACAGGGTTTAGGACACAAAGGACAAAGGGGATGGAGCTCTCTGGCCAGGCTCCCACGATGGTCTGCACTATTATTGCCTTTATGTTTTATTCCTTTTGAGGGACACCTTAAAGAGAAGATCTGGTATACATACCACAGAGAGGATTGAATATACCTATTCATGCGCCGTATGGTGTTGTTTATCTCTTTGTCTTAGTCTTGACACATATTTTGGTTGTTTTTTATGTGTTTTTACCATACTTTAGGCTGCACTTAACTATTTATTAGTGATCCACATAGCACTTTAATTAATTCCTTAAATCAATAAGCGCCCACACTGTATAGTGTATATCCGTATACACATTTTCTAATCAACTCTTTTAGGGATAGTGCCTGAGAGCATGCAGGTAATATACATCAAACCAGTGTCCAGCATGGATCTCCACCTGCCTCCAGGATTGCCAGACTGAGAGCCTCCTCACTTCCAGTTAGGCAATGATACGGGGGTGTGGGGGGTGTTAGTGTGTCTGTTTGGGTGGAGAGGAAGTGTCTTTCTGGGAGTGGTAGGGAAAAGAGGTGTCTGTTTGGGAAGATTAGTTGGGGGCAGTGTGTAGAAGTGTGTGGAAAAAAGTTGAGTATAAGGAGATGTGGCAATAAAAGCATAGCTAGGAGCCCCAAAAAGGTTTCTTGCTCAGGGCCGTTAAATGCTAGAGGTGGCTCTGAATATAACTATTAAAAACCATGCAGTCTAAAAAATTTTTAGGTTGTTGTAGCCAAATCTCAATTTCCTGGATGTAAATAAATTTATCACAGTAAATCTTGTATCCCCTTTCTCTGAGGGGTTGAGCTCCTATCGTGTTATCGTTTAAAAAAAATGAATGGACCAGCAACCACTACCTAATGTGGATTTGTGAGCTTGAAAATGTTGCTGTATACTGGACTCTATTTAAAAATTGAAGTGAACGTAACCAAAACTGTTGTAAACTTCCTACAGCCATTAAAGTCTTTGGAGTTGCTTCATAAACTTTATTGGCTGTGGGCAAGGCAGCCATAGGGGGTGATAGCCCATGATATGTTCAGGGGCCCAGTGGCTCCAGGGGGCAAAGGCCAATCCCAGTGCAGCTTGTCTAAGTGACAAAGACATAAGGATATTCTGTGTCATCCTGGACTGAACCAACTAGAGATATGAACAAATTTGCCGGTGGACCGAGGTATCAGGGGTCAGTAACAGCACTGTGCCTCCTCACGGAGGGAGCGATTAGTATGGTCCGTGCCAGGTAGAGATACAGACCAAAGCTCTCTCACAAGGGAACACATTTCATAGCATATTGGAGGGGAAGTGTTTCTTGACATGGGCAGTCAATGGAAGGGTGGCCCTGAGCAACGGTTTAGTTTTCAGTAGTAAGGGGCCCCAAGTATTCTGATGGCATCCCTGCCTGTGGGGCGTTTACTACAGCTAAGGTTCAATTTACACCAAGGTTGGGACACAGCCCTCTGTTTTTGAAAAATGAGGTCAAAGTAATCTACAATAATCTATTTTCTGCTCATATAGTTATAAAAGCAATAAAGTCTAGCCTGTGAACTAGCGACACAAGCTTGCTAATTCACTACATGGAAGGAACACACCAAACATAAATTGCGATTCTGTCAACTTTCTTCTCTAAGCCATTCTTGATCTAGCAAGGCTATATAAAGGGAATCTGATTGAATGTTACGTAGTAAAGTCATACGAAACATTTTAAAATGCTTGTATAGTTCAATAAACAATAATTTTACAACCAATACGATGCACATAACAAGCAGTTATTTTGTATTATTGTTATTTATTGTTTGTTTTAGACAATAAATAAAATTTAAATTTTTATAAAGAACTGGATTTTTTTTTAATGGCAAACGGGAGAACATATGACTCCATTCTTTAAAAAAGACAGTTAGGGCTAATTAGAATGAATAAAGGCTCCTGACGGGGCAAAAGGTTGCAAACCATAGCTCAACTTTAAGTTGATCCCCCACAGTTATAGTAGAATTTTTAGGCCATCTCTCATTAGACCCTTGTTAGTGCCTAGAATGACAAATGATATATCTGTGATTTCCTTTTTCTTTATTTGCAGTCAACCTATAGGTTGAAAATGTCTTTGCAAGCAGTTTACGCAATGAAATCGCATAACAAGCATTTTTGTCCCTAATCAATGGCAAAAGGTAAGACGAGGAGCGGGTCTATTTAACTTTTTATAAATATACATTATAACTTTTTCATCTTTTGCAAAACAATTTTTTTATTACCATTTTTATAAATGGGGTCAATATTTGCTGATGTGACTTTTGTGGCCACCTCCAGGTACCTGTGTAGTAAGGAGCAAATTCTACTATTTATCTGGGCATTGGGGGCCCTATTTTAACTTAGGTCTGTACTACTCTTGATTCGGAGCCATTCATTATGGCTCAGTGTGAGAATAGTGAGCTATGCCTTGGTAACTTGCTATTCTTGTTTTGAGCCAGTATTCAGAAATGAATATTGGCTCTGAGACCGTGGCTTTATCACTTAAAGGGGCACTCTACAGAAATGCACAGACCTTTTTTTTTGCCCTTGAATAATTGGGCAGATGCTGCTGTCAGCAACTGCCCAATTATTTATTTATTTTTTTCATTTCAGGTGAAAATACATTCAGGGTTATTCAGAGAGCGGTGAAAAGCAGGAGAATGACTGGAGAATGGAAAATTCTAGGTCAAAATAGCCAAACCAGAAAAATTCCCCCATTCATCTCACTTTCCAAATCAGCTATTTTGACCTAGAATTTTCCATTCTCCAGTCATTCTCCTGCTTTTCACCGCTCTCTGAATAACCCTGTTACTTTTTCTACCTTGTGAGAGTGAATGATGTCAGCACGCAGAGCATGATGACATCATCGGTATCGGCATGCAGGATAGTCAAACCCCATCTGGCTGACACATATTTGGACAGAGGAAACTTCTCTGCTTTACACAGCAATTTCTGCCAAACGGGGCAGGAGGGGGGCACATCACACAGACCACTTTAAAAGCTAAAGTGACCATAGTGTGTAGAGTGTCTCTTCTAAGACCAGAAAAAATTCTGTTAAACACTTCTGGTCCCACGTTGTAGAGGGTGGCTCGATCTGCTACATCCTCATCATGTATGTTGCATAACACTGGCAACAAAAAGTTTCCAGTGACCTTCCGTGGTCCTGGTGCGACTCTGTATACATGAGCTCATTCTGGGTCGTACTTTGTGACAGATGTTTTAGAAATGCTTTGCTGTCCCTTGTATTGGGTGCCTGGAAGCTGAGGAAGGTATATTTAAATCATACTGGCTAGATGGATTAGAGGTATCATCACTGCTCTATAACCCTGGAGACACAGGTTTGAATCCCGGCAAGAGCACCTCTTCAGCAAGTGTCCTTGGGCAAGACACCTAACAGTACATACTCGCCACCCAGGACATACTTGAAAACGAGAGAAATCTCAATGTATCCTTCCTGGTAAAATACTTTGTAGAGGAAAAAAAAATCTGAAGACGTAAACGTACTGTCCAGTAGCTGAAAGCTGTGACTGTGAAAGCTGATTATTACCGGAATCCACCTGGTTCACTCGGGAAGAGGCCGGGCCAGCACGGGCAAGGATTGACTGGACACGAGTCTCTTCAGGAAAGGCAAACTTTATTGCGACATCACAGATGCTCACACAGGATTCAATCGCAAAGAGTGAGCCCCGATTACACTCCAACAAGGGGTTTTATACCCCGAATACATAATTCGGTACATCCTAATTAGCCCACCCCATGGTGACCCTATCCCACCCCACGTGGGTCCGTACCTCCCTTAATCGAATACAAAGACATTCCACACATTGGTCATAAATTGGCAGACTTCATGTTATTTTGACAATCGAGGATTTACCACTTTCTCTGGTTCCTGCCTATGCCCACCTCCCTAGGACTTGTTTATTGTATATCCTAGATAAGGCCTCGTCTGGTTTCACACTCCTCTTTGTTCAGGCTTTGGCTCCGCTGACCTTGATGTAACTATTCTCTATCCTGTCACTGTGTGCCAGCTATGGCCTGGATCCTCGTTAGTTTAATTGCCTCACTGTTAGTTTAACACATTCCTACGATTCTATGCAAGCTACATCCTAATTTCTGCTAATATCTACTATTTAGATTCAAGTGAACCAATGTTCTGAGCAAGATGGCCACCTGGCTCAAGATGGCGGTCATCTACTGGCCTGAGGCCCTTACATTCCCCCCTTGGCTCAAGTTTCAGATTCTCCTTCTGAGACTTGTAGCCACTACACTCCACTATTGTTATCCTCAAACACCTCGTACTTCAGGGGGCCCATCCTTGCTGGGAACATATCTTGTGGGATCATCAGTGGTATCTTTGGTGTTTGTGTGGGTGCCAGAGCTCTCTTGCATAGTGGCCATAGACATAGCCCTATGCGATACAGGAGTATCCCTACCACCAGGACCACCACCACCACCATGATTATCATGGATCCAATCTGTGAGATAAATCCCAGGATTGATCCAAACCAATCTCCGAAAGCCCCGAACCCTCAAAGGATTCCAGCCTTCAGCAGCAATCTGTCTAGCTGGAACTGGACTACCTTCTCCTGGTGATCCTGGATTACTTGGTAGTAGTCAAGGACCTCATGTGACGTGTTTCTAATGAATGTGCAACACTCACAGTGCATCGTCATTTCACACAGTCCATTCAACGCTGCACTGATTTGTTCCAGAGCCATGTCATGTATCATCTGCAACTTTCGGATTTCTCTCATCTCAAGATTCAGCAACTGAATATCCATGCTTGTCTTGTTCAGAATCTCATCCATCAAATTAGCATAACTATTCATTCTCACTGTCAACTCTCTTCCCCATCCAGTCCATGCTGGAAACCACGCCCATGTTCGATCTTTCTTAGTAAACAACCCTCTCTTCTGTTTTTCAAACACCAGTGGGTACCTTGGGTGTATTTCAGTGTCTGCATCAGTATCCTCTCCTCATACTCTCTGAATTGGAATCAGTCTGGCTAAATAACACATCCCGGTTATTGTAGGTGGTACCCATGTGTAACACACTCTTCCACAGCACACTTGGTAACACTCAGTCATTATGAATGGTGATAGGTGTAGTGTTCCCTTTCGCATTTCAATCATCATTCGTCCAAACCGTTTCAGAAGATCCAGTGCATTCCGTTTATCCACTGTTACATCTGCAACGGTCTGTTGTTGTGCTCGGGTAAGCTGCACTGGCCTAAGCAGAAATAACCTTGGCCCTGTTCCCATCCTATATACATGTGAAGTCCAGTTAAATCTACTTGACTGACATGGATTGTCGCCTGTCTCTGAACCATTTCCCCCTAACTGGAAACACCACTCTGGTGGATACACTGGTCCAGAAATGGGGTAATCAGGGGTGAATGTCTTTGGTTTGACCTGGGAGTCAACAAATGTATCGTAATATTTCCAGTTGCAAATGTACTTAAGTTCATAGGAATTGCAGCAAACGGAATATAAATTGTCTCTGGTGTAACCTGCTGCACACCCAACACGCGGTCTGTCCAGACTTCTTTGCGTATGCATACTTAAATTTCACCAGCAGGTGCCCTCTTGGCGCAGTCTCAGACCCTGCATCACGATTTTGTCTCCACATGGTACGGTTTTCCATTACTGGGTGTGTACCATTCCAGATATGGGAGATGTCCACTTTCTCTGTTGCCTTTGGACACCTAGGACATGCAATTCTTTTCATAGTCACATAAACCCAATCCCTCCCCACCGGTATTTCAAAAGTAAAAATCATCTCTGGTTGGACAAGGGTCGGGGCAGGTCCCCTAAAAATAGCCCTTGGGGCATCCCTCTGGGGATCCCTCTGCTCCCTTGTTGGTGAGTGGTCAGGCATTATTGTGTCCTTCAAAACACCCACTTGTTGAGTCTTTTAGGTGCTCGGGACTGTGGTCTTTGTCAGCTTTAGCCTTAATGGATTGGTCTCGTTGGTGATTACCTTCCACTCTGGTTCAGGGTTGGCTGCAGTCGCCTTCAGTCTGGAGTGATGTATCCACGGAACCACCTCGGCAACCTTCACTGCTGTGGGAGTTGATAACAGGACAAGGTAAGGACCTCTCCATTTTGGGCCCAGTGGGTCATTTTTCTACTCCTTCACCCAAACCGAGTCACCTGGACAATACTTATGCAGTGGGGGATATAAAAAGTGAGGTATATTATCTCCCACCCAAGTATTTAGCTTTTGCATTGATTTACCCAACAATACAACCTGTTCATTCAGTTTGGTTTCACCCAATGCCCGAAGGTCCCCCCCTTAGTCCATTAATTAGAGGGGTAGGCCGTCCAAACATGAGTTTGTACGGACTTAGCTTCAATTGAGGGGTTGGCCTGCACCTAATGTGCAATAAAACTATCGGCAGCACATCCAACCAGCCTAGTGACATTTCTTGGCACAGTTTGGACATCAAAGTCTTTAGGGTTCTGTTCATTCGCTCAACTTTTCCCGATCTTTGGGGCCTATAGGCTGTATGTAGCTTCCAGGTTATGCCCAACAGGCAGGCAAGCTGCTGCAAACAGTTCTGTATGAAAGCTGGGCCATTGTCTGACCCTATTTCGAGAGGAAGTCCATAACGCGATATTATTTCTTTCATTAGACTTCTCACTACTTCTGTTGTCTTTTCTGTTCTTGTGGGGAAGGCTTCCACCCACCCCGTTAGAGTGCACACCATCACTAGTAGATATTTATATCCTTTGCAGGGTAGTAGCACTGTAAAGTCTATTTGTAACGATGCCATTGGGGACAACCTGATTGGCTGCTTCCCTTGAGGTTGAGATGGACCTGCTCTTGGATTATTCTTGGCACATGTCACACACTGCTGGGCTATTGCTTTACAGACTACTGCCAGTCCTGCTATGTAGAAATGTGGCTCCAGCTGTTGTTCCATCATCTCTCTTCCTCCATGAGTGCTTGCATGGAGTGTTCTTACGATTTCTGGCGCCAATGTTGCTGGTAGGACTATTTGTCTACTTGCCAACTGGAACCATCCGTCTTCTCCATATTCTCCTTCTTCTTCCGATAACCATTTCCTCTCTTTCTCCAAGTACACAGGTGTCCATTCACTCAATGGAGCCGGTAGTAGTGTGGCTACCACTGCTGGTGTGGCCATGTATCTCTCGAGTTCCTCCTGTTTTCCCCAGATTAATTCTTCTCTTGGTTGGTAATTTTTTTTTGAGAAAGGATTTTACCGGGAAGGATACATTGAGATTTCTCTTGTTTTCAAGTATGTCCTGGGTGGCGAGTATGTAATGTAGGTAATGCCGCCAGGCGAAGTACAGCAGGTCTCGCCTCTTCTGCACATCTCTCACTGCTGGTACAAAGAAATTCATCACGCTTTTCTTCATTCGTGGGAGGTTGTTTTCGATAAGGGTCTCTTTGAGGAAGAACTTTACCAGTGGGGCTTGATATTCTTCTGCCCCCAGTTCTCCCAAGCTTAGCAGCATTCTCGTGATCCTCAAATTGTTATGAGGGTTAGCTGTTAGATTGTCAAAACGTTCAGCGAACTTTTCTGCTCATTCAACTTCGGCTACTTATGTATCTTCTCCACCCTCCCCCACTAATTTTACGCTGAAGAACTTCAGCATCATCTTGTATGCTCTGCGGAGTCTCTGCTGAATTTCTGAGGTGTTATTCATTAGTTGTGCCTCTTGGGGATTCAGAGGCCTGGAATAAAAATTTCGGCCTTGACCTTGATTTGGGAAGAGCCATTGGATATAATCATGGTTATCTTCAAGCAATTCATAATCAGCAAACCATTTTTGTAGAATAGTCTCAATGAATTCTCCTTTTGGTTCGAATTTTCTCCAATTCATGTAGAATTCATAGTTTGGGATAGAAGTTTGGTTGTCTTGCATGCAGAGGAGGACCTTGGAGGCTTGATCAGTGGGTAATGGTGGTTTTGCAGGAGCCTTCGCAGCCTGGTCGGCGCGTCTGTTTCCTTTAGGAATTTCGTCATGACCTTTCTGGTGGCCACGGCAGTGCATGATACTGACAGCAGTTCGTTTCCACACAACCTCCAGCAGAGCTGCAATCTCAGCTGCATACTTTATTTGTTGTCCTGACGAAGTGAGCAGGCCTCTTTCTTTGTATAGTGCACCATGTGCATGAACAGTCATAAAGGATACTTGGAATCGGTGTAAATATTCACTCTTTTTCCTTCGGAGATTTCAAGCGCTCTTGTCAGAGCTGTTATCTCAGCCAGTTGTGCTAACGTATGACCCGGCAGGGGGTGTGCTTCTAGGATTTCTTCTGCTGAGACAACAGCATAGCCGGAGACCTTTCTCTCATCATCCATGTAACTTCTACCATCAGTGAATAAATGTAGGTCGTATTTGTCTAGGGGTATGTCTTTCAGATCTGGTCTGCTACTGAATACTTCTTCCATGACTTGGAGGCATTCATGATTCGGATCCTCTTCACAGTCAGGCAGTAGTGTAGCTGGGTTTAAGGTAGCGATGAGGTCCAGATGAACCTGTGGATTCTCACACATATCATAGCTTGGTACTTTGTTATCCAACTGTTGTTGAACCAGTAACTGCCTTTTACATCAAGCAGGGCTTTCACCGCATGTGGGACCTTACATGAAGAACTTGCCAAGGATTAGCTTGTCTGCTTCGGCTATGAGCATTGCAGTAGCTGCCACTGCTTTCAGGCACGGAGGTAGGCCACAAGCCACAGGGTCAAGTTGTTTGGATAGGTAGGCCACAGGACTTGGCCATGAGCCAAAGTTCTGGATTAGCACTCCTGTTGCTGTTTGGTTATGCTCATGTACATACAGTTGGAAGGGTTTGCTGTGATCTGGCAATCCCAGTGCTGGGGCTTCCATAAGGAGGGTCTTTAATTTCAGGAAGGCAGCCACCTGATCTTCTGCCCAGAGGAAGGGGTCATGCTCTCCCCTTTTGGTAGCATGATGGAGGGGTTTGGCAATGTCTGCAAAGTTGGGGATCCAAAGGCAACAGAAGCTTGCAGCTCCTAGGAATTCACGGACTTGTCTCCTTGTCTTTGGCTGGGGTATATGGCATACTGCTTCCTTTCTCTCAGCTCCCAGTGCACGCTTAGTACCTGTTAATTGAAAACCTAGATACTTTACACTTCCTTTACATATTTGTGCTTTCTTTCTTGAAACCTTGTATCCTGCTTGGTATAGCAAGGCTTTTGTTGCAGAGAGACAGTCTTTTTCTGTGGGAGAAGCGAGTAATAAATCATGTACATACTGTAGTAGGACCACTTTGTCTGGCTGAGCGTTGAAGGACAGAAGATCCTGGCTTAGCGCGCAACCAAAAATTGTGGGCGAGTTTTTGAAACCTTGAGGGAGGCGTGTCCAGGTCATCTGATGGCGCACTCCCATAGTGGATTCCTCCCACTGAAACGCAAAAAGGGGCTGGCTTGCGGGAGCCAGACGGATGCAAAAGAAAGCGTCTTTCAAATAAGGCACTGTGTAATATTTTATATCACCAGGAATTAATGCTAATAAATTGTACGGATTAGGAACCACAGGAGTGCAGAGTTACTGTAGCTTCATTAACGGTCCTTAGATCTTGGACTGGCCGGTATTCTTGGGTGCCTTCTTTCTGAGCTGGTAATAGTGGTGTGTTCCATGGTGACACGCAGAACTTCAATATCCCGTCATCTTTAAGTCTCTGTAAATGTGTCTGAATATTCTGTTTGGCTTTCTGTGGGATATGATATTGTCTTAGGGCCACAGGCATTGCGCCAGGTTTCAGATCAACATACACTGGGGGAATATTTACGGCCACAGCGGCAGGTTTTCTTCTGCCCAGACTCCAGGGACTCCCAGGAGTAGTGTGTATGGGTCTGGGGCGACCGGCGGGGTTGGTGCCGTCCGCCATTCTTCTTCTCTTGGCATGACTATTGCAATTTTTACAGGTTGGGTGTCCTGGTTGGCTGGGTTATACCGCCGTTCAGAGCTGCCATTCTCCGGCAGATCTAATCTAGCGTGACCCCCGGGAAGAAATGTAATCTGGGCTTGCAATTTGCAAAGGATATCCCGACCCAGGAGTTGGATGGGACATTCAGGCATAAACAGGAATTCATGTTCTACATTGTGCCCACCCACACTACATTTCCGCGACGCAAGAAAAGGGTACTTAGCAGACACCCTCATCGCTCTCATAATATCAACCTCATTTCCCATTGGGGGTGCAATTTGTTGTGTCACAACAGAATATTCGGCACCAGTATCAACCATAAACATTTCGTCTTTGTCTCCCACCCTTACTGTGACTGTGGGCTCGTGATTACCGAGTGGGATGGGCCCAGGTCCGTGTCAATATATACCTTGCCCCTCAAATGACATGCCTGCCAACCCAACAAACCCTGAACCGGCAGCGTCATTTCGTTCATACCTGCCATTTGTTACCTGCCCATTTGAGGCAGCGTGACCCTCCCGAGGCACCAGCCTCACCCTGCACCCCATTATTATCTATTCTATCAGGGCATTCATTTTTCCAGTGACCTTCCCCCCAACAAATTGCGCACTGATTTAGCCCCAGACGTTCTATCAGGGGCACCTCTCCCATTTCCCATGTAGCCAACTACACCAGTCTGCCCTCTTTGTTTTCGTATCTCCTCCCGCTTCTCCTCTAAATCCCGGTTATGATATACTTTATTAGCAATTTCTACCAATTCACTAATCCCTTTCCCCAAAAATCCATCTAACCTCTGTATTTTATTGCGTATGTCTCTCTGTGACTGACTCACAAAGGAAGAGTTAACTAGCCGCTGATTCTCTGCAGCCTCCGGGTCAATTGGACTATACATCCTGTATGCATCTAGCAATCATTCCAAAAATGCACTCGGGGTTTCTTTAATATCCTGCACAATATCCGATATTTTACCCATATTTGTAGGCTTCTTCCCTCCCGCTTTAACCCCATCATCACTGCTGTATGGTATGTTTGTAGGTGAGCTATACCCTCATTAGTATTCTATGGCCATTTGGGATCTGTTTTGGGGTAATGCTCCTCTGCCCACGCTTCTGGATTAGCTAAAGTGTCTTCAACTGCCTGGGCTAAAAGAATTTTCCGAGCGCTATTGTTAATACGGGCTCTCTCCTCTATTGTAAACATTGTAAGCAGTAGTTGCTGACAATCTGCCCAAGTGGGATTATGTGTGAGCATAACTGATTCTATCATACTGGCCACCGCTGCAGGATTCACGGAATAGAGTGTGTGTGTGTGTGTCTTCCAATTAAACAAATCTGTTGTCATGAATGGGACATATGTGAATTGTACTGGCCCTGGTTGTCCGTCCTCCAGAGGGGGACCTGGTACCTCCCTTAAGGGGAGCTGCAATTTACTCTTTCCCGGGTTGTGCTGATATACATCTCGGGATTTATGTATATTATTGGCGGCACGTGTGGTAGCCCATGGGTCTACATCCCCATCCCCACTCCCTTAAGGGGTCACTCTCTGGTATACAGCCCCATCAGGCATCTCAATTTTATCTGCAAAGATCACTTCATCCCCTCCACCCCCTGCCCCCTCCTCTGCGATATTATGAGCCGGAGCCGAGGGAGCAGGCGGGATAATAGCAGCAGCCTGCCCCCCCTCTCCGTCCGCAGCAACCAAAGCCTCCCTCGCCGCCCCGTAGCAAGACGGGTGGGGCGGAGGAAGGGAATCGATCTCCTCCGGGTGTCCCACCAACACCGGTTTACATTTTGTATCCTGACAAGGGAGTCCCTGTTTCTTATTCTGCCCCGCCAGCATAATAAAATGACTCTTATCCCTAACACAATATCTCCATATATCTATATACGGGTACTGATCAGGGTGACCATATCTTCCAGTAATACAAGAGTGCATCCTCTGTATCAACTCTGGATCCATAGATCCCTGCTCTGCCTATTCGGGGACCAACATCGGCCAGACTACTGTACACAACAGTTTTAATTTTTCTTTACTCAATTCCACATCATAGTGATGTGTCTCATACAGCGCTTCAAAATTGCGCACCATATATTCCAGGGGTGTCTCACCCTCCTTTGCTTTCTTGGGTTTAGATGACCCATTACCCATGGTTACGCCTGAATGCAGTAACTTCTTCACAATACAGATATTACTTTCAGCAAAACACTTTTAAATCAACTGTCTGGTACTTCAAGCAACAGTTCTCTCGTGCCGTATTCGCTTCCTCCTTTGGTAGCCAACTGCAGTCGTCTGAGCTGGAAATGTACCTCCGGAGTCCACTCTCAGATTTGCTTCCTTGCTAAGCAAGTAGGCGCACACTCACTCCCAGCAATCACAGCACATACTGTACCAGATACATTCAGCACAAAACAGTACATAAACACTTCTACTCTTTCCCTGTAGCCTAGGGCACACCGACCCTTTCTGGCTCCTTATACCCAGTTAATTGATCTCTACTCTTATCTGCTTTTCAACTTTGCATATCCCGTCCTATGCAACACTCACTCCTGCTATTCCAATTTTCCTAAGGGCAATAAACCCACCAGGCACCACTCCCGCTGCAGCTACCGCTGGCCCTGAAACTCAAAAGCTTCACTTATCAGCCCCCTTTTCAACTAAGATATACACAGCATTGACTCAGGTCTCTCAGCCCAGTCACAGGATCCCTCCTCCTTTCCTTGTCCACGTGCAGCAGTTCTATTTACAATACTAACTACAACAACACTGCTTCCACGTGGCTACCCTCTCCCTCCTTTCCATAACACCAAGTCAATATCCGATCCCCCGGGTTCAGACACGCGCTAGCCACTCTCTGGCTCCCGTGCTGTCGGCAGCGGGTTCGGTATACCGACAAGACCGTGGCCGCGGGTCTCCTAGCCAACTTCGGTCGGACGCTTCCCTATACCGGTATCCAGTGCACACAAACACAAAAACACCTTACCTATCGCCGCACTGCTCGCTGTTTCCTCAGACTCGGTGGTGTCACAGCTTCCCAAGCCGGGGGTCCGTTTGGGACGAGACGAGGTCCACTGAACAGGAAATCCTGCTTGGCGCCTGCAGATGTCAGCTCACCTTCAACGAACGCCCAACCGGCGGGATCACTCACACCTGCAGTCAACCGCTACCGTGTCCGGCAGCCGTTGCCGTACCGGTAAAGGCCTCGGATCCCGGACAAGCCCCCAAAAATGTTACCGGAATCCACCTGGTTCACTCGGGAAGAGGCCGGGCCGGCACGGGCAAGGATTGACTGGACACGAGTCTCTTCAGGAAAGGCAAACTTTATTGTGACGTCACAGATGCTCACACAGGATTCAATCGCAAAGAGTGAGCCATGATTACACTCCAACAAGGGGTTTTATACCCGAATACATAATTAGGTACATCCTAATTAGCCCACCCCATGGTGACCCTATCCCACCCCACGTGGGTCCGTACCTCCCTTAATCGAATACAAAGACATTCCACACATTGGTCATAAATTGGCAGACTTCATGTTATTTTGACAATCGAGGATTTACCACTTTCTCTGGTTCCTGCCTATGCCCACCTCCCTAGGACTTGTTTATTGTATATCCTAGATAAGGCCTCATCTGGTTTCACACTCCTCTTTGTTCAGGCTTTGGCTCCGCTGACCTTGATGTAACTATTCTCTATCCTGTCACTGTGTGCCAGCTACGGCCCGGATCCTCGTTAGTTTAATTGCCTCACTGTTAGTTTAACACATTCCTACGATTCTATGCAAGCTACATCCTAATTTCAGCTAATATCTACTATTTAGATTCAAGTGAACCAATGTTCTGAGCAAGATGGCTGCCTGGCTCAAGATGGCGGTCATCTACTGGCCTGAGTCCCTTACAAGATCACTGGTCCACCACCAAGAACTAGCGTTTGGGGAAAGGCAGCAATCAAGTCTGAGAGAACGGGAGCTGTGGCATCAGAGTGACAAAATCCCAGTTGTAAAGTGAAGCAATCTTATTCAGAGCTACAGAAAGCGCCTGACTGCAGTTATTGTCTCCAAAGGCTGTGCTACAGAATATTAGGTTAACAGGACCAATATTTTTGTCTCTGCCATTCTTATGTGTTATGCTGTTTAAAGTTATGTGTGAAGTCATGAATCAAACGGGGAATTTTTTGTTCTATTACATTTGAAACAAAGAATAGTAGACAACAAATAATTTTTCCAATCTTATCTCAGTTCTGAGAAATTTATTTTGTCAAAATAGTGGATGGGTACCAATACGTTTGTCCACATCTATAGTATATTTGTATATATTATAACTTTTGCTATACATGCTATTAACCAATGCTAGTTTCTAGGAATAAAGGTGGGATACTCACCATGGAGCATCATAAAGCGCCGGGCAGCAAGCAGCCAAAGAAAAGATGGCATACGCTCATATGCAGCCAATGAAGAGAGGCATCCGTCAGCAGGCAGCCAATGAATAAAGCCAGGGCCATTATGGGACATTATGTTGCCTGGGTCCAAGGATGGAAAGCTGCCGCCACCCTCAAACTATTTTCAACAAAACTCAAAGTAATGTATGGTGTGAATGAGTGTATCACCGACCTCTGCAATAATAAACCTCACAGTAATGTGTGCTGTGTATGAGTGTATCATAGAGCTCCACAGCAATAAAACTCACAGCAATGTGTGGTACGTATTAGTGTATCACAGGTCTCCACAGCAATAAAACTCACAGTAATGTGTGGTGTGTAAGTGCATATCACAGGGCTCCACATCAATTAAACTCACAGTAATGTACAGTGTGTATGGGAGTATTACAGAGCTCCACATTGCAGCATCATTGTTCACTTTATAATTGAAAAGTGAACAATAATGCTATCTTAGAAGAAATGAAAAAAATATTTTAGTTATTTTTTTTAGTTTTACATACAATCTGGTCATGTCTGGTATCACTGGAAAGGGTATGCTATGACTCACATGACCCTCTAGCTTCCATAGGTCCAGAGATACAGGAGTTCAAAGAACCCCTGTATCTCATCTACAGGGAATTTCCTGCCAATTGGGGAGAAGTGCAGCTTTGACGACATCACACTCATGCTGATCACGTCAGTGGGTGTGGGGAAGTCCCACAGGTTGGCCTGACATTCAAGATGTCAGCCCTCTGTGAGAAAAGTCTGCGATCGGTGCCAGGCTTGAACTTCGCAGATGGGATAGAGACGTCCTCCGTATCCTAGAGGAGGAGCGGCAGCCCTGCCGGTACTGAGTACTGGCACATCGTGGTAGAAAAAAAGCCCATACTATTAATATAAGTAACCTCTGAGTGTTATTCTTTCTTCTACTTTTATTTTGGTCCATTCTTTTTGTAAAGTAATATCTGGGGTCACAGGAGGAATGTCAATAAATGCAATGATGATCCTACAGAATGTCATTGGTACCTACTGCTATAAAATGTAGAACATTTTTGGGGTTTTCCTCTTCTGATCACGATAAAAAAACAGGTGAATTGACATTTTGTTATTATTTAAAGTTTGTATTTACAATGTAAAATGTAACTACATCCCCTAAGATATGGGCTGTGCACCCCCATACCATTAACCCAAGTAGCTGCATAGTGCTGACGTATATGGTCTTAAATACTTTATCTTTATTAACCCTTTCCATACGCTCAGCGCGTCCTGCCGCATGGCCACTTCGCTGTGGAGGACGTGCTGAGCGCGTCCTCCCTTTGCAGCGGCAATCAGTCGGGATTCCGGCCGATCGCGGCGGCCCCCCGGAGCTGGCCGACATCTTGGATGTCGGCCAAGCTTCCGGGATATCCCCCTAACGACTGGCAACATCGCGCATAGCGCGATGGCGCCAGTTTCAAAATTAACCCCTTGCTGCCACCTATGGGGGAGATAGGGGGTTCATTGGAACCCCTATCTCCCGATCCATGACAGCTAGGGGTTAATGTTTAATATCATTGGAACAGCCAGAGCGTGGCCTTTCCAATGATACCAAACGTGACCATGTAACATGTAAAAAATAAAATTAAAAATAAAATTAAAAAAACTTTTTTATTTTTTATTAGTGCAGCAATATTGTTCCCATTTCAATTATAATGTGAACAATGATCCTGCACTAATGATTTTTTCTATGGGGAACGTTTGCTAAAAAACACGTAATTTTCCCCAAAAAGTAACAATTTTTTTAACAAGCCCACCCCATAGAAAATATAACCGCAAACGCTCGCATGTTAAAATGTGAAAAAAACACTTTACACGTTGTAAATTATTAAATTCTAATTTTATTGCATTTTTTGTTATAATATACAGACAGGACATAACGTATACATATAATAATGATATATTATGAATCTGCCGAGTCTCCCGGAAAGAACGATATATAATATGTCTGGGTCATATACTAAAATAAGCCTTCAAAACGTGTTTAAACATGATGAGCGAAACCGGTAAAAATGAGCTCAGCACAGAGGTGTGAAAAGGCTCAGCAGCGAAAGGGTTAACCCCTTTTCCACTGGCATGCATAGCCTGGTATATTAGGGTGTTAACCATTGGAACATTTTTTAATTGGAAACTTATGCTAGAAGATTTTGCACAAAATGCACATTTTTCAATTGAAATAACAAGCATGTAGTCAGAGATACAGTCAGAGTTTATTTCATTCATCAAGAACCAGATAACGGACATCTAAAATGTAGAAGGTGAAAGAGGACCTCTTCACCCAACATTAGGGTGAATGCACGAACATGCCCTTTTCTACCATTACTGAGTATACTCAATTTTATAAAGCACATGCTGGTGCCAGAGATTGAGTATACTTGATGTTGTTTAATTCTTGAGAAATGCAAAGGAATTTAGTTTATTGCAGAGAAAATTTGTTTCCAAATGGGCTCTAGAACATGCCCCACAAAATTTCAGCACATCAGACATAACATCCGATGTGCTGAAATTATTTGAAAAGCTTTCAGGCTGTTTTTCTTATCATACAAGGAAGTATTAGTCCCAAGCCCATATAGAGGTGGCCTATATTTATCATATTGTGGTCTCGTAGTTCGGCAGATATATTAATACATATCACTACTTTCTCAATAAATGGAGAATCGTAGAGAGACCTTTCTCCATGTGCTTCTGTAGATAAATCAGGATCCGGAATGATGGAATAAAAATATAAAACTGAATACTAATAAAATAAAATGTATTTATATTGAATAAAACCATTAAATCTAAATGAAGAAAAATCAGCCCGACGCGTCTCGTCTATTGCATAGACTTTTTCAAGGGCAAACCTGTGTATACAATGAAACAAAATCCAATTCATAATCTCTTTTACGAATCATTCCTTGTAAAGTATGCACCTGTAAACATGTAACCTAGTGACTATATTTCCTACATATTTTTTCTGTTAATCTGTATATTTGTGGGGTTTTTTTTAATATCTTGCATTGTATTACTTTGCATTTCTGTAACTGTAACACTTCAATGTTCTTGAACCCAGGACATGCTTGAAAACGAGAGAAATCTCAATGTATCCTTCCTGGTAAAATCCTTTATAAATAAATAAATAAATAAATAAAGTGCTTTTAGTGTCCTGATTGGTTCCTCCTAATTGGCATTTTCCATATATGGTCAAGAAAAACACAGTTCAATGTAACCCCTACCAAGTCCTTCTGGATCCACAAATACTTTTGTTTTCATATTTCCTTATAACTAATTGTGTCCTGTCTGTTTTTCTTTCATGGAATCACTGAGACAAAACTAAAATGTACATGTAGAGCATTTTTTGGCCAATGGAGGTGTCAAATATGGCCTAGGCTTGTGCACCGATTTTTTTTTTTTTTTTTTTCGGTTCGGTTCGATTTGTTCGGATGTTTAAACTTTTCGATTCAGCTCGTTTCGACCGATTTCTGATTCGATTCGGTTTGGCTCGACTCGTTTTTCGTGTACATTTTTTTTTCGGAATATCGACCATTTTACGTATTTTCGTTTCACTTTGCTCGTTTTTTGTATCGACTTTTCGTGATTTCGGGACTTTTCGTTTTTTCAGAACGTCTGTTCTTCTCGACCATTTTTTGTATTTTCGTGTCACTTTGCTAGTTTTTTGTATCGACTTTTCGTGATTTTGGAAATTTTCGTTTTTTCGGAACGTCTGCTCTCCTCGTTTCAAAGCTGTCTAACTCTATTCGTTTTGACGTAAACTACTATGGTTTAGTTTTTATACTTTAGATATTTTTTTATAATAAATTTTTGGTTTGTTTTTCGGATCCGATAATTCATTCTGTCGATACGATAATTCTGGCGATTCTATCGTGTTTTTTTTTCAATTAAATAAAGATCCTTTTTTTCTTATGAATATACATTTCACAACTTTATTTAATCACATTAAAAAATGGTATGAAAGCCAAGGAACAAAAAAAAGAACAAAACGATTTAAAAAATGCTAAACTGACCCGAATGGTCTGACTTTAAAAATAAAAACCAGAACAAAAAGGTTTTAAAACGGAAAAATAGTTGATCAAAATGATCTGAAACGAAAAAAAAAAAAAAAATGATATAAAACAGACAAAAAAAAAATTAACCCTTTCGCTGCTGAGGCATTTCACGGCTTCCCTTCACGCCTGTGTGCGGCACTGCGGTCTGCTGCTGAGCTAATTTTTAACAGTTTCGCTCCTCTTGTTTAAACGCGTTTTTTTGAAGCCTTATTTTATAATATGACCCAGACATGTTATATATCGTTCTTTCCGGCAGACTCGGTAGATGATTCATAATATATCATTATCATATGTATGCGTCATGTCCTGTCTGTATATTATAACAAAAATTTGTTTGTTTTACAAGGTGTAAAGTGTTTTTTTCACATTTTAACATGCGAGTGTTTGCGGTTATATTTTATGAGTTGCGTTTGTTAAAAAAAATTGAAATGGGGACTTAGTGTAATTTTCACCCAAAAAAATATAAAATTTTTAACAAACGCACCCCATACAAAAATCCTTAGTGCAGCATCATTGTTCACATTATAATTGAAATGGGAACAATATTGTTGCATTAACAAAACATAAAACCTGTTTATTTTTTTTTATGTTTTAATTTTTTTATAATTTTTAACATTGTCATGTTTGGTATTGTTGGAAAGGCCATGCTCTGGTCGATCCAAAGATACCAACCGATAGCTGCCGTGGATCGGGAGATAGGGGTTCATTGGAACCCCCTATCTCCACCATTGGTCGCAGTTAGGGGTTAACTCCAGAACTGACATCATTGTGACGAGGTCTTGGGACTGTCGGCAGCTGCCGTTCCCCCACGCTGTTGTCTTCCTGCAAAGACGTGACCATGTTGGCGGGCAGCGTCTTAGGGGGCAGCGGTGGGAGAGTGAGAGCTCATAGCTGGGAGGAGGTGTTGCGTGAAGCTGCAAACAGGGACAAATAAACTAGACCTGAGCCGCACTGAGGATCTTTGGGTTGTGTCGGAGAAGACTTCACGCAGTGCTGCCATCAATATTTTTTGATAAATTCTTGTTCTACAATGAATGTGACTGTGGACAAAAATCCATGTTGTTGTGACATCGCCTAAGCTTAACAAAACCATGCCACGTCGGTAATCAAATCTCAAGGCCGTACAACAAGGTTGTGTTAGTGTGTGACATTTTTTGGCCAGGCAGGAAGTGTAGAATGTGCACAGTCACATTCATAGCCACAAATATGTTGACAAATTTATGACAAAGGGTCCATAGAAATGTCAATACATTTATGTACATATAATTTTAACAGTGTGGAAACCAAGCAATACATATTAACTTAAGTAAGGAAAAGCAACGCACACAAACAGGAAAATATAGAAAAAATAGAAAATTTATTTACAACATGGGAAAGGGAAGGGAACATGCCAAGGATGGCAAACTGCCCAACAGGGGCACAAACAAACATAGTGTAGTGGAAATAGACTGGAAGATGGCCGCCATTGTAAGCCAGGCGACCACCATCTTGTTCAGAATATTGGTTCACTTGAGATAATTAGGCAGTTTTTAGCTGACATTAGAAGCAGGCATACATAGAAATTTAGGAATGTGCTGAGATTGGAAGAAAAACAATCAAAGCGCTGAGAAAGGTCTCTGCTGTTTTCGACACAGAGAAAGCATACATCAAGGTCGTTGGGGCCCGCAGAAATACAAAGGAGTATAGAGATCAGACCAGGTGCCTTTTGTAACAAATGAGTGAAGACGCTAGGGAACGGGGCGCAGCCCGGAACAGTGGGAGCAACTAATTATGATTTACTGAAACTAACATGAAGTTTGCCAATTTACAGCCAAATTAATGAAATGTCTTTTGTATTAGCCAAAGGGAGGTACTAACCCACGTGGGGTGGGATAGCGTAACTGGGAGATGGGCTAATTGGGATGTACCTAATCATGTATTTTGAGGTATAAAATCTCATGTCACTGTGAAAATTGCTGCTCATTCTTTTGCGATTGAATCCTGTTTGAGCATCTGTTGTGATATCACAATAAAGTTTGCCTTTCCTGAAGAGACTCGTGTTCAGACAATCCTTGCTCGTGTCCGGTCCGGCCTCGTCTTGAGTGAACCTGCAGATTCTGGTTACATTTCGGGAGGAGGCTGGTCTCACTGCCGCTCCAGGATGTCAGCGGCATTGCTTATATGCTCCCGCAATTCCTGGAGCAGTTCCTGGATGGCATCGATGGTCGTAACAGCCAGGCGTAGCTCGCCGATCGCCTCCCGATTTATCATCCTGACACTGGAGGACGTGTCCGGTCTGGCTTCTCCTTCTATATATCCAATAAATGAAAGAAGGAAAATACAGTAAGTAAAGCAGGTTTCTATTTTTGACTGAAAGTCTTGAAAAAATATAACCGTAGTATATACCAGTGCTGGCGGCCTCCTGAGGCTCCGACTCCTCCTCCTCCACCACCACCATCACCATCTCATCCGGTGCTATATCTAAGAAATTAAAGAAATAAAAAATACAGTAAACAACAAAACTGATGTATTTTGCATCGACTTTTGTTCAAAAATAAAACAGTAAAAAAAAAAAACTGGACTCGCGGCCTCCTGCTGTGGCTCCGGCTCCCTCTCTCCATCGCCCTCCTCCTGCTCCTCCTCCTGCTCCTCCTCTTCCTCCTCCTGCTCCTCTTGTGCTATACATAAAAAAATTAAATTAAAATACAGTAAAAAAAAATGTTTCTGTTTTTGACCAAAAGTCGTTGCAAAATAAAGCAGTATATACCAGCGCTGGTGGTCGCCCGTGGCTCCTCCTCCTCCTCCACTGGGGCACTGGTGACCGCCGGGGCAGATGCTGCCTTCTTCCTGTCTTCTGCCAAATCCAAAAAATAACATGTAAATAATGCAGACTGGAAAAAATGGTATATCTATACAATATATTGCCGAAAGTATTGCGACACCCCTCCACTACCCCACTACCAGCTTGACCCCCCACTACTCCCATCTCATTGTTCTAAAGTCACAAAATATTTATTTATTTCCTCTGCACATAGACATATATTACCGTTCAATTATATATTTTTTTCAGAAGTAAACATTACGTTTATTCAATAAAAACTATTATTTGTGTTGTGTGCATACAAAACGCATTGTGCGACTGCTTTTAGTTATTTTATAGATGCCTCAGCCTCAGTTTCACTTTCAGTTTCTGCTAATAAAACTGGATATTGCAGAAACAACAGAAATCCGCCATTTTGTTTTGAAATTTGCATCTAAAGCGTTCAATAATGACACTGCTGCAGCAAACTGAATTGCTGCGCTGCAACAATTCAGCAGCTGCTGAGGATGTATTGAACGCGGCTCTGTTTGGATGCACTTTCAGAAGAACTACATGTCCCATCCTACCACTTAGCAGAGACGCAGAGATTTTTGTTGATGCGCAGGTGGGAGCCAATATTGGGCAAGCTGCGGGTCTTCTCGTATGCATCACTCAGTCACAACAACCTCCCCCCCCAGCACACTACAGTACACACAGTGCCAAAAGAAATCCAGCATTGTAATTTCATCTACATACATCAAATGTCACAATTTTCACGAATACGTAAAATCACAAAAAGGGGGAGCTATGGCAAAAATGCATGTATGACGAGTTGTGAAAACGCAAAGCTATACACAATCACATTGCATGAAAAAAGGACTAGATAAATCAACGTATTTCTGTGCACATTAGCACATGCAAGCACATTATTATTATTATACAGGATTTATATAGCACCAACAGTTTGCGCAGCGCTTTACAATATAACATGACACTTACGTTTGGCTATGACGCGACGGATGTGCCTCAGCTGCTCCTCCTCGCGCACCTTGAGGTCGGACCAGCGTTTTCGGAGCTGGTCCTTTGTCCGGTCCTTCCCGAACAGCTCCAGGATGGTGGTGTGAACCTTATTGAGGATACGGTCCTTTCTAGCACTATTCTTCCTGCCGTAAGGGCCCTTACGGCAGTCGTAGTCTTTAAGATCAAAGATGCGGACCAGCTCCAGCATCTCGTCAAATGCCATGTTGCTGGCCCGCTTCTTCCTGGGTGGTGTTTCATGGGTGCAAGAAGATGAGGAGGTGTCTGAATGGCACTCGTCTCTTGCAGCCATGATGAATAATAAAAACGATATTTTTTGGCCTGTCCAAAAAGTTGTCAAAAAACTGGCTCAATAAAGTTACGACATCCACGCGAGCGCATGCGCGACCCGCGGACGAATCGGATCCGACCCGAATACGAAGGAATTATCGTATCGACAGAATTATCGGATCATTGGAAACAAAAAAAACAAGTGATACGCATTTACAAATACAAAATTTACAGAATCCGCGATATAACCGATAATAGTTAAATATACGATGTCCAGAATTACCGAAATGGAACCGAAATCACGAATGGAACCGAAATCATGAATAGAGCGAAAATAAATTTTGATTTGACACATTTCAAGTCCATTCGAAAATTCCGAAAATATTTTGTTTCGTCTCGGAAAACATTTCGGATCTGTCGGTTTTCGGGTCCGATCCGATTCGGAAAATCGGCCGCATCCGAAAACACGAATCGGGAAATTTCGTGAAAATTCCGAAATTCCGAAACCCGAAACGCACATCCCTAATATGGCCTACCTCAAACGATCTTATACAGGGGACACCTCTGTAAGTGTCTAGAACAACAGTCACTGGTCATTCTAGAACAATCTTGTGGAGCGTTGGCAATCACTTCTTTACACATGAGTATAGTTTAGGCTGGCCATGGACAATGTTTAAGGCTCATACAATCAGTGGCGTAGCGTGGGTTGTCAGCGCCCGGGGCCAGCCAAGAATTGTGCGCCCCCCCACCTGTGGACACGTTATCAATATTGCCCCAGCTCTCACATGGATATTGCCCCAGCTCACACATGGATTTGCCCCAGCTCATGGATTTGCCCCCAGCTCATGGATTTGCCCAGCTCATAGATTTGCCCCAGCTCATGGATTTGCCCCAGCTCATGGATTTGCCCAGCTCATGGATTTGCCCCAGCTCATGGATTTGCCCCAGCTCATGGATTTGCCCCAGCTCATGGATTTGCCCCAGCTCACACATGGATTTGCCCCCAGCTCACACATGGATTTGCCCCAGCTCATGGATTTGCCCAGCTCATGGATTTGCCCCCAGCTCATGGATTTGCCCCAGGTCATGGATTTGCCCCACTCATGGATTTGCCCCCGGGTCATGGATTTGCCCAGCTCATGGATTTGCCCAGCTCATGGATTTGCCCCAGCTCATGGATTTGCCCAGCTCATGGATTTTCCCCATCTCATGGATTTGCCCCAGCTCATGGATTTGCCCAGCTCATGGATTTGCCCCAGCTCATGGATTTGCCCCAGGTCATGGATTTGCCCCCCAGGTCATGGATTTGCCCAGCTCATGGATTTGCCCCCAGGTCATGGATTTGGCCAGCTCATGGATTTGCCCAGCTCATGGATTTGCCCCAGCTTACACATGGATTTTCCCAGCTCATGGATTTGCCCAGCTCATGGATTTGCCCAGCTCATGGATTTGCCCCCAGCTCATGGATTTGCCCAGCTCATGGATTTGCCCCAGCTTACACATGGATTTGCCCAGCTCTCACCTGGATATTGCTCCAGCTCCGGCAGGGGTTGAGGGGACCCAGATGCCGGGCAGCGCGGGAGTGCCTGCCCGGTCCTGAAGAGTCCGTCCTGTTGAAGGTGATGCGGCTGCGTGGCGTGCGTGCGCAGGTCACGCGGTCCGGCCAGTCAGGTGGTACAGAGACTCAGTACCACCTGATTAGCCGGACCACGTGACCGGCTGCGCCTGCACGCAGCCGCTTCCCTTTAACAGAACGGACTCTTCAGGACCGGGCAGGCACTCCCGCGCTGCCCGGCATCTGGGTCCCCTCAACCCCCGGGCCAGTTTTAGGGGCGCAAATGCGCCCCTAACAAAACTGCGCCCGGGGGCCACGGCCCCCCAGCCCCCCACGCTACACCACTGCATACAATTGCTGCATACATTTTGGGACGTAAATCATACATCCACCAATCTTAACCCTAACTATGTATCTAGAGTTTGCCTTACAAAAGAGAATTTGGAGATTTTTTTTCTCCCTGCTGACCAGTGACCCTCGGCCATTGCGTTCCACCAAGCATTTGTTTGGCTAGTCCTGGCCTGGGTTAAGGATTCTCCCTTTATATATTTTTAATCCTAATGATATCAGAGTTTAGTTAATATGTTGCCTAGATTAGTGTTTACAGTTTTTTTTGTAAGGATTACGATTTTAAAAGCAATAATAATAAAAATAATAATGTTAATGTAACATTATTATTATTGGTTTTAAAATCGTAATCTGGACAAAAAATCTATAATAAAAAAAATAGAAAACAAACCCTAGAAATACTTTAATATATTATTCTCATGTATTATATTTAAAGTATTTCTGGGGTTTGGTTTCTATTTTTTTTATTATTAAATAGATTTTTTTGTTTGGATTACGATTTTAAAACCAATAATAATAATTATTAATTTATTATTATTATTAGTTTTAAAATCGTAATCCGAACAAAAAAATCAGTAATAAAAAAATAGAAAACAAACCCCAGAAATACTTTAATATATTATTCTCATGTATTATATTTAAGTATTTCTGGGGTTTGTTTTCTATATTTTTATTACTGATTTTTTGTTTGGATTACGATTTTAAAACTAATAATAATAATAATAATAATTAAGACCTATTATTATTGGTTTTAAAATCGTAATCCGAACAAAAAAATCAATTTAATAATAAGAAAATAGAAAACGAACACCAGAAATACTTTATATATTATTCTCATGTATTATATTTAAACAAATGATATATGTCCCTGTTGAAATTGCAATACTTTATTGACCTTAGTGGAGCACCTCTTATTCCTTCCCATTGTTCTTAGAGAAAAGGAATGCTATGTAGACCAATGAAGCTTTCTTTGTGGTTTATTTCTGTCCAACACTTGTGGGAAAATTTTATGAGATGTCAGCATGTGAGAGTGGAGATAATATTGCTTGTCATGTGCACATAGGGGAAAATGTAGTATAAACAGATGGCTTTTTTTTTCGATCGTGATGTGTCTCTGCAGTTCATCAGTGGGAAAAAAAAGGTAAATATATAAATATTTTAATCTGCCATTGCCATACGTGTACTCCACTGTAGTCACAATATCAAACCATAATGGAATATGTCGAATGGCATGGAATGTACAGCAGAAACATGAACTATATACTAACATTTGAGGGGTTATTCAAGGAGAGACGAATTGGCCACTGAATTGCACCGAACAGTGAATTTCCCCATACAATGCAATTGGGCATGATACCCAAGGTGCCAAAACATTTTAATCAGCTTGGATTATTTTTTCTCCCTCAAGAATTTTTTTTTTTATCCCAAGTTGTACTAAGGAGTAGTGCTATTTGGCCAGCAGATGACCGGTATCTGCCAGCCAAATAATTCATACATTTGAAAATGTGCTAGATATTTCAAGATGGATATAAAGCACATTTTCAATGTATGTAACGCAAATTTATTTTCCTTAAATCAACTGGGACCTGCCAGTGGGTTCATGGAAAACAACTTGATCGTGGAGAGGTTAAGGAAGTAGTGTGATGTTTGTAATTTAAAAATAATGAAACTGAATGTATTGGAAAAATAATAGTTGTTAAAGATTTTTTCATACAAAAACCACATAGATTTACTCTTTGCTACATTATAAACATACTAAGATAACAAATAAAAAGATGACATTTTAAATAAAATATCCCTTAGAACAAGATCAACCTTTAAATAGCATTTTTGTGATAAAAAAACAGGGTTGATAAAATAAAAAGTATTAATAAATGAATAAAGTTTTTTTTAAAAAGTAAACTATTGAGGTTGTCAGCACTGCATTTACAAAATAGTCCATTTTACATTCTGGATGTTCTTTTTACTGGCATTTTGATTATATACTCAACATTCAAAATCACCTTTGGTGCTAGTCATGTTCCGCATATATTTTTTTGTAGCTAAAATTAGATAATGTGTAGCGATAAAATAAATTAGGCTTAGTAAGGGATATTATCCTTTCCATCGTCCATGGGTCAGGAAATCCAAAAGTCAATTCCCTACAGAGCAATCAGTATCTATTCCGCTTGCTTGCACATTCTGACAAGCCTGATGAACGCGTTGCTTGAAACACTAGAATTATGGTTCCGCAGATTAAATTCAGCTATTTTGTAGGTATTAGCATATAAATATTTCATACCTTTTGTTAAATACTTTAAATTCTGTCTGAAATAGAAAGTGTCAGGGACAACCCTCAGGTAAATTATTCTTCCACTTCTTTACTTTTGTAAGTACACATGCACATTTTGTATGTGTCCCATATTGTGTTTATTTTAAGGTAAAACAAGTAATTGTATTTATAGTGCTTATAAATATGTGTAGTGTAGTATTAACAGGTATCCGTAATGTGTTCTTGCTTACATTGAATAGAATTTTAGTCAGATAAACATACGGAATGGTATTTAAACAGTCATCACACTTATTTATTTATTTATAAAGTATTTTACCAGGAAGGATACATTGTGATTTCTCTCGTTTTCAAGTATGTCCTGGGTTCAAGAACATTGAAATATTACAGAAATACAAAGACATACAATAAAACAACATAAATATACAGATTAACAGAAAATAAATATACGTTTATTTTAAGTTTCTGTTTTTAAGGTAGAGTTGCCTGCCTGGCTCAGATCAAAAAATTAGATTTTACTTATGTATGTCCCAGATTTAGGCAATGAAAAAAAAATAGCTAATGAAGGATTATGGAACATTTTCTGTGTTTTCTTGTAAGCTCCAGCTATAATAAAAGATTGCTAATTATTTGTATTTTTCCGGTAACTTTGTCAGCCTTTAATTGTAGTTAGTTCCTGTTTTTTCCGTGTGTGTGGCTTTCAACGCCACATTTATTGATTAACACCTTCTATACCAAAATGGAGTATACTCAATCTGAGATGACCTGCTGGTGCCCCAATATGGGGCCACATTACAATCTTGGTTCTACCATTAGCGCTCACCTGCGTGAGCGTTAACATTAGCCCTGGTGGCCACCGTACATTACAATCCAAACGCTAACGGGTTAAGTAACCCGTTACCGTTTGGTACCTTGTGCTTTTCAGCGCAAGGTTACTTTACTTTGCGCTCCCTATACTTAACATGGGGAGTGCAAAGCATTAATCAGCATTAGGGTTATAAAGTCATAACGCTGATTAACGTCCGGCTGTGGTTAGCAAAAAGTTAACCACAGCCTGGACTTGGTGCTAACGGATTTAGCTGGTGCAGAATCCATTAGCACCAGCCAAAAAAAAGTCAGATACTCACCTATCACGCGGCGAGGACCGTGGCTCTGTCCGCCTCCTGTCGTTGGGAACCGAGGGAGAGACTGGGGGAAAAAGTCCCCCAGTCTCTCCCTGCAGGTCATGTGACCGGCAGGGGGAAACTCAATGGAGTCCTATGTGCGCGGCAGCTCTTAGTGATGTCGCGTGCATCCCGGGGTGTAGCGCCCGCCAACAATGCAGGCATCTTTTTAAGCACCTGCATTGTAATCTCCCGTTAAAATGGGGGTGGTAGGGAGAAAACTGCGGGCTATGGGAGGATTGTAATTTAGCCCATGGAGTATAATCAATATGGGCCAATATTTGAGGAATGCAAAAGAATTTAGTTTTTTTCGCAAACAAAATTCATTCGCAAATAGGCTCCAGAATGTGTCCCTAAAGTGTTGGCACCTTGGGATGAAACACAAGGTTCCAAAATGGTTTGAGCATCATTGATTCCTTTTTTTCCACTCAAGAAAAAATTATTGAGATGTAGTAGTGCTATTGGGCCAGCAAATAGCCTGTGAAATAAATGCATGTGTTTGAAAATGTGCTTTAGATATTTCAAGCTATATTTGAAGCACAGTTTCAGTGTAAGCCTAATGCAAATTTGTTTTCCATAAATCCAATGATTCCTGCCAGAGGATTTATGGATATCAATTTGGTAGTGAAGGGGTTAATAGATGGCACATCTAAACCCCCAAATGTGAATGAGATATCTCTTTTCCACTGAATAGTTAATTAAAAAAATAAAAACTGGATATGTTGACATATGACCTCAAAAACGTACATCCTTTCTGTGCTTTGAGCCCAATTCAAAAAGAAAATAAATAAATTAAAATGATTTATTTGTAAATGATTTATTTATTTATAAAGTATTTTACCAGGAAGCATACATTGAGATTTCTCTCATTTTCAAGTATGTCCTCGGTTCCAGAGCCTTGAATTGTTACAGTTGTTACAGAAATACAAAGTAATAAAATGCAAGATATTAAAAAAACAACACAAATATACAGATAAACAGAAAATAAATATGTAAGAAATATAGTCACTTTGTTACATGATTACAGGTGCATTCCGTATTGAGGTATGTTAATAGAGATCTCTTAAGTGACTTTAGACTGGGGGAAGATTTGATGGCGTCTGGGAAGTTATTCCATATTTGTAGTGCTCTGCTCTGTAGGAAAATGAGGATCGAGCCACTTTCTTTTTTGTATTGTGGCACTGCAAGTAAGGTACTGGTCCTGGATCGGAGGTTATAGGATGAGGGTACTGAAAATATCTTAAGCTGGACTTAATGTAAACATCACGACTATGGTAGCACTATAAAACATTTCTATAAGATATCCAAAGGGGGTAGCAAATTACCCTACATGCACTTACAATTAATCGAGTAATAACAAACTAGAGTTTCTGAAATAGAAAAGAAGTCTTGCTAACCATGGCTCACAAGCTACTCCATGAATCGTTTTTTATTTTTTGTAAACGTACTGTAGTATTCATAGTTATGCCCGGAGCACTGAAATGCATATACTGCTTTCTTTTTATTTTGAAAATAATAAATTGCGGTCTATTAACCACTTGGATGCTGAGGACGCGCTCAGCGCGTCCTCAGCATTCCCGCTGGTATGCGGAGGACGCGCTGAGCGCGTCCTCCCATTGGGGTCAGCGTTCGGCGGGTTCCCGCGATCGCTGGCCCCCCCGGTGCGGGCTGACATCCTGGATGTCAGCCGCGCATCCGGGACCACAGCCGCCGGAATTAGGTGTCATCGCGGCAGAGCGATGACACCTAATTCAGGCGCCCCCCCCCGCATGTGCGGAGGAGGCGCCTGAAAGGGAGGGGGGGAGGTCCTTCGGACCTCTCTCCCTCCCGATCGGCGGCTCTGCGGGGGTTAACCCAGGCATCATTTGGAAGGGCACAGCCTGCCCTTCCAAATGATGCCTGGCATTAACCCCTGGGGAGCTGGATCGCGAATCGGCGCTGAAAAGCGCCGGTTCGCGATCCTTTCCGGAGCTGGCTGACATCTTGGATGTCGGCCAAGCCTCCGGGAACTCCCCTGAGGACTGGCGTCATCGTGCGTAGCACGATGACGCCAGTCCTGGACTTAACCCTTAACTGCCACCAACGGTGGAGATAGGGAGTTCATTGAACTCCCTATCTCCCGATCTGTGGCAGTTAGGGGTTAAATTTTGGTATGGTTGGATCGGCCAGAGCATGGCCGTTCCAACGATACCAAACATGAAAGTGAAAAATGTTGTAAAAAAAAAAAACAAATTAAAAATAAAAAAATAAAAAAAATTATAAAAAAAAAAATACACTTTTTTTAAATTTTTTTTGGTTTGTTAATGCAGCAATATTGTTCCCATTTCAATTATAATGTGAACAATGATGCTGCACTAACGATTTTTGTATGCGGTGCGTTTGTTAAATAGTGTAATTTTCCCCAAAAAAAAATGTAACGAGACCCCATCTCTAATTTTTTTAACAAGCGCACCCCATACAAAATATAACTGCTCGCATGTTAAAATGTGAAAAAAAACACTTTACACATTGTAAATTATTGAAAATACATATTTTATTGCATTTTTTGTTATAATATACAGACATGACATAACGTATACATATAATAATGACATATTATGAATCTACCGAGTCTGACGGAAAGAACGATATATAATATGTCTGGGTCATATACTAAAATAAGCCTTCAAAACACGTTTAAACATGATGAGCAAAACCGGTAAAAATGACCTCAGCACAGGGGCGGGAAAAGCCTCAGCAGCGAAAGGGTTAATTTGTTAGCATCTTTCTAGCATGATATATAGATGAATTATTAATGTATACAAAATGTTGTTAAATCCTCTCATAGTTGTTCTCTTAAGAGAATATGCTGTTTATGCTTACAAGGAGTTATTCTCATATTTTGTGTAATTGCAATTTGTTGTATTACTTTTATTTTTAACAAAGTATAAAAGCTGGGAAAAATAAAAAGACAAATTGAAAAGTGATACAATTGCTATAGTTTTTTTCTGATTTGGGAAATCATACATATAGAATTGAAATTTTGTTTCATTTGCAGGTCACATAAAACAAAGAGTTTGTAATTTTACGATTAAATTTCAGATTAAAAAACCAGATTACATTTTCTGATGTAGTAACTTTTAAGAAGTTTAATTAAGCTTTGCAGAGGCTTCTCGATTTATCCTTACAGCTTAATGTTACATGGCTTTTGCTAGGTTTATATACCTCCAGTGAGATGATAATAAAGGCTGAATTGTGACTTCCTGTACATGAGAGACAAATATTGTTTTCAGTAATTATAGCCCAATATACTAAAATAACAAATTACTAATAATAGCCATATTAATAATTAAATTCAAGCTTCACCAATATTAAATTTCAATTAACACTTACCATTTTCTTTCAATTTTCTTTTCAATGAACAGATGTAATTTTACTTGATTTGATTGACTCATTTTTGTATCACCTCTGCTCTATGACCATTGAGAAGCTGGTTCAAATTCTGATCTGAACACCTGCCCAACACATTTCTCTTTTTCAACCATGGAGATGCAGGTCATTGCTTTTCAATCATGGTGGAGCAAGCTCCACCACACCCCCATGTTGCTGCTGTACAAAGATGGAAAAGTAGATTCGGAACCTGGTCAAAACACCTCAACTGTCCTTGGGCAACACACATAACGGTATGTACGCACCTATTTCACAGTAAACATATACAAATCCCTTAGATTTTATGTTTTATCAGGAATAGGGTCCCCCATTCATACTGTGTCATCCTGGTTAAGCTATGTCTGCTTCTAAAATACATATATAATCCCCTTGTTCACATATCTTGTGCAGTGCTGGGAAATATGTTCCACAATGTAAAGTATAATAATAATGCAACGACATCAGTCTTCTGATGAAAAGGTGCTTGATCTGTTAGCACTGGAGCCTCAATCACATTTCTGTGGAGTGCTTTTACCTGCAATCTGGTGCCATTACAGAGCTTAGGTGGGATGAGGTTCCGCAATAATATCACAGGTTCTCCCATGCTGAATTTTCACATCTGTAACATCTTTGGTTTTTGAGATATAGGTATTCTGTTTA